>CAVLEF010000009.1:4554166-5772500 GCA_963661955.1 Leptosia nina | reverse complement strand
AATAACGCATGGAAAAAGAAAAACAAACTATTTTCGAATTCTTCACTTTTTACTAAGTGCTCATATATTATCTATGGTACAAATAAACCAAACTTAAGTTTAGTATCGGATATGAATGTGTAGGCAAAATAATAACATAACGCAATGGTGGTAATGCTACCAATGAGACGAAGGAACCAAATACATCCTAAATCACAGCAAACTGGCCTCTGACTGGGTTCCCTTTTTTTACGTTTTGTTTTGGGTGGCAATCTTTGATGCCTAGAAAAAATATTAGGTAAGTTTTACACTTATTAAACAGTGACTCTTTTTATATCTCTTTATGCGCCTTAAATTATATTAATAGTAAAATTAAATGGTTTTTAATTAAATCGAGTCCTCGTTTTAACAGCAATAGAATAATAATAAAAAACTTACAGTAAAATATTAATCTTGGTCTCTGGGGTAAGCATTTATTAATTTTGTATCAACCACGTACCGTCTGCCATATATCTGGTGAATATATAATAGTTATTATATTATCTCACCCTAATGAAATAATGTAATTCGTCAAGTATTTATCGAAATTTAAACTCTCACTTTGGACGCAAATCATGTTGAACATTGTAAGTAACGTAATTTATTTTTGCTAAATAAAATATAAAGCAAAAGAATCCTGATAACGCTCCTACAAAAGCGAAAAATTCTAAATACCACAAAACATTTGTAAATTCACCGTGCATCATTTTCAAAAAAGTTAGTATTAATATTATTATAATTTATTGAAATATTTTTGATAATACTTTACCCGTATATTTTAAATTAAATTAATCCTGTTTTTTGTGACATTAATAGACAACAGAACTATTAAAAAAAAATTGTTTAACATATTATTACCATTTGAAAAAAAAACCGTATGTATTTTTCTGCAATTTGTATTACTCTAAAAATCAAAATTTATATTATATTATTAAAAAAAAAGAAATAAATATGTATCTAATTATTTACAACTAAAACCTTTAAACGGTTATCTGAAAAAAACTTCACGATAATCTATGGTAACGTTGCTATAAGTTTTTTGCCACCTTACTCCCAAGCTGTCTAAATGATATTTAAAAAACTGACAAGATGACAACGATTGATAACACATGGTGATTTGTCATGTATTTTGGTACCATCTCAAACTTCAAGTGCCAAAATTGAAAATATCTGTCATACAATATTAGGTGTTTGCACTTAATTTGTCCGTGGATTTTTAGTATTATAACCAAAATTGTGAAAATGTGTGAACTGAATACTTTAAATCAGCTAAATAATCACTCAATTAAATTGAAATGACGTGTATATCTTCATTCAACACACTAGAAGAATAATGAATTAATGTCCATTAAAAAGGTATGAATGACTATTACGAGTTTGATGATCGTAAAATGCGTGGCCTACGAGATTGGCGCAAAGCCCTCAAGACTCCAGCAACGTATCGAGTAGGCAATACTGTCAGAATTCAACCACAATTTATGTTGCTTATTATTTTATTAGGAGTGTTTTTGCTAGTTTTATTCTATTACAATTGGTGGACAAATGAACAAACTTTACATCACTGGACTAAGAGTTCACGAGTATATAATGCAACATATCCACTTTCGCCTGTATTACATTCCGGAGATATTATTACATTTAGGATAGGAGTTGTAGCTGATCTCGATAAAAACTCTAAGAGTAGTGCTAAGGCGCACACTTTTAACAGCTACCTGAAGAAGGGACATTTAAGTTATAACCTTGCTGCAAAATATGTGACAGTTTCATGGGACAAGACACCAAATGTCATGTTGTCTTCAACATATTCACAGAAAGGACGAGGTATGGAATTATCTGAGTTAATCACATTTGATGGAAGATTACTAACATTTGATGATAGGTCAGGTATGGTAAGTAGAGTCTTTTTCTATTGGAATACTATTACTTCACACTTTGTACATTCAATATACTTAGAAAAAAAATGGAAATTATTCCTGTCTTGAATTCAAATATTTCCAGTAAAAGTCTTCAGTTTATACAGTACTGATAAAAATTTGCTATGCTATTTGCTTGCAGAAGAAGATAGTTCTAAAATATTATAATTTTTTCAGGTCTTTGAAATCATTAATAACAGAGTAGTTCCATGGGTAATTCTGTCTGATGGCAATGGTAATAATGAGAAAGGGTTTAAGTCAGAGTGGGCAACAATCAAGGACGAGATACTTTATGTGGGATCTATGGGAAAAGAATGGACTACTGCTAGTGGTGAATTCCAAACATATGACCCTATGTGGGTTAAAGCTATAAATATCCATGGAGAGGTTGGTACTCTGATTTCTACAATATAACTGAAAAGCATTCTTTAATATTTTCAACAAATTTTGTGTTAGTAAATGTAGTGTTTTAGTCAAATGGAGTGCTATTTTAAATTTTTAATATAAAACCATTCTTGGGTGCAACTTATGGTCTGTGTGTCTGTATGTCTTGATAAGTTTTTCAAAGTTTGAAACATATATATCAGAAGAAATTATAATTACTAATTCCTATTATATTATTACTAATTTTTTGTTAGGTTCAACATCTGAATTGGGTGCATCAATATAAAATAATTAGACATGCTTTAGGCATAGAATGGCCTGGGTATATGATCCACGAATCTGGAATGTGGTCAGAAATTCATAAAAAATGGTACTTCATGCCGCGAAGATGTAGTCATCAACCATATAATGAGACAAGAGATGAACTTATGGGATGCAACTATTTGATCACATCCGATTCCCATTTTAGCAGCGTTAAAGCTACTCAGGTATAGGATTTTTAAAGCTTTGAATTTTTATATATACATATTATTAGTCTATAAATCTAATTCTGTAAACATTGTAGTTTCTACAGGATTCAAATTCAAAAAGGGTCTTCTTGTGCATATCCTAAAGCCAAGGGATGCCTTAGTCAGTAAACATTGTTTGTTTTCATGAAAAAATGTATATATAGCATTTATTATGTTATATACTAGTCTAATTTGTATAGAAAATATAAAATTCATAATTAGTATAGCTAGTATGTACAAATATTAGTCCCCTGATTGTTAATTGTAAATGAAATGTTGAATTATTTTAATTCTTCATTTTAGATAACAAAACATAAACCAAAGTATGGCTTCTCATCATTCAAGTTTATACCTGGATCTAATGATGAAGCAATTGTTGCTTTGAAAACAACAGAGTTTGAAGGAAAAACAGAGACATACATCACTGCATTTACAGTAGATGGCTTATTACTATTGGATGATACTTTAGTGGAAAACATTAAGTTTGAAGGTATTGAATTTATATAAAACATGTGTTAGAACAAGGTTCTGTAAATATTGTAAAATACATTTGTTTTCATTACAGCTGTGTAATTTTATTAAACTAACATCCTTGGATCTGATAATAATTGATAAAGAAAATACCTAGTGTTTATATAATAATTGTACCATACTTAAATCAAACCTATCTCAGCTTATTAATTTTGTTGCGATGGTAACATTCTACGAACCAAATACACACAACAAATAATATAATTATTTATTGATCAACAACAATATCACATTTTTACGCTATACTATAACAAAGCTCAGCTATATTAAGTTATGCTTAACATTGGCTTAACCAAATCTAGTGGCTAAAAACACATCACAAAACAATAAAATATATCCAATTACAAAAAAAATAACGAAATATCCAGGAACATCAACGTGCTCATTTTTTTAAATAAAAAGGTTATTTAAAAATATATCAAAACCTGTAGATAGGTTAAAAATAAATTTACCGCTCTTTTGTATGAAGTTTAATATAATAGACAGGGCTATGTTTATTTTAAGCCAATAGATCTAGTTATTTCCTCGAAAACAGTCCAAGCCATTGCAGCCATCAGACTTCTGCGGACCATTCTTGGAACTGCTCCTTTGAAGAATCCGAGAAAGCCATAAGTCTGAAACAAAATAATTTAATAATTAGACCTCGACGACTGTACTTAACAATATACATACTTATAAATTATCTCTAGAGGTTAGACAAATCACTACCTCTATCGTTTGTGTATTGCGTGTATAGATAAAGCATATTTACGTTTAATTAAATGTCATTGTTTGGGGCAAAGAATTGAGGAAACGTGATTTGTAGACAGATGGTAGTTTGATTATAATGAAAGACAAGAAAAATAATTTAAATACAAAATGTGTTTGTTTGTTTTTTTAAACCCCGACAAAATTTTGGTATTTAGTGAAGTGCGACGAGTAACTTTTTGTCTACGAACCCGGGGGAAAATTTTTTTTTAAAAATTCCTTATTTGGAAACTCAAGCCCAAACAAAATAATTTTTTTCTTTCAAAATTCTCCGAACTTTATTAGTAATTTAGTATGCCAGCAAATTTTCGCGTTTAGACGCTAGGCAGTCTTCGTGACTTGAAACGTCTCGGAAATAAGGAATAACCCTATCGCAAATTGATACTTCTGAACTTAATTGAACTTCAGTGTGGTAAGATGTCACTTATCAGAGGGCAGACCTCAGATAGTAATTGCGCTCGTGGATAAAAATATTTGCGACTCGTGCTCAATTATTAAACACAATAAATTGTATGTATATCTTTGAATAATTGGGCAGACAATACAAATTTTAAAACATATAATGAAAAAGTACACAGCGACGACTATCTTATATTACCAATAATACTTCTTACAATTATTTACGATCCATGTGGGTAGTTTTATAAATTTATTCGAACTACGATAAACGTTGCGCAATAAAATGGTTTCAATTTCACTTAGAAGTTAAGTGTTCCAAGACTTGCAGATTTGTTAAAGTAATTTTTTACTTTTATGAATAACAATATGACCACACAGTTTTTTAGTCAGCTTTTTATTTATTAGCAGGCAACCTTAGCCTCCTACCTACTAAAAACGTTTTATATATAATCGTACGTAATTTATAAATTCATTTAATATATGTATTCTCTATGTAATTACCTGGTGAACATACATCGCAGCGCTGAACGCGTTGGGGAATTTATCTGGATATAATTGCATCTTCGTTTTGAGAACATCTGCTGGGTTCGTCACAAGGGATGCAGCGATCCCCGCTACTATCCCGCACGTAAAATGTATGCCGCTAGCTGCAGTGGGTGATTGAAGCCATTCTGAAATCAAGTTCAAAATACATTTTCTAGAACTGAAAAATCATTAATTCACAGTGGTATCTGAATAAATGTGAAAAACTGGCAATAGTTCGTCGCCATTTCTTTCTTCTATTTTAGATCCACCCTGCGAATTATAGAAGTGGCTTGCGATCAACAACACTTAGCTATCAAGTGGAGCATGAAATAGAGGCACGCGTTTTCAATATAAAACAATGTAATGGTGAGTCAATATATATTTGTAAAAACAAATGAAAATATAAAGATATGGGAGAGTCGTAATTAACTCACTCTATATTTGAGCAGTTAATTTGTATAATGATAAGGCATTCCAATAGGTTATCTGAATTGAAATTTATATTGAAGAATGAACGAGAACTAAAAGCCCACGTAATTATTTTCTTAGGTGTTTGAGTTTAATTATTGAAGTAGAAAGAAATTTTATATTCTTCATTATATAAGATTCTCAAACAAGTTTTGTAATGTTAAATAAAAGGCACCTATAAAAAATCTAAATATCTCAAATTTGTTTCAGATATAAAGAGATAATATACAGACAACAATAATATTTTCGTATATCGATCGCGCGCAGCTGCTTATCCTTGATGAAAACATAGAGTATAGAAAATCAAAGACTACGGATATTTATTATTTAGAAATTTTATTTTTACCAACCTTTTGGTGCAGCCTGCTTTGTCTGCGTGTAAAACATTAGGTATAACCCAGAGAACGGTGCATCCCTGGCTAACGTAGGTCCTAAGCCACAAGACAGACCTCTAATTCCTTCCGCTTTGTATATAGCTTTAAGTGCACCACTTACACTGTTATACTTGTAAACGCCGGATTCATATCTGTAAATTTTAATAATGGTTTAACAATTATACACTATGTAATTTGCATAATATAAATTTGAAAGCATTTGTAGTTTTCATAACAAGTAAGATACCCTTATCTAGTAAAGACGCGTATAATGGCGTAAGCAGATTGTTTGTTGTTTGACAGAATTGTTATATCCCCTTAATTAAAGCCTCACCTTATATACTATTGTAACCTATGTAAAAAAATTACTTCTCATTTATAGCAACATCTAGTCCATATGTGCAATTAAAACAGACAAGCACTATAAACATTTTATATCAATAAAATTACGAATTACTGTTCAATGTTATTTGTATACAAACAAAATGTTTTTTTACATGTTCACATTATTTGAGGAAAATTACAATTTTGTAACAAAGAAAATTCAAGTTTGTAACTAGCTACCTTAATAGAAGTTGAATAGTACGCAGACCTTTATTTTCTAACGTATTCATTAATTTAAATACAATTGTATAACATGTAACAAAATATTATACAGTTCAAAGTAGCTTAATACGCAGCAATTTAAAGAACAAAGAAAGCATCGCAGCTTATTCACAAATATTTGATTAATTTGTGACTACATTGAAGATACATTTGTTGACATAGCGTTAGATAAGTTTGGGAGTGTAAAATAAGGTGAGATATATCAGTAGAAGGTTAATATTGTAAAGAGTGGAAAATTTAAATATGTCTATTTAAAATTCAGAACACGCCGACCACTTTTCTCATTTTACTGTGCATTTTTAATTAATAAATGTAATTTGTCATGTTTATTTCAATTTGTATTTTGTTTATTTTTTTGTTGGGCATAAGTGATCATGAATATATATTAAAAAAAGATAATTTCAATTAAATCAGTATATTGATTTGTGTATTATATTAAATCTTACCTAGTCTTAATAACAGTGATCGGTATCAAAGCAACGCCGCTCATAGTCCTTGCTATAACGCCTAATGCAATCGCTTCTACAGCAGCCAGGTCCTGCCTATTCTTTCCCAATTTGGTTTTCAACCAGTGGAGGGACGAAAAGTATAGTCCTACGCCGGGCACACATCGAGCTATAGACGGGACCATCCCGCGCCATAATCCAACTATCTGCTCCTGGCGTATGATGTTCACGAAAGTGGTAATCATGCCGGGTTGAACTCGGCCGCTGTAAGATTTAATTTAAAGATTATACACAGGTGTGACTCGAAGTAACGACTACAGCGCCACATGCTCTATCTATATATAAATAAGAATAGGAACATTCACACAAAAAATGTCCTATTTATATATAGTACTATTTAATTAACAGTCGACCAGATCTACAAGATCCATTTGCTTCATTCATATTAGAGCAATAAAAATGACGGTAGTTCGATAAAAATAACAGAACATATTAGAAGTTTTGATTGTATTCGCATTTAGGTGATGAAAATAGTTAAGGCACTTACTCGACCGTCGTTGCAACAACATTGTGCGATGAATTCTGAAGCCTCGTCTTTACTAAATCCAATGGTTGAAATAGTATCGTACTGAAAGTACCGGAGAACGATCCAGCGAGAAACGCTTTAAAAACCGGGTGATACTGTAACAAACACAATTTTAAGATGAGAGAGGTATTGTGAAATCGTAACATTTATTATATTAGAGCAAAATATTGATAAACTTCGACCCATTCTAAAGACGTGTTGACGATAAATATTACAAATTTTGCTGACGATAGTCATTTCTATCTGCTTCGATCACAATACAGTATTGAACTTACATTTGCAACGATATCCATTATAATAAAGAAAAATCTTTCCAAATCGGTAAGATGTTCTGCCGATGTCAGGTAACGTCTTTTGGATAAACTCCGAATTTGTAGTATTCAAAATTGTAGAGCCAATAACAGAGGGCGCGTTTAAATTGAGACGGTTTAAAAATTAATTTTAAATCGTATCCGAGTAGTCCGAATAGTAAATGGGATTGACGCGGTACATTAGAGTTATAGTCATTTTTTGGATAAGCCTGTTCGTAGATTGATACATGTATATAGTACCCAGAATTAATTTTAAATACAAAAGTCTCCAAAAGTAAAGTCCTTATACTTCACACAAACACACAATTATATTAATTGGGAGAAAGAAAATCACTGTAATTCACGAATTTAGCCATTTGAAACTTAGATAAATAAGAAAATGAAGTGAATGATAACGGATAGTAACTACACGGATGCTCTGAAGACGTCCAATAACGAATGGTGCGTTCTGAGACATTCAAGTAATTTATAGGCGTGCTTATCGGCAACAGACAGGGGCCGAAGGTCAATCTTGAGTACCCTTTGATAGCAATGATCCGCGCCAGGGGGTAATGAATACAGATACCGATAGGCACACAGTCATGTACATAACATATTTTTTTCCGTTAAATTATTGTGACTTCAAGGAGGCTATCTATAGGCAAGTCTGTGATTACTGTTATTATTTTTCACTTAATAATTATCGAAAGTAATGTGTAATGTTTTACTAAAGGCAAAATATAATATTAAAAGTAAAAACATGTATAACAACTGATATGGTCTTTTTAGCTTTGGCAACTATGTATTAAAAAATAAGCAACTTATACATGTATAGTATGATTGCACATCATAAGTAATTATTCTAATTTTAGAAAAATCTAATTAAGTTGCTATGCCACAATGTTTAACATGTTGATAACCTGTTTACCAAATATACCAAAATAAATATGATAGGATACTATTATAGATATCAACCTACTTATGTATACTGTATAAATCTATTATAACACAGTTGACAGTGCATATATGTAAATAAAAAAAATAAAAAAATATTTGACTGACTTAAAATCAAAATTTTATTTCATATTAAATTTGTATGAAAAAGCAAAAAATATTTAATGTAAGAGAAAAATTACGACTTGGGCAGGATTCGAACCGGCATCCTCAGTGTTCCATGCTGTTGTTCAATTTATAATCGATTTTTAATTTCTATGGTGCAATCATGTGACAATAACATCTGCAAAATATTAAAGTTTTCAAACATTTTATAAGTAGTTAAAATAAAATTAACTACTTAAAATATGTACTCATTCGGATCAAGTGTCCAAGTCCAGTGAGAAGGACAAAAGTATCATTATTTTTTGTGGTACTAGTAACTATAACATTTTTTATATTTAAGCTTTATGAAATACTACAAACACAATAACAATACATATATAAAATAACATATAATAAATATGTTAAAATATAAATAAATAAAAATCAAGCATTGGAAGATGAGAGTTAGTGGAAAATGCAATAATTACCTGATTGAAAGACCTTTCCATGTGTCACAGGGAACTAATGAAATAAATCTTGAACTAATAATTTTATAGCTGTAAGTACATGTTTACTTACCAAGTGCCTTTAAAAACATTGATGAAATGACGTCTGATAAAACAGGAATAAAACGTATTCATTGCGTGCGCCAGGTCACAGAGGACATTCTTATCACAACAAATAACTTTGCTGGGGGGCCACACTTACGTCTTTATCACAGTTCTTCAGGTCAGGCGCTGTGTCGATCGCCCAACCGTTCGAAAACGCCTCATCTAACTGCGTCATCACAATTTATTAGTCCATGGTCTGATTAAGATGATCTCTTAAACCAGACCCAAGGTAACCAAATCTAATCATACAATTTGGGAAATCTTTACGCACGGGTCGACTTCTTTTATAGCGAAAATTTTTGTATGAATATATGTACATATAAAAATAGAAAAAGTTTAGCAACTATGTCGTTTCATTTTTGAAAAAAAAACATATTCATTGTGTTCAACATTTTAACATAATTATTATATCTACACATACCTTTATTAGTTTTGACAGACGTTGTTGACATATTTTTCAAATAATTTTATTTTGCATTAACATTGACATTGACACATTGTTTGATAATAAATATTTTTTACAGAGTATAAAGCCAAATTAACAAATAATATGGTCACACGATGGACACAGACTATTTTTGAAACTGAAGCAAGAAATGGACCATCATAATATGTAAAAGACATTATGAAATCGTCCAATTAGAAATCCATTTTTTTTTTTTATTGATTACAGCATATAAGGCCTTTAACACTAACGGGACGTTTAAGCCGTGTTTGTTCATTGTTGTTAAACCAAGGGTGCCCCAAGAGGGGTTCCTGCAATGCGGGACCAGTGAAAAATGCTATCTGTAACAGTCAAACGATGTCGTTCTATGTCGCTCATTTGCTCGCTTTGTCTATATCGCACACCATGGTTCTGCACAAACAGCGGCGCATCCTCTCCCCCATAGCCGCTTACAGTACTTGAACAATACTATTGATTGTATTACAGTTGTTGTGACTTGACAACGACTGTGTGCCTCCTAGCGCCAAAGCTGAATCCACCCTTGTTCGTAAATAATAATATGTAATTTAGGATTAACATGTACACTATCTGGACGTGATCTTTTTGTTTTGTTAATATACTGTTCTGTTTATCCTCTTTTCGTGATATTGTCCTGTATATTTACCACTGAAGTTAAAGTTTAGAGATAAAAGTTAAGTTAATTAGATATTTAAATAAATCACTCTTTTTTTAGTTTCAAAGGCAAAAACTCAAATATTGAATGGGTTTTTTATAACGTTAAGTCCACACACTGTCTCTCGTGTAGAGACTCCCAAATCGCACGTATTATAATAGGTATATGAAGAGAAAGTTTTTCATAAAATAGTTTGACTGAGAATGAACTAGTAACTTAACTTTGACTCTTTATAATATTTATTAACGAACATCATATTGCCTAAATCGCATTTAAGACGACCATTAAAGTTCTAGAAAGCGTAGTAGGGAGGTTATCAAATATTTTTTGACAAGTCTTGATAGGGGGCCGCTGGTACTGTGATATGTACCTACTCGATGTATAACAAAAGATATTGTTAATGTGCCCTGACCTTTAACATCGCTAGACCTAATTTATTAAGTTAACTCTTCGGACATGAACCAGCATCGTGTCTACCCATGGCTGAGCTATACGTTAGATTTAAACGATAATATGGAGATTAAAAAGAAACAATTTTTGTTATTATTATTTATTTCTACGTACTTTCTTTAAGCTTTTACACTTTAAGAAACTTACAAAAACCGAATCATAAAAATATACGTAGGTAATAATAATTATTTTAATTATAAGAATAGAGGATTTTCAACGGTTAATCACAGAGTAACAACACAATAAATATAACTTGGAATGAATATTTAAATTTCTTAATAATATGATGACTCAGAAATCTTTAGATAGTTTTGAAAACTATGTAGTCACCTTCGATGATTAGAAAGTCCTATGGGCTTCTGAAGGCACATTGATTTTTTTTATTTACGTTCGGGATAATACCCGCAAATGAAGGCATAATTTGAGATTAACAAATAAAGATCATTCTGATATACAACTTAATCGTAATATGTCACAATAAGAAAAAATGCTAGCAGATATTATATAATCGTTCAAAAGTAGTAAGATCAATTGACCAGTCAATTCTTTTCGTACATATCCAATAATACAATTTGGAATGAGTCTGGAATGCGTTAAAAATTTAGTTATGTACTACATTACAATAAAACTAGTACAAAAAGCGTCACGAGAGAAATAAAGATTATTAATAGGTAGGTAGTTGACAAAGATTCTAAGAAATTTGTAAAATATGTATTGTAATATATCTTAATTAACCTAACATGTATAATGGTCCATAAGACGTATTATAATAATTATTAAACTGTTGACTCTAAGTACTTTTGTTAATCAGATCTACTTATAACCTATGGTTTAAACCGAATCTTGAACTTTTTGACTGTGGCGGTTTGCCTAAAAAGAAGTCAGAAACATGGAACATTTTTTATCTGTGTTCACTAACGTTTTTTCAGGTTCCCGCCAATTGTATCCATAATCTCATAGATGTTAGTAGTACACAGACTATGGTTTAACGTGTATAATGTAATTTACATATGTCTAGTGTTTCCAAAGTTGATACCGCTCTGGGTAGCGCCCTTGTTGGAACCGTATTGTAGTGAAATTACGCCTTGGCCGGCACGGAGTTGTTCTTCAGTGAAGTTACGGACATTTTTCTCAGCTTCTTTCGGTCCTATCGACGGCATGCCGTAGTTATGGGCCTAGAAAAGTAACAAATTTAATTATTTACCTGTTTTCTCGGTTTAGACGTGCGTTATTCTAATACAAAAATAGTACATCTTGTTTAAATTCATTTTTTTATCGTGTTAAATAGTTTTCCTTGAGTTTGGGGTTCTCTAGGATTTAATGATAACAATATAGGGTTAAAAAAAACAAAACAAATATATGTAAGGTATACCCACTATGAATATTTTGGTGCTTTCACAGCCGGACATGGATGGAATTGCACTTAACCATTTTTTAAACAAGGGATTTTTACAAACATTATTTGTATATATTACGTACTTTTCTTCCCAGCGATTGTAAACAAATGACTACAGAGTTGAGATTCTGTCTCTCCCATAGATCGACAGTCTGGAATGTCTCCTGCGCGGGCACACCAAACTGCTTGGCCGCTTCAAGGAAAGCGTTGATGTTTTCCATGCACTTGAACGCCATTTTGGATTCATTGATTTTCTTCACTTGGCCCGGTTTTATATGATTCGCAAGCCTGTAATTATTATTTTAACAGTGTAAACATTGTTTTTATAAAACACCAGGTAATAGGTATATTTCTTGCTTTTGGAAATACTTTTAATTATTGAACTAGTAACATGGCTTACGTATACACTTATATTATTAGATTTGTTATATTAATGTAATTATTAATATGCTTCTAATTAAATTTGGGCAACTTATTCATTATTTATTCTAATATATAATTTCAAATTACACAAATGCATTTAATGAAGACAAATATTTAATGAACAAAAATGTAATATACACATACATTTAAAGAAGACGTTAGCAAACGTAGGACGCCTATACGTGTGAGATACATGAACAAACGTGGACATACAAAATTAAACTCTTTACTCACTTGCAAAGGAGAGTTCCATCTTTAAGTATCTCATAGAAGTTGTCCATATCCCCTGAAGTGTTGATATCTTCGCCGGTGATTACTTTGATCCAGTCCAAGCATTCTTCTGCCAACTCTTCGCTGTACTTGCTGTTTATCTGAAATAAGAAATATAAGTGGTTAAGTAGAGAAAAACAGAGGCACATCGAACGCACAACATCACGAATATATCTGTCATTTCGAGTTAGAATGGTATTGACCGGCATGTTTTATCAAGTGACCCTTGTGCTTGTCTTCCTCTATCATAAAAATGACTTGGCCGATAATGCTAAATGAAAGTAGACCTATATGTCATTCTCAATACCATTTGTCAATATTGAAGAGATACACTTGCGTACATAAAGTTAAGAGTTGCGAGAAATTGCAACCTTCATTTAACGAGAAGAGAAATGAGGCCAACCGCCTGCCACAAGAGATGTCAGAACAAGGTCAATGAATACACTTATTGTAATAATACCCAATTCATTGTATTAACATATAGTTAAGAACAAGTATTCGTTACCTAGCAGTATAAGAGAAATGGAACGAATGTAGATCCTTCTTCTGCAGAATTTACTAATAAAACATAGGTGGGGGATAGAATATTTTTGTTGTTTAAAAAATATCATCTTAAATGCTGTAGTTTGCGTGAGTAGTACACATTTAAATAAAACACTAACCGTTTAAAAGCGATAGAAAGTTAAACTTATTTGAAAATGTTACAAAGCATCCAAAACGTCGGGCCGTAGTTAAAATAATTCAAATAAGTTGACCTAATATATATCGCGTTTTAAACCGTCAAAGTGTAATATCATCCTGTGAATTCTGATTACAAAGTTAAATTAAATTTATTTTAAAGAAGCAATCTTTGCATACACTTAATAAAAATATAGTTATGCGCAACAGGCGTGGTTAAATAGTTTGACGTTTGAATCTTATAACGTAACTCCACATGAGGTTAACGCGAAGGTCGTGCTGATAAGTAAAGGATAGAATAACAGTAATGTCATTAATTATTGGTATTGTGACAAGAATGGTCATTACTAATAACGTCATATTTATTTATTAGCGGTTATATTTAGTGGTTACCAAGGACTCCCCGACTATGAGCAAAATGGAATAGTTGTGTCATAGTTATCGGAACGTACGACGATATTAAATAAAAAAAGAACAATTTTTTAGTAAGAAGGTTAAGAAGTAAAAAGGTTACGTTACACCCTACATAATTAAATAATAAACTATATACTTCTCGTTTTTTATTTATTATTTAATATACTGTTACATTACATTAACTCGGGACTCGGTATCCATGACTCAGATCTGTACCAAATAGCTTGATATCAACAACCGTCTGGCGCCGACGGTATTTTCTTATGCCCATTTGCCACTCAATAAATACGATTTATACCTTCTCAATGTAGATGGATAGGTATAAATTGCCTGAATGTGGGCATGAACGAAGTAAACATCTAAAATGGTATCAAGAATGCATATGCAGTAGTACATAAAATACTGGCACGCCTTTATAATGAAATAAAAATTGTTTTGAATTTCGTGGAAATATTAGATATTTTATTTTTTACGAACAGGTTTAACAATATGATTATAATTAATAGAAGATTTTTCTATAGATAGATAGACATAAATAACTTTTACTGTTAACCATACGACGGTGAGGGTAGTCCTAAACGCTAGCTAAGTTTAAAAACAAATTATCCTAGTTTCTCAGTAAGAGATTTTTTTGTAATCATACGAGATATAGATAAGTGTCAAAGCGTAAATGATCAATTTTAAATGTTGATCAAAGAAGCTTTTGAAAAAATTATATTCGAAAACAGGATATATATACGTATTAATAATTTTCTTGGTTACCAACCAAGTTAGTTTTTACATTTCGCAAGAAAGATGAGGCATTGTATAAGTCGTGAGGTGACGTAATTCGCAAAGGATTCAAATGAGTCAGCCAGCTGGCAAGTATGAGATTGCGAACGATACAGAGGGTCATGCTGTGTCCAAAAATGTACGCTTCATTGGTCAGATTTCGAATAACGAATTCATTATAAGGAAATACGCTTAATTAATCGCCCCTTGACTTCAAAAATTGTATCTCAGAAAGAAAGACTTTGTACTTAAATACGTTTATAGTTTACCGAGTAGTACACATTTGAATAAAACATTTTAACTGTTTAAAACGCGATATATGCTGCAAAGAATCCGAAATTACTGGCCATAAATAAAATAATTTCCAAGTAAGTTTCACTAATATATATGGCGTTTTAAACCGTTTAAGTCTTTTATTTTAAAGATTTAGTACTTATCATAACGTAAATGAAAATTAAATTATAATTGTTTTTTAATTATATGCTTAGCACAGTAGATATTGTAAAGGGGTGACGTATTTAAAAGTACTTATAGATATTATTCATTATTAATATTTTGTATGTAAAGGAAAAACTTACGATTTGATATCGTTTTAGAATTAATTTTTCGAAAAAAAGCTTTCATTACAAGAATTAGCCTTATGTACTATCAATTAAACTCACTATCAAAAAGTTAAATCAGACGGCAGAGCCCAAAAAGAATGTTGATTTCCAGTTTTTGATATTGCATTTAAAAAAGTGTATTATTTTATACCTACTAAGAAAATTTCGAAACAAACTTTACTTTTTTTACGGGTTTTTTTAACGTTTTTATACGGGTACACACATATTACATACGTGTTTTAGACCTACTTGATAACACTGTTAATTATTTCATCCGTAACGGATGTACGAGCCACAGTTGGTCCCTAAGACGTGTCGATGTACTTGGCCGATAACACTCAAATATTTCGACGGTCATTTATATTCCACGCGTTGTCTAATTTGCGTTCCGAGACGCAGGAAATAGTTTCTTGATAAGTGAATTCTATTTAGCTGGCTGACACTTATCGCGTACAACTTAACGCGTTACGTTGCGGTAAGGTGCTTGGTGTTACGTGTAGATCCTATTGATTATTGTTCAATAGACATAGATTAAATACTGTCTGTATTTTACGCGCTGGCTTTAAATAAAGACTTTAACGGTTTCAAACGCGACATATAATAATTAAACTTAATTGACCGTGGCCAATGCTTTGCAGCAGCCGCAGTCGCGGAGGGACATCCGAAACGTCCGTCGTAGTTTCTAATAACTTTAACTAATTGTATATCGCGTTTTAAAACCGTTAAAGTGTTTGATTTGAAAAAAAAACCTAGGTTACTAGATACTAATAGGGTATTCCATTAGGTTGCCATATTGGGGGAACTGTAACTTTTTAAAAATAATTAAATATTGTTTTTTAAAACAGTTATAACTGCATTGAAAGACTTCCATTGTCCAGTGTAGTACCTAAAAACCGCCATTACTCATAAATAAATAGGTAACCCGTGTACTTAACAATAGGAGCTTTGTAAGCTCGAATTTCCAGGTAACCCACCTCTACGTTTTTACCCTTGTATAGTCGTACCTACAATTGTGTGTCAGTTAAAATACAACCGTTAGACAGAAATAAGAATGACGCAATGTCAACTAGCTAATTTGATAACCAGTGCCGACATTTAATTTTATAGATAACATACAATATAAAATATATAGACATAACATATATGTGTCACAATCAAAAGCCGAAAAGGCAGGAATCAGCATGGTTCTATATTATAATATGTCTATGATTAAATGTTTAATAACTTCACATTTATAAATAGTTATGGTATGTAACAGCGATAGTAGTAATTAATTATTACTGAAAAATAATAAGCTTCCATTAAAAATGTATAATGATATAAAACGTATGTGTTGTATGCCTGGCAGTAATATGAATTGCTCCTGGTAATAAATTTACGAAAAAGGAAAATTAGTTTATAAGACATATTTAAAAAAGCCGGACTGAGTTTCTTGGGTGTTCTCAGTTATTTTGCTCTTTTGAACACTCTGTAGAATCACGACGAACAGACAGACAAACAAAAAGACATTTTGACGAATCTAAATAATTTTAAAAATTTATAGAGAATAAAGTATATTTTATTTTGTTACCTGCCATGCCCTAGTAGATATCTACAAGTTTATTAATAGATTGGCCCTGTGAGTTATCATTATCAGCAATAGCATTGATCAGTAAGGAAACAGGAATAGGGGTCGTCATGTTGATTGAATTACGTAATACTGTTTTAAAGATGATATTAAGAGCCTCAAAGGAACAATTTTAGCATAGCCCAATATTACGTTAATACAAATTATTTATATTAAAAAACAACGAGGAACTAGATTTTTACCTCATGTCCAGTAAACAATTGGATTGCACTTTGTAACTTAATACAGATTCTCGACATCTATTAACCAAAGGCGTGGGAACTGGCATTGTTTATCTATTTATCCAATTTCCTTACAAGCGAAAGTTGCGTATCTATGTTTTTTATACTACGTAAAACTTTGCCTTCGAACTAAATAAAATAAAATACCAAAACCATTCCTATACTGACATCAGCAAAGGTTCCAGTTTCTCTTACACAAGCTTCTCGTATTTCATAGACCACACAGGTACAACACGTGTATTAATTCCTAGTTACAATTCAACATAATAAGTTTAGCCTTCAAATTGGACCATAAGGCTAATTCCTATTGAATTATAAGGCTACGAGAATCTTATATGTGTAAAAACTACGTACAAGGTGTGCGCTTGAGCACAATATGAATCGATCAATAGAAAATTTTAAACTTCTTCTATATTTGACACAGACTATAAAAACAAAATATTTATAAAATGACAAAATATGCATGAAAAAATATTAAAGTTTTCAAACGAACTCACAATTGTTAACTGAAAATGAATAATTAATATAAATTAGTAAGACTTAACATATGTGTACAGATGTATATAATGTAGGTGTTTTGATTATTGAACTGCGTGTGCGCACATTCTGCGATTTTTTTTCAATTCAATTCAAGTTGTGAGACTTTAGGAGAGTTTGGTCAAGCGACAATCACGAACATATGGCGCTGTTTTGAAAGCAACCTATATTTAAGCCTTATAAATACGTCCTGCGTAAAGGCCATACCGTATAAGGCGCGGTTTGTGTTGTAAGTGAACCGTGCCATGTGTGAGTCATCGCCACGATAAATTAGTATGAAGAAAATTCTTTTGCACCTAATTGAACATCTGTTCCTATAAAACCGCCTTAGCTAATAGGCTCCATTCAGCGACAGAGGTCATGTGTGTAGCACATTAATTATAGAGATTTAACGTGTATTATTGTACGTTAAAAAATCTACTAAATCTTTAAATCATAAAGGCTTATAAAAAATGCTTAATCATGAGTGAAATTTTGTACAAGAAACACACATGTTTTGTACGACCGAAAACTAACGTATATATACTTAGTATTTAGCTAAAGCAAGTTGAGGTTATCGTAAAACCGCTGGATATTCGACAAATAACATCGTCTAGAAATTTCCAGAATAGTGTAGTTATAATTTGCCCAAACAAAATGCAATAAATGTTGTCATGGTAACGCTAATGAATTAACATAATACTGTCTACCGAGGCGTGATATGATAGTAATATGTGATGATAAGCTAATAATTGGCTCAACTGTAAATAACGTTAGTTTTAAATTATTTCAATAAGTTAAAGCCAGAGTTATTACAGTCATGGCACACTTGCGTAAACTACATATATTGGTAGGTAGAACGCTTTTGTGAACTACAGCACTTATACTCAGACAAGGCTTCAAAGAACCACAAGAGGTCTCATCATGAAGCAAGGATAAGCGAGTTAAAGCTAGATTTAAAAGTTCAGATTTTAGAGTGCTGTATAATTACTGCATTTTCGCTCACGCTGGTATAGTATAGGTGTTACTATGTATGTTGGTTGGTATTCAAATTCAAAACGACTGGTTCGAATTCAAAAACGGAATGGCTTTGGGCTTCATAGTATCACCAATATGAGCGAGTAAAATTATTAATTTTTGAGGACTACCGATGCGCGTGCGCTGTGAAAACGCTTCGAAAACAATGAAAAAAAAATGTCCGCGACAGCCTATGTCTATCTTTTAAGATTTACACGCAAGAACCGTTTTTATGTTAATCAAATTTTGTCAAAAATAGATTATTACCACTTATTTGTTAGAGTTGTATCAATATAATAATAGTAATCTTGCAAACAACAAAACAACGCTTGCCGGGTCAGCTTATAAACATAAAGTACAATAACCACCATTCATTACTTTTGTAATAAACATATAAAGGACCACATTTAATTTGTTTCATTGATAAATTTTATTTACAGTAGTTTTTTCTTGGGATTCAAACACATGACCTCTCTTTAAACGCGTTAACCATCGAGCCACAAAGGCGGTGTTTAATTTAGTTACAAGTCTATATTTAATATTCACTGTGTTATATGTTCCGATAATAGATGTGTGTTATTATTTTTAGTTGACAAAGGTCAAATAATTAATCTCGTTAAGAGAAATGCAGCATGGCATTTGAAAGGAAACCTTTTTAATCTAAACTTCATTAACGCAAAATGAGCTGTAATTTTATCATTTTCATTTCCAAGTGGCTAATTAGTGTGAGGGAAAATGCATTGGGTAGGTAATTAGCAAAAGTTAAACTATATAAATAAAATAATATATATACATTTTTAACTGTTTTGGAGATGCTGAATTCATTTAGTTTTTTCCGAAAACTTTAACATTGAAATTCCTTGTCGAATTTCGAACCCAGCACCCCGCCGTTTACGCAATACAAGGAAACTCGTTTATCTATTGACGGGCTTGTTGGTCTAATGGCAAGCAATGTATTATTTACTAATAATCAATAGCAAAAAGTGAATATTAATCCATTATTTGCATTTTGAGAAAGAAACGAGTACACATTGTTATAGTTTGAGTACACATTTAAATAAAAAAAATTAACGGTTTAAAACGTATATAAGTTTACCGGATATATTTCCCGTTTTAAACAGTTTAGAGTGTTTTATTTAAAAAGCTTTTCTACTGCTTTTGTTAGAAGTTAAAGTTAAATATTATCTGTATGTATTATCTGTATTATAATAATGAATTCGTGATTCTTCCAAAGTAAAATACATTGCTTCCATACTGCAACTAGCTGCATCGTAATACTCTCAAACCGGTTGAAAGTGTTGTCCGATTCTCCTTGACCGACATGCCGGGCGGTTGAAGCAGGAAGAAAGGTGGATGGTCTCCAATATTTTATTTTGATAACGGTTGTTGCGTTACTTGCATGTGAAATGAGGCACTTGTTCGAATTTAGTGAACGAATATTAATTCGTCGAATGTTTTGTAGCACAGTGGTTAGAGTGTATATTTAATTAGGAGTTAAGTTGTGACAAAACCTGAAACATCTCTAAAGAGACTTAATGAAGCTTTTAATCTTCAATTGTTTGTTTCACTACATATTCTTTATTATTTCGATATATTTCTTTCAGAATGTATACATAATTTTCGAAATTAGTGATTAGCAAATATTGTGAAACTCATAAAATCATCCATAAATGTCTCAAAAAACGTGTGATATCAACGGTCGAAGTAGTATTGCGACAATATTAAATTGCTTAATAACGCTACAAAATATAGTCTCGGAGTATTTTTTATCTACGTGAAAAATTATGAAATAAATAAAAATTTTATTAAACCAGACTGCGCTGTTGTGGACAAAACGTTTATGACCCACATCTGCGCTGAGCACTACAATTTTTAATTTGAGAACTGTTGCTAATAAAACAAACCTACTTGAATAACACCTTAAATGATTAAAACGCGAAATATACTAGTATTATTTATAACATCACGGACGCTTTGGATACCTGTTTATTATTCCTGTTAAATCACAGACAACATCAGGAACAAAACATATACCTCATTGTCTGTTTTATCACGATGTGAAGTATATGGTATTTGATTATTTCTATCTAGAAGCACATTTAGTGGTAGACAATATTTCACTCAAAATCGCTAAGAATGATGCACAAGAAGTTAACTATATAATTTAAAAATCAAATATAAATTGAAAAATTTTTCGACTCGAACTGGACTTGAACCGACATCGTCAGCGTTCCGTGCTGTTGCTCTGTGAGTCTTGCCCGAGTCGATTATTTTTAAAATTTATTTTCGATTATTAAATTATATATGTTATTGAAGGCCCTATTGTTTATGTATATGCAATAACATGTGAAAAATATTAAAGTTTTCAAATATATCGGATAAGCTAAATCAAACTGTATTTTGAAAAACTAAGCTAAAAGCAATTTTTTTACAGTAAAAAGAATTAGAATCGACGAAGTAAAAATTAATATTTGGTATCGTAATCTTATAAAAATTACAATACATATAGTTCCTTTTTTGTTTTTTTGAAACCATCTAAATTAGTAAAAATGTCCTTTAAAAGTACACGATAAGTCCTATAAATATCTTATGCATACCGAAAAGCATTTGCTTCTGTATAACATCGTTGCCAATGGTTCTATGTATTTAAAATGCAAAACCTTACTCAGAACAGCGCAGTGGAATCTACTTACATCACCGAGGCAACACGGTGAAGAATGCAGATTAGAGGAGGAATTTGTTTTATTTGTTTCTAAAATTTTAAATAAGTCTGCTCTTTGAAAAATTTGAAGCTTAAGCAAAGTAGTACACATTTAAATAAAACACTTTAACGGTTTAAAACGCGATATATTAGTTAAACTTATTTGAAATGATTTTTAACTTCGACCCGACGTTTCGGATGCATTGCAGCAGCCGTGGTCATGGGGAGACCAGGGGAACCGTTGAAGTGTTTTATTTAAAAGATATACAATATACCTTCTTCTATGTAAAGGTATCTTCATTAGTTTCATTTTTTTTAATTTTTTACTCTATAAGAAAAAAACAGTCTTTTTATACAAGTAGATTTTCCTAGGTTATATGGCTCTATTACAGTATTGTTAATTCAAATAATATATAGTGATAATTATTACTCTATTGTTTTATGCATTCGTACCACAGTTGGTCACGTTGCGAGGGCTGTTTTACTTACATCATTTCTTATTCGGTGTAGGTATATTACTATTAGACATACGTAACGTTTTGGTTTAGTCCTAGTATTGAAGGTTATTCATTCATGGGCAAAAAAAACATTACTATTTCAAATTCTTATTAGAAAAACTTTTAACGATAAAGTATTTAAAGACTATATGGGAGAACTTCAAGTCTTTTATAGATATCATTTGATATAGTTTTTAGTATTAAAAGTAAGTTATTGGTACAGTGGAAGCAATAAAACGGTCAAATGGGCCTTGGTTCGATACTTGCATTAACTCAACGACTAACGAATATAGATAATAAATAGTTAGTAAGAATATTTCGTTGGGGAGAAACACGATCCGCCGTGCACAAATAGAAAAACCGCCAAGTGAAAATTGGCCATTCTAGTTAACTTTATGGATTTCATCAGTGCATATGGTTTATAATATGATGTGATACAATTTTCACGAAACAAACCTTTCAATTGTCAGAGGAATTACTTTCTCGCATGTTCAATATAAGTATCAATAAATATTGTATTATGATGATATTAAGTAGTATGGACTTTATCGCCCTTCACACAGTTTTTTAAACATATAGCAAATCAAACAAGTGAAACCTTACAAATCTACTAGCTGCGCTAGATAGTATAGGAATGTGACGACAGTATTATAAGAGTAGGGGCATAATATAAACAAATGGATTGATGAATACTAAATAGCTATACAGAGAGTAATAGAGAGATAAACTGAATTCTCTGTTGATTTACGCGTAGGTATTTTGTAAAGTTAAATAATGAGATTCTAAGTCTAAACCATTTTTCGGATGCTAATTTGATGTCTATTAAAATTTTACTAAAATATCGCGATTTATACCGTTAAAGTGTTTTATTTAAATGTGTACTATTCGCGTAAACTATAGACAGTATTTAACTATTAAAATTAACTTATATTTTTTGTTTTAGAATCAGAATTGAGTTTTCTTTAAATCTCGTTAAAAATATGAATTTGATTTTAAAAATTTAAAGTGTTCAGACACAATGCTGTATAATTTAAGTTATAATTCACTTTAAATTAGACTGCATAATTATTATGGTTTTGGTCAACGTTTGAGTACGCGCCATGCCAACAAACTTTTTGGCCGTTGATTCTAAACCTGTTTCTACGACCGTTTAAGGATGCCTGATTCGTACATATTGAATTTGGGGATCCATTACATATAAACTTCTTTAAATAAATTAACATCTACCTACTTTCCGTCGTATTTATAAAATGCGAATACTTTTGAGGCAAATTGATAAATAACAGAGGTTAAGAGTAAAATTATGTATACGAACAATACTGTGCTATTGTACTTAATTGGAACTATTAGGAATTTTGATTAGCACACACATTGGAAGTACACGTGACAATATTAAATAGGTCAGGGCTGAGCCCTTGTACTCTGATCTGGTCCACACAGCATCCCTATTTTCTAGCACAAATCAATACCTCAGCTGTGCGACCGTAAATGAACATTCATAAGGCTACTAAAATTGGTCGGATAAGCTGCATTGGAAAATTTTTTAATATGGAATGTTAGGCTTTAATTTCAAGTCGTACATACCTTTCTTTGAGCCTCAGCGGCAAATCCAGATTTCGCTGCTCTGTTGTTTGCCATTTTGGAACTAAAACTACTTTGTACAATAAATAATTTAAATCACAGTCAACACGGTTGTCGCCGTGAAGTCACAACACACGGGAAGGAGGATATAATTGCTATACAAATGTAAACAGTGCGCGGGTCGACTTGCGACCTGTTCTATGTGTGAGTGTGTGATGAATGACATCATGCAGCGAGCCGCGAGCGCGACCGGCCGATGCACGACGTTAGGGATGTGCTGGATATCGATTATTTCGTTATCATTGATTGTTTAAACAATATTACTGAATAAGAACTGCTACAAGAAAAATTGTTACATATATTCATTTCTTCATATGATATGTTTTTTAACGTGCTTGAGCACATTTTGTTGTATTTTGTATTTTTCAGACGATAATTTCTTTTGGAAGAGTAAAACTTACATTATGTGCCTCATAATTGTTACGTTAACACTCCATCAGGAGACCCAAAGTAGATACCTATTTTTGATTTTCTGTCTGTGCGATAATACTCTTTTTTTGATATTTTTACGTAAATAATAAATAATATAAGAAGTCTTTTTCTACTAAGATTTTTATAATTATGTTTTAAGTGAATATACAGAATTGTGTTTTGCACTGCTTACGAATCTGTATTACCCAAATACTTTATCATATAAAATATATCGATACTCGATATAACAAGAATTTCAAACTGAACAACTCTATAAACCCCGAATGTAAAATGAAAACCAAATATGGAATATAATGTGAGTAAAAGAGAAAGCAGATAAGGCTGTACATCTCGTACCGTTGCTGCTGATTGGTTGTTAGAGAGATTATGGCGACGTAGAGTAAACGCGGGAACTTTCAAATATTTTTTTATATTTTATATTCACGTAATATTATTGTACTCTGTTTAAAATGAAAATTAACAGTGACAGACCTACTAGTGTTCTGTGGTATATTCAAAGAACAGGGCATTCAAATATATTAAACCTTTTTTACTCTTCCTAATCTTCTAGGAATATTTCAAACTGTCATGACAGAAAAAACAAAATTCATATCTTTAAAGCCCATAATTTTTTTTAGATTATTTCAATTTCAGCAAAAAATGGAAGTCCAGCAAACAAATATGTAAATTTATAAAGGTCATGATACGTTAAATTTATAAAAGTTAATAAATCCCAAATTTTTATCTGGCGGTTTGGTTCCACATCACAATGGAAAATCATCCGAGAAGGCGCCGTGGAAGACCAAGGGCCAATGCAAATCAAGTTATTGCTCAACCAGCTTTCGCGCCTAGATCTAACACGTCTTCGTTTTTCGATAATCTGTGCAGCTTCCTTATACTCTCAAGTTTATTGGCTATCATCTATTTGCTGTTGGAGCACCACTGTACTGTTTGTAAAAGCAAATGTGATGTATATAGCATAACAAAAGGACTCAATGATATTAATGTAAGGAATATTCAGTTGCTACTTCCATCATAAGTTTCTTCAATAGTTTATACACACAAATATAGGGTCCTATACCTATTAGTTTTCTAATTTATACTTTGTAATATATTATATGTAACTAGCTGTACCCGCGACTTCGTCCGCGTGGAATAGTGACTTGGGATAGAATTTTTAATTATTTAGGCTGTTTATTAATTTATGTAAGGGCGCATTTAAGGCAGTCAATGTATGTTGTTAGTGGTACTTTGCCGCAACACTCTCACCTTATATCACTCCTACTCTAACTCCCACTCTCTCTCACACTCTCACTCTCACTATCACTCTCATTCTGACTGCCACTCCCACTCCCACTTCCACTTCCACTTCCACTTCCACTTCCACTTCCACTTCCACTTCCACTTCCACTTTCACTTCCACTTCCACTCCCACTCCCACTCCTATTCCCACTTCTATGCCCAAAAAGCCAGAGAAGAAAGTTTCATTGTTCTAGCTTCAAACACCACGAATTTCCATACAAACTTTCATCCCCTTTTTCAACCCCTATCAACCCTTTTTGGCATTGAAAAGTAGCCTATGTCCTTTCTCAGGCTCTAAAATATTTGTGTACCAAATTTCATTTAAACCAGTTCAGTAGTTTTGGGAGTTAAAACGGAACAGAGAGACAGAGTTACTATCACATTTATAATATTAGTATACATTAAGGTATGTTGTGCATTTGAAACCGAAAACCTGTCATAAACTTGTATTTTACAGCACAACCTTACAGACATGAAGAACTCATACACCTATTTAGAGTCAAGGATTTTAAAGTTTTCCGAGGAATTGCCAAAGATCGAAGGACAAGTAGAGATCTTGGAAGCATTAGCAAATACACTGGAGAGAGGCGATATCGGATGGAACCCAAAAAAGCATCTAGCCCTACCAAATGTAGATGTATACCTAAACAGCAAACCAAACCGCTTAAGGAAAAACTATACAAATTCGTTCGAATCCACAAAAAGCGTAAAAGTAAATGTAGATTGACTATCTGTAGCTTCCTTAAGAAAAATGGTGCACGGAACTTTTTAATATGCTTTCAAAAAAATAAGATTATGAAGTAATAAACATTTTTTTATTATGTATCCCCCGATAAAAAAAAAAAAAAAAAAAGGCTTTTTCATACTCTTGTGTGTAAAAAACTGGACCAATTGTTATGTTCTATTTACTATATTATATCTTTGTATCCCGCTTCTCATACATGGAACGTGTCTCTCCCACCCTTGTTCTATGCATAAGACACAGAATTACCAAGTTCATGTCATATACAATCTCGCTCGAGTCGTTTTGCAAGTTAATGAAAACATAGACATATATTGTCGCATACTTTAAGGGGGAATCATCTTTCATACTTCTGTAGTACGTTTATTAGGAAACGCCTGGAAACCCATAATAGATATCTGCCCCTTTTTATATACCCGCTGTTACTTGCTTCTATTGTCAATGGATTTTATAGCCTATAGTCTTCTTGATACTCTACCCAAACAATTGAACCAGTAGTTCCTTAATTACTTTCCAACAAACAAAGAAACTCGTCAGCTTTATATATTAGTATAGATATGAGCTTACGAATAGACTTAATCATCTGTGCAATGTGTGAATGAATCTGTTGTTTCTCCAAAATTCAAACCCAGACCCTTTGTTTAGTTTAAAAACTAAGGTAATATAAATTGAAAAAAATGGGGATACTCATGGAGGTAAAACAAGAGACCTTATGTTTATTTTTTGTTTATTAATATCTTTTTTTAGGGTTTATTGTGATACTAGACATTCCAACTTCTACGGTCGGAGTTTCTGCAAGTACACTCTTCTTTATAAATACGGACCTTCCTTGTCGCGATACCAGCACCTGTAGATTTCAGTGGATATCTCGTGAGCGTTGAAGCATTTTTGGTTAAGCAATATTCATTAAACGCTGTGTTCTCCCGAGTCTGTAAGCCTGTGCATACATTTTTCTTGTTCAACATGGCGACAACGTTTAAGTCGTGTTTCTTCCTCCTGTCCAAATCCTGGTGTTGGTGTTGACAACAACTCTTACAATGCTCTATTTTCACTATCTCTTTTACATCTCTGTGTAAAGTATCATACGCTGAACCGATTTCTACGAGTTTGTTCTGAAAAAAGCAAAACATTTAAACGAAATCGTTTTATTGCGTTTTGTAAATAGTACAGGAACAATAACTTATTGTATATTCCAAATACTTTTTTTGCATACTAGCTGAGTCAGCGACTTTGTACGCGTGGAATAAATATTTTAGGTAACAATTTTTGTTTTTGCAAACCTCCTGTTTTCTTGCAAGTTACTCTTAAAAGATAGATGTATACTGTCGCAAACTTTTTTTAGATGATTTAAGTAAAGACAAATCATTCCTTCCTATATTAGTTGGGTAGTAGTTCCTGAGATTAGCGCGTTCAAACAAACAAACAAACTGACATATATTTCACTATACCAGATATGAAAGTATATAGTCCTTATATAGGTAACCGGGTGCATTGATAGGCACGAGTTTCTTTTGATGGAAGGTGAAAAGCAACTTAATATTTTTCAACGAGTTTTCACATAGGCGTGGTAACACGATTTGAGTCAATTATTATCTAATAGATGATTCAAACCAGTTAAGGTCCCACAAATGGAAAAAATCTCTCGTAGACAAATAGTTTGAGCTGAGACGTACTATGCTGCTCCAAAGTGTTGGCTGTTTGTCGCCTACTGTGTGCCCTCTATTTTATTTTTCTGCGAAACTCGGGATTCGAATCCGAAACCTAGAGATCTATAGGCGAGTGCACTGACCTCTAGTACCTAAAACTGTATGCAATAATACTTTTTACCTTTAATGAGTGAAGACTTGTCCTCATGCTAGTTAGTTCACGCCGTAGAAAATGTCTATCCCATAAATGTGTAGTCAGATGCGATGTTATAAGGATAACGCTAACAAATATTGCAAGTTCGAATAAAAAATTCTTATTTACAGGCATATTTATTTCATGATTCTGGCTAAACTGATCACAGATTTTTTGTATTTACATAAATAGTATATTTTCATTTTTATAATTTAAAAAAATGTGTTAATACTGTCAGTGCCATCTATTTGTCAACTTGTCAAATGCATTATATAGCGGCAAACAGACTATACATACTTTATATAGCACCGTCCTTGTTTTAACAATGTTTTCATCTTTCGCTACTAGATGTCACTATTACCAAAATAATATTTTTTCCTTCCAAAGATTTAAAAAATTGGACTATTTTTCTTCAGTTCTCATATTATACATTTGGTATAGGCTCGTCCGCACCATCTTGTAGAACATAATGAAGATTACATAGTTCTTCAGCAGCTGTAAAACACGCTTTTTCGGCTTGTGTAATTTCATCCTAAGAAACACATAACATTTAATAATTTAAACCTAATACGATATATATATATAGAGATATGCTACACTTTGGTACACATTATTAATATAACACAAGTTATGGTTATTAGAGGTATACTGCTAGAAGTTATATGGCGTAGCTATAAAAAAAGATGTATATCTAAAAATCCGTCCAATTTAATCAAATGTTTATATATTTTCATTTATTTTCACATGCAACCAAGTCGAACTAGAAAACTTTTAAAACGTTCAAATAAATAATACAAATTGAAAAGTTTTATCTGTGTATTTAAGAAAATAGCTCAACTGTACGTTAATTGCTTATAGTATCGATCAAACATGTGAAAGTTGTGTTTGTTGTGAAAAAATGAATTCATATTATAAACAATGTTCTATTAAGTTGTAACTTTCCTCGAATATATATTTATTCATTAATATCTGATATTCCTAATGTTAATTGAAAATACGTACCGTGATCTTATCCAAAACTTTCTTCATTTCCTTTAATTCGGTGCTTTTGTCGATCCGCTCCGAGAAATCCGGAAGAAGGAAGGTGAAGAATATTATCAGTGTTGTCGTTAACACGATAAAGGAATTCGACGATAGAAAAGAGAGGGCTGTGGTAATGTGTTTTGATATTAAGGTATTCCATTGATCTAAGTTTACACTTGCTCGTCTAGTCGGAGAAATTTGACGATGCGAACATTGTTCTGTATGGAAAATAGAGAAGTAAAAATATGTTAATTATATAATATAATTATTTTATTTGTTTGTTTGTTTGAACGCGCCAATCTCAGGAACAGGGTTCGAATTGAAAAATTCATTTTGTGTAATTTAGGCATTTATCGAGGAAGGCTATAGGATATAATATCGCGCTGTAACTAATAGAAGCGAAGATACAGTGAGAAATGTGAACAAAACGGGGGACAACTTTAATCTCTGTGGGTTTCAGATGCGTACGCTGCGAAAATGGTTCAAGACACCCAAAAAATATTTATGAAAGAATGATTCCTCTTTAAATGATTTGAAAAAATATCCGCAACACTATATGTCTATCTTTTAAGATTAACTTGCAAGAACGACGAGTGCCGAGCGACGGAACGCGACGGATGTCGTGGACAGCTTATACTTATAAAGATGTAGAGGTTTGCAAAAACAAATTTGGAAAACAACTATTCTACGCGGACGAAGTCGCTGACACAGCCAGTATAGCCTTCCTCGATAAATGCTTTAACACAAAAATAATTTTTCAATTCCACCCCGTAGTTCCTGAGATTAGCGCGTTCAAACAAACAAACAAACTCTTCAGCAGTTATATATATATATAGATATACTATAGTGTGTATATTTCTATCCACATATAATTTTCATTATACGAGTGTTTGCTAGGCAAATTAGCGAAATGCGTATTATTATTAATAATGTGTAATATCAATTGAGCCGCTACAGCTGTTCTAAGTAATTAGGTATTGAGTTACTCGGGATTTGCTAATAGCTTTTAGAGCTCAACTAATAGGATGCTAATACTCCAACAAAAGACTAATTTCAATAAAGCTTATACTATAACAAAATGATAGAAACCGTTTCTCTGTACATCTAGTAAAATTCACAAAAAGAGCGTAACGGATATAGAACAGTGAATTTTATTAATATTTCTGTATCTACGTTGTACACATATGCACAATTAATTCTCAAAGTTCAAATACATGTCTGTCAATCATCACTTATCTGTATGTATTATTAATAATAAATAATAAATAAAATATACATAGTGGATAAGGCTTATGTTAGCTAATGTATGTGTTCATTTACATAATACTTTATGGTCTATAATACGTAGACGAAGTCGCAGACTTATCTATAGACAATAAAACATATCATTAATATGTAGCAAGTGATTTTTGTTACGCAAAGCTTATATAATATGAAAACCCTTTTTAGACCCTTTTAGGAATCTTACCACAGGCATGTCGCTTCGCCATTGGGCGGATAACTTTTTTTACATTGTCACAAGGGAATTTGTAAACTCGCTTAGCTCCGAACACAATAATAATGACTGACGGTAACATTTGAGTTATTATATGTCATTATTCTTAGTAATTTGTACATAATTGACAGGTGAAGTTATGCAGAGAAATCACAGAATAAGGTATATCTCTCTTAACAATTTACTAATCTAATTAAGAAAACTATACAATAATAATTACTGTTGCCAGATATAATCCAACAAGTTTCAGAAAAAATATAAATTAATTAGAAACATATTAGACCTCAAACATTGCTACTTTACTCTTTTATAAGATTATTAAAATTCGAATTTGCACAGAAAATAAATATACCATCTGTATATTTTATCTGTATTCCATATAGATAATAATATATAACCTTGTACAATACCTTGAAATTGTAATGGAGTTGGGTACACGTCGGATAATATAATATCTAGGTTCTCTAAACGGCTATTGGACTAAATTGCCCTGCTATTACGACAGCTGAAAAGGAATTCACTTGTGTGCCAGTCTGTTCACACTACTAACTTAGATGCATATTTCAGTGCTAGAAAATGTACCTATATTTACTGTCCTATTTTCACATAGTATTGTTTATTCTCATATTACAAAAGACCAAGACTTTACACTATATTTTACAATTTATACGTTATTTTAAATATACTGTTAAGATAAATACAATACATATAACAGTTTGAAACGCAGAATATATTATCTAAACTACGGTTGCTGCAAAGCATCTGAAACGTCGGGTCGTAGTTTTTTAAATGTTTACTAGTCACGTAAACTACAGAAAATATACTGTTTACTATAAACAACGTGTGGAGTTGCCATTTATTAAAAAAACTGGAATAACTTTTGTCGGTAGCTACTAAAAGTAACGTTAAAGATACTGGCTATAGTTTACGCGAGTAGTACACATTTAAATAAAACACTTTAACGGTTTAAAACGCGATATATTAGTTAAACTTATTTGATTGTGCTTGACTCCCCGTGACGTCATCCGAAACGTCGGGCCGAAGTTAAAAATCATTTTCAAATAAGTTTAACTAATATATCGCCTTTTAAACCGTTAAAGTGTTTTATTTAAACGTTTAAGATCTTTATTAAATTGTAAAACATTGATATTCTGTAAAAAATAGGTTTTAATTAAAACTAAGTAGGACATAAAGATATGTTTTATATCAACAAGGCGATCCAAACAAAGAATAAATAGTTTTTTAGTGTTTATTAAAAAAACAGACACACAATTTAAATACTCACAAATAAAAGAGACGCACAGTTATATAATTTTTAAATTTTACTAATCTTCATTACAACACATGGAGCAGCACGACTTCTGACTAGCCTCTTTAGGGCACAGAGTAAGTGACTGTGAGCTATCTGTAAATATATTGTCTTTCATAGTTTACTCAGTGGTACGTCGATACTAATTGTACAAATAGAAATTAAGAATCCATTATAGTCTGGTTAATTTAATAGAGATATATGTATAAAATTACCACACTTTCCTCTTATTGGACGCATCGTTATGTTTCATAGTCTACCTCGATAAATGGTCCAGCCAACACAAAAAAAAAGTTTAAGCAGTAATTTCGGAGATAAGCGATCAAACTAACAAACTCTTCAGCTTTATATATTAGTATAGATATAGATTTATTTTATACATGTTATACATTGTATAGATACATGTCTTCATACTCACGTTTTGGACTAGGAGATCGTACTGGACTTAAGCTATTTGATCTAAAAAAAAATGTAGTAGATAATTTTCAAGTCATTTATGTATTACAAGGGGTGAGCACTGGGGTCTACATTGGGGCTGCAGGGGTATATAAAATAAATATTATATATAATATAATCATCTGCAATTAAACCTACCTTATTGAATATCTTATCGGTTTAGTACGTCCACGTAGTAAATTTTAGTAGCCATGTCTAAAAGTATGACTGGTAAGAGATCTTAATCTTAATTTTAAAGAATCTATTCATATTTACTTTGATAGCTTCTCCGTTTTAATCAACTGTGGCATGCTTGGAATCGGTGTTCTGAAACATCAATTACTGTCTTTAAATGTAAATGATAAAATTGTAAGCTACAAGGTTTAAAAAATATTTCCAGACTTAAAAATCCGAAATATTTAGCCAACTTCTTTATTTCATTTAACTACGATCCGACGTCCAACTTCGAATGCTTTGGGGTAGTCACAGGGCGAATGAAGATGTAGGGTGTCCCTAATGTCAAAGTCAAAACTGCTACGCTAGCGCCATCTGTTTCGGACTCATTTCAGAAAGTTGCCGGGCTTTTACAGTACACTTACCGCATGTTGCTAAGCATCATAATGAACGAGGAACGTAATTAAGCCTGGATGCTACTTTTATACGTAATCTTTGTATTCTTTGAAATAAATGAAGTGGGCGTGTAAAAATTTGTAAATACCTATTTTGTTGTTTGTCAGAATCGATCTCTTGTTTAACCACAGGGGTAACACTGATTTCGGATGATCTAAAAGAAAAAATAGATTACGAAAATGTTTTGTTTATAATTGACTTTTTGTTGTTGCTAGAATGTAACAACTTACGCAATCGTGCATTTATTTTCCGCTGGAAACTCCATGTTTTTAAATTTCGACTTCGATTTGCAGCAGGGCTGAAAATTTTATAATTGAGATTACCAACTTCAACATGGATTTCAATGTAATGCATGCAGCTTACGCGAGTGAATTAATAAATAATGAATAATTCACTTTTCAACGACCGTATTATAAAGCTGTTTATGCTTTACAAATTTACATGATGGTATATAAAAAATGTTATAGCTGTTAAAAAAATACTTATAGCGTATCCATTTCCTGGCGTGACCACGGCTGCTGCAAAGCATCCGAAACGTCGGGCCGAGGAATTAAACAGTTTATAAATCTTAAGCTGTTAAAAGCAATTAAACATTTTAAGACGCTAATTAAATGATTTTTTTATGTTTATTAAAAGAGAGTCTATCTTTATTAAAAGGCGGAAAAAATAAATTTTGAAGTTGAAACATAACGAACATACTTTTGTGCAGCAAGATAAGCCAGCTAATCGAATAACGTTTTCTTCAGAACTCGGTGTACTATGCGCCAATGCTGTTGATATCTGTTTCTCGTCATTATGGGCTGCGAAACTCTCCTTTAATTCTCTTACGCGCGATTTGGCGCGACCTTCTCTGCTTACAGTGCTGCGTTGGTTGCTTCTGCTGCTAGTTCGTGGACCACCAACTGTAATATTAAAAATAGTACGTCAATATCCACATGGCTGTAGCGAAAACAGGTCTATGATGTTACCTTATACAATTACAGATCTTAGACATTTTATTTCTTCCACCAAGTTATGTCTATGCATGACAATCCTCTGTCATAAACAAACACATACATTACCTCGTGACCTTGTGAAAAGCATCTATGTGTCTTAGGTTCGAATCTCACACAAAACAAATATAGCTTGTTAAAAACATGGAGTATATTAGTTAACTTATTTAAGTTTTAAATACAGTTTTGCATGCGGGTTATTTAAATGTGTATTACGCGCGTAAACTGTAATAAATATATCATTATTACTTGTTTCGTTTACGAGGCACAAAAAAAATATTAGCAAGTAAAATAGTTGGATGAAAGCGTATAAAAAGAATTCAAATTCAAGTAATTAATTCCATCCCTAAGTTCATATACAAAATTATACATTATCAAAAAATACAGTATATAGTAAACAACCAAGAAGAAACAAACTAACAGACATATATACTTCACTGTTAAAGGACATTATCATCAACAGTTGCAGCATCAGTAATTGATGCATCTTTGCAATGACAGTTACATTACATGACATTCATTACTACATGATTTTAATAAACTTTAACTAGAAAATATAGTGTTTTATTAAATAAGTATTTTAATGTTAATTTCTAGTTTAAATGTTCATTTTATTGCATAATTATATTTCCCATGTTGACATTTTCTTCTTTACTCCAATTTACTTTTTTTTATTTCTACATGCAAAGGTTGCCTGGAAGAAATCGCCATAGTCGATATAGTCGCCTTTGTACAATAAATTTAATTATTAGAAAACGGATATTTTTAAATGTTTTTTTTCTATTAACACACTCAAGATATTATGTGTCATAAGGCAGTGAGTTTGTACCGAATTAGTGAACGATTTTCTACGAAAGGTTTGCTTCTACGTGACCTGACGGCATAATGTCCGGGATTCCCCGAGCAATAAATAAGGATCTGATAGTTTCTACCTATTCGGGGAACGTCAAGGTAATTTTCGGTATTGATTTATATACTCTATGGAGTCGTAAAGTTAACCAATTTTTGGTTAATATACTAAAATATGTAAACTATGATTGCTTTTTGTGAAATGTATTATAGAATAATAGAAGTTGAAAAGTGAAGTCCCGTTTACTAAAATAGGGAGACAAAAGCTGTTTAAAGTAAAACATTAAGTTCTTTATAATAAAAATTATTTGTTATTATATCCGGATTAAAAAATTATATATATATATATATAATTTTGAATCCAGTGAGGATCGTACATACGACGCGTTTATTATTTTGCCATTAAATAACAATTTCATATTAAGTTAGCTTAGAACTTACATGACATAGAATTGTCGAGAGCCCGTTCGGACAGGACCTTCAAAAGATATACTACGCTAGCCACGATGATGCCCAGAGCGACTATTATAGCAAGCAAAGATTTCTGAATAAACCCTTCAAAGCAGTCGACTAGATCATCCATATAATCTGCTATGATGTTGGAACACATTGGGAGTGCTTAGAATGTATAGTAAATGTACCTGAAATAAGGACTTAGATATCATTTGAAAAATTTAATACTTCTCACATGTTATTGCACATGTTGGCACTACAATTAAAAATATATTATAAATACACACACGGACACGGTAGCTAAATTTGTAAGAGCAACAGCACGAAACGGTTCAAATCTTCCCCGTGTCATTTTTTTTTTCAATTTATAATCGCAAATTGAAAATTTCGCAATTAATAATTTACTTAGATAACAATCAATCATTTGAGTACCGACTTAAATGAGGGTAGATGTTTTCCGCGGCTTTGCTCGAGTTTCCAAACGATAAAAATACCTTAAACATTATGTCGAAAACACGAAGAAAATGGTGGAGCCAGCCCTTTATAGTGTTATTCATATCTCTATAAGAATAATATCGCAGACTTTTAAAATGTTAAAGACAAGGGGTACTTACCAGGCTATTCTTTTAACGTTTTTAAAATATTGGGAACAATATTTTTTATATACAAACACACGGCGCATAGTCTACGTTCCCAGTATTTTGGCTAAAATTTCGTTTCATATGAGACTTGCAGTCTCATATTATGTCGATATGAAAAACACTAAGCCATAACAAAGGTTACAGCGAAAAATTCTATAAAAATCTACTCTTTCTGCATTTGACATTAATTGTTTGATAACCGACGTTAATTTGCAACGTCATGGTGATATCCACAGAGTAATTAACATACGGGTTGTAATTAAAAGTAAAATAGAAAGAGAAAATGAAAATGGAAATCGATATTGTTAAACATCGATTTCATATTAAGATATTTTAGAGAGACTCAAGACAAAATGGACGCTTTCACAAACACCTGGAGTATACATATAGTGACTGTGAACGCTTTAACGGTTTTAAACTGTTAAAGTGTTTAATTTGAAAGGCGTATACAAATAAGCAAAGTGAAGTCCCGGGTTTGAACCTCGGAGAAACATTATTGTTTATAACAGTCTAATCAAATACTATCCCGTATATATAATTTATCAGTGAAACACAGAAATTTGCCCACATAGGGGAAACGGCTGTTCACTACACTTATATGTGTGTGTAATCAGCATATCATTGTTTTTCGGTCTGTTCGGCCGACGTGAGCGGGAAGAGGTTCTCGACGTTACGCCGTCTTACGACGTTAAAGTGTTGTTAGCTCCTCGATTGCTCGAAGAATTACCTCTTCTCGCTCACGTCGGCCGAACAACTCGAAAACAATGATAAGCTGAACGACGGATGTGAAAGCCTTACACAATTTTTTGTATGTGTGTTAACTGTGTAATGAAAAAATATTAGCTTTCTCCTTGCTATTGGAAATGATTACACGTCAAAGTACTTCTAAAATCTTCTATAATAATAATCTTTTTTAAAGTCCTCTGAGGATAAAGCTTAAGAATAATGTAGTCACAATCTGGACCACAGTCTATTTTGCGCGTAATCCATAATAAACTCACAATATTTGAGGGAGAGAGACCCTTCATAAGCCGTGATGGATTGGGACCTTTGATTTATGCTACCTCTAATATTATGGAGCCCGGCTCATATTTTAATAATATTCTTTTATCATTAGGCTTCTTTTGCTTTTATTATTAAGTATGCTTGCATTTCATCTTGACCGACTCTGCATTCATTTTGGAAATAACCAAGCAAACCAAATCGACAAAAAAAATATGTAAATCTTTTATTAATAATATACATAAATCATAAAAAAGCTGTTGTCATGTTATTTTTCCATGTAGATCAAGATAGGGGTCAACCAACGGTTGCATATTTCTAAGTATGATTATCAATTACTTTGGAGGATTGTGACTTGTATCGTTTCTGGAGTTCACTGGTGGGAGGTAAAATACTTCAGGCATATAACATCTACACAAGAAGCGGTGTCAACTTATTTTGGCATTGGGTACTTTATTTACGAATATACGTAATTTTTACCTTTATTAACAATCTAAATTTATAAATATCTTAAAGCTGTGTCTGTTGAATAAATGCTGAAATAATATTTGGAAGATGGATGGGAGACATATGTATTTCCTCACACTTTGAACAATTGTGAAACAGTATACCTAATATTCTGGTTAATCTTATTAAGCCGAAAAATGTAATCTAATTTTTTTCAGTTTACTAAACATTTCTTATCTATATTAATTCTATAAAGCTGAAGAGTTTGTTTGTTTGTATATTATCGCAAATCATAGGAACTAGTTCGAATAAAAAAAATCATTTGCTTTGTTGGAATTTGCGTTAGATTAGGCTACAAAACATCTGGCTGTGACCTTTATGAACTAATACACAGTGGAAAAAACGGCGAAAAATATTTTTCTTTTAGGACTTCCGTTGCTGCGAAAATGATTCAAGAAACTAATAAAAATAAGTTAAAAAGAATGATTCTTAATGATCTAAAAAAACCCGCCACAGTATTATTTTAGTTAAGATTAACTTGCAAAAACAACAGGACGCGGACGAAGTTGTCGGTAATGTTCGATAATCCCAAGGCAAGATCATAAATACTAAAGCGTATCTATATATAGATATATATACATTAAAAAAATAACAATTACTAAAAAATATGAATCAATTTGATTAAATATGACTTAGTCATTAGATTAAGAATTCTTATAACAATATTTCCATTTGATTACCAATTGTAATTATCTAACCTAACCTATTTATCGATTTACGTTTTATCTTCCAACTTTAATACTCACAGTCTGCGTTATCTCTGGTCTTGATAAGAATCATTGGACAGGAAATCATTATCTACTACAAACGTTCATGGGTGACTCTGCATCAAAGGTTTTATAAAAAATCTATTTAGGTCTTACACCGGTTTACGCCAGGATAATAAATATTAAATTCACACCTAATTTATCCAGAACATTTTGGATAATTCTTTTAAATGTCTTTCGTAATACTTCACATAATAACTAATTGTCCTTTAACATCTTGAAGGAGGATCCCACCATTCTCTAAAGTTTTCATACACAGACTTCGTTTTCACTAATTTTTCATCGTATAGAATAGAACAGAATCTACAATAGTCATCTGTTTCTCTGCTACTGCCCCTGGTGTGATATGAATAATGATTTGTCCATTTGAAATGCTGTTCGTATTGATCGGGATTATCGATGAGCTCTTTTATTATTCTGGCTAAGTTTTCCTCGCCCAATTCCCTTGCATTTAGATAGGCACTATCCGGTATAAACCTGTATTTAAAATAGAAATTGTTATAGAGAATTATGTTCGTAGATAAGTTCTATAAATCTCAGGGAGTCACAGAAAATTAATATAGTTTAATTGATGATATTTTTTTAAGAAGTATTTTTATCAATTTTTAATATTTCATAAAGTAATTTAAACAAATGGAATATACTTATAACCACATCTGATGAAACGTCAAATCTTTCAACTACTTAATTGATATTTCAAAAAAAGAGCTTTTTAAAAGTTTGTTATTTATTAATCTACCTTGAATAATTTGCTCCTCCATAAACTATAGGAACTGTTAGATATATTAATGGCCATAACGCTTTCTCAGTGACATAATCTTCACAAAACGAATTCTCGAATGCTAAATAAAAATAGTAATCTCTTTCGAGCATTTCATTACACTCCTCTTCTTTACCACGATCGCATTTTAATGGACCACAGGCTCCATAAATGTCTATGCTTAAACCGTACTTTGTTAATTCAGCCGCTAATCTATTTGCGAAGTCTTTTCTCCTACTTCGCGATGAACAGTTTGAGACGAACCACGCCACTGCCTTAGTTTTCTTTCTCAGTTTTTCCTTTACTTCATCTGACACAGGTTTCATTTCATCAAAATCTAACCAATTCATGTTCAAGTTAGGCCCGATAACTTTTTTATTTTCATCTCTTATCGCCATATAACCCCATTTGGCTTCGGAAGTTAATCTGTATGTCCAGGTCCAATTGAAAAAGTTGTTAAACCTATCTGAGCAGACAGGATAATTATCCGCTGATTCTATAGTTGCGAAAACAAATTTCTGATGAGGCGACCTCTTTTGTGGTAAGCTTTGTTCGGACATTCTAACAACTTCCGGCCCATTGAAAGCTATGACATCGAATTTAGTATAGTCTCCCAGTAGAGATCTGTCATTTGTCACGATGCAATTTGTGTACTCGCAGTTTCTGCTTGTGAATCCTTCTTTCCCTTGTCCCATGTAAGCAAAAGGCACAGCTGATTTTGACGTCCACTGTAAAATGTACTTTGGTCTATCTTCGTCACTCGGTCTCTCATCTTCTATTACGCTATTTTGTTCAATTATCTTATCCTCAATGATTTTAACCTCCGCCACATTTTCTAAACGCTTTTGATTCACTTGTATTCTGTCATTGTACACGCCATAAACAATAGTTTTTAAGTCTTTTAGAGAAAAATAAAAATATCCCGCTGTGGTTATAACAACACCGATCATCAATATTTTAATGAAATTATTCTTACGTCGCATTTTAAATAAATATATCGCGCGCGATATCAAACATGGGACTTCAACGTTTTACAATTGTGAAACTTGTGTGAAAACAAAATAGGGCATGTTGGAAGTTTTATCGATTTGTTGTATAAAGATAATAGATAAGAACTTATTAGTGTGTCAGTCGCTGATATACAATTTCTGAGAGAGGTTGTGTTTCCGCTCGCACATCGCGTAAAAAACAGCTTAGACACGACGATGGCGATGCCGGATGCCCGAGTCGAATTGTTTTTCCGATTTTTAAATTATATAGTGCCATCATATGTAATAATAACATGTGAATAATATTAATGTTTTCAAACATCTTAGAGACGTTAAAAACATTGTGACTGAATCGCTTATTTTGTTCAAACGTTAAAAAGGTCCCAATTTTTGTCGTAAACTGTGCGACGCTTAAGCTTATGAATGATAGCTACAATCTGATTACTTAGAATCGATACGAAAGTATATTATTCAATAACCAAATGCAGATAATGCTGATAAGCGGCATCTTTTTTCTATACTTGTTACTATATCACCCATATATACTCTAACATCTCAACTTATTTCACTAAAGCATAATACTGTAGAAAATATTGTTTCACAATTTTTTGGCTAGCCTACATTTTGTTTGCCTCCTAATCTTCGTAGGATTTGTTTATACTTCGAAAGGAAAATCTCGTTATTCCGTGAGCTTTTCATGTTTGTTGAGGGTTATTCATGTATTTATTTGTACATAAAATTTCAAATATATGTCTCAAATCGCCCTTTACTTATATTTGAGCTTTGGACAGAGAGACACGGCTTTTGAAGTCAACGTTTGGTTGCACAAAACGTAATGTATTTTCATATTAAATAACAAAGGTTAATATTCTGTGTGAAGGTAAATTACTAAATTATGGACGTCGACTGGCAACAGATAAACTGTGGTAAGCGTAGACCTTTCTAGTTTAATCTGTTTGATGTCACTGATAATCTTTAATGCGAATTAAAAGGGTTACTGGCATGGACAATTAAATTAATAAAAAATAGATTTAAAAAAATACGTATTTAAAGAATACATATTTATGTAATCATTTATTCAGTAGTAGTAGTAATCAAAAAGTTTTCATTTTTTTATTAATATAGAAGGGCCAGAAAAGCACTGGCTTCACTAAATTGGTGATACTCCAGCCATATAACATCTAAGCAAAACTGCGCTGTCGACCGCTGTGTGTTGTGTATTTTGTCTTTGGACATTATTTTTATTTCCTTCTGATAAACATCATCAATAACCGTTAATATTGATTAATATAATTGTGTCATTTCATCAATCAAACTATTTATTACGTTTTCCCAGGATTCGAACAAACAACAATGTTAGCAAAGGAGCCCCGAAGGTAGTGAATGTAACATACAGACAAGTGAAATATTAGAATCAAAACTATCTATTTTATTACTGCATTACGGTACATAATATTGTAATGTATCAAAGATCATTATCATTAAGTATATAAAAAAACTTATATTCGAGTATGTATGTTTACAGCAATCGCGTACAAATCAATATGAAATAAGGTAATGTACTTAAAAATTTACGACACTCGTAGCTTGCCTTTTGTTCTGTTACATTCCGATAGATTGTTGTACAATTTAAGAATGCAAGACAAATGAGTTTTCCTTGCAAGCATCTGGCATTTTCACGACATCTATTTTTTAATGTTCGTAGTGACAAATTTTGAAAATGAAATTGTTACATAAAGAACATTATTTTTAGATGTAAAGTTTATTATTTAGTGAGGTTAAAAATACAGAATTAAGACAACACACAAAATGTAACAAATTGTACTAAAAAAGTTCTTATTATCAACATCTTAAAGGGGGATCCCACCACTTTCTAAAATCTTTATACACTGTTTCCTTCTTCACCAACTCCTCGTTGAAAAGTATAGAACAGAACCCACAATAATCATCAGTTTCTATGCTTTCAGCTCGAGTGTGATAGGAATAATGATTTGTCCATTTGAAATATTCTATATAATCTTCTTGATTCTCAATCAAATCGTTAATTATTTTTGCAAGTTTTTTCACTCCTAACTCTCTTGCGTTTAAATAGGAACCATTTGGCATGAACCTGCAGCGAGTAATAGAACAATAATAAAAATACAGTTTGTTTAGCGCTTGAGTGTATTAAAAACATTTTCAATTTCAGGTAAATTGAAAATGTTTGAAATGTAATATTATTCATATACTGAAAATAATATGATGGCGAAGCCAAAAGGAAAAGTAATAATTTTGTTAGTGTCTGTATTCATGTAGTATAATTTAATTCTAATGAACATGGTCTCAAAGAATACGTAATAATAACGAGAATAACGTGAACAGAAATATGATTTTGTATCATTAAATAGTGCGGATAAATGTGATTAAGATTCTAATCATTCTGTCTTTGGTATGAAAAGAAGGGCTTTGGTTGATACACTACAATAGTGATTGTAAATTGTATTGTTTATATAAAATACATCGACATATCTACAATAATCTATAATTTGTCGTCTCCAGGTTATGATAATTTTTTAAAGTGGATTACCTTGTGTAGTTGGCTCCTCCAAACACAATTGGAACTGTAAGATGCTTCAATGCATGGAGCACTTTCTCCGTAACATAATCTTCAGCCAACGAGTTTTCAAACGACAAATAAAAGTAATAATCACTTTTAAGCATTTCATCACAATGCTCTTCCTTGTCTCGGGGGCATTCCAAATTTCCACAATGTCCGAAAACATCTATCGTTAAATCGTATTTCGTTAGTTCCATCGCCAAGTCTAACGCGAACTCATTTCTCCTACTCTTAGACAAGCAGTTCGACACAAACCACGCTGCTGCCTTTGTTTTTTTCAATAAAACCTCTTTGACTTCTTGGCTCACCGGCTTCATTTTGGCATCATCCAGCCACTGCATGTTAATGTTCGGTCCAACAATCTGCTTCTTTTCATCTCTTACAATCATGTAACCCCATCTAGCATCGGAACTCAATTTATATGTCCAGGTCCAATTGAAAAAGTTGTCCAGCCGATCTGAACAAATCGGATAGTTATCAGCGGATTCTATGGATCCAAAAACAAACTTTTGATGAAGTGATCTTCTTTGTGGTAAACTGTTATTGTCTAACGTCACTACTTCTGGGCCATTAAAAACAATCACATCAAACTTAGTGTAGTCCCCCAACAGTGATCTGTTATTTGTGACAATACAATTCGTATATTTACAGCCCCTGCTTATGAAGCCATCCTTTCCTTGTCCCATATACACGAAAGGCACAGTGTGCTGCAGGGTCCACTGTAAGATATATTTCGTGGTTTGCACATGTTCCTTCACATTATTTACTTCTGGCAGGGGAGTTAAAAGATTTGTTTCTTTTTTTCCAAGCATGGTCCGGTTTGTCTTAGCGAAATACAAATATCCAACCGCAGTCAAGAAAACGCTGTATATTAAAATTTTTATGAGGCAATTTCTATGTCGCATTTTGTGATTGCATTAGTTGATATTTCAAACGCGTGCGCGCAGTTTTATGCTTGCATTTTGAATGATGCAAGTCACTATAAACACAACAATTCTTCTGCTTGGTTATTTGCATTTCCAGAGTTTATTACCTCTAGACTGTTTAAGGTACATTAAGTAAATTAAAAATCTATTTCACGTTTTATATTTCTACAAATAGGTACATAACATGTGAAAATAAAAAAAGTTTAAAGATATTCAATTGATTAGTAATAACATATGTATTTCACAGGCTTGCTGGTCGATAATAATAATAAGTCGAAATAAATTTATCCTTAGACACAAATTTCGTGACTCTCAGGTCTCTAGAATTCCGACGCGACCCAAAATAAGTCTATTCTTCCTTCTTCCTTCCGTCAAGAACCCCACCTTCATCCTCATTTGTTTGTAAAAGGGATTAAATGTTGAACAGTAATGCAGCCTTACCTAAAATATACGTCCATTGTAAAACGTAGGGAGTGATCGAAATGTTATTTAGTAAAAGATCGATTATTAATAAATTGCTGAACGTATTCTATAAATTGAGGCCGTTAGAGCGCAGAGTAGCCTAACTGCAATTTTATGACTTGAGTTATTTATATTTTTATAATCTAAAAATGTAAATAACTCAACTACAAGACCCAAAAATTGCTAATATAATTCTTACACAAACAATAATACAAATTAATTTTCGCCTAACTTGATTGCGCTTTTTTATTTTCCTCCATATTGAAAATCATGTTTATTAGGCCACTCTGCCTCTAGCATCCTCAATTATTAATTAGAAGACATATTGTAAGTAGCTACAAAAGTTCGTGATATTACTGTTGGTTATAAAGCAGTGCTTTAACATCGGATTTTTATAATGGTGATACAAGTTTAATACTCTCAGGCGTGAAAACTTAAGTGCTTGCTCAAGAATGCTTAAAAAAAAGGCAGAATATTATGTGAGTTGGTGGAGGTGGGCGTGTTTATAACGCACACGGCGACTTGCCGATCAATATTCGGGTATCTTATTGTTACATCGCGTTCAAGCTCTTTTTAACCGACCCTGGCGAAGGAGGGGTAATGATTTGTCAGTATTGTTTGTTTGTTCTACTATACACAATTTAGTTATTAAATAAAAACAAACATGACGAAATACAAACTATAAAAATGTAACCCGATTAAAAACATAACTGAGATTATTATCTCTCTTAAAACAAGAAATATCTAATAAGCAAGTTAAATAACTTGCTTCAACCTAACAATCCCAATGCTTTGCGGGAACTGTGGCCACGAGCACGGGAAGTAAACTAATGCATTTAGTGTTTTAAACCGTTTATGTGTTTTATTTATATGTATACTATTCGCATAAACTACGTAATCCTTCGCGCGTGGTGGCTATATATGTTAAAAATTAATCAAAAGAAAATTAGAACACGGGCAGGACTTGAACCAGCAACGGTAGCGTTCTGTTTTGCTGCTATAAAAAATTAAGCTATTGGTACGAACAGCAGCAATATTTGATTCATTAACTTAATATATATAATGCCATCATGTGTGAAGGAAATTAAAGGTTTTTCAAACGCTAAAAATATTTAGATTTTCAATTTCGATGGAACGGGTTCTTCGTTTGAATAAATCAATTATTGATGCTTGATGACTCTGTGTGGGTGGGGCTTTATGTTTTATAATTAACACGGCTCCTCTCAGCGCAATAGAGGCGACGGGGGTCCGTTTTGACCTTTACCTTGAACTGTTAAGAGCGGCACGGACTGAAAAATCCAGGTAAGTTAAAATTTACACATTGACGGCTTTGTCTTTCACTTAGTGCGAACAAAGAGAGTTTTGGAGAGTAGACACTCGACCTTTTTATTTAAACGAGTATCTTATTATGCTATCTTTGAATATACAAGTTTTTAACAGTGGTTCTGCAGGCTTGGTGAGTCTTTTATAATAGAAGATGACAGATACATAGACAGAGCATAGGGTAGGTGAAACTCTCCAGCCATAAACAATACGCGCAATCTATTATTGGCTTTGGATACTCGGTATCAACAGCTGAAACTGAAACGCGTTTATACTTGACGCCCGTTTCATCTGTAATAGTGGTGTGAGAACGGAATGGAATACAAATATTCCCACTGATTTAATATCAAGACAACAAAGTCCGGCGAGTTCCAGAAAACGTTATTAATTGATTGGATACATATTGGACCCGGTTGCAATAGAACCCACGACCCGTTGATAATTCGCCATTTACTGCTATTTTAGCACTAAAAAGGGGCATTCTATTTAAATAAAACACTTTAACGTGGTCGCGGGGAGAATCCCCGTGCTGCAAAGCATTCGAAACGTCGGGCCAAAGTTAAAAATCATTTCCAAATAAGTTTAACTAATATATCGCGTTTTAAACCGTTACAGTGTTTTGTTTAAATGTGTTCTACTCGCGTAAACTATAGACAGGGGCATTCCATTTTTATTTTGCATTAGTTTTTTGATAATCTGATATTATTATTTTTTATTAACTAAAATTAGACCTAAATTTTACGTCCACTGGTATTTGATTAGATTTTTACGTAGGCAGTTTTCTCTCGTAAAGCCCGCTTGTATCATGTCATTTTATTTGGGAAACGTTATTAGGTAAAAAGCTTCACATGAAATATGAGCAAATAAAATGACGTTTATAATGGATGGAATATTGATTAAGCCTTAACATGTCTTTTTGAGTTCCTTTGATGTTACGCTTTACTTACTTAAAAGGGAGTCTATTTCAGTATTTTCTGCTAGAAAAAGGATAACACAGACTATATCTAAATAATAATAAAAAACTACTTGTAAATGTTAAACTACTTTACCAATTGATTAATTACTTACTTTTTTAACCGCTTTGAATTATGTATCCCCGGGATATATATTGTATCAAAAATCGTTTCGGTCTGGCAGGGCATAGAGGTCTCATCGACTATTGTTACAAAATACCAGTGAAACAGAAACAAAAATGTATCTGTCCCACGCCCAGCACAGGATAAACGCGCTTATATACACGAATCCATACATACAAACATTCTTACTTTAAATTTCAACAATCGATTCGATAAACAGTATATTAAACGTATTTACTACAAAAATGATAACTAAATACTGCTCTGCAACATTTCATCAGATTAGAAGAATGTTTTAGATCTTAGATCAATCCTATAAATGAAAACTTTTAACGGTTTAAAAACTGACTAATTGTAATTTATTTTAAGTTTAGGATTTGCAGGAGTCGTGGTCACTGTTCTTACAAACAATAATATTAAAACAACACTACTTATATACACATATAATGTCACATTGTTAACTGTTTAAAACGAAATATATATTTGACGCAATTTTTTAGGTGCTTTTGAGGAGCCAACGCTACAATCTAATATTGCGTTGTAACACTAGGAATAGGCAGAATTTGGACTTAATACAATTCTGTGCCTAAATATCAAATCCTCATTCAAATAGACACTTTTTTCTGAGGTAGAGAAAGCAAGAATCCAAAGCTTATCTTGCCCAAATAAGGTACTCATATATGTAGTATAATGTCGTCAATGAATAATATATCCTTAATACGAGTCCAGGAGAACGTCCTTGACCCACCTGTTGCTTCGGCCGGGATAGCCGAAGATTTATTATTTCGTTTCTGACATTCTTCGTCATTTTTGTACGCCATTTTGTGTATTAGGTAAGTAATTGGATTACGTATGATACTAATGAAATGTGGACTGTAATCCGGTTTTATTAGAAATAAATTGATATGTCAGTGTAAAGGATAAGGACATTATTTGCGTACACATATTTTAATTAATTGAGTTGACTTAGCTCAATTGAAAGAAGTACTACATGTGGTCGTTGGTTCGGCATTCGCCCGAGTTATGTAATTTAAAATATGTCAATAAATATGTCAATTTATTGTATGTATAGTTGTATTTAAAACATTGAACGTATATCTAGTTACAAGTATTGATGTTTTTTTTTTTTTTATTTCATACACTTTTTTGATTTTTAAATGAACATTTCCTAAAACCCATTATCAAAGAACCTTGAGTGGTGCACATTTAAATAAAACACTAATGGTTTGAAACGAAAAATATATAACGTAGTTAACTTAATTTCAAATATTGCGTGACGTCACCGTTCAGATTTGCAGCTGCCATGTTCTCGCCTCAGTACAGACTCAATACTTAACAACACCTAAAGATACTTTTAACGGTTTAAAACTCATATTACGTTAGCTAAATTTTGCTTTACAACAGCCGTGGGCACAGGTTGACGACATCGGGTCGTGGTTAATAGAAATTAAAAATAAGTTAACTAATAATTTTCGCGTTTTATTTAAATTGTTCATCATCTTTAATTGCCCTAATTTTAGACCACAATTTTCGCAATATTAATACACTCCGATCGGTATCAATGATGAATAGTTGAACAACGCGAGGGTTTTGTTCTCAAATCCGTAAAATCTCTTAATGACCGCTATTTATCGGTATAATTAGACCAATGAGGACGCCATTCGGATCGTAAAAGCATAATTGCCCGTATGAAAACGTTTGAGTACGCATTTAATTAATTGGCTTTTGCGAAACCGTTCGACGTTTTATTAGCTAGTCTATGATTTATAAAGATTTCTAACTAGATGCGCTAAACAAAAACAGAGTTGAAAACACTCTACTACCTATTCTACGCGACTACCTCCGCGTAGAATAGTAATTATTTTATACTAGCTGTGCCCGCGACTTCGTACGCCTGATTTAGTGACTTGGGGGGGAATTTTTAATTATTTAGGCTGTTTTTTAATTAATGTAAGGGCGCATTTAAGGGAGCCAATCTATGTTGTAAGTGCGACTTTGCCGCAACACTCTCACCTCACTTCACTCCTACTCTAACTCCCACTCCCACGTCCACGTCCACGTCCCCGCCCACTTCCATTCCTATTCCCAAAAAGCCAAAGAAGAAAGTTTCATTGTTTTAACTTCAAACACCACGAATTTCCATACAAACTTTCATACCCTTTTTCAAACCCTTTCAACACTTTTTTGGCATTAAAAAGTAGTAGGCTGTGTCCTTTCTCAGGCTCTAAAATATCTGTGTACCAAATTTCATTTAAATCAGTTCAGTAGTTTCGGAGTTAAAGCGGAATAGACAGACAGAGTTACTTTCACATTTATAATATTGGTATATATTAGCAAAATTTATTTTTGCACAAGATAAGGAGGGGTATCTTTATAAACTATAGCTGATACTCACGACGTCGGTTGCGTACCGTCGTTCTTGCTAGTTAATCTTAAAAGATAAATATATACAGTTTCTTAGATCGTTTAATGAGAAGTTATTAAATAAAACATTTTAACGGCTTAAAATGCGATATATATATTAGTTAAACTTATTTGAAAATTATTCTAACTACGGCTCGACATTTCGGATGCTTTGCAGCAGGTCACGGGAAATCTATGGGGAATCGTATAAAACAATGATTCCTCTTTAAATGATTAAAAAATGTCTGTGACTTTGTCTAAGACGATGATACGCGACCCACGTTGTTGATAACAGGAGGAGCTTTCCAAAGCAAATTTTGACGCCGAAAATAATTATTCTACGGGGACAAAGTCACTGGTACAGCAAATCTAATTATAAACTAGTATTTCGCAGTTAAGATTCCTCAAAATGTAATTACAATTGGAACACGGCAGCGAACATTCATGATGGACAGTCAAGGACATAACATGGAAATGAGAAACAGATTGTCAATCTGGTTGTTCGTTAGCCAACGGATATCGGTTAATTGATCAAGATTATGTGCCGTGTCCAGCAAGATCTGTGTGACGGAAATGACTGAAGAATGCAGTAAATGTGTGTAATGGTTCCAACGATATGGGATTAATAAAAACATGAACATTATTACTTAGAACCAGCATAATGCATGTATTTAAAATATATAATTTTACATCTAACGTGAGATAAAACGAAAAAAAAATTACACGAATCACAAAAGTTAGATTTAAAACATGTTTTAACTTTAAAATGTAACTTTTGTGAAATCTATACTAATAATTATAAAGTTGACTTTCGTTTGTTTGTTTGAACTCGCTAATCTCACGGAGAGTACTAGTACGAATTGAAAATTATTTTTATAATGTGTAGAGGATAAGGTTTAGGCTATAAAACATTACGCTGAGACCAATAGGAGCGAGGGAACAGTGGGAAATGTAAAACATTTACAGTATACAGTACACACATAGTAGTACAACAAAAATATATACCAAAGAATGATTCTTATTTAAAAAAAGATTAACTCCCAAAAGCCGTTTCATGTCATGTTAACATTTTGAAGTGAATATCCCTTTTAGATACATTCATTATAACTACACAATTATATCTTTGACGATTGACATTATAAGATGCTTTTGTAATAACAAAAAGCACTTGAAAAGTAGCTAAAAGGCTTGAAAATGAAGACGCACCTTTTCACCCATCTTTGTATATGTAAATCAAGTTGAGAAGAAAAACGCCGAACTTTCAAAGTAGAAGTTTACAGAGAAATAGCAAAGTTTGACGTGGAGAGAAATGCTACGGTATTTCTACAACTGAATAATACACTATGCCGGTGGAAAAATGTATATTTTAAATACTGTCTATAGTTTACGCGAGTAGTACACATTTAAATAAAACACTTTAACGGTTTAAAACGCGATATATTAGTTAAACTTATTTGAAAATGATTTTTAACTTCGGCCCGACGTTTCGGATGCTTTGCAGCAGCCGTGGTCACGGGGAGACTAAAGATGGAGGATGTCTCAGACGTCAAAGTAAAGAATTGCTACGCTAGCGCCATCTGTTCCGTCGAAGTTGGTATTTGGCGAAACTGGCCGGGTCCTTACAGAATTGACTAACGGTGTCTTCGCGTTTGCTGGTATGCTGTTTATTGGGATCCAGAGTTTTTAATATGGGATCCCAGGTGTTTGATAGTTTGAGGCCGTCCTCCCTATTGAAATTTCGGTGTTTTTTGATTTCAATTGCTTCGCGTACCAATCTTGGAAAAAATCGACTCTCCTTTGCGAGGATTTTTGGTTGGTCAAAGCGAATGTAGTGATTGGGCCCTTCTGATGAGTGTTGGCATACCGCAGATTTGGAGAGACGTTTATGTTTTATATCCGCGACGTGTTCTTTAATTCTGTTTGAGATGCTACGCTTTGTTTGGCCGATGTAGGATAGGCCACAATCACAATCCAGTCTGTAAACGCCTGCATCTTGTAAAGGGATAGTACACTTGCTTGGTTTCAGGAATTGCTGAATCTTCTTGTGCGGCTTGAAAATTGTGTCAATAGAAGCTCGATTTAGGACTCTGCTAATTCTATCTGTAACTCCCTTCACATATGGTAGGTAGGCGGGCTGACGTTTGACTGTGGGTGGCTTGTTCCTGTTCCTGGGATGCTGCGGAGGGACTCTCAGCTTGTTCTTGCATAGGACCTGCTTGACATGCTGTAACTCCTCATTTAAGTGGGCAGCATCACAGAGACGGCGGGCTCTCTGAAACAAAGATACTCCGACAGAACTAAGTTGGCTGGGGTGGTGATGTGAGTCACCGTTCAAATACCTATCTGTATGGGTTGTTTTTCTAAAGACGGTATGCCCAATATTACCGTGTTCATCACGAATTACTAAAATGTCTAAGAAAGGTAGTGTGTTATTGTCCTCCTGTTCCATTGTAAACTTAATGTTATTGTGAATTGAGTTAAGGTGTGTAAGAAATGCAGATACTTGTGCTTTGGGTAAGATGGTGAAGGTATCATCTACGTATCGCTTGTAAAGCTTAGGTTTAACCGGGGAAGAAGCAAGGGCTCTCTCCTCAAAGTCTTCCATAAAAATGTCAGCAACTAAGGGTGAAACTGGAGAACCCATGGCTACCCCATCTACCTGAACATAGAAATCCCCATTCCAAAGTAGGTACCCGGTTGTCAAGCAATGTTCTAAGATATCCGCATATTCTATAGGCATGTTGTGTTTAATAAGTTTGCTCTTAATAATTTTGATACAATCAGCTATAGGTAAGTTTGTAAAAAGTGTTCTGGATATCCAGAACACTTGCCCCCCTCAGGGGAAATACAAATGCTCACGTCAGGGATTCGTATCAGTTTGTAGAAACTATTAAAGGTCTAAAGGTAGCGGACAATGAGGTTATGGTAAGCTTTGACATCACATCACTCTTTACAAACTTACCTATAGCTGATTGTATCAAAATTATTAAGAGCAAACTTATTAAACACAACATGCCTATAGAATATGCGGATATCTTAGAACATTGCTTGACAACCGGGTACCTACTTTGGAATGGGGATTTCTATGTTCAGGTAGATGGGGTAGCCATGGGTTCTCCAGTTTCACCCTTAGTTGCTGACATTTTTATGGAAGACTTTGAGGAGAGAGCCCTTACTTCTCCCCGGTTAAACCTAAGCTTTACAAGCGATACGTAGATGATACCTTCACCATCTTACCCAAAGCACAAGTATCTGCATTTCTTACACACCTTAACTCAATTCACAATAACATTAAGTTTACAATGGAACAGGAGGACAATAACACACTACCTTTCTTAGACATTTTAGTAATTCGTGATGAACACGGTAATATTGGGCATACCGTCTTTAGAAAAACAACCCATACAGATAGGTATTTGAACGGTGACTCACATCACCACCCCAGCCAACTTAGTTCTGTCGGAGTATCTTTGTTTCAGAGAGCCCGCCGTCTCTGTGATGCTGCCCACTTAAATGAGGAGTTACAGCATGTCAAGCAGGTCCTATGCAAGAACAAGCTGAGAGTCCCTCCGCAGCATCCCAGGAACAGGAACAAGCCACCCACAGTCAAACGTCAGCCCGCCTACCTACCATATGTGAAGGGAGTTACAGATAGAATTAGCAGAGTCCTAAATCGAGCTTCTATTGACACAATTTTCAAGCCGCACAAGAAGATTCAGCAATTCCTGAAACCAAGCAAGTGTACTATCCCTTTACAAGATGCAGGCGTTTACAGACTGGATTGTGATTGTGGCCTATCCTACATCGGCCAAACAAAGCGTAGCATCTCAAACAGAATTAAAGAACACGTCGCGGATATAAAACATAAACGTCTCTCCAAATCTGCGGTATGCCAACACTCATCAGAAGGGCCCAATCACTACATTCGCTTTGACCAACCAAAAATCCTCGCAAAGGAGAGTCGATTTTTTCCAAGATTGGTACGCGAAGCAATTGAAATCAAAAAACACCGAAATTTCAATAGGGAGGACGGCCTCAAACTATCAAACACCTGGGATCCCATATTAAAAACTCTGGATCCCAATAAACAGCATACCAGCAAACGCGAAGACACCGTTAGTCAATTCTGTAAGGACCCGGCCAGTTTCGCCAAATACCAACTTCGACGGAACAGATGGCGCTAGCGTAGCAATTCTTTACTTTGACGTCTGAGACATCCTCCATCTTTAGTCTCCCCGTGACCACGGCTGCTGCAAAGCATCCGAAACGTCGGGCCGAAGTTAAAAATCATTTTCAAATAAGTTTAACTAATATATCGCGTTTTAAACCGTTAAAGTGTTTTATTTAAATGTATATTTTAATTAAGTAGTTTGCCGACCTCATTCTGTGCGTAATGTAATGCTAAGTTCATTAAAGTAAGTGTTTCATCGTAAAAGTGTTCTAGTCGTTATCTTAAAAGTATACTAATATTACAAAGCCGAAAAAATATTTTATTGGCTATAAAATGCTGCGAACAATAAAAAATATGTAGGTATAAATTTAATCCTCATTAAATGATCTAAAAAATGTTTGCCACAGTATATGTTTATCTTGTAACATTAACTTGCAAGAACGACGGGACGCGGGTGACGTCATAAGTATCAGCTAAAATTTGTAAAGACGAGGAGGAGGTTTTGCAAAGCAAATTTAGATACCCAAAATATATATCTTTACACGGACGAAGTTGCTGCCTATATAACTTCAGAGGCTCAATTGTCAATACTTTACTTTATGCTAGGCGCGGGAAGTCCTTGGTTCAAGTTGCAGACGGTTCAATGAATTTATCAACATGTTTATGTTTGTAGGACAACTAATGCAGAAATTTTTAGATGTCCTTTAGTCTTTGTTTCACGTATCGTAACGTTCAGTACGGTTTGTTACGGTACAGTTACTTAACGTGAAACTGTCAATGGTAGAGCCGGGCAAAATTACAATTTAATAAGTGCAGCGTTACTTATTCAGAACTGACAAATAAGAGATCGTGTCTATAACACAAAGGAGTGACAGAGAGGCTTCTCTCATTTACATAAAAGGATTACGTGACGTGAAGCCGCACCGTGAGAAATTACGGAATCCACAATAGGACAAGAGCGTCATTATGAGAGTAGAATTGGTGCGACCTCTCGTGTAACATTAAATATTTTGAAACGACCTTTCATTTCATCTATACTAATACATAAAGATGAAGAGTTTGTTAGTTTGTTTGAACGCGCTAACCTCAGGAACTACCGGTTCAAATTAAAAAATATATTTTTGTGTTATAACATTTATGCTATAAAAGACCGCGCTGTGACTAATAAGGGCGGAGAAATGGCGGGAAATGTAGAAAGAACGAAGATAATTATTCAACTTTGTGGGCTTCCGATGCGGAACGGTTCAAGATACCAAACAGTAGGTATGACAGAATGATTCCTCTTTAAATGATCTAAAAAATGTCCGCGTCACTATATGCCTATCTTTTAAGATTACCTTGCAAGAACATCGTTTGTAACAGCTATAATTTATAAAGATGAGGAGGTTTGAAAAAACAATTTTCGATGCCCATAACAACTATTCTACGCGAACGAAGTCGCTGGCACGGTTAGTGTATGATAAACCTCTATGCTTTAGAACTAATTCTGGAGGTATTAAAGGACAAGTGTTGAATGCTGGTTTTTCTTATTACTAGTTATATATTCTTATTATTTAGTTAAGGACAGTAGTACAAAAAATACCAAAAAGTTATGTGAGGTTGCCAGAAAGATAAATATATGATAAATTATTAAATAAAATGCACTCGATAGTACTAAATACGTAACTAAGACTTTTTAATTATATCATTACTATATTAAGTTATTATTATTATTTAAACATTAAAAACAATGGAATGAGTAAAAATTACAACATCAAAAATATATCTTATATGTCACAGAGCCGGGATTCTTGTGGAAAAACAAACAGTTGTGGTTCTTTTGTTTTCAGCTGCACCAAAAACAAAAGACAAAACCGCTTTAATTGCGTTCATTGACATAGAAATGTAAAAAGGAAGGTTAATCGTTCTGGGAGGCGAAATTAGCTGTCAAAAATAGTGTAATGAATCATCGAGGATTGTTGAGAAAAGTCCATGAAAAGATCAAATTTCCTATACACCATCAGTTGTAATGTAAACAGTTGGTGTAATGATAGCAGTGAATGGCTAATAATCAACGGGTCGTGGGTTCAATTCTATCGGGTCCAACATTTTTCTAATCAATTTATAATTCCTATGAAGGTCGGAAATGGGTGGTAACAATATCGAATTTCCGTCCGGGTCACGAACTAACGTATACAGATGAAAAAGCTGTGAAGTTTAATCGCGTTTCGGTTTCGATCTCTGGATTTCCGAATATCCAAAGCCAAAAATGGGTCGACAGCACATCTTCCTGACATGTTATGTAGCTGGGATATTTCACCTGCCATCATGTGAACATCATGCTTGTTTGTCCTCCTCTATTAGAAAATCTTCATATCAAAAGAGGTTGTGACTAAACTTAAATATAGAGAAAGATCTCTTTGTTTCTGAAAATAAAATTGGCTTGGTTTGTCAAAATAACCTAGCTACAGCGAGCTCGTTAGGGTCTAGACTAGGGGCTCTGATAAAAGCATATAATCCGACGCTATTTGTTAAGAAGGACAACACTGTGTTGAAGATTATGAATAAAACAAAATAACTGTTTTTTTTTAAATAAAAAAGGTGATTCCTACTTTTAGCTCGACATATATCACTACTACTTTGTCGCGGTAACTTAAAGATAATTCATGTTCAAAGTAATTTTATTTAATGTTACTACTTGCGTAAACTACGCGTTCTCTCTCTTATCGATGTATTTGTTCGTCACAACTCAATTTACTGGTCACTTCATAAGCTATCACGGCCTGATAAAATTTAAAAATAATCTTTTATTGGAAAAGGGTTCTCACAAAATACCTGACGATAAAAGTACTGGCGGCGAGATTATTGCCAGTTCTTCATCCTAAATTAAATAAATAAATGTTAATTTAGAGTTTTTCAGTATTCATAAGTTACCTGCCTACCTTCATGAATAAATTACTTCTGATTTAAATTTTCTTTTAATTTAATTTTTGCTTCTAAGGAACTCTAACTTAAAACTACTTTACCCCAGCCTCCCACAGCGCATTAGCCTGTGCGTAGTTGTAGACGTCAAATGGATTTACATAGAGCGATTTTAATATTTATGAATGTTTCAGAATAATTTATGTAGATGTTGTCGTTTTGATACACTTGTAAACAGAAGTTAGTCTTAGCGAAATATTCTTTACGCTATTTTTTTTGTTTGCAGATGGGCAAAACCACGAGCACGAGTAGCAAAAAAGGGCACAGCATTTAGGGCACCAAAGATGTCGAAAATGGGCAATGCAATACAGCAATGTGCTTGTACCGAAAGTGATGTATTCAGGGCCGGGTTTAGGTGAGGCACTGGGTCTACCAACCGGGGAACCCACAATACAGATTTGTTTTTTTTTAATAAAAGAGAAGAAGAAGAATAATAATATCATAATTCTTCGAGCAATCGAGGAATTAACATCTCCTGATGATGACGTCGAGAACCTTTTCTTGCTGTCGTCGGCCGAACAGCTCGAAAAACAATTATATGCTGAACGATGGCCGTGAAAGCCTTACACAATTTATTGTTTTTTTTTATTCCATGTAGCCATGTAGAATACATAGGCTTAAAGAAATATAAACACAAAGTACCGTCATAAGAACATATAAATTTTTAATTAAAAAAAAATTACCTCAATCTTAACAGAACATTATTGACATTGTTTGTTGCAAGTAGAATAGGATCTTACACAGTTTATATCTCATCATGTGGTACCCTTAAATTGAATTTCAGATAGTCCATGGTACTTAGTATCGTATGAATTTGACTATTTCATATAATCGCGTTTTTTATCGTTATCTATAAACAATATTGTTTTAGTTTTCAGTCAAAGAAGACAGACAAAACTATGAATATAAGTGACAAATATATTTTTTAATAATGTGATTATCAGTTATTACAAGTATTTTAGGCTGTACTTTCATTTAGACGTAGACCACCTACAACGGACGCGTAGCTTACTTTTACTCGTAGATTTTATTGGCTAACCTAACCTACTACTAACATGTCATGTCTACTTACTTATTTCATTGCAAAATTGTTCATTCATGTACTCTGTAAATTTAAATTAGAAGAAAGCAAACATGTTTTGGCTACGCAGAATAATTTGCAGATTTATCATAAAAAAGTTTTGCGAACAAAGGCAATCGTACAAAATAATTAATTAATCAAATAATGTAAGCAAAGAATGAGTTAACCGGCCCAGTGCAAATATAAATCATGCAAAACTTTTAATTGAAACTGAAACGTTTAACTCGCTTTCATAAAGGTCTAATAACTTCTTCAATATTATACCGGAATGTGTAGCGAACCCTTTTTATTCTTGTTGCGGATAAACATTTCAATATTTTTCATACATACATCGTTAATATGTTAAAAGGTAAAATAGACGACAATTAATATAATAATACAAATACTAACTCCGACGGAACAGATGGCGCTAGCTTAGCACTTTTTACTTTGACAATTGTGACACCCTCCATCTTTAAACCGTCCGTGACCACAGCTGCTGCAAAGCATCCTAAACATAAGGCCGTACTGTCTATAGTTTACGCGAGTAGTACACATTTAAATAAAACACTTTAACGGTTTAAAACGCGATATATTAGTTAAACTTATTTGAAAATGATTTTTAACTTCGGCCCGACGTTTCGGATGCTTTGCAGCACCCGTAACCACGGCTGCTGCAAAGCATCGCGTTTTAAACCGTTAAAGTGTTTTATTTACATAAGGCCGTAGTTAAAATATTTTGTAATTAAGTTTAACTAATACATCCTGCGTTATATAACGTTAAAAGTGTTTTATTTGAATGTGTACTAGTCGCGTAAACGACAAACAGTACGTAATATGACAATTCCATATGTCAAGACTATATCGTTATAGGAACTGTGTTTTTAAAGAGCCAACTATCAAATTTAATTCGTACAATGTGTTAATTATTATTATGAGAAGACTTATTCTACAAGTAACATGAAAAAGTGACGACAAATGTAGGATTCAAACACACGACTATCAGCGTACCATGACGTTTCTCACGTGCAAATTAGTAAAATTCAAATTAGCTTAGCGTAGTATTGGAATTTAGTATTTAAAAAATGCTTTAACATTTTCTATAGAGAACGGTTTGAATGAAGCTATTAAAACTTATTTCTTCCTCAGAGCGTTGTTTAAAAAATTCTTATAGAATTTTAAAACCGTTGTCAACTTCCTACAAAACTGTTATACACTCTTTCGTTCTACTTGTATTGAAGTTTTGTAATAAACTTACACTTTCTGTTCACTGAAACTCAATTTAATACGCCTTGTATTTATAGATTTATATAAATATATGGTGTAATTTTCAATATAAGTTAATTTAACGTTAGAAACAATTTCACTGTTTTTTACTAGTACAGACAGCTTCCAATAAAACAATTCTGACACAATCTTTTTATAATCCCTCTTTTAGTTGGAAACCAGCGCAAGGTTCTTTGGTAAAGCTTCAAAAAGATTAAAAATAACTCTGCTGGGAAACCTGAGCGAATTTTATACGCTATAAGTGTTGTCTTTACATTTGAATTGTTCACTAAGTTTAATTTTTTGTAATAATATAAAAGGATTTTCAGCAGCTACACTGGATTATGAAAGCATATATATACACACTTTTATTATATGTTAGCATAATAATTGTTCTTTGTGTTGGTAGTTCTGAGACAACTCTTGCAGGTCTACCACACTAGAAACTGTAAGACATTGTAAATCAAGTTGGCCGTGAGTTTGACGAGTTCTGTTTGTGTTGTACTGAACTTTGTTTATATTTTACATTAGTATCAAAAATCATCTTCACGTCTTGACAAATAATGCCAAAACAAGACATATTATATGAAAATGGTAGTTTTTTCTGAACATAGCTCGCACATCACTATATTTGAGAAACAGCAACGGTATTTCTATTAGAGAACCACAAAGACTTCAACTGACAGACAGAATTTAAATTTTAACATAATCTCATTGCAAGCCAAAAGCCGTTTTTGGGAGATTTAAATGTGTACTACTCGCGTAAACTACAGACAAATTCAAAGTAATTATTTTCACATTTATATGTAAAATATTTGAATTATACGTATTCAATGGGATATGACCCTCTGTTTTGAGCTGGTAAGATCAATTTTACCAGCGTGAATCTGTGGGGCAGAAACAGGCGACTTAGGTAATGTTTAGAAGAAGCTGTAGGAATGTGTTTTCGTCACTTGCTTCAAGTTACACATTGGTATATTTGGATGACCAGTTCCTTATTATTGGTCTAAATTAAAGCATATATATATATATATGTTTGGACCATCGAATTTTGGTCGAAAGTGGTTAAATTTCGTTTGTGCCCAGCATTGCCTCTCGCGCTAGAAACCAACGACTGCTTCGGTCCGTAGGTCACAGAAGTCTGCCTTCAAAGACCAAAGAGTTGTTTAAAACGAACCGACCACTGAAACGGATACAGAAATGTGTTTCCCCCTTGCCCCTCGGGTGGAAACTGGAATGCACTTCTATAAGTTTTCAAGTTACGTTAATAATTGAGACTTTTTCAGTTATGCCAGGTTTTACCTTATTAACGCACATGAGACTGATTGACGTAAAATAAAATCACGAACGTGTATAAACCAACAACTTTAGCCGGCGCAAATAGGATGAAAAACATCAAGGTTTCTGCTGAAATAAGAAAGTTTTTAACAAGCTTCCCGAACTCTTCTAACTTCGCATACGAAAATTATTATGAAAGATAAATTAGGAATAAATTGAAATGTTTTTTAACCGGCCAAAAGGTACTATTAAAGTACTTTATTGTTTTATTACAATTTAATTGTATTTTATTTATTAATAATTACTAAAGCACACAGATAATTAATTAAAATATATTCTCATATTGATAATACATAAATATGAAGTTTGCCTAAATGTATCTAATAAAAATTGTAAATGCATTTTATCTTTTGACCAGGTTTAAATATAGTATTATTTGTAATCGTAGTACACATTTAAATAAAAAAAAACTTTTCGCCACGTCACGTCACCGTCATAGATAAAAAATAAATTGACTTACTTACTTACTTCTTAATTTCAAATGTCGTCGTTTTATACGCTCACAAATTATATAGATCCATATTTTCTTTCGTTATGTACAAAAATAATTAATTAAATAAATAAATATTTAAGTAATGGTAAATTCTCTAGTACTCAAGATAAATTTAATCCCAAGTGGATAAGAAAGGTATACTATATTTACTGCATTGTTATTGTATCAAATAAGAATAACCTTGATATAATTTTAGTTCATAAAACCGCTCTAAATATATAAAGGAATTTCATTTATGTGAGATAAAATGAATTATTACAATATTCAATTTGATCGAGCTATTTCAATGGTTCGTTATTTACTGCACACTTGTAATTAATTATAGAATTTGTTTTACTAGCTCGGGTTTAGACGCCTGATCAGTTGCAGGAATTTTCGAAGATGTTTGTGTATTCTCGATTGATACAAGTTCTATAATAATATAATAACTGATAATTATGATTACTAACTTAATTATTGCATACTGAATAAAGGGCAGCGAGAGGTGCATGTTTAATTGATCAAAAATATTTTTTGAATTTATGTAAGAGCTATATTATGTACTGTCTACAGTTTACGCGAGTAGTACACATTTAAATAAAACACTTTAACGGTTTAAAACGCGATATATTAGTTAAACTTATTTGAAAATAATTTTTAACTTCGGCCCGACGTTTCGGATGCTTTGCAGCAGCCGTGGTCACGGGGAGACAGGTTAAAGTGTTTTATTTAAAAGCTATATTATGACTGACGGCCACTACAGTTAAATGGTTAAACGTGTTGCCTAGTAGTCTGTTAAGTGCGAGAGGTACTGGGTTTGAATCACAGGCAAGGGCACTTTGATTAACTATTTGTCTGTAAATAAAACCTTATTGGTGGTGAAACGTACACAGAAAAGTGTTCGCCCCATGCCCCAAGTGGGGAAACAAGACAACTTATGTTGAGTCAAACTTTGCCTTATTAACGCGAGGTGGCGTTTTTCAAATTCAATTCACAATAAGAACTAGACTTAAATACTGTTTATAGTTTACGCGAGTAGTACACATTTAAATAAAACACTTTAACGGTTTAAAACGTGATATATGTATTAGTTAAACTTATTTGAAAATAATTTTTAACTTCAGCCCGACGTTTCGGATGCTTTGAAAATGATTTGCAGCAGCCGTGGTCTCCCCGTGACCACGGCTGCTGCAAATCATTTTCAAATAAGTTTAACTAATGTATCGCGTTTTAACCCGTAAAGTATTTTATTTAAAACTAGACTTGTAGATGCATAAGTTCTAATAGATAAACACTCTTCTTCAAATTACGTATTTGCTTTTGGAACACTGTTAGTTAAAATAAGAAAACGTATTATGCTGCGTTAAACGAAAAACACACCCCTTTTCCCTTTAAGGTATATTTGTTTACGATGACTGAAATGTGGTGACGTTGTATTTATCTGTCATCCCGAGACCCTGCGGAGCAGATGGTGGCGCTCGTAAACCCTGATTACGATTCAATGCTAACCAAATGGCTGCATAAACTGGAGCTACAAAAAGTTTAATAAAAATACCATTCTTACTTTATCTTTTTCATTGCTTAATAGGGGCTTTGTGTCCCGGAATATTCGGAGTTTGACTACTTTTGTTTTGAGAGAAATCACGTTATTGTTTTATGGAATATGAAAATAATTAGCCAATTTATAAGTGAAGCGACACCCTGGATCTACTTACTGGAGCAAGCGGTTACGTACCGGCGTTCGTTTTGTAGATGGATGGTATCTATAGGCAGATTAACTGTGCATTTCGTAACCAAGACTCTAACCTTTTTCCAAATCTTTGAAAGTTTTCATGTCTTACCACAGAGCAATGGAGGCTGCACCTAAAAGTAATTTTATTTAAACATACTTAATTGACAAAATGCCAAATTATCTCGCTGTTTTATCTCGTCCTCTTCTGGGGCAACAGAATATCAGAGTTGGGACATTAGTCCCAAAGTATGACGTATCGTTTTCAGAGGCTGATTATAGAATTTGATGTATATTACGTTTTATAATATTATATTTTTAATACTTTTTATATTATGTTTATAAAATTTGTTATGATTGTAAATATTTTCTATTTCTATTATAAAATCCTAAGATAAATAATGAGGAGTACAGTAATACTTTTTCTAAAACAAACCGTGCTTCTTTCAATATCTAACTCTCAAGGTCCAATATGGATGTGGCGTAGTACTTGTCTCTACGCGCCATTATTTCTGTCATACAAGTTTCAACTGTACCGTACCACTAACGAGCTGTCCGTGATGAAACTTAGGAATTGTAACGCGGGGTGCGGTAAATATCCTCGTGTTGTGTAAACTACACTCATCTCGTTTACTAATTGATATTTGGTTTGTGTTGACACTTATCGATTGTTAGTTTCAACAGTAGTGTATAAAAACATCTGAACATTATCTATTTATTGCATCGTCCATGAATCTTACACTGTATTATGCTTTAGTAAGTAAATATTAAGTCAGTTTTTCGCTAAGTGTAGGTGACGTAACTGTGCGTGGATTACGACGAATTTTGCCCTTTCGCATTACGTGGAGAAAGATGGAGGGGGACCGAGGAAATGAGTTTTACAATTTTACACGCGTACTTAAGCTGGGTTAATTATTTCGTCGTAATTACAAAATGTGATTGACTTTATTTTTTTGCGAAATATATGACTCAAACCTTTGGTACTACAGTATTTTGTAATCTAAAAACTATCTATCCTTATTTTTTGTACAATAACTTTAGTAGCATTTACACACTATCCTTGAAGAAGTCATTCAATTCATTAAACTTAAAGAAAAAAGGGGGAATAAAATATTGGATGAAACAGCCCAGCTCAACCAGGAGAAAAACGAAATCCCAGGAAATTTCTAAAACAGGGGTTCAGAAGTGTTTGTACAACCGTTAACGAAGATCATGTTACCTTCAATCATTATGTATAGGTGTGGGAAGTGTCCTTTTGTGTAAACAGAAAACCAGTTACAGTGTGAGCTCTGCCAATCCGAGCCATCCCCAGCCGCTGTAGTTGCTGAAGATGCGGACACCAACCGACCCGTACGGGACACCGTTAATGTTCTGTTCTCTTAAAACATCCCAGAACCAAAAGCCAGGGAGGCAACTCGAAAAAAAAATCGTAAAAAAATAGAGGTGTACTCGGAACAAAGAGTGCTGGTGTACCAGCACACTAGGTTTTGGTGGATAATCAACGAAACGATTATTGTAAGTAGATAGAATATTGTTATCAACGTGTCATCGTTTCTCAAGATCATAAACAAAAGAATCATAATTGCTATAGATTTATCTTTGTATACCATCAATGCAAATGGCTGAACACGTAAATGTATTTGAAATCGTTTCTAGTACAGATAGGTCAGCTAAATTGCCGGGCGATCACCAGCAGGCGCTTCCAATAGTTATCTAATATTAAATGTCACGTGCCATATTAATAACGCGCCAGAATCGAAAGTGGAGTTAATTTATGCTGCAGTTGACGTTTATTTAGTTACGTACCTATAATAAATGATTCAAACACTACATATTTGAGCAGCATCTCAACGGCTTTTAGCGAAAAATTGTGTCAGGTTTACACCATCGTCGGCCATCGTTCAGCATATCATTGTTTTTCGGGCGGTTCGGCCGACGTGGTGAGATTATTCGAGCAATCAAGGAGACCACTCGAGATGGCGAAACGTCGAGTATCTTTTCTCGCTCACGTCGGCCGAACAGCCCGAAAAACAATTATATGCTGACAGTTTTAACGGTATAAAAAAGTGAAGAGTGAAAAAAAAAATGTTTTTTTTCAAGTAGGGCTAAAATTGAACGGACCGTGGGTTTGATCCCTACCGGGTCCATCATGTTTGCGATCAATTTATAATTTTTTTGAAACATGTTGGGTCTTCGTCTGTAAATCTGAATATTCCCATTCAGATAGGTAGGAATATCACAAATACGGTTCGTGGCCATTTTTTTAGATGAATTAAATTATTTATCTCTTCATGCATATTTTTTGGCTATCTTGCAGCGTATTCGCTGTTGTTTCTTCGTTTCTATTGGTCGCAGCTCAATCGTACATAGCCTTAAGCCTTTCCCGATAAATGAACTAACCAGCAAATATATATTTTTTTTTATTTGGACTAGTAGTTCGAGAGACGCGTTCAAACAAACAAACCAACTATTCTGCTTTATAATATTAGTGGGTAGGCATTTTTATATGGCTGACATTTCTGTAGATGTATGTGTAAGTTCCGGAAATCCCTAAAGTACGCAATCCTCATTAATTTCTCTAAAACGTTATAATTAGTTTTCGAAATCGATCACTAGCACTACGAACTAACACAATTTATTATTCTGTGCCCCAGGCGTTACGCTTATTCAAACGTTTATGTAACTGCGGACTAGGTCTGATATTTATGTAAATAAATTTAAAAGAAAAAAGCAAGAGTCTACATAATACATAATATGACATTTAAACTGAGTTCTTAACTATATTGAAATAAAATACTGTCTATAGTTTACGCGAGTAGTACACATTTAAATAAAACACTTTAACGGTTTAAAACGCGATATATTAGTTAAACTTATTTGGAAATGATTTTTAATTTCGGCCCGACGTTTCGGATGCATCCAAATAAGTTTAACTAATATATCGCGTTTTAAACCGTTAAAGTGTTTTATTTAAATATATTGAAATAGTTAAGTTAATAAATATTTCGCTAGAATAATATATTATTTACAGTTTAATATACTTCATTTACTGAGTACATATTATTATTTTATATTACTGACTAACTTATTATTATTTGAGGAGGAATGTAATGTGCATAATAAAAACAAGTATATTTCCTTACAGGATGTTTCTTGTAGATCTTTCTTCTAGAACATTCTTGTAGAAGGTTCTTACTTTCGCGAATTCCTGTGAAATCTTCAGTGTAATTAAGGCAATATCTAGTTATCTACCACTGGACAACGGAGGAGGTCAATTATGTATAAACCTAGGTCTCATAATGCCCACTTCTGTAATTATAATCTCACGTATATACCTAAAACAACAGCCTCCGGGCCAAGACAAAATGTGTATGAACAGACAATACCAATTACGGTTATACGGATATATCCGGATAATTATCCGGAACCGGCTGTTTTGGGATTATCTCTACATTAAACTAATTAGTGCTTTGTTTAAATAGTGGGCTTATTAGAGCGAACATTTGCGACGTATTTGACATATGTATACTGTTAGTAAATAAATGCCGTACTTTACGATAGTAGTACACATTTAAATAAATGCTTTTAACAGTTTTAAACGAAGAATGTGAGCCGGTGTCATAGGTGAACTGAAGATGGTGGGTGTCTCTGATGTAAAAGTCAAATCTGCTACCTTACCGCCATCTGTTTCGTCGTATTGTGTAAATGGCTCAATGGTGAAAAGTGTTGCTTAGCATTGCGTTAATTATGCGTGGAGCTGGGTTCGAATCTCAATCCCATAGAAAGCTAAACAAATTCTTTCCTGTAACAAAATCAACTACTTAAACGGAAATAAGAATGTGTCCGTCCTATGTAAGGAAAATGCGTCTACACAAAACAAGGAATCGTCTGCTTTATTTATATTAACAGTTCAAAAGAACTGTTAACATAAATAAATTTTTCTGAAGACGAAAACGTTATATTTTTCAAGAATATCGTTTCATTTCTCAGGTGCTTTTAACGAAATTAGTCCAAGTAAACGTGGCTTTTATCATTTTCTTTTCATTATATTTATATCAAATGAAATTGATACTTATAGTTTAATCTCGGTGTTCAAACAGGAAAGTTACGTCCGCAGTTATCGGAGATAAAACTTTTTCTAACACAAATAAGAACTTGATAGATGGTACAAAACATGAGATCGGTTTTCTATTTTATGAAGATATTTTTGTGCGGACTATTTTTGTATTATACGAAAGGCTAGCGGATCAATATTATCAAATCAAATTAATAAACATTTTTCTAAGTAACTTTGTTATTAACGTAACGTTTAAGGAAAAAAAATACACAAATCAGAAATCTACATAATTACATTTTGTATTTTCGTCTTTCATTTGTTCTTAAAAAAAGAGACAAATACAAATCAATCTTTTTAAGCGGACGGACTACGGAGTTTTAAAAATATCTACGATCCAGTAACCTTTTACTACTGAACCCTAAAAATAAGCTTCCTAGTATTATAAGTTTATTTTGTAAATTGTGGTGAAAATAAAGTATTTTTGTTTGTTTGTTTGTTTGTTATTATTATACGTTCATACATCTCAGTACTTTGTATAAAATCAGCTCAAACACGGCCCACATACTGTTTGCGGGTATTTTATAACACGCTACAACTTGCAACAAAGCTAATTCCTGCTGTTTCTTCACTGCTATTAGTCGCAGTGTAAATTTTTATAGACTTTCTCGATAAATGTTTTAACCAACACAAATTATTTTTCAATTCGAACCAGTAGTTCCTGAGATTAGCGCGTTCAAATAGACAAACTCGTCAGCTTTATATATTAGTATAGATATGCAAATCGATTGGTTGCTAAGACACGGACGTGTGGATTTCTCGTTCTGAAAAATACCGCCTCTTCAGATAATTATAAAGAGTCGTTTGCTAATCTACTGCTGCCTCGGCAACAGAACATTACGCCAACATTCCCGGCAAACATTATTAGGCTGGGAACAGACGGATAATCATTAGGCCCGACATTTGGCGAAGCGTGGAGTTTAGTGAAGTGTACACAGGATTATTTCGCCTCAACCGCTGTTCCACTGATTTGTAAATACAAATAAGGTAATGCGAAATGGCGGGAGTGGCTTGTTTATTGTAACGGATCTTCGAGAAACTAATAAGTTAGTCAAATATAACTTTCAACGGGTTGAAACGTAAAAACTATTAAGTACATTTTTCAACTGCGACCTAATGATTTAGATTGTTTACAGAGGCTAGGGTCACAAATAAAATGTCTTAAATCATTTAAATATAACAGTTTAAAACGCGATATATATTAGTTAAACTTATTTGAAAATTATGTTTACTACGGTCCGATGTTTCTAAAGCTTTGTTGCAGCAGCGGTCACGCGAAGAGGGGCCGTAGTTAAAATGATTTTGAAATAAATTTAACTAATATATATCGCGTTTTAAACCGCTAAAATATTTTATTTAAATGTGTACTACTCGGGTAAACTACAAATAGTATTTGACTTAAATCAGTTTTTCTACGTTTACTTACGATGAAATAATTAACTGGACTATTTTTGTCTGTTTTATATTATATTCGTTGTTAGAATTAATATTAATTAAAATAAAAATTCGTTACAAGAAATCGGCCAAGTGTGAGTTGGGCTCGCGTACATTTGTGTTTTCAAACACAATAATGCAAATATCCTATCTGATGTTATAATTTACAGTTTGTTTAAAATATACAAACTAAATCTAAAGAATACTCATGTATACCGTTTGTAATATGTATGTACACACCACATCGTTTATGAAAAGTAAAAACAATTCAGGCAAACGCCATATGACGGTTGATATGCGATAAAAATTGATGACGTTTTTGACTTCTCATATGTAACAGCGTGATGAATTGTCATACGATTGTTATCAACGTGGTTGGTTTTCAACGGAACGACATAAAAACAAACGAAAAGCAGTCAGAAGATTTAAATTGTAGAATAAATATAGCAGAAATTTTATTTTGTTAGACTCCTAGCACCCGAGACTACAAAGTGTGTTCTCTAACGTGGCCTGACCGTCTTTATCAAATTTGTTTGCTCCTACCCTAATCTAAAAAATTAAAAAAAAAAAGAATAAAAAGTAATTTAATAAAAAGTAATTTAAAAAAAAGTTTGTAATATGACAGTTACAGTTAGTCGTTGGTGTAATCTATGGCTAATTGTTAATAATATGTAAGAAAAAAAAAGAAAGGGGGAAAGAGAACCCAAAGGGGCCAAAAAATTAAAAAAAAAAATTTTTAAACAGGCGGCGTGGGCCGGGTGGTAGTAATATCGAAATTCTTACCACCTATTTATTATCCAGATTCTATACTGTCTATAGTTTACGCGAGTACTACACATTTAAATAAAACACTTTAACAGTTTAAAACGCGATATATTACTTAAACTTATTTGAAAATGATTTTCGGGGAGACCCGTGACCACGGCTGCTGCAAAGCATCCGAAACGTCGGGCCGAAGTTAAAAATAATTTTCAAATAAGTTTAAGTAATATATCACGTTTTAAACCGTTAAAGTGTTTTATTTAAATCCAGATTCTATTTAATTCCACTTACACTTGAAGAAGCCTTCAAGAAGTTTCAGTCTGTGGATTTCAGAAAATGTGTCGACGTAGCGCATCTTGTTTACATGTTATGGCCGCGTATTTATTTCACCTACCATCAAGTCAACCACATGCTTGTCTATCCTTCTCTATCATAAAAAAAATAGCGTTTCGATATGAACCTTAGGGACTTTTTATCTATCTACAGTACACATAGGTTGTTATACGTTTTTATTGACTGACCCATCGGCTATTTCATGTACCGTTTAAAACGTTCAACATTTTAGAATTTCATCAGAGCGGTGTTTGTATTTTAAAATTGCCTGTCGAAACGTTCCCTTTGGGAATATCAATTACCTCTTAAAACCATTTTAAACTTTACACGTTGCAACAGCTGAATTTATTTCCCATTCGAAAGGGATTACTCAAATTATTTGCAATTTATTTTAACTGTGTCTTGACGTTTTGGAGGCTTTGCAGCAGCCATGGTCACGGGGGGACTCTGCTAAAAACGTTTTATTTAAATGTTTACTACTCGCTTAAACTAAGGCATTGCATGACTTTATGGGTTTTTTATACTTTAAGGTAAAAAAACAAATGGAACTTGATTTCCAAAGAAACGAGATTTGTCTGGTATAACGTAGACAATAAATCTGCTATTGCTTTATATCGTCTATTACTTTCTAGAAAATACGATATATCTTACAAAATACCGTCGAATACAACAAAGGCAAATATTATATTCATAACACAAAGTGCTTATAAAATTGCTTTTAAAATATACCTAGAGTCCATCTAAAGTTTACAATTATTTTAAACAGCGGGATAGCGCGTTTGAGCTTAGAGCACAAAGGGAAGAGATGTAATTTCCTGCATGTATCAACATTTCTACAGCGTATGAAGTGAATAAAAATTTAACTACGCAACACGAGACCGAGGGTTTGCACTAGGGTTGTACTAACATTCGGTTCACGTTCGGATTAAATCGGATAAAATAATTCATCAAAGTAAATATAATCTAATAAATTCTACTCAACAATTACTTGTTGAGTTAGCTATGTAAAAGTGGTAAATGAAAACAATAAAAGATTATGTAGCTTTTCGGATTCGGTACACGTCGCACAAACTCTACATTTAAAAACTTCGGTTACAAAGCAGTCATGCCAATTTTGGACAGTGTAATCCTAAAAGTTCATTACTAGCACTCTCCATGTTCGGCGAAATTCTAAATAATCGATGGGCCCACAGTAAGCATGAAGCAACGTCCATTTTCTTTTAGGCACAAAAATTGTTTTTTTGTTTTTGATCTGTGCTTTATGAATGTTGTAGTTGGAAAAGTGTAGATTTAAACTGAAATGGTGATGGAACCCTCTGGTATTACAGCCAATAACTGGTACTATGTCGCACTAAAGGGTAAATAAACATTTTAAACGGTTTAATACGACGCACCGTTTAGGATGCATTGTAGCTAATGTAAAGATTCGTAGTTAAAAATAAATCTTTACGGATATTATAAAGCTGAACAGTTTGTTAGTTTGAATGCTAATCACAACTACTGGTCGGAGGAAGACTTATGCTGTATATATTTTATTATGCTATAACGCTACAATCAATAGAAGCGGAGAAACCGTAGAAAATGTGGAAAAACGGGGAAAATGACTTATTTTTCAATTGATCAAAAATGGTTACGAATGATAAGAATGACTTTTCCTTTAAAAATGGCCACAAAAATTTAATATCTATCTTTTAAGATTAACTAGACGAGAACGACGAGACGCGGACGACGTCGTGGGTGACAGCCAGTTAAGTAATATATTCTGTGTGTTAAATTAATATTTGGCACGCGTAAACTGAAGATACACTTAGAGTTTCATAATTACACTAAAATTAATTAGAAAGATTATATATGTTGACACTATTTACAAAATCATTACATACAATGCTCGTCCAATTCGGATAAATTACACCTTTTTCTATCCTTCCTAAAACACCTTTTCAATTTATTTCACTTTCTAAAGCATGTTATGACCCCGTAAAAACTTATTTCTATTATTTTCTATACAGCTATAGCTAATTTGTTTGAAAATGGAACAGTTTGCTCTTTTAGCAAATAGAGAACGGAAAATTCCCGCGCGTACGTTTTCCACTGAAAGCCTTTCTTCTCGCATTCAACGGGGCACAAGTCACCTGCTTTGTGGTTACTTTTTATACTGTATGCCTGTCTTGGAACGTGTTCTCAATCCGGCGTGTCTAGAGAATTCTAGTCACTTTATAAATGTCAGGTTGGTTTTGCGAATTTCAATTTGATTTCTAAGTGATTTCGCTTAAATGATGTTGAGTGTCTCTTCAAATATTGGGTTGGCGGAATTATCAAATTCAACTAATAGAATTACTATTGTCAACTTGGAATAGAATTTTGCTGATAAAATAGGGTTATCTAACTAAAAAATGCTAAAAAACACGTTGAAACGATCGTTATAAACTGACTGTAGTTTATGCGAGTAGTACACATTTAAATAAAACGGTTTAAAACATGAATATATTAGTTAATGTCGACCCGTGACCGCCGCTGCTGCAATGCATACGAAACATCGGGCCGTAGTTAAAAATTTAAAATAAGTTTAAATGTTACAATTTGCGTTTTAAACCGTTAAAAGTGTTTTATTTAAAGAGAGCGATTATAATGTGATTAAATTGATTGAAATTTCCAAATATCTCTCTCTCTTATAAGAAAAAAAAATTCAAAACCGACAGTCATTTGTACACATAAATGTAACGCGGGATCTAATATATTTTTATTCCCGTTTGTTCGCAAGCTAATAGAGGCTGATTTAATTCCCTCCCTCGAGGGTGATAAAGTAGGTACGCGTTGTGGTACTGGGGTAATGCTGTAAATTATTTTATTACAACTCATCTAGGATTTGGTTGCAAATATTCCCTTTATTCTTATATTGGGCATACTTTCGACTTTAGTTTAAATCGCGGTGGTTTCGGTTTACTCCTATTTATTTACCACTATGGAAATTGGGATGAAGAATAACAAAATATAATAATCTATAAAACGTTAAAAGCCTGTAAAACAAGCGAGTCTCGTAAGTAGAATACTAAATGATACATCCGTGCTACCATCACGCTATAGATAGGATTGTAAATAACAACATTAATCCATACGATAACTGAGATAATGAGTATCAGGCGTCGTGTGAGCAATATAGGGAAGGAAGAAATCGTAAATTTCCCTAGGGAGATCAGTCTAACAACCGTTATCAAATTAATATTTCGTGGGCAAAACATGTAAGGTAACATTGAATTTTTAGATTCTAAGTCAAAGGTCCAATATACAAATCTTAAAATAAAATACTGTCTGTATTTTACCCGAGTAGTATACATTAAAATAAAACACTATAACGGTTCAAAACGTGATATATATCAGTTTAATTTATTTGAAATATATTTTAACTACTACCGGACGTTTCGGATGCTTTGTGGCAGCCGTGGTCACGGGGAGACTAAAGATCGAGGGTTATCTCTGACGTCAAAGTACAAAACTGTTCCGCGAAGTTGGTATTCGGCGATACTGGCCGGGTCCGTCGAATGTTGGTGTATTTGGCGATTGCTGGTATGCTGATTTTGGCCTTGAAATAGCAAGCGTGACAAATAAAACTTCACGTTCTGTTATTAATTGGATCTTACTACCTGTATCGTTAAAAATATATATCGTATACCGACAAAGTATAGCTATGGACTGCCCGAATTTTGATATCTATTTAGTTATACTTATGTAGGCATTTATTTATCGAACGGTGTCCAAGATTTCAAAAATTGCATAAAATTTTGACAAAAAATAAAACGTGGAATAAAAACTATTGGAATGGATTCTGCTACTGATTCTGTACAAACTTCATTAATGAGAAGACCGCTTGGCAGTAATATGAATTGCTCCTTAGGTTAATAAAGTTACAACAATGTATAAGTCTATAAGACATATTAAAAAAAACCGGAATGAGTTTCTTGGGTGTTCTTCTCGGTTATGTTGCTCTTTTAAACACTCTGTAGAATCACTACAAACAGACAGACAAACCAACAAAACATTTTACGAATCTAAATAAATTTTAAAGAGAATAAAGTATATATTTATTTTAACTAAATACTTTCGCGTGAAGTAGGAATAACGTTGTATATTGAGTTGATAACCAATTTTGGTATTAAGACATTGTTTGATTTATAAGTTAAATTTTCAAATGGCTCTGATTACAAAGCTTTGATGTACAAATTACTATAGTCAATGCGAATTTTTATTAAATTATTATCAAGACGTTACGGAATAATTTATATTGTGTGAAGTAATATATTCGTAACGTGTCGTATCTTGGTTGGAAGCTGGAGTACGATGGAGTTTGTTCAGTAAGTGGTTTGAGAATTGACAATTGTTTCCAATGTCACAGAATTGAGATAAATCTATAAAAAAGAAAATGAGACATCTGAGACTTTATTTTAAACCAACTCAGATATCTTTTGTCATTTTGTTTCAATTGAAAATTAAACAAAGAAAACCAGTTCGATAAAGGTTTTTGTTTATTATAATAATTGATATCCTACATTTAAATAATAATTAATAATATTTTAATAAAAAAATATGAGCAAACATCTTGTAAAAAAAGCAATAAACAAGAAAAACAAAAAAAAATCGTTTTTAGTCAAGTGTTTTAAATCTTTTCTGGAACATTCGAATTATTTTTGTAAGCAATACTGTAATGAGAACAAAAACGCTTTCATATTATATTATTTTATGTTGGTCGTTAAACACTAACCAAACCGACAAAGATCGCACGATAATCGACTTGACACAAACAGACACATCATTAGACCCAGAAAAGGCCGTAATCGCAACTTAAAAGGCGGGTAAAATTGTGTCATTCACTTAAACATGTCCCGAATTGCTCCTCATAGTAAGGCCGTGGTCCCCTCTATAAAAACGATTGGCTTATTTAAATAAAACATGTTAACGGATTAAAACGCGATATATATTAGTTGAAATTATTTTAAACACGGACCGACGTTTTTCCTTGACCATGCGTGCTGCAAAGCATCCAAAACGTCGGGTATAATTTATATCGCATTTTAAACCGTTAAAGTGTTTTATTTAAATGTGTTCTACTCCAGTAAACTACAGGCAGAATGGGCGTGTAATATCGCTAAGTATTGTATAAATCGACCCCCACTTGCTATATTGTAAGACGCACTGCGTTTAACGCGAGAGGTTGTGAACTTGTATGCCAAGAAAACAATGTCGGTCAAGTTCAAAAGTTTGATAACTAGATAATAATTTAAATAGGTCAAATGAAGGGAGACAAAATGCTTCTGCACAATATTGTTGTCTCCTTCGCACCGATACTTGGTGTTTGTAGGCGGTATACATTGTATTGGAATATAGCACAAGATAACTACTACCAATAGAAATTAATAGTAATAAGCAATGTGACGCGGCAAGATGCGTTACTATGTACGCGGTATTACATCGTTTCTATGAGACCACAACCCAACTATGGCTCTCTGAAAAGAAAATCTCTCGGAATCCGAGGTCCCAAATTGCGGTTATATTTCACCTGACGGCGGCATCTGGTCGAAGCAAATGAAACCGTTTGGGAGGATATTAAAAAACTCGATTTCAGTGATGCTGGCGCAGCCTACAGGCGAATGTAATGTTCACTAATTATACAGGGATGCGCCATTGTGAAGGGACTTAATTACTGTTAATGTGTTTAACTTTTTCTGTTATTCTGTTTAGTAATGACTTTTGCGGGCCACATAAATGATGTAAAATACGTATTTGCCTGAAAATTATGAAAAATAATCAGTGGTATACGTATGAACGGTATTAACCGCCTCTGTAGCTAAATGGTTAAACACATTGCCTAGCATTGCGATAAGCGCGAGAGATCCGGGGTTTGAATACCGGGAAGGCATTCGATTGTTTTGATAAAGCAGGGAATAGAAGTCTGATCAAGTATTTTCTTGTAAATGGTTTTATTTATCAATGAAACGGACACCCATGTCCCATAAGGGAATCGCGATTTAGCCTAAGCAATAAATACCAAACATTTTTTACAATTTAATTCTTAACAACGGATACGTTAACAAATTATAAAACACAGCACAATTTACTCTGCAAATATATTTATATTATTTCCATGTGACTTGCTCCTATACTAGGAATATACAGTATCAAATACGAGAGATCCTGGGTTCGGATTCTAGAGAAATATTATAAATATTTTCTTTCAAAATGAAAAATCCATCTGAAAAGGACGAAAAAAATATGTCAGTCAATGTCACGCAATGAAATAAAACACGTTAAACGGTTTAAAACGGGAAATACTATACTTTATCTATCAAACGACCCGATGAGTAGGATGTTTTACAGCAGTCGTTATTTTACGGAGTACCTACAGCATTTATTAAGTGATATATTTCAAATTTAAAACAGTTCATAATGCATAATTAAAATTGGATATCACAATCAATAAGACACGACGTGCTAACTCATTTAACATTCCGAGCACTGGAATCGTTAGGAACATGTAATAAAATAAAACAATGACAAACGGACAAAAATAGCGCGTGTTTAGGAATTTACGATGATCATTCCTGTAGTGTATACACTGATTACCATTAGCTTCCTGTGCGCTACATTACATCAAAGTGATGTATGTGTGTTTGCCAAATATTATTTTATCTCAAACCGTTTCTTTCGCCTGTCTAAATAATAATAAATAGTTGAAAAGATGAGTTCGTTGAAATAATTATGGGATGAGTCCCACAAACAGGTTTACATTATTGTAGAGCGATTAACGGTTAGAAACATGCCTACACCTACATCAAAGATTTAGGTACTTAATACACTTTCTTGTTGTACATACCAATGATATCAAAATATCGCGATATAGTAATATTTTCATAAATACTGTCTATAGATTACGCGACTAGTGCACATTTAAATAAAACACTTTAACGGTTTAAAACGCGGTATATTAGTTAAACTTATTTGAAAATGATTTTTAAATAAGTTAACTTAAGTTCAAATAAGTTTTACTAATATATCGCGTGTTAAACCGTTAAAGTGTTTTATTTATATATTTTTATAAACAACTAAGAAACACTGTCTGCAGTTTACACGAGTAGTTTAAATTATTAAATAAAATATTTTGACGGTTAAGAACGCGAAATATATCGTCGGGCCGTGGTTAAAATAATCTTTAAAAAATGTGTTTCGCGTTTTAAACCGTTAAATTGTTCTATTTAAATAAATAATCATAAAAACTCGTGCCATCGTGTTTGTTATCAAGTACTTCGTCAGAAATGGCTCAATTGATTTTAATGATATTTTGTTAGTTAGCCGACTGCCTCTGTAGCCAAATGATTAAAATTATTGCCTAGCATTGCGTTAAGCGGGAGAGGTCCTGGGTTCGAATTCCAGGGAAACAAAACATTGTTTCGGTCAGGCAGGGCACAAAAGTCTGATCAACTACTCGCCTGTTAAAGAACGGATCAGTGAAACGAAGACAAAAATGTGTCGCCATGAAGGGGGAAACGGGATTTCACTTTTGTTAGTTAGGCTAATTTTATAAGCTTTTTTATTTGGTAGCTAGTATGCATTTATGTTTTTAAAGATTCTCTTAAAAAAATGTATATACTAATTGAAGGATGTAGATACACATTTCCAATTTCTATTAATATTTTTTTAAGTCTACACATGGATTGTAGATAGAGTGAATAAGTAAAACGGGCGCAGAAGTATGTCTGACTTATAAAAAAATATATAACGTGACTTTATTTATAGAAAGAATGATCTTTCTTGTTGTTATGGAGTTAAAATTGCCTCAATTACGATCAATAAATATACAGGTCTCACTCGAATGGTTATAAGAAAAAAATTAAGCCGATTTATATGCTTTCGACAGAACATTGTTGGAATTTAATATCGGAAAGTACATTTGTATTCCGTTGAAAAACCCCTCATTTTTTCCATGCAAAACGTTTTAAAAGCGAAAACTTATTCACGTTATATATTTTCAATATGACATTTTGATAGCTGCTTTTTTTAAGTAATTCGATGCAATTTTAACGACGTAAATTGTGCATATTAATGACTAGCTGTGTCGGCGACTTCGTCCGCGTAGAATATTTTGGGTAAAATGTGGTTTTGCAAACCTTCTCTTTATTTCTATCGGTCGTCCCGTCGTTTTTGCCAGTTAATCTTAAAAGATATATAAAAACATATTCGGATATATCGCGGACATTTTTTAGATCTTTTAAAGAGGAATTATTCTGTGAGAAATATTTTTTTTTTTAAGAATGATTCCTCATTATGAAGAATGAAACATTTCCCGCTCTTTCTTCGTTCCTATTAGCCGAAGCGCAATGTTTTATCCATCGCCTTCCTTGATAAATGCTCTAAACAATACAAACATAATTTTTCAATTCCCACCAGTAGTTCCTGAGATAAGCGCGTTCAAATAAATAAACTCTTCGGCTTTATATATTAGTTTATAGATTTTATCGAAATATCTGATTCGAATTTATGCATAATTTTCCGGTATTAACGAGACTCAATCGTTTTAAGCTAATTGATACCTCCATTTTCATCGATACTCCGATCATAAGCCCCCGTAATCCTAGCAACGCGTCATTTGTCATGCGCTACGAGTGTTTTTATTATATTAAAAAATAAATGACAATATAGATGATGGGAGAGATATGTTTCCAGTCGTCCAGGCCAGTTCGATCTCCGGTCGTCCACTAAAATGTATCTATATATGTTCTGATACGTTCTCTTAAGTGGAGGAAAAGATCGTGAGTGAATTTCGATATTGTTACCACCAGTCTAATATAACTACAAACTAAACGAAATCCAACTTGTTTCAGAAAAATTATAAATTTTTGGACCCGGTGGGTATTGTATCCACAACCCGTTGATTATTAGCCATATATACCACCCCGTCGACGATATGCGATACGCATTTAAGGCCTATAAAAAGCCCGTCATCGTTGGTATTCAAAATCAGGACTCTTACCTACAGTATATTATAAAAGAAGTAAAATCCCGGTTTCTCTACGTGAGGAAAGGGGCTAACGCATTTATGTCTCTGTTGTTACTGATAAATTTTATTGAAAACTTAGTTAAATCTAATTTACCAAGTTTAACAAACCAAAACTGTTTATCTTATTTTCCATGACTTAAACTTTTGACTCGCGTCTAAACTACTATTGAGCCACAGTGCATACAGAATAATTTATTTTATTTACTTAGGAAAGTAGACAGTCCTGTCTGTCCTGTAAAGGTAAAACTAATATTCTCATTTTCTAAGGAAAAAATAAATTATATAGAAATCTAAATGTATGTAGGCATGTACTCAGAGACACTTTATGTATTATTATGAGTAAATATAATACTATTCCAACAACTTGTTTCATCGTAATAAATGTACGTCAAAGTACATCGCGCAAGCTAATCGTTCGGGAATCAATTCGAATTGTCCATCAATAGCTTCTGGATACCTGCTACAGGTATGGAGTTCTGGAGGCTGACGGGGGGCGGGCGGGCCAAGGGAACAGTGCAAACTCAGTTCTACACTGGGCGGGACGTATCGCGCGCTACGGTCCGACCGCGAACGAACTTGTTAACTCATACTGTACTGTGACTTCTGTGTTAAGTGCAACAAGCCTATTAAGGAATTGAGTGAAGTATGTATTACGTACATGTATTTGTATATTCACACTCTGTTTATTTGCGCTATTTTAAACGCGAACTGTTAACCGATGTTTATAATTAAGATTATGTAGGATGGTAATTTACTGTAGGTAGATCTGGAATTTTATTTTTTTCAAACAAGCACTGACAAAGCTTTGAGATTGTACTTGTTGCGTTCGAAGCTTTTGCGTATTAATATTCTCTCGATACCTGTTGATACCTGTCGTTAAAATATTGAGATTCGCGTAATAAATGATATAGTAGTTGCGAAATAAAATTGTCTTAGCATTCCAGTCTTTTTCGAAATAAACTCACTACATGGAAAATTATTATAAAGATGTAATAAATTATCTATAAAGTGTGGACTTTTATGTCATGTTGTTTCGCCCACATAATTTCCAGTACATCAATATTTTCAACGATGCGTGTTTAACTAAATATTTAAAAATAGTTTTGATTGTGCGAGTGAAATCTCCCCTAAGAAACACACTTCTGTGTCCGATTCACTATTTGATTTTAATCTTCTGGCTTTTTGCCCGGTACCGAACGAAACAATCCTTTTCGGGGATTCGAACTTAGGATTCACTGCACTGGTAGGCAAAACTTTTAACTAATGGGCTGCGGTAGTGGTCACTGTTAGATATACCTAGTTAGCAATAAAAAACTTGTTTTTATATCTTTGTCTTATAGAAATATCCGTATTTCCGAAACCAAATTAGATAGATAGTGCATACTTTAGATATTTTAGGGCGGTGGCATAATCATCTTCCGTTATTTAAATTCCTCATTAGTCTTAAAAAAACAGTATTGTTTGCTGTATAAGTCTACAGTTTTTTTTAATATAAATGAAATATTTTTAACAGTTTTGAACGCGAAACATATTTTTTCATTTTCAACAGCCGTAGTCTTGCACGGTGTTTCCGTGACATCAACTGCTGAATAGTATTTGAAAGTACGCATCGTTATTAAAACTAAACATACATAAAATATGTCATTGTATGTTAAAATAATTTTTATTTTGAAATTAGGTCAAACATATTGTACCAATTAAATATATATGTGACATACCTACATCCCATACGGCTTACCCTTCAAGTTATACAATAGTGCGTGGACTATTGTTTAGCAAAAGCGGGTTAGGGGGAAAGAGGGGGTGGAATAATATGTATTGAATCTTGACTTAATCTTGGAATTCTATAGCATTGTGGGTTTTGTCCACCCCGACAGATTTCTTCGAATCCGTAGAATGAAATTGTATTAAATCGCTCCACGACTTTGAATGGCAATTGAAAGAGGCTACTTTTATTAGAACTAGATGTCTTTAAGAGTTATTAATTCTTAAGTTATTAGCTGCTGATTTATAGTTCTTAAGTTTGCTTCATTCTGTATTTGTATTGTAAGGACCGCCTCTGTGGCACAATGGATAAGCGCGTTGCCTAGCGTTACGCAACTCAGTCATACCACAAAAAAGGCAGATCCTACATCCAATTCATAAGCATAATGTTTTACTACAGTAGGGTAGTCTGATAAACTACTTGATTGTATTTGAATAAAGAACACTTTTAAATGCACAATCAGCTACGCTAGCGCCACCTGTTCATTTTCAAATTCATCATATTAACCACAACATAACATGTATGTAGCGTTTTTGACGTTGACATTAAGGACTTCCATCTTCAATCCCCATTGGACCATGGCTATTGCAAACATCCGAAACGTCGGGCACGTCGTAACGTCGTAGTTAAAGTAAATTAAAATAAGTTGTAATACATTTCGCGTTTTAAACCGTTAAGATGTATTTCATTGTAGACTACCTGCATGAGCTACAAACAATAGTTAAATGTAATAATAAAACAAATCACTGAAACTCATCTAAAACTATGTCCGCCCCAAGTTTATATGTATGTAGGGACAGCGGTATCTCACATTCTTTTCTTGGATTAAAGAAAAGTTTGTAAAGCGGGCATTTAATGCAAGTATACCATAAACATAAGTATGTATTTATAGTAATAATATGTTTATATTAATATGTATCATAACACATCTTTTTCTCCTTAGTTGCTCTATCTCCCGATTCAAACAATCTAACACGTTTTTCCCGGATTTCTAATTTCGTACATACACGTAATCTAACGCTCTAACCACTGGGCAATACTGCTGCGGTTACTATCGGATTACTGTTACTTCAAACAATGCGATACAATAACATACACATACACTAAGATACCTTTCAGATGGTCTATATAAGTATTATTAATTAAAATAAACATTTTAAATTAACTTCTAAATATTTATGAGTAAATATTTAAATGTGTGGGAAATATAAAATTGTTAAATTTAGGAATCCAAAGCCATAATAGATCGACAGCACATCTTATGTAGATGTCATATGGCTGGAATATTTCACTTCCATCAAGTGAATTCCATGCTTGTGCCATCTCTATCATTTAACAAAAACAGAATTTTTTGTTTGTTCATAATAAAGTCGAGTATGGTCGATAGTTTTCCCATATTACTTCGGTCTTTATGTGGTTATTACTAAACGTTAAGGTAAATTACTAAGCTTAAATTACTGTCTTTAAAATTTGCAATTAAAGTAATAGAAATGCATCTCTTAAATCTTATTTTTATATTATATATTATATTGCTATAGTAAAAATCATTATGTCGCGCAGACGAAGCCGCATTCACAGCTTGGTTCGTAACTCCAAAATATGACAGTTACGTTTTCAGTAATTGCCTTAGACGTATATGAGGGAAGCGCGAAGTTTCCCGCGACCTGAGTTCCGGGATATTGGGCATGATGCCATGCGGAAACTTATGTTAGGAATGCGGAATGGCGCCGTGGTATCGGATTCCTGAAGAACGAGGCGAATTCGTACATTACGTGTGCGTTTATAGGAACGTTTTGGTGGGCGCGTATCAATTTTCCCTTCTATAAATTAAATGAAATGGAGAATAGAATTTCTTTTTTTGAGAACGAGAATTCGGCGACGTCACGTATCGGAAATAGAGAATAGAAATCTATTTGAGAATTCATATCATATATATATAAATGTCAACGCGACCGTGACCGAGATAAAGCGAACGTTAATCATTTGCTAATTGCCAGGTTTATCGTATTTTTTGCAAATACTTAGAGTATTTGTGATGTAAAGTTGAAGTAATTCTCACGATAAGATATAAAAATACCTATTCGATTTTCTATATAATCGAATAAGTATCGATCTCTAAAAGAAACCATTTTAGAAGCAGAAAATAGGCCATTAGTTTTATAGTCAAAGTTACTTTGTTTTGGAATGTATGGAAGTCTAAATGTGGTTAAAGAATCTCTTTTATTTACGGCGCATAATAAATTATCAAAGATAATACAAATAGTTACACGGGGGAATATATATATATATATATATATAAATGAATTTTAAATGTCTGTTATTTACTAGAAATTACATACAAAATTTATTACGATAAACAAGGGTATATTAAATTCAGGTGGTGGTTTGCAGCAGTCGTGGTCACGGGCGGACTAACGATAGTTAAAAACAAGTAAATTAATTTACAAATGTTAAAAGTGTTTTATTTAATGTTTGTTTTAACAAACATAAAAACTTTAGTATTGATACCCAAATGATGGCTTCGAACAAAACACTGATTACAAGGTATAACTGTAAATAATATGAAATAAAAAAAATCATTTTGAGAGTTGGTTGGACTCATCAATATCTATACGAAAACAATAAAAGTTCTCTCCATGTATGTATAAATACACAACTGTTAAAAACATTCCATTAATTCTTATGATAAAAGAATCCAGCGGAATACTTTTTTGTTGAGTGACCATTGTTCCTTAACAAAGAGAGACCGAGTCATTTTGTATTCGTAAACAAACATTTCTTTATCGCGTCCTGATTATAAATAATTTAGCCCCCTTTGTAAACGCATTTATTACGAGTTTTCTCGGAGACGTTCAAAGCTATTGAAGACCTTTAATTCGAAATTCTCAAAAAGCTTTCATTAAAGTTTTGAGTTTAAACTGTGAAAGCTTGAAACGATGGAAATGAATAAGTTGTTAACGTCGGGGGACAGGGATATAAATTTTGTTAATCCAAACGTTTCTCATTGCTTTAATTAGCTGTGGTCATTGAAATAGTTGATTTATAATGACGTAAGCACATGTAGACAGTATGCCGAATATGATATGTATATTTTATTAATTCATGTGCCTAAAACTTTTATTAAAAAAACATGTTGAAAACTCAAGTCTATCCACACGCCTTGTCTTCTAGTCGAATACAATTTAAAAATAAGTGTCACTAATTGTCAATTGTTTTTTAATGGAATAGTAATTTCAGAATCTTGACGAATACTCCTATCGTGAAATCAATATCAACAACCGAACCACTTCGGTTTTGGTTAACCAAATTAACTTTCATATAACTTACACAAAGGAAGTTCGGAGACTAATCTCAGTTGCCCCTTATCAAACTAACTGAAGATTAAATAGATACAGATTCGCAAGTCAAAACTCCTCGCATTTACATTGCAATGGTTTAATACCAGTAATTTATTGAATACAAGAATGTATCTGAAAGTTATTGTTTTAAATATGTTCTGTAGTTTAGACGAATGGACAATAAATAATAAAAATACTCATTTATTTCGTTTGAGGCCATTAATAAATAAAATTTATTTGGTCAAAATGTTTGACATCGTAAATATCTATCGTACAATAAGTCACTGTAAAATACATGCATTCAATTCAAATTTTTTTATTAAAAAGAATAATTCCGTTTCCCTAATTATTTATTAAAAATGTGTCTCAATTTCCCAATAAAAACAAAGCTCATTAAAGCTTTCGCAATTAACAATGGATTTCCGTATACCCAAAGGAAGATTTGCTGGATTAAATTCCCTTAACAAATGACTTTTTTTAACGAGTAGGATAAGAATGTAATCAAAAACAAAAAAACTAAACATAAAATATTTTGCTTTTTAAACTATTTAGGATTTGACTTTAATCTATACTTTGTAATTATTATTAATTCATAGATGAACAAACCAATAATAAGAGTGTTTTACAACACTTGTATTTAGTATATAATTTGAATAATTAACATTATACAATATTTTGAATTCCTATTTACTTAATATTACAGCACCAAACCATACCAATACCACCGACCTTAACGCGAAATATATTTTTCAAACATCGTACGTCTGGCCGTAGTTAAAATAATTTTCAAATAAGTTTAAATTAATATATATCGCGTTTAAAACCGTTATTTAAATGTGTACTACTCGCGTAAACTACATACAGTATATTAGATTTTACTACAATTCTGTGTTATGTGCAAACCATATTTCCATCCCTGCAGAGCCTATTCAGTCAAGCTTAATTATTATAGTTATTACACGGCGTATAAGCCTAAGCTAATATTAGCTGAGTTGGCGTAGCCGAGGTAATCTTTTAGTTGTTGAATAATAAATGTGACGTAGGTTGAAGAATATGCATTTGATTCTTCGATTTAGACCCATGAGATTAAAGCTCGAATTATTTATTTAAGGATATACCTCCTGAAATCTTCAAGGCCATCATAAAATAAAGAGATTTTTAAGCAAATTAACATTTAAAAGGATAATGTGGTAACGAAAAGCCGTATCGTACATTACTTGTAATATTTTTATCAAGACCAATCGTTCGATACTCATGGAGTATTATCTCAGTACTATTTGTTTCGAGTTAGATTTCCAGACTTAATATTATTTATTCTACGAATGTAACATACATAATGTGCACACACATACATGAACTGAAAAAAATATTACTTCTCTTCAAGCTTACTCGTCAGGTAATAAATTTGTGTTCAAGTTCAATCTTTCTTAATAAAACAACGTACCAGACCCACGGCGACATCTCATAACATATAAAAGTCGTAGAACCAGAGTAATAATTGTAAAATACGTCGCAAACCATGAAACTTGTTATCAGAGCCATTACAGAAACGTTGCCGAAGAAAATAAGACGTTAATGTGGAAACAGTTGCCTTCAAGGACTTTGGACTTAATATTGTATTGTTTGTTTTCAAGAATGGAATGCAACATTATAGTAATATATTTAAAAAACAATAAACACTGGCTGAAAACAGATATGAGAGAGGACAGACAAGCATGAAGTTCGCTTGATGGTAGGCGAAATACCCTAGCTATACGAGTCTAACATCTAAAGTCAAATTCAAATAATAAATTCAAATAGTAAATTCATTTAAATTATATACACTTATGTATTTTTGAATTTAATGACATTGTATACTTTTCAGTTAGAATTACCACTAATTAATACTTATAACTATAACCCAATAATTATTTCAATAACATACAATAAATATTATTAATTTTTATGTTATGTTAGCCTAAGTCGTAGTAAAAAAGTACAAAATTTCTAGAACCTGTTTAGGTATATTAAATAATTCATGTTCCTTCTACAATGTTTGCCGAACATCACTATGTCACTACGCGAAAAAATACGACACCTTCACCGCTCACTTGCGTAGTATCGGGGGTAATAAAATACCGCATCTCGAGATAGCTTCGCTATTTCTGCGTCATTTGTCGTCGACATGGTATTCAGAAGCTATCTACGTGATCTATAGACCCATCTCGGCCGAAGGGTTTAGTATAAGTGAATATTTTTTCGATTTCACTTCGTAGGCACGTTTGCGAAATAGACGCAAAGTGCTTTTCAATTTTTTCTTACTTTTCATAAAAATAACGCGGATTTAAATCTGAAAATGTTTGAGTATGAATTGAAATAAGTATTATCTGTAGTTTACGCGAGAAGTAAACATTTAAATAAGTGTTAACGGTTTAAAACGTTAAGTATATTAGTTAAATTATTTCAAATTTATTTTTAACTAACCTTTTGGATGCTGTGAAGCAACCGTGGTCACTGATGATTGAAATCTACTACGCTAGCGCCATCTGTTTTTTAAAGTATAAAACTTTTTTTTTTTTTTGGCTATGTTGTCCACACATTAGAAAACAAAAAAAGTATCAAGTCAATATATCTTAGTAGTCCTTTTGTTTGTACATTAGGATGAAACACATACACATAAGTCAAGTGGTACGCCTTTGGATCGTTTCCAGAATATACATTTCCTTATTAATAGATAACATTCTAAACTCCGGTTAGATAAATTCAGTTATTTGTATATGAAAGGCATAATAAACACAAAATATTCAACATACTATGCTACCTGCCAGAATCGACTATATTATTAAACCTTTTAATAAATATAGAGTAACTGACCCGGCAAACGTTGTACTGCCAAATACGTTATTTCTAAACAATGTTTAGGTAAAAAATTAATTAACTAATTATGAGTGTGTGTGGGTGTAGTATATTATAACTGAAAGAGGTATGGATCACTTTGATCGACGAGGAGAAAAAAATAGGCCTAATAATAGTAAAACCTATTGTAGAACGACTGTACATACATCGAAAATTTTACTAAAATTGGTTGATCGGATTTGGAGGAATTTAGTGCACAAACAGAGGAGAATTTTATATATTAAAGTAGCAGCATCAGCGACTTTGTCCGCCTTCAAGTTATCTTATGCATCCGAATTTGTTTTTGCAAACCTCGTCTTGATCTCTATAAACTTAAGCTGTTCTTCGGACCGAAGTCGGTTGACTTCGGTCGAGTCCCTTCGTTCTTGCAAGTTAATCCCTAACGATAGACATATAGCGTCACGGTTTTTTAGATCAATTAATGGGGAATCAATCTTTTATGCATATTTTTTGGGTATCTTGAACCGTTTTTGCAGCGTGCGCATCGGAAATCCACAACCATGATTACTTTCCCTCTTTTTTTGCACATTTCCCGCTGTTTCTTTGTTCCTACTTGTCACAGTGTGATGCTTTATTGACTATAAATGTTTTAACTTACACAAAAATAATTTTTCAATTCGAACTAGTACTTCCTGAGATTAGCGCGTTAAAACAAAAAAAAAACTCTTCTGCTTTATATATTAGTATAGATCTAAATCATAGAACCGCTACGAACGTCTACAAAGTAGGCCTTTCGTAGTAGGGCTACGAGCTTGCAAGTCAGATATAAAATATTCATGAAATAGCATGGGGTTTACTCGATGGAAAGTAAAATACACTCAAGCATAATTATAACTAATCAATGCTTAATAGGATACTAGGAAATCGACAGACTGAACATGAAACGCGAAGTTACAGAACACGGCTTTGTCGGCTGTAGACACTAGTTATTAAATATTAGTCATACACACTGAACTAATAAACTTGTAAAGTAATTTGTAACATTTCTGAATGCAAAACAAACTTAAAAAGGTCTTGATGAGCTATTGACCTGTTTTGGCTTTCTACCTTCGAAACTCTACAGATTGAAAGCATAACGCGATTTAACTTCACGCCACTTCATCTGTGGGCGGTGGTTCGTGACCGTAATGTATAGATTTCCATACGGAGTCTAAAGTATTACAGAATAGTTATAAATTGACTTAAACCACGACCCGTTGATTATTTAGTCATAGTTTGCTACTATTACCAACGAGTCCATCCATTCAACAATTAATTATGTAAAGACTTACGACTAAGCTTTAAAAAGTAAATTAAAGAGCTGACTAACCACAAAGCATTAAGCTACCTGAAGCATAACAAAGCGCCACTGCGAAACATTAAATATGTAAGAACGGGGAACTGTGTGTTAATTAGTCGTAATACTCTGTGAGAATTGTAATTTTTCTTTTAGAACATTTTATACAATTGTTTCAACGTTTCCTTGTAATATTTCTTTGTTTCAGAAAAGTCAATTTTAATTCAGTCTTTAATATTAGGAGGTGGAAAACACTTTTTATTGTGAATACTTATTAAATATTACTTATTATTTAACAGAAAGATAGATAGATTTCATGTTGGTTTGTTGTACCGAAAAAATCTAGTAAATTCCTTTTTTATTCCATCAACATTGATATTATAAGTGTACAATCGCGTGATTTATAAACGTGTTGATTATTATAAAAATGTAATCATCTTATTTCAAAATCCCAGTGATTAAAATGTTGTATACAATATTTACATGTTTGTAGTGATTGTGCAGGCAAAACAAGTACGGATATTCAAATTGCAGAGTCGCTGTGAATTTGCAATTCTCTGAACAAAGACTGTATTTGTTTCAACATCTGTGTTACCTACTTGTTGCACTGCATTGTATGTTTTGGTCTCAATAATACAAATGTTATTTGTACTTATTATTATCACATGTTTTTGAACATGATAGAGTATAAAAAATTAAAGATTGAACATTTTCAATGTCAAGACTCGAACCACAATCTGTGGATACGAACGATACTGTTGCTATTTTAACTGAGCTACAGTTTCTCAGCCCTGTTACTAAAGAACATTAAGTCGAGGTCACATCTTTTTTTAATTTTCAATTCATATTAATTTATAGTAAAATTACGGTTTAAAATTTTAGAATATACAATACTTGATCCTAATTTAAGTGTCTATGTAGAGTTAAACATAAGTATCTTTATGTTCAACTTTTATGTACTTATTTATAACACACCTTTATAAACACGAAAATAAACCAATATTGTTTCCTGTCCAATTTTATTGTTTTATTCAGTCGCAAACTATGTCAATTTGTAAACCGTTTATTTCGCGCAGTTGATTTTATTGAGTCCCGCTGGTGTATCATTTGTGACCGCAGTTACAGAATCAACAAAATCTAAAATAAAATCTTATACAGGGTAAATTTGTTCTGCTGTTTATTTACTATTTTACAATCATTGCTATTCCTTCTGACTTAACTTATGCATAAGTATATTTATACAAAATATCCCTGTAACTATAATATATACATCGAACGTGGTAGTTGCGTCTTATGAGAAATCGACCGCCTTCTCTAAAGTGTGAAAAGTGACGACTTACATTATGTAAAACGCTTTTGATTCTGAATCCCTGAAAAATATAAAATTTCAGATGGGCAGTGCATAAAAAAAATAACTACTTGTTGCTACATAAAATAATACCTATTTGAAGTAGGTAATAACACCATGAAGAAGGGAATTTTACTTTATAAGCGTGATCACGTCGTGATTTAAAGCACGCTAGCATATACCCAATCTGTTTTTAAATAGGTATATCGAGAACATACAGTTTAAAATTATACCTCTTTTGTTGTATCTGTATTTCCCAAAAAATAAATTAATTAATAATAATGCTATGAAGTATGAAAACATACACAGTGACTAAGCTACATCTGTTTTCTCTAGAACTACCTCGCTGTCGATTTAGTCATATCCTTTAAGTTTATTCTATGAAATCTATTTCGATCTTGACTTATGTTTTTACGTCACGAAACCTGTTTCAGTTGAAAATTTTCATAATAGTTAGAAATGTGCATAGCTGAAGAGTTTGTTTGTTTGATCGTGCTTATCTCAAGACCTGCTGGTTCGAATTGAAAATATATTTTTGTCTTAGATAGTTCATTTATCGGGAAATGCTATTATGAGGAATATTATGCTTCGAAGATACAGTGGAACATGTGAAAAAATCGGGAAAAATAATTTGTCTTTAAGAGTTATTGTTAGGTGCGCTGCGAAACGGTTTGAGATACTTAAAAAAAAGTATGAAATGGTTATTTTTCTTTAATAAATCTAAAAAATGTCCGCAATATATAGTATATGTCTATGATTTAAGATTAACTCATGAGAACCGTTTTATGGATACCACAAAATACTTAATATAGCAAATTAATGTTTGCCAGATCAACTAGTAGTAAATAAAATTATAAGGCTTACCAATAATTATTACCAGCTTAATTAGCTATTTACAACGAAAATTTTAAAATACACTTATTTGCTTTTTAATTGATTGTACTTGAATTACACACGTAGCTTTATAAATATTTGTCATTTTATGTTCCGAGTTTAAACCTTCAATTGTTCAACGCAATATTGATACATGTGATTTGTCTAATTTAAATTTGACATTTACCGGTGCAATACAAAATTTAAAACATCCTAACGCAGTTAATAGAGCAAAGTTATCCAAATCTAACCTTATTCTTCGTTTACGTTCAGAACTACAATAGCGTCAAGGTTCATTTCACGAAGATTAAATTACTCAGATCTAATAGCATTAGTGTCCACTATAATTTCGCTTCTACCCGACTAATTGATTCTAGGTAGCTTTTCACTCGATGGTTTAATACAAAAAGTATTGGATTCTAATAGTATACTGGTATGACAATTAAATTTTAATATATAAATATTTTGTATATAAGCGTATTTACTTATCATTATTTGTGGAATAGCTAGATATAACTCTATATTATTTATAGTTTACTTCACACCACAGAAGCGTAAAAAAAATTATGGATATTCAGATCATCAAAAAGTAAAAAACTTTATTAAAATTTCATTGCACACCGGTCTAGTATATAAGTTTTTATTCTGTATCATTTTTTTTCTGGACCAAAGAATAAATAAACGATATAGTTGACGGAATAAAATATCTAAACTAGACGCGTTGTTGACATCATTACAAAGACCTTATGTATAACTGAGATTTAACTGAATGGAACAAAACACTGGCCGATTTTTTTTAACCAAGTTTTTATTGAAACCAATGTAAGGCCAAAATTCGTATTATTAATTAAGATTATTTCTAAGTAACATAATTTTCTATGTTATCGTATTCTGATTCATCTAATTTTCTGCTCCATGCTGTGAAGTTTCATGTGTTTCAGTTTCAGTTTGTTGATTTTAAAATATCCTAAATCAAAAAGGATCTTGTTTACACATTACATCAAGCGAGTCCCATGCTTCTTTATTTTACCATATAACTTTTACACGATTGAAAATGATTTTGATTGGCAGCAAAAACCGTTATCTGATAAACTAACCGATCTTGATGTGGCCAGTCCACAACCCAATTAATCGTGCTCAAACAATATGAACAAATCGAGTTTCACACAGAGCTGTTCATATTGATTCTATCTGCAAACTGAAATGATTACGTGCCACCCAGAATTCAGTCTGCCGTGATTAGAGCAGCCGTGAACACGATACTTCTACTAATGAAGGTATTCGTTATGTTTTCCCTAAAATCCAGTAGGTCATGCCGCTTTTAATTTACCCTTTGTGTGTTCTACGAAATGTCTTACTAAAGAAAACCACTATAAGTTACTCTTAATTTCCCATTTCTACTATTCACAATTAAATATTGAAATATTATTTATGTTTACCCCTATATAAAACTGTCTTTTCATTTTTGATGAAGATAAAGAAAGCTTTTGGATAAATACTGTACGAGTGGGCCACTTGATCGTTTACAAGTGAGCTACTCCTACTACTTGAACTCAGAACTTTAATTTACATAGTGCCATCGTGTGAAATAACATGTGAAAAAATATTAAAGTTTTGAAACACGACTTAAAACATTTAAAATATTGGATTCTTGTCTAAATCTCCAATGTTATAACTTGTCTACGGTCGTCACAAACACAATCCTACGTTGCTTTCATACTGAATGCAGTGATAAATCTCCAGTATAATATACAAATACGTTGGATAAACTAAATACGAGTGCTTGATAACTAAAAGCCCCGTTGTACGTCACTGCACAATCCGAAACGGAACCTTGGGTTGGTATCAACAGAGTTAATATATCGATCCAGACTTGAAGGTATGAGAACAATAAATGCGCGAAGAGAGAAATATTTACTTCGGTAGTTTTTTTTCACCAGGCGGTCTTATCGCTTTGAGAGTTCTCCACTACACAAAGCATTAGGAAACAATTTCAAATAAATAAAGTGAAGGTGTAAGATGATTGAAATTATAATATCCTTCATTAAATCTAATTGCTAGTACCATAAAATAATCAACATGATATTCTCGATGAAGCCGAAAGATTAATTGGTTCTCGTTCCACTATAATCAATATTCTCATTTTCCACAACTTCTTTCAAATGCATGGACTTGTATATCATCGTTTTTCCGGTTAAAAGAACACTTATTAAAGTGTAATATATACAAGTCTGTTGAATCGATCATGATTGATAATTATGAAAGTAGAGAGATGGAGTATGAAAATTGTTGTGTAACTTATTTCTATGATTTCTTATTTATTGGACTCAACTCATAAGAGTGTCGAAATTACAATCGTCGGAGTAATAAAAGGATTTAGACATTAGATGATCCCGAACGTGACAAGAAAAATAATATTCGTGAAACACTAAACAATGTACTCTTCCAACTCATTTCTACCCTACCAATAAATATTAATTTCGAATACTTGTTTTTTTGCTATAATACGGGCGGGACCTTATAACCGGCAGTCAACTTTTCCAACTCACCAGTTAATCTACCGTGCCTTAGCCAAGTTCCACCCGGGTCGTAATTTATTTAAATCCAAATAGAATTTTAATTTATATCATGTAATCACATTCAATAACATATTTTAAAGATTTCAATATAATATAATTAAAAAAATATCTTTGAATCCCTTCGCAAAGTCCGGGGGACCATTTAGACACAAAATCCCCAAAAAATTATGGTTCATGGGTTTTAACGTTCACTCCAAGATACGGGGATGAGATTAGTTAGCTAACTCCTACTTTGGGTATAAGATATTTAAAATCCAAAAAATACCGAATAAACATGTACCACGGATTCACCACGGATTCGATCCTTGGACCTCGTAATTTGGAGTCCAATGTATTTGAACAGTGAGGTATTTAATTACTAATGTTATAATCAAATACTGTCTGTTTACGCGAGTCGTACACATTTTTAACTACGGCCCGACGTCTCCCCGTGAACACGGCTGCTGCAAAGCATCCGAAACGTCGTTGCCGTAGTTAAAAATGATATTAAAACAAGTTTAACTGAAATATATCGTGTTTAAAACTGTTAAAGTGTTTTATTTAACTTAAAGTTGTAAACTCAATTACATAGTCATATTTTAAGTACATTTAACGCTTTAATATTGTTCTCTACGCAACATTAATTATTTACACGATCTATCAAAATAAACAGAAGCATGAAAGCTCTTAACAGCTTATTCGGAGCCTAAATTTGTAGATTGCGTGTCTGATACCTATTTAGACTAAGTCGGTGTCAAGAAAATTACAATGCGGTGCTTTTTCGTGAATAATTGATTTTCTCATTACGGCGCCAACAATTATGCCCTCAAAGGGAATTTGTTCGACCGACAGATCACGGCTTTTGAGATAAGGGTGGTGTTGTGAAATATTATAATGAGATTACGCTGGATTTGCTTTAGGATTTATCCTGAAGTGGGCTGATAAAACGTACTTATCCTCGGTTGGAATGTAAACGAGGACACGAATTTAATGTAACAACATCACTATAGATAAAACACTCTTAACGGGTTAAAACGCAAAATGTATACTTATTTTCAATTTATTTTAACTAAGGCGCAGTATTTCGCATGTTTCACAGCAGTTGTGGTCACGAGGGGATTGTAGATGTAGATGGAGGGTATCTCTAATGTCAAAGTAAAAATTGTTACTCTCCATCTGTTTTATCGTAATTGTAGAAACTGGCTAGGTCCTTGCAGGACTGATTGATTTAGATCTTGAGGGCTTTATTTCGCGTTTTAAACCGCTAAAGGCGTCTATCTATTAAAAAGTATTAAGTTTAAAATAATTAGATGAGACGAGAATCGCAGCTAGCACGTTTACATAAGCATTAAGAAAACACACGAGCGTTCGTGCTATTCTTACAAATTAAGGTGGTTTTGAATTGATTTACTCTATTTATGCATTCCCTATCACGTAGTATAAGCATCAGCAACGCTATGGTTGTCGGTTCGAGTCCTGTCCGATTCATTGTATTACTTATTTTAAGTATAATGGTTATTTATAAACCTCACTGCGTACCATAACGTGTTTGTTTTTTTTTCAGGTTAGTGTCGCTGAAACGGTATTAATCGGGGATTTTGAAAAATCTTTACTGACGTATTCAGCAGGTAAGAAATAATATTATAAGTTGCTTAAAGATTACATTCACTTCGTGATTGTATATTAAATTTGTTTGTATGTAGTTCTAACGGGTTTAAACCGAAAACCGTAATGTAAAATAATCAATAATATTAGTATTTATACTTTGTGCAAGATTTACATTTAAAAATATACATTAACTATTTAATATATAAATCGCATCGTTTCACAAAGATTTTCAATTACGAAAACAGATTCCAAACTTTGATTGGATTTTAAATGTTATTCTTTCATCTTCAATTATCTACAGGGAATTTGTGTGGTACGTATGGTACGTAATAATCTTTTTAAGGACTTATGACGTATATACTAATTTAAACATATTATCATGCATTTACGTACTAGCATTTGCCAAATCTATACTAATATTATAAAGAGGAAAGATTTGTATTTTTGTATGTAACGGATAAACTCAAAAAATAACTGGACCGATTTTAATAATTCTTTTTTGATTACACTGCCACATTATCACTGAGTAACATAGGCTATATTTAGTACTAGAAATTACTATAGTAATCTTACTGTTTTTTTAGAAATTTCTATCAAAACCAACGGGTGGTGTAAAAAAATTAGCCATAAAATATCTTTCTCCCCATACGCTGCGAAAAGTATTTATGATAGGACGAAAAAATGTTCGACAATATTATAGAATATCATAACAAAACGCAGGAGCATATGTACTAACTATTGTAGTAATTCGGAAAGTAATTTCGTTTTTTCCCGTCAAAGGACTGAATTACGTTTTTTCGAAACCAACTTCACACTTAAGCCGCATAACCATTATATGTCTTGAGAGCTGATATTGCAAGGCTTGTGTGTGAAAAAGTTGTATTAATTCTACACAGTAGTTTTTGGTTGGTGCCCTTTTAAATATGGAGAGCAATAAGCAGCATTTTCGTCATATTTTACTTTTTACTTCTGAAAAGGTAAAAATGCTGTCCAAGCGAGAAATAAATTGACCGTTGTGTATGGAGAAGGCGTGTTAACAGTACGCCAGTGCCAGAACTGGTTTGCAAAATTTCGATCCGGCAATTTTGATGTCGATGATGCACCACGGTCTGGAAGGCCGGTCGAAGCTGACAAAGATGCGATAAAGTCATTTGCAAATCGGCGAATAACCACACGAGATGGCAAAAGGTGTTGGACCAGAATGGCCAATAATAATAAATTTTATTCATTATACAACTGTCTTTCACCCCAAAAAAACGAAATATACTACTTTTTTTACATTTAACAAATTGATAGAAATGCCGACCAAAATCATACCCTGTTATCCATACAATTTATTAATTTTTATTTAATTAAATAATTTAAAATTCAAGACTGTCTCAATACCTGATGATTACTTTTTAAATTATTGAAATCGGACATTCCATCAAGTATGAATACGAGACGAAGTCCCGGGTTCGAAATGTGGTTTGGACATGTTATTTCGATATTTGGAATTTTTATAGTAGCAGACCGCATTAAGAATTGGTTTTCTGGTTTTCACCAGTAATTTTGTGGCGGTATATTGTATTGTTTTAACTCTGGCAAAAACCACAACAGATATGGCCGATTTAAAACCATAGAAAACTAGTGATAAGCAAATATGTTGTAGACTTTTAACATTTTTTTATTGTCATTATTATTTAATTCGGCGTTTGTAACGCTTTTCAGCGATCGTCCATGGTTGAGACTTCTACTTTCTATTGTCATTGACTTTGCTTACATCTCATCCCTAGGCAAATAATACCCAAAAAAAAATACCACTTCTAGTTGAATTTATCTTGTTCATTTTGAGGATTCTTATTAACTTGACAAGAAATTGTGGTATTTAGTAAGTGAATTTGAAGCATTGAAAACTTTATTATTTATTACATGTTATTGCACATGAAGGCACTATATAATTTAAAAATCGAAAATAAATTGAAAACATTTTCGACTCGGGCAGGACTCGAACCGGCATCGTCAGCGTTCCGTGCTGTTGCTCTACCAATTGAGCTACCGGTGAATTTAAAGCAGTTTCACAATCCACTGTCACAAAGTGTTTTTAGAGTAAATCAATGTAAATGGGGAAATAGTGTACCAAAAATGCCAAGTTAGAAAAAATACACAATCGTATATATGTAGAAGCAAAAGAAACGAAAAATAAATAGTGCATCTACGTTCCTAGTTCCCAGTATTTAAAACAAAATAACTCAGTCGTGCTAATGCTACGTTTCACGCAGACAAAAGCGTTGTCTAGCTATAATCGGAACGCGATAAAACCATGATACCACCGCACTAGTGCCCTACTTAACGCCACTTCAGTTCAAAAGCTTTCTTTAAGTGAATGCAATCAGATGTACAGCAAATGTTATGAACCTCTGAATTCATAGATGTACCTAATCATAATTATATTTACATGAAACCTTATATTTATTTTAAAATCGGAATTATGTTATACATGGTGGAGCTTTTATAAATCGATTGAAAAACTGTATTGATCACGCACACGGCTAAATAGCTCATTGCGTAGAGTTCGGTACGCTATGGCTCGTGGTTTCGTACCCGGTCGTGTCATATATTTTTAGGTTTTAAATATGTTTAAAGTTATCTAATTCAAATATTTATCTATATAATATGAGTCAAGAGGGTTAGTAACAAAAAACATGATTTTCAATAAGAAGGAAAATAAAAATGCGCAATTAACTTGGACGAAAATGAATTTGTACTATTGTTAGCGTAAGAATTATGTTAACAATATTTGGTCACTCTTGATTAAGATTTCTAGATTATGAAAATATAAAAAAACTCTAGTCATAAAATTGCAGTTAAGCTACTCTGGCTCTAACGGCTCAATATGTATATGATTCTGGGTTAGATGTAATTAAAATGATTCTATAGATAATAGATTGAAAGTCAACGACGTTTACTTAATGTATATAAGTTTAAAGCATAATATCTCAGCTTTTACCCCAGTCTGTGTATTATTAAGGAATTATTTAATTGGGTCCATTCTCATTTACTTAGGGCGCAACGGAGAAAGGTAAATGTAATTACTTCCGGAAATATAGCATTTTAACTTATTTAACATTCATCATTTAAAATAAATTTGGTGGGCAATATTTCAAAACACATTATCGTCATTACTTTAGTGTTTATATTTAATTCCACAACTGGCTCATAAGATTGGTTAGTTAGGTCTCATAAGATGCGCTGTCGGCTTATTTCTTTGGACAATTTTACGGTTTTTATCAGTGGACCCTTTGTAAACCCGACAGAATTCCTACTTCCCATGTTTCAGTGTCAGTATACATCGACTAGATGCATGTTGAACCCGGTGGGCATAGAACCTACGACCCGTTGATTACCACGCCATTGGACCAATGATTCCGAAGAATACTCTATAATAAGCTGCGAATATCTTTTTATCAACAAACAGACGGTACGATATTATTGATTAACCATGAATTGCAAATTTTATATGAACAAAGATTTACCACTGACATTGTTATGATGTTTTGACTGGATTTGTTTATTCGTGCTTTAATTTATATTTAACTGCTGAAAGGTAATAATATTACGAAACGTATTCACTGTAAATATTACTCGAATTAATATGCACTGTGTTTATTATCGTTTTGAATGTTTTTGTAATTCGCAATTATGAAAGGACTTAGCGCAAACATACAACCTGTGCATTAAACATACTACATATACATTGTAAAACTGATTCCAAAAACAAAAATGTATTTTGTAAAATTTAAATAACTTATTTGAAGAATATTAAACTGTACCAAACTTTTCATGTTTTTAAAACTAGTCGATGGCCAAAAAATACAACACAGTAAATATGTCTATAGTTTACCAGTAGTAAAATTTAAATAAAACACTTTAACGGTTTAAAACGCGATATATTATTAAACTTATTTGAAAATATTTTTACTTGCCCGACTTTCGGATGCTTTGCAGCAGCCGTGGTCACGGGGAGACTAAAGATGAGGATTCTCAGACGTCAAAGTAAAAGAATTGCTACGCTAGCGCCATCTGTTCCGTCGAAGTTGGTATTTGGCGAAATGGCCGGGTCTTACAGAATTACTACGGTTTGTTTGTGGTAGTGTTTATGCGAATTAAAAATCATTTTCAAATAATTTAACTAATATATCGTTTAAACCGTAAAGGTTTTATTTAAATACAAACAGTAGACAAAAATTGACATTCTAGTGTCTGTAGGCTTAATTAAAGGTTTTTGTTATTTCCAAAAATAATTTCTGCATCTAAACTACTGTGCCTATTTTAATGAAGTTTAACAAATACGCTTAGAACCTTCCTAGACAATTGAAGTTAGTATGATGAGTCTGGTGGCAATGTGCATAAGCTATATTTATGTAGTTTCAATACTTTTAACGGTTTAAAACGGGAAAAAAAAAGTAATTTTATTTGTAACTATAATCTGAATTTTCAAATTCTTTGCTGCAAAGAAATCAAAGGTTATCTATTTATTTAAATATAAATTTAATTCTGTATATTTACGCAAAAATGTAAGATCAACATAGGTATTTTAAAAAATAATATTAGCTTATTTAGAACTTTTAATATAAAAAAAAATGTTATCGTAATATAAACATTTGATTTCCTCAATTGCGTTGAAACTTCTCAAATTACAAATTTTTGCATCGCATGCGCAGGTTTTTCACTTATCTACTAACTATCGCCAAACAACATTACATTTACACCTTATAGATTATGTATTTAAATAGTAGCTATTATATGCTTTTGGGATTTTTTGTGGGGGGGGGGGGGGGGGGGGGGGGGGGGGGAGGGGAAGGGGGAGGGGGAGGGGGGGGGGGGGGGGGGGGGGGGGGGGGGGAGGGGGGGGGGGGGGGGGGGGGGGGGGGGGGGGGGGGGGGGGGGGGGGGGGGGGGGGGGAAAGGGGGGGGGGGGGGGGGGGGGGAAAAAAAAAAGAAAAAAAAAAACCCCAAACAAAGGGGGGGGGGGGGGGGGGGGGGAGGGGGGGGGGGGGGGGGGGGGGGGGGGGGGGGGGGGGGGGGGGGGGGGGGGGGGGGGGGGGGGGGGGGGGGGGGGGGGGGGGGGGGGGGGGGGGGGGGGGGGGGGTGGGGGGGGGGGGGGGGCCCCCCCAAAAAAAAAAAGAAACAAAAAAAGGGGGGGGGGGGGGGGGGGGGGGGGGGGGGGGGAAAAGGGGAAAACCGGGGGGGGGGAAAAACAAAGGGGGGGGGGGGGGGGAAAAAAAAAAAAAAAAAAAAAAAGGGGGGGAGATAAAAAGAAGGGAAATAAAATCAAAAAAACCAAATGGGAGTTAAAAAGAGGCATAAAAAATTGAATGATTGGGAATGATTTTTAACTTCGGCCCGACGTTTCGGATGCTTTGCAGCAGCCGTGGTCACGGGGAGACTCTCCTTGACCAATCATTTTCAAATAAGTTTAACTAAGGAATATATCACGTTTTAAACCGTTAAAGTGTTTTATTTAAATAAGAAATTAATTTTAATTACATATTACAATTTAACATATCTATGATAATTGTGTATCTATATTCCAAAAAGTTGAAGTTGATTTTGTGACCAATAAATTTTCAAAAACCATCACAATTTTTTTACCTATATACCTATCCCTAAGTACACGAAACAAAGGACGAAATTATAAAACATAAAACGTACTATATTTTGCTTTTACCATTCAAAGATATTTATGTCACAATAAGCAAGCAAGAACAAATTATTGAAGAGGTACAGTTGAAATAAATGTTTACTCCTAGAAATGCAGCTGTTAAAAATTCTTAGTTTCCACGTCATCACTCATGAAGTCACTTCAGTATGTCAGACTTTACGACAACCTCACTCCTGTATGCAAAGAGATTGCTCCCATTTGTAAAGATTTAGTAAGGATTTAGTTCAGTTTCTAGGCGACAGTACTTTGTCATTCACAAACGTTGCGTTATTATTAAAGTACAGTTGTATTATGCTGTTTGACCTCTCGGCCTAGCTTTAGAGGTTGTTCGTCGTTCTCTGACATATATTGGTCTAGTGTTTCCCACTTCTGTTCATGAGGTCAGGATTCAGATCCCGAGTAAGATTTGTTCCGACAAATTATACAAACAAACATACTTAGAAATTTGAGCATTAATTTGACAACCTTTTTGGACATAATTAAATAACTTGCTGTATTGGTCGAGCAGCGGCCGGCCATAGTTGTACAAAATGTACACATTTAAATAACATACTTTAACGTTTTAAAACGCGGTATATATTAGTTAAACTTAATTAAAAACTATTTTAACTTCGACCCGACGTCGGATACTTTGCAGCAGTTGTGGTCACAGGAAGACTCAAAATAATTTTCAAATAAGTTGAACTAATATATATCGTTTTAAAACGTTGAAGTGTTTTATTTAAATATTGTTTTTGTTTCTGAATTGTTCTACTTAGTTGTAATTTCCACGCATTAATTATTTGAGAAAAGAACTATACAAGCCTTGGGCACAACTAGTAATTATCACTACCTTGGACTTACAATTTAATTCTTAACGACTCTCAATATTACTGAAACGCTACAAGTGTGAAAGCGATTGGAAAGATTATTTTCCACGTCCGATCGAGAAGAAATTGTCGCCTAGATTTTTATCTAAGCCCTGCATCCGAGAGACGTTCAATAAAGCCGCATCAGGAGGTAAAAGCGTTGCTCAGTGAAAATATCAACCTTAGATTAAAAATACATTTTAAAATCCATTACAAATACTTTGAAGAAATATCAATATAACCTTATGGATAGGCCACTATACTTTGAATTGAAGTCTATCTATCATAGTTCGAGAAATCTCCGACATGATTTTCATTCACATCACATTGGAATTCAAAGCAATATATCAATACTAATTACTTAGGAACTAAGTGGTTCGAATTGAAATTATTTTTGTGTTGATTAGAGCATTTTTCGAGAAAGGCTTTAGTAGATAGCGTAAAGGCATTGTTACACATAGTAGTTCACTAATAATTTTTTGCACGCGACGGAACCCGTACAATACATAAATCGAGTTTTATATTTCGAACGCTAAACCTTCTGGCATCCAAATTAGGGTTCTCATACTCAGCAATATTGAATTCTGCGGAGTGTGCTTCAAAATCGGAGTCATGATAAGACGTAATTGGACGATGAGTGGTGGAAATTAATACTTGAACTATGGTAGAAGAATTTCATCATATTCATTTTATTATATTTAAGTAAAGAATTAATAACTACGACTTAATTATAATAAGCTCTAGCGCATTTTCTCCTTGCTGACGAAATATTCAATCAGTCATCATGCCTAGTATGGATAAACATAAACCTTTTTTGTTCACCCTAACTTACCTACAATACGTAAACTAGAAACACCATTTTTAAGCACAAGAGGTCAAGGATTATAATCCTGGAGAAAAATAATGAAAAGCTCCAGGCGTAAGTAGTTTTAGGGCACAGCATTGTCTGTATTTAAAGTAGTTACTAGTTTATTTAAATATAACACTTTTAACCGTTCAAAAACAAAATAAAAATTGAAAATATAATAGTTAACTGATTTACAATTCATTTTAACAACAGCCTGGCGTTTTGGATGCTGTGCAGCAGCCATTATTACGGTGGGACTGTCGCAGTTGTAAATTAGTTAACTAATATGTTTCGCGTTTGAAACCGTTAACAGTGTTTTATGTACTTGTCTGTAAATAAAATCAAAAAATTGCATTATTTCGTTAAATATGTCATTCTTGTAGTTGTTTGAGTTCTCATCGTTCGAAAGGCTTCTAAAATATCTTCTATTCAGTGATACTAACGTTAAAGAATATTATTGTTATAAGGTATTAATTCCTATGGCTGGAGACAATAATCCTCCCATTATGTAAGCAACATTTTGGATTGTTGCCATATGTTCACAATCGAATCGCTCTTGTTATTCCCAGCCTCCCAGACATCTTAATTGAATTGAAAGTTTGAGATATGTTTACTCTCTATATGTATGAAAAACTTTGACATCCAAAATTAATAAATCTTTTTATAGATGAAATAGTTTTTACTTCATGCAAGTATTGTATTTATTTATGTATGTATCTGAATTTTAATATAATTTATGCGAATAACAGAAATCTCTTAATATTTACTGCTAGTTCGCATATTCGGATGTTTGAAGGAAAAGAACGAACAAGAAACTTGCCGTCACTCTGTTTATCGCAAAGTTTTATTATACACAGGATATTATAGTGAGTGAAATCTGTTTCCCCCTGTGAGGCATGGGGCGAATATATTTTTGTGTCCGTTTCACTGATTGTTTTTATTTACAGTCAAATTTACAGTTGTTCAGACTCCTGTACCCTGCCTGAATCAATATATTGTTTCCCCAGGATTTAAAGTCAGGTCGTCTCGTGCTTATCGCAACGATAACACTTTGAACCATTTAGCTACATAGGCGGTCGTATATAGTGGGTATATTGTAGGTTATTGCTAAACATTGGAAACTATTATTTCTAAGAGATGAAATTATTATTGTTATTAGATTAAATTTCTAAACCATTACTTTTTTTAAGTTTATCGATTATGAAAACATTATGGGCGTAACAATGTATTGCACCAAACTATTTTACATATCAATATTAATGGTTAGTTTTGCATTACATTCCTTTAGGTATGTTAACATTTTAAAATCTTTTATTGTTTTTCTATCTAGGCATTAGAAATATATCAAATCTCCAAACTGTCCAAATGTCTGCCTTCTAGGCAAAACATCTCTCTGTAGAATGTTCATAAATCTGCCTTTGAAAATTTAATAATAGATATATGTATTTTAAACTTTGTGCATCTATTTTCTTGGTATCACTAACTTTATTTTCTATTCAAATACTGCAACGAAGTCTGTCTTAGTTACACAAAGAGGTAAAAGTTGATCCAATAAGTGTACTTTTTTCTGATAAATTGTAAGTTCTGTACATTGTAAGTTATTCATTTTGATAAAAATGAGAGCGTAAAAATTTCAAAATTACTATAAAACGAATGATTCGCATCGAAAGTGGCACAGATGTAGCTTAATTTTGTTTTATTTGTTACAATAGATAAACTAATAATATCTACTCGTGAGGCCACTATAGCACATGTTTTTATGTATCTGTGGCATTACATTTGGTTGAACTCCGAAACACAGATGCGGGCGCGATCTACAGAGAAAAGCTTTTAGTATTGTGTTGATGTTACTTTGTTTGCAATGTTTTTGCTAAAGGGACTGTAAATAAGAACAATTTATTATTGTTAAATTAATTTGTCAATATCATGTTTTAAAAACTGATTGCCTTATTTAAATGTTATGAACGTTATATTTATTTTGTTACCAGTTCTTTTCACGGCTTAAGATACCTTCAATATTAGAGTCACGTATAAGCAACATTTTTTCATCAAATATTTTTATTTAAATAAAACACATAAAACGCGAAATATATTAGTTAACTTATTTAATTTTTTTTATTCTATTTATAATTTATTATCTACGGGACGACGTTTTGGCTGCTGCAAAGCATCTAAAACGTTTTGGCCTACTTAATATATTTTGTTTAAGCCGTAATTTATATTTTCGTAATATCTACTACTCGCCTAAGATACAGACAAAATATATTTAATCAATGTTAACCAAAACCCGTTTTACGTAACTAGCCATGTACCAATAATCATGTTTTAATATTTCTAATTGTTGACCTTTTGTCCTAATTGTAAGAGAACAAGTGATGAATGAAGCACACTCATTCATCATTGGTGGTTTTTGTTTTTGTTAATCACTTTGTGCTTTTGTTTTTGTTAATCAAAATGCGTTTAGGCTCTATGTCCTGGACGCTGTCATCCAGCCCTTTCTTTGCTTTCTTACCACGCAATTCCATACGATATTGCAAAATCAATTATCAACTTATATTCTTAATTAACAAACTTCTGTATTGATTTTTTTTTATTGTTCATTTGACAATGACCAAGAAGCAACTTGTTCTACACTCTACAACCAACCCTCTTGACCACCAAGCTCTACTAGAGATCGCGGCATCACGTAAGACAATTTAAATGCTTCTAAATCGACCCTTACTATTTATTATACGCTACGACAAGCAATTATTTTAATATTCGACAGGCTCGTTGGCCTAATAGCAGCAATGCATGGCTAATAATATTAACGGGTCGTGGGTCTTATCCCCACCGGGTCAAAATTTTTTCTATTCAATTCAGAATATTCCGAAACATATTGGAATATCGTCTGGAAGTCTGGATATTAAATGAGTGGTAGGAATATTGGAACTCAACCCGATTCACAAATCACCGTCCACAGATAAAAAGCGCCGTTAAACTTAATCGCATTTCAGTCTGTGGATTTTCGAATTTCCAAAGCAAAAATGAGTCGACAGCACGTCATTTAAATGATATATGGCTGGGATATTTCACCTACCATTAAGTAAACCTCATTTTTGGCTATCCTCCTCTATTATAAAATAATCAAACACCTGCGTTTAATAAACTGAAGTTTGATACAAATTTACTCACATTAATCCAGCGGTAAATATTGTCCAGGTTTATTAAACCGTACCAAAGTCTACCTTAACTGCAATTAGAGTCAAATTACGCCATCTACAACTTTCGACATTGCCATTAAATGAGTTAATAAAGAGATTTAAGCTGTATTATATTACAAGGATTTTTTGTAATAAAACTGTGATAGGTAATGTAATAAGATAAAACAAAGTATGTATATTATAAACTACTAATAAGCAGGTGTCTACGCAATGATTAATGAACAAATAATTTATCACGCCTCTTTGTTTTGTCTTACGGGAGTCAAACCCGGGAACGTTAAACGCTCAACGTATGTCTATAACAAAGAACCATAATACACAATAAAAATGACTCTGTAAATGTTAGATAGAAAAAATAATTTTACCATTTCTTTTAGATTGCTTAAGCACTCCCTGTACTTTACGCGAGTTAAACACTTTTGGCGGTTTAAAACGCGGTATTTATAAGTTATGTCCGACGTAAATAAAATAACTAAGTTGACTAATTTATACAATTAAAAGTATTTTATTTTGATTTGGTTTAGCTTCTAAAAAAAAAGAATTTTCATTTTAATACCCCAAAAAGCACGCGTTACGAATAAGTTATGCTTTTGTGTAGAAGATTATAAATTATCCCGTATTCAAATACGTCAGCATTAGATTAACTCTTTCTCGCAGTCTGATTGGCGGAAAGCTCGTAAATCAAAACGAGGGGATGCTGTAGAATATATTTGCCAGGCTTACGTAAATGTTTACACATGTTATCGGCAACTCTGGAAGTCTAATTGGGTATAAGTCTTAATAGTCCTTTAGCTTAATTACGGAAACAAATCTATGTTCATTCAACTAGTAAAATAATTTTAACTGCGGCCCGACGTTTCGGATGCTTTGCTTTGCTTTAACTAATGTATATCGCGTTTTAAACCGTTAAAATATTTTATTTAAATGTGTACTATTCGCGTAAACTACAGACAATGTTTAAGTTAAGTATTATTTGTAGTATTGTGTGAGTTTAACATTTAAATAAAACACTTAAAATGGTTTAAAACGCGTATTATAATAGACTGATTGTACTTTTGATGGAATAAGATGGCGTTCTTGGAACCCTGTACCCACCTTCGGCCGATGTGAAAGCATCCAAAATAGGCAATCATTCTCGACGTTTCGCCATCACGAGCGGACGGCATCATCTAGAGAATTTTATAACCTATAACCTCGATAAATGTTCTAACCAACACAAAAATAATTTTTCAATTCCAACCAGTAGTTCTTGAGATTAGCGCGTTTAAACAAATACATAAACAAACTCCTCAGCTTTGTATATTAGTATAAATAGATCTTTCAATTATTTATCACGATACTGTCAGTGTAGGTTACTTGTGCATTGAACTGCTATTGTTTTAACATAACACTGACGAGCTGGAGTGTCGGAATTAACTGGACTAGACACATGACTCTTGACAGAGCCTCGGCGTCTATTTGCATTGCAAAACAGTAACTATCGCCTTGTCAAACTCAAATATGGTTTATTTCAATACTGGTACACTAAAACGTACGTGTTTACGCGAGTACACATTTAAATAAAACACTTTAACGGATTAAAACGCGATATATATTAGTTAAGATTATTTGAAAATTATTTTTTATTTCGGCTCGACGTTTCGAGTGCTTTGCAGCAGCCGTGGTCACGGGGAGACCACAAATAATTTTAACTAATGGATATCGCGCTTTAAGCCGTCAGTGTTTTATTTAAAGGTTAAAATGTTTTTAAAAATACATTCTAAAATTTAAGTAGGTCTAATAGTCATTGTCGTTCGTGGCGTAGGAAATTCGTCGGTCGACCAAATTCCAAAATATTTTTACACTCTTAAAGGTGCCCTATGGTCAAATACAGCGTCGTGATCAATAAATTTTATAAATATAAGATAAGCATGGTAGTAATATTGGCTATAATAAGCCTATATTTTTAATAGCGCATCCTAACGAATTTTCAGATTTTTTTGCCTAACAAAATTAGACTATGGAAATAGTTTAGGCTCAAACAAGCTTGTGCTGCTTTAAAAGTATTGAATTACATATGCAAAAAAAAATGATCTCTCTTTATAATGGGAATATGTGCCTTCCAACATAAACAAACATTATTAAAATCGATTCATGAACAAGAAGTAATACACTAACATACATAAAAAAACTCAACTAGAACGGCTGTTAGAACTCAAATCTAATTAAAGGTGAAAATTGCAGAATACATCTTGTCTCTTATTGTGTTACAAAGCAAATTATATTGCGCATTTCGTAAATTAATGTACAATCATTAATCAACGAGCTTAGAAACTGTGTTTATGAATAGAACCGGAAATGTTTGGCTTTAAGGCTATCATAAATAATTGAAAGAAAAATTAAACATTACTTAACCCCTATTCTGTGTTTTCACTTCATCATGAAAGTACTACACTAGTACCAATATAATACTATCCATACTAGAATATGTATTTAAGAAATATGTAAACAAGTATTAGCTGTATAGCAATTGAAATAGCACGAGAGTTGATGCAGTTTATTAATATTATAGAATCGTTGTAGAATAAAATAACACGTCACTATTATATGGTGGTTACTATGGCAACCGCGCCATTCGATGCGCATGCGGCGAAGAACATAGTTTAATGTATGTTTATCCCTAGTAGTTAGAATCTCCCTCTCAAGCAGGTCAGTGGCGCTCTAAACTTTTCCCTTGTTACTTCCATTTTATGTTTTACTCCAATAATAATGTTTAAAATGTATATTGTAGTTTACCGAAATCATAATTAATAAGATGATATATAAGTTTTGTGTTTTGTGCTTCTTTATTTAAATCAGATCACTACAAATTTAGCGACAATATATTAGAAAATAGATATACCTACTTGAATGGACAATTGCAATAATGACAATGACTTTTATTAAAATTCAATGTAATTACTGTTTTAACCCAGGTGGATTGTTATATGTTGTTAGTATTCAGATACCAAAGAATTTATAGATATAAATGGTAGTCGTAAAGATATAGTCACCAATAAATGAAACATTCATAAAAGGAATAAGATCATTAAATTGGACTTTATTCTCGAAGGTTTCTCGACATTTAACGCAAATTCTAGTAACACCCTGTTGTCTGCTTGTGACATCAAAGAATAAAAGCTTTTGTCAAAAACTGAAGTGTTTATTACGACGCTAGAATATTTGATGTTGAATGTTTAATGGCATATATCTTGTGTTTTTCACTAAATGCCGAGAAACGATCCTTTCTTTCTAATTTAAATATAGTCTGTGTAACTCATCGTATATATAATTATTTAAACAATATGAATGTTCTTTGAAGTTATGCGTTTGTTTAGCGCTACAAGCTAATCGGTTTTTGAGCTTTCAAAATATTTATAATATCAATCGCGATCAATGAAGATATTATGTATTATAACAATGACTTGACTTCATCCTGAACATTTCTGTAAACACAGAATTTCATGAGAATTTTCTGTTTCAGTGATTTCAGTAAGAACTTGAAATATAACAGTGCGTTTAACGTTTTAAACGCCTTTAAATCTATAAGAAGCGAAGTAAACAATATTATTAAAATTAATTTATGCATTTATAAGTGTCTTATCATGCAGCAATAATGGTATTATAGGTATAATGTATAATTACAGGTAAATAAAATCTTATGTAATATCAAAATATTACGGTAGCTTCTGTCTTTTTATCTTAAGTTTTACGTGAATATTCCATAACCGAATATGGCTAACTAGGTTATAGTAAAAAAGGGACTGTGTATCACTGCTGAATTGATTAGAGACGCGAGACAGAATTGTGTCAAAGTAGTAAAGAAGTTAAATAAATTACGCGCATACAGTTAAGTCACGTAAGTAAGTGTTAAAATCTATTAAGTACCTTTATACGACCTTTACTCGTTACCGTACTTACGAAACTTTCAAGTTGTAACAAAAGACTTGTCTACGGTCCCAATGGATTGAGAAGTCTGGATAAGCCACAAGCGTTGATATTAATAGTTACCGCGACACTGAATTGTGAAGAAAATACGAAACATTTCTCTCTAGTACACTATTAATTTAAGTTTTCCACGAGTTTACTACGCTGAAACCTGACAACTTTATGATTCTAAGTAACAATACTGTTTTGTTTCGAGAGATCCAGATTGATTTTTAAAAATAAAAGACAGAGAATGAGTTATGATATTTACGATAGCTTTCAATATTCACAGGCTCTGTGGTATGCTCACAGGCTGGTGTAATGGTAGCAATTTATGGCCAATAAACAACGGGTCGTGGGTTCGAGCCTCACCGGCTCCAACATGTTTGACTTCTAAATAAAACACTTTAACGGTTTAAAACGCGATATATTAGTTAAACTTATTTGAAAATGATTTTTATCCCAACGTTTCGGATGCTTTGCAGCGGCCGTGATCACGGGCAGACTGTTACCCGAAGTTAAAAATCATTTTCAAATAAGTTTAACTAATATATCGCGTTATAAACTGTTATTGTTTTATTTAAACGTGTACTACCCGCGTAAGTATAGACAGTATGTTTGACTTCGTACTGAACTTCGTCTGGAAATCTGCATGGTAGGAATATCAAAATACCGTCCGTCACGGACCATCGTACACCGATGGAAGAGCAGTGAAATTTAATCGCGTTTCGGTTTCAATCTGTGGATTTCCGAATATCAAATGCCAAAAATAGATTGACAGCGTTCTTGTTGAGACGTTATATCGCTGGGCTATTTTATCTACCATTAAATGAATCCCATGCTCGTTTGTCCTTCTCTATAATAATAATAAAAAAAATGCTTTATAATTTTGATTTGGTAGCTCAATTGGTAGAGCAACAGCACGTAACGCTGACGATGCCGGTTCCAGTCCTGCCCGAGTCGAACATTTTTTCAATTTATTTTCGATTTTTAAATTATATAGTGCTCTATTATTTACCGTGTTAGCAGATAGTATTAGACTTACGTTTTGATGATGATAAAATGTCAAAGCTCTTGTCTTAAAAATGCAGTACGTATCTAATAAAACATGTCAGGATTTTTCGCAACGCTTATTTTTAAAATTGAATGTGTGGCAACACTGAAGCTGCTTAATTGGAACAACGTAACATTTTCCAATTAGCTTTCAGTACCTTCCAACAATGTTCATAAGTTAACTGCTTATATTCTTTCTTTTCGAAATGTTTATGTGAGGTTATATAAAATTATTATAGGATAAGTTTAATATTTATAAATCTAAAATGAGGACTTAAAAAAATATTTTTAATAAATAATAAGAAAATTACGGACTTAAGGACAGGTAAGTAGTTTAGCTATTGTCTCCATCCTTGTTTGTCGATGTAACTTATTCCTTTCAATATCTTCCTTATAATAATATCATGGAACTATTTTACCTCTTACGCACATTATTGTGCGAAAAAATATAACGATGAATCAAATTCGTAGGTGCTTATTTTTATAGGTGTAAAGTCTTCAAAAAAATTTTGGTTATCTATCTATGAATCTATTACAGTAATAAAACAAAAGCAATCACACTAATAATACATTAGATAATATTATCTCAAAATTTTACACAGTAATTTATGAAGCATAGAATAATAGTATAGCAAAGAATAACGAGTAAGTATAACAATCATATTTATTATCTTTGGTCTTGCTTTCAAAAGTACAATGCTAAATTACCTACCATACGTTTTTATTTAATGCTTTTTTTTATAAAAATCAAGTGCTATTGAAGTTAATAGTAGTTATAACTCCTTGAATTTACTTCTCGTAGACGCGGTTACAGTGTTATTAAAAGTAATTTCGTTAATTAGTGTCAATTCCTTTTTTTTATTTCTAGTATACATTAATTATTTTGTTTATTGTGTCCGATATTTTCGTCTGTGAACGAGTAGTTCGTCTGAACTGGGGCATTTTATTAACTATTCACACGCCCTCACTGCAGGTCCACCAAAGCTCCAAATAAAACTATCTATAATATGTTTGTCAGTTATACAGGGCGTTATCTTTGTGTTAACTTTATTTGTTAAGAAAAGAAAATATGATTTACCATTTAGAATCTTTAACTCGATTATTTAAGACCACCGACGTTGATTTGTTATTGCAGTAAGTCTGGGGTTTGAATTTCACTAAAACAGAATAGTCACAAAAAGAAGACCTACTCGTCTGACAATAAAATTTTGTTTATTAAAACAGACATCCGTTATTTTAAAGATATCGTATTATTCGTTTTTTTAGTTATAGAGGAAGGGCAGATAAGCTTGAGGTCTACTTAATGGACGGTATAATAGCACAGTCATATAACATCTAAACGAGATGCACTGTTATAAATTGACAGCGCACCTCGCTTAGATATTGGCTTTGGATATTTGATTACTAATTAATTTATACTTTTTCTGAAATATGTTGGACTTAATCTAAGCCCGGTAGGGGGTTCCCAACAACGCGACCCGTTGATTATTGGCAATACATTACTGCCAATTTCAACGGGCCCATTCCAATTTTTAGTATTTCAAAATAGATTTTGACTATCATTAAGCAGGAATATCATTTTATTGACTTTCATTTGCCCTTCGCTTCTAACGCCAAGGTCAAAGGATCTATCAATGTTTACTATCCGAACACACGATTCATAACACAAAGTTATTAGTTGTATTTGATAGAAATAGTTTGATATCGACCTACCGTGGGAGGATGGTGGGGATAAATAATAATGCTTTATTATAATGAAATACGGTATTATTTGTTATCTATCGAGAAATCCTATAGGATTCAAAACTATTAATGTTATATAAGTATAAGTATATTAAATGTTCGAACGAGTTTTCTCATGTTACTATGGGACAAAATTAATGATTTTATTGTGATAATTCCTTAGTTTCTTTGTCAAAATCACCAGGGATCCTGACTGCCTCACCAAAAAACTGAAGGTAGGCAAAGTCGAGGGCCATCACGTAGCTGAGCACTACCTCTATAGTCCGACCAAGAGCACTTAACAGATCTTAACTAGTCCAAAATTCAGAAGCATGGACGCGACTGATCTAAAACTTTTTTAGTCATAAAGGTATTAGAGGGGTTTCTTATGAAGAGCACGACTTAAGAAGGCTACGTGGGAAATGAAAAACAAACGAAGCATTTATTACGTACTTCTTTATGTAAAACCAAATCACCTGCCACACAATATATGTACCATACCATTAACATGGTGAATTACGGCAACATATAAAATAACCTTTAAAATATTACTCTTTTAGTTAGTTTAGAAACTTGCTAAACTAAAACTAACTAAAAAATATTGCATATTCTACTAACGTTCTGAGTTAGTTTCAGAATTTAATTTTACATACAATAGACTTCTGTGCTAAGGCCCTACCACAACAAATTATTCCTCGGGATTCCAGACATTTAAAAAACAAATAAAGAACTAATGGAAAAAAAAAAAACAAAACAATAAAGAATAAATGAAATAGCGATATTCTGACAGTTCTCATTTTTGTATCGCAAAAAACGTCAAAATATATCGCGCTCGTTTCGAGAAAGGCGAAGCCCTTTCTGTGCATCCTTTATGAGAACATCTTCCAGCATTGTGTTGCTTTGAAATAGGTAAATACAAAATGCGAAAATCAGGTCGGCTTTGCCGTCGAGCGCTCTTGAGCATTGGTTGTGCACTCTTGATTCTACTTGTGGTTCTGACTTCTAAATCATTGAAACTGTGCCGTGAAAAATGTAATTTAACTGCTTAAATCAAGGCTACGTTAAAAATTTAGAAAACTCCTAACAAACGTAGTGTTTTGTTTTAAAATATTTTTTAAAACGCGAAATATATGCTTATGCTAAATCTGCACCGACTCGTCGGGCCACAGTTAAAATAGTTTTAACTAACATATTTCGAATTTTAAACCGTTAAAGTGTTTAATTTTTAACTAAAATCATTAATTATAAATTATAAGAATTACTATTAGCCATTTAATAAAAACTTTCTAATTTTCCAAATGAAACATTTATAAAAAATAAGTAAAAATATTACGAGCTTTGTCCGGGGTTAGAGATGGCACGGATTGTGGGGAAAACCGGTTCGAGTCCCGCTCGTGTCTTCGATTTTCTCAAACTAAATATATTTTTACTTATATTTTGAAAACTATTGTTTAACTTGATTTTGCACCCTACTTAAGACGTGTTTATGGAGCAAAATAATAGTCGAATTAATTTTGGAATATTAAAACCTAAATACCTATACGATTAGAAGAATCATGTATAATTTTGTAATAAGTTAATTCCGTCAAATTAACTTATTTTCGTGAACTGCTAAATCAGCTGCTGAAACTTAATTCATCAATTTAACAGTAATTAAGAGTAATGGAGAAAATTACCTCGCCATCTTACCTAATTGTACCAATCAATCTAAAATTTACCCTTCAATAAATATCGTTCAATTTTAAATTTATAATAACTTGAGATTTTTAATCTAATATCAATATAAGTCTTAACTACTGAATCTGTATCTTAACCTTAGGTTAACGCGTAGCTTGCAAAAGCTACACTTTGAGCTTGCTTTTAGCTTGTGAGAAGTGGAAGGTCTTATTTAATTTGCCTCTAAATAAAATAAATCAGTAAGCACACATATAAATATGTCCGCCCATAATTCTCGTACATTAAAGTAACTGCTATTGAAATATTTTTTACTACTTTTCTTAGTACGGGCATTGTATAAAATCATCGGAAAAAATTCAAACCAAATGTTTTTAAAATATAAACACTAGACACCTTTCCTGTATTTGTTTCTGTTATGCATCGTTATGACTCATTGTGGATCCGATTTTTTTACTACTCTATTAGTTCATGGAAGTTCCTATGTCTACGCGGATTTTATAGTTATTAGTTATAATATTCTAAGAAAATAGACCCATAAACAAACCTCTACAAGGATTTAAATAAAACACTTTCAACTTTTAAACGTAAAATATAGCTGACTTATTTACTATAAGTGCCGTTAGAGTAACAGTAATTTGACTTTAACACCCCCCCCCCATCTTTAGTCCCCCCCCGCGCCATAGCCACGACTACTACAAAACATCCGAAACATCGGGCCGAGTAAAAATAAATAAACAATTATATTTCATGCTTTGAAATGAAAAGTGTTTATTTTATTAATAAACTATAGATTACAATATTAATTACGGTATTAGACAAAACTCGTATGTTTTGTCTGTAACTTTTTTTTAATTCTTACGATCAGGAGAGAGAGACAATAGTGGGGTTCTCTTCTTCAATTCTTTCAGTTCCCGAGTCATATAACATCTAAACAACACCTGTCGACCAATTTTGGGACAATTTATAGCGTCACTTTGTTTTTGAATCTTTGACAGTTGTTAAAAAGGAGAAATAAGAACCTACGTTTTTTTAATAATTAGATTTTTTTATAATAGTTGTGTGAGAATATACCTTTGATACTGAGCTTTAATTACTTGAGCTTATAATTAAAAAGATACTGGTAATGCTTCTTAGTAATCCTATCTACAAAAAATATATTCAAAAGATTGAAGTAACAAATGACAATAGTAATATAGTTTGGATAACGATTGGCTAGTGTTTTCATACTCGTAGACTAAAGTGCTGCATGGATGTTCTAACAGTTGAATAAAAATAGTTGAATTTTATTTAGAACTGGCTGTGCCCGCGACTTCTTCGTTATTTTGGGCACTGTATTCATTTTTGCAATTATCATGTTGACACAACTCTTACTACAATACATTCTTTTGACCATTTTATTACCATAAAAACGGTACTTGTAAGTTAATTATAAAAGAATGAGATATATTGTCGCGGTCATTTTTTAAATCATTCTTCATATATATTTTTTACTTCTTAAACCTTTAAGACACCCAAGGAAAGCCTTCAAAGATGAATATTTTTCCCTTTTTCCACATTTTTTACTGTTTTTCTTCCTATAGATGAGGAGATTTATATAGTCTAAAGGCATTTCGATAAATGGTCTATCAACACAAGCTGATTTTTTCGTATAGTAGTTGAGATTAAAATAATTTGAGGAGTTTAAAATACAAAATTTGGTATTGCTATAGATGAGTAAGACTATTCTTGTACTAGTCGTTAATAATACATCTATAGACCACTTCAACTTTCAGAGAAACTTTGCCTTGATGTAATGCAAAATTCATTAAAACTTAAAGATATTATCGCCAACTTTGTATAGAGCCCTTGAGAAATACAATTTGTTACCGTTTTATAAGAAAAGGGAAGACGGAAGACGGCGTTCAATCTTTTTATTTTAGTTTTTATTAATAGAATTTTAAGAGCGCAATTTTTCAAAAACTTAGCTAGTTATAATATGGACACCGCATTGAGTTTCTGGTGAGAATGCGGAACTACTGTTATGTATTCAACATATTTTACCTAATTATTTTTTTAGCATTATTATACGATCAATTTTTTAATAGTGAATTTGAAACAAGATACGAACATGCATGAAAATAAAAAACCTTTTATAACATAAAAATTAAGATGCAGTTAATCTGCAGATAAGCGGCTCTACAGAAATATTAATTAAAACAAAAATGAAGATAACTGAATTGTTTTTTAAATGTTATACTGGCTTTATCGGTATCACTACGTACACTAGAGAGTTTTTAAAGAGGAAGAATAAGAACAAAAACTATATACCTAAATGTCTGAAAATAGCACTAAATAGTTTCCCTGTTTAAAACACGGGGGACATGTTTCTTTGGCCGTCTCACTAGAGCACTGCATAATGCTAATATTTAATCTTAAACCTTCAGCAATCCAAAGTCTCACAGAGAATCTGAAGTGGTTTTTGTGTGTGGTTACTAAGAACATAAGACTTGAAGTAAGTAAACGTTTGCGCAGCTAATAAGAGCTTAAGAACGCGAGTTCTTGACATAATATTCTTAAGATTTGTACGCTTAGTTTTATTAAGTTCCGCGAATATTAAACTTTATAAGTTAGCGAGAAAGTGTATTTTAAATAATCTTATAGCGGTCTAAAACGCGAAATAGATTTGTTATTTATTTAGGCTTATCTTATATATCTGAAATTTAAACTAAGTTGTCCTTAGTTTGAATATCAGAAAAAAATACGGCAGATATTTTTGGCACATTACAACACACCTTGATGATCATTGTTTAGTCTAGGTAACCTGAAAAAGGCACACAATGTGGAAGGCACATTTTTGTGCCTCTTGACACCACCAAGGAGCATCTGTATTTTACACTATGTATACACAACTTTTAGAAGCAAATCGTATGTCCAAACAAATATTGTTAATTAAAACCTGGAGTACTCATGAACAAAGCCTACTATTCAAGTATAACTTGCACTTCAACTAACGGAGCCAACATCTAACTGAGGCCTTACTCAAACATTTACTAGCCGCTTAGAGACTGCCCGATTCAGCCAACTATTATTTCGTTGACGTCTATTTTCTAAATAAACCAAGATATTGTCGTATTTTATGTCGAAATCAAAATCAAATTATATAAATAATTAATGACAAAAATTCTTCATTTCTTTGACAAAAAAACCTGGTGCGCAATATTTCATATATTAATCACGTCACACGGACGGCGCATCTTGTTTAGATGTTATAGAGGGATATTTCACCCTCAAGTGAACCAGATATTTGTCTGTCCTCCACACCTAAAAGCTATACATCATTTTTGAGTATCTTGAACCGTTTTCGCAGCAAACGCAACCTCAAAGGTAAATCATTTTCCAAGTCTTTTCCACATTAACCTATGTTTTTTAGCTCCTATTGATCGCGGCCTGATATTTTATAGCCAAAAAGCCTTCCTCGATAAATGGTCCAACTATCACATAACAATATATCAATTTAAAGTAGTATTTCCCAAGATCAAGGCGTTCAAACAAACAAAATCACACAATCTCTTCAGCTTATATTAGTATAGATTTTATTATCTTCCATACATGTTTAGCTACAATAATCATTTAAAATTATATTTAGAATTACTCCAATATAGTACCTACGTCACGCGTATATAAAAATTGTTGAGGTTATATTAATGGTTAATTCCCTATACCAAGAACTCGGTAACCCATCACTAAGCCACGGAGGAAGCTTCTGAAGGTCGGCGAGGTTTTATCGGATACATCAGCGAGCGTTTTGTCCGCAATTGTTTATTTTACGTTCTATTTTCGCTGTCCATCATCTGGGCATTGTTAGCGTGTGTTTATGGCGAGTGAGCTCCGCGGAGAATACTTGTGGTCTTGCGTGTCTTTTGTGGTGTAAGTGGAGTTACCAACTAGCCTATTATGTTTTAAATTTATAGGGACATCCGGTAGCGCAATGCTATTATTATATTTTTGTATGTTAAAACACTTTATAGCATACAAAATAGCAAGGCGTCCACTAGAAATAAAAGCTTAAAGAAAATATGTTAACAAATGTTCTCAATTAATTAAGCTTACAAAAGCCAAATTTTTCGTACACTACAACTAGTATACCGATATTAACGAAAGAGAAAACACAAAGGTTGCACCAACTGCGTCGATTACAAGCTGTTGTTTGAAGCTAGAATTCGGAAGAAGAAAGAAATATAAAATAGCGCGCAATTTTTCCCGCGTCTTTTTTCGGGCTTATTTTCGTTCGTGCTTCGTCGGATCGTTTGCTATTTCCAGAATTTTTACAATAACAATCAAGAATGTTAATCACAGTTATTATTATTTTTAATTTCTGCCAGCATGAGTAAGAATATAATAACGATACGGTTTAACAGGTTTTATTTTGTGGGAGTCCATGTTAGACTATACATGAAAGTATTTAAACATACGTGTCTAAAAATAAATTCATGTTACAAAACCAACAACTCTAAGAGTTGATATAGCCAAAAAATGTAAAATTATTTTAACCAAGGTCGCTAAATGCAATTAATTCGGACCATATAATTTTACGCGCCGTCCCAAAGTATTCATGCTCAAGCGAGCCACGTAGTCTAGAAATTGCCATGTCATAAAATTTAAATTTTCACCTGAGTCCGGACTGCTAACATGGAAACGCGCTGCTCTATTTGAATTGCACTGAGCAAACTTCTGCAAGTTAATTTTATATATAAAATTATTATGTACTTATCACTGACAGCTGTCCAACGGATAAACACGAAACTGCTGATCAAGGATGATCAGATTGTATTATCTATGATGGAGGCATTTCATAAAATCGGAATTTCACAGAGTACAATTGATTCACTGTTAAAAACATGAGGCGCCACTAAATAATGGTTTCATATCAAATTAATATAAAAAAACTCATTACATTCAATCTAGTCAATAGTAAATCTAAAAATATTAAACTTGGAACAGTGAGTTCAAGTTCTGCCCGGCATTTTTGATATAAAATATATTTTTATTTTTAACAAAGCAACCAATTTTATAATAATAAAAAAAAACTGACCACCTGAATCGAACATAGGCCGGAGTTATCTTTAAAACCCTCTAAATTTTGTATAGAAATTGTATAAAATTTCGCGGCCATTTTGCAAAACTTCTTGGCTTTTCAAAACAACGCTTTACGTTAATTAACACAACTTAAAAAAAAACTTTTTACCTCTTTCAAAAACTTAATTGTAGGTTTAAGTAAACTTGAAGGTTGCTATTCAATAAAATCTACGTTTCCGAATACGTGAAATAAACCTGTCCAAAGCGAAAATAGGTCAACGGCGCTTCTTAATTAGTTGAATAGGACTACGACATTTCAACTTACATCAAATGAAACTACCTGTCTGTTCTCCTCTGTCATAAAATGAGACGAATTGATGATTGATGAAATCGGTGATGGTGGGCTTGAATAAATTATTCGGCATGTCGTATATGATATAAGAAGGCCGCTAGAGGCAGACTAGCCTAACTGCAATTTTATGACTTGAGTTTTTTTATATTTTCATAGTCTACAAATTTTAATCAACAAGAGCACGAAATATGTTAAGATAATTTTTACTCAAATAATAGGGTAATTGCGAATTATATTTTCCTCCTTATTGAAAATCATGTTTTTTGTTATGGCACTCTGCCTCTAGCAGTTTAAGTATAGTATATAAATATATATGTTTTTTAAGTTAAATCTGGTAAATGTCGTTAGTGACACGTATCGACGTTTCAAAGGCAGTATTTTATCGCATATTTATAAATTTCGAAACAGCTATTTTTTACATAAAGCGAATCAAAACAGAATGCCAATTTTACTAGCGACAACGCAGAGTCGGATGTCACCGCAAAAAAATATTTTTTGTTTTCAAACCACTCAACTAGAGATGAATCTTTGATGTGTTTTTCTATCAGTTTCGTATTGGCTCGTGTAAGCCTTCTCATTCCCTATACGCGTCGTCACTTGACAGTATCTTACCACTGTCTGTACCATACTAAAGTAGTACATTTAAATAAAACACTTTAATGGTTTAAAATCCAATAATTTATCTACGGCCTGACGTTTCGGATGCTTTGTAGCAGCCGTGGTCTCCCCGTAAAAGTCGGGCTATAGTTAAAAAAATCGCGTTTTAAACCATACAACATTATTTTTATGTAACTAAAAATTGTTATAAAACATTGACCGTCTCTCTGATTCTATACTTAAGCGTATCTACCATTACGTAAGTTCAATCGTCATGGGTTTGTATCCTGGGAAAACATCATACATTATCTAGATAAGCTAGTACAGATGTATGGCCCATTGTATTGTTAATTTGATCAACGTATAAAACATAACGTTACTTTTCGACTTAAGAAGATTACCAGCCATAAATAATCAACTATCAGAACCCAACAGTAAAAATAAAAAGTTCAAAAGAAAGCCTTCGTCCTTATCGCAAATCGAAATATGTAAATGAAGCAACCCTCGCTTAATAGAAAATAGATCCATTATTTTCCAGCTAAATCTGGAGTTAAAAATCAGCGATAACCGTATTGCTTGGGCTATTTCCTCCCCTCAAAGGAGTTTGGCTGATCTTAATGACCGACCCGAGGGTAGCCTGTCCTTCGGTTTCCATTTTATTATTTAATGAAGCTTTTCAATACTGTTGTTTTGAATAGAGACAAAATGTTTTCATAATCGCGCTCAAATCATTGTGATTCGTGAACTAAAAGTGTAGAATAGAATTGTAGAATTGAAGATATTAAAATATCCAACTGCACGGTAATTCAAAGATATTTTTTATAGAAAACTCAGACACATACGGAACACAAACCCACGATCTTGCTTTGGTTGAGCTACTAGGTATATTGATTTACTAGTTGTTTACAAGATAAATCTTATTATATTAATATGACACTTTAAAATAGTTGATATTGCATCAATTTTGATAACCACAAAATCGGTTCTTGTGACTTTCTTTCATATTTATAAATAAATTATTAGTGTAAGAATTATGTTAACAAATTTCGGTTACTCTTGTAGATTATAATTTTTAATACTATGAAAATATGAATAACTCAAGTCATAAACATTGAAGTTAGGCTACTGTATCTCCAGCGGCCACATATAATGGGAAAATTAAATCCAATAGCTGTATTCTATTGTCGTGTATCTCGTGCAAATAGTTCGGTTTGGAATTACACTATTCCGTCACTCAACCGAAAACGTTGCTAATGAATTCACTAATAACAACGGATTGATAGAATCGTTAAATTTGTTTTATTATTCAAACAGTATTGATTGCTTTTAACTAATCCCGGATCTCTATTAATACATAATACCGAAATGTATATATTGGTACCTATATTTCGTATTTAAGCAATATAAAAAGGATTTTATTGTTGTCGGGTCACTAATTCCACTTATATGTAAGTTTGTCTTATTAATAATTATTACTATCTATTCATTGTGGGACAACGCCTAAAAAACGTTTAAACAATTTTTGTCGTGTGTGAAACCAACCCCTATATTCATTTATATATTAGTGTACTTATAATATTATAATTATTAATTAAATTTAAATAAATAAATGCTTATTGCGAAAGGCCCTGGGTTCGAATCCCGATAAAATATAGTAAGTAGTTTGTATTTGCTCTGTAATGTTTTTGTGAATTTATTTGACGTCAAAGTCAGGTTATCCTTTCAAAACGCGGTCGTGTAAAGGTGAATATTTATTATTCTAATATTATATAAAAGGTGAGAGTTTTTTTCCTATTTTTAATCATGCTAAAACACGTTATTGTAGTTGGAAGATTTTAACATTATTAAAGTAATTCTGTAATGTTTTTCTTTACATAGAGCTATTATTTTTATGGTATTCATTTTATGCAGTGTTTTTAGCTTCATGTAGGTCACCTCTACAACTGCATAATGCAGTAAGAAATATTATAAATTTTTCAAAAAAAATATCAGTTTTAATTGATCTTCATCTGCTACTATTTTAATCATTGTGGTTGGAGGAGATATCTATAGTTTGAATCCAAACTTTATGATTTAATTTTTTAGCTATTTTAAATTTCTGATTGCTTAGAAAGTACTTTTTAACGTAATACGTATACTTTTCGAAATCAATAAAATCAAATTAATGAAAGATGCTACTAGCATTCTATGCTTTGAACAAATCAACATGTAAGACACAGTTCCAAAAGTCTACTTACTACAATCTTTATAATTACTTTATAATAAATAACATTAAGTGGCCTAAGTAATATTTAAGTTCAGAATAAAACTATAGTAACTAATTATTCTAATTTAAAAATCTTGTCATCTTAATTAAATTTTATTTAATTATGAAAGTATCCTTCTAAGGGTTCATTAGTGGAAATACCTTCAATTTGTTAGAGCATCGTATTTATAAATCTTTTCATTCATTATATTTCAAAAGTCGCATTCATGCTTCGAAATTGCCTTTCATTCAAACGATCGTATTATGATCAAATGCTCTCATTATTATTTATAATTTGGAGAAATATGATTAAAACTAGGAAAAGGTTTTGATAAAATTCTGGTTATATTCGTGGTTAGAACCGGGGTACGGTTGAAGCCGACTTTGGCTTAAAATTTGAACACAAAAAAAGGTTGAAATATCTATACTAATATATACAACTGAAGAGTTTTGTTTGAACACGCTAATCTCAGAAACTACTGGTTCGAATTGAATGAATGATTTTTTTGTTGGTTAGTGCAATTATCGGGGAAGTCGTTAGGCCATAAAATATCGCCCTGTGTCTAATAAGAGCGAAGATACAGCAAAAAATTGTCAAAAATTGTTCATTATTATGGGTTGTCGAGGCGTACGCTGCAAAAACGTTTCAAGTTATCCAAAAAATATATATGAGAAAATGATTAATTCCTCTATAATTTTTTAGAATTATCATTCAAGAACGACGGGGAGGGATGCGACCGACATTGTGGGTAACAGCTAAGTTTATAAAGGGGTTTGCAAAAACGAATTTGGATGTCCAGAATAACGATTCTCGCGGACGAAGTCGCTGACACTGCTAGTTATTTTATAACTGTTAAACAGATTTATTGTATTCTACAATTATTATTATAAAATGAGGTGTATCTCATGTATTTCTTAACATCTCTACAAAACAAATTACAGCTTGAAAGAAGAGAACATAATTTATAATGATAATAATATGCAAACAGCGCCTTTCCTAACTCATAAAATTACTAAGAATCTTGATGAAGTGAAAATAATAATTCATGCTCCACGCACGTTTAAGCCGGCTTTGCTCGTATAATTTGTATGCTGAAATTATTTATTGTACATACTCTCTCCTCCCAATAAATTGTATGTTTTCAAATAGCAAATTAAAACACAACACATTAGGCGTCGGCAAATTAGACTTGACATTTGCTATAGACTTATATAATACTAGCGACCCGCCCCGACTTCGCTCGGGTGCAGTGCTGATACTAAATACACTACAGAAAAACTGCGAACGTTAAATAGAAAACTTTCCTCTTGAATCACTTCTATTGAAGAAAACCGCGTCAAATTCGTTGCATAGTTTTAAAGATTTAAGGGTACAGAGGACAGAAAAAGCAACTTCGTTTTACACTATCTAGTGATAGGTACAATATAACACCGTCCAAGTCTCAATTACGTCATATTTAGTTTGTTTTTCATAAAAATTGTGTGTGGAATACCTTTTCTCGTATATAGGGCATTGTTTAAACAAGACCCCTTTACATTCAGGTCGCCGGTTGCAGGTTTTCGACGAGCCTCGAAGGTTTTTCGGTCACAAAAAATGTTATAAATTATTATCTGTAAATGCAAGTATTATATAAAACAAAACAGTTAAAGTTTATAATTATTAATAAATTGTACTTGTTATTTTCCAAGTAATATTATATACTAATAAATTAATCTGAAGAGTTTGTTTATTCGAACATGCTAATCTCAAGAACTACTAGTTAGAACTGATTGAGAAAGGATTTAGGCTATATAACACACAGTAGGAGCAAAAAACAGTGAACGAAGTGGAAAAAACAGTAAAAATTGTTCCTCTTTGAGGGCTTCCGTTGCATGTACTGTAACAGTACAAGAAACCAAAACATTTATATGAAATAATGATTCCTCTTTAAATTATTAAAAGAAACAAAGACGGGCATATATGTCCCGGACTTTTCTTAAGATTGAGTTGGAAAAAACCGTTTGTGTGGTAATCAAATTTGGCAATTAATGCATAATTTATTAGAATTGTATCTACATAAATATGAATCTTGCAAACTAAACAACAACTTTGATATCTTAACATGTTATTGTTATGTATATAATGGTACAATATAAATTAAAAATCGATTATAAATTAAATTTTAATTTATATTAAAATTTAGAGCAACACTAACTGTGCTGCTGTGGATGCCCTGTTAAGTCCTGTCTGAGTTGTATTTTTTTTTCCAATTTATAATAGACTTTTAATTTATACAAAACAACGTGTGCTGGATCAGCTTGTACATAATTTTTATACATTGAGCTATAGGACAAGTTATATGTCATTGAAGTACCAACTCAAGATTCTAAAATCTCCACTTCGCAGTTCTAAAAGACAAGTGCTTCACACTTTGTCCTTTAAAGCCGTCGGCTCTTTCGCCTTCAATAAGAGTCATCGACATCTGTCTACACTTGTAGACAGACAAAAATACCTGCAGCCTATCGTATTGTTTTAGTTATAGTTTGTAACGGAATGCTCTTTGATTCTTGTTAGTGGGCGACCATTCAAAACGCCACTTCGTTGAGTTATTAGCTATTCATATTGTTTAAATGATTACTTATTATTAATTATAGCTTATACACACGAGAGTTTGTATAATTATATCACTTTTTTTTTTTAAAGAGGACAGACAAGGTCAATAACATATAAGCAAGATCCCCTGTCGACCTAATATCGTATTAAAAATATGACAGAGGCAAGACTCAAACCTACAGTCAGATACACGCCTCTATCATCAATTGTAATACTTAGATTTTAAATTTTATAAATGTAGTAATATTTTTTAATAGTGACCAGTCTAACTTTTTCTGGAAATAGGGGTTCGCATACTGCCCTGGTTGGGCAGTTCTAAAGAATATCAGACCTATTACGATTACTAACCAAAACTAACATTAAACGCCAAGCAATTGAATTTAAACATTTTTTATTCAGTTTCGAAAGGGCTTTTAGATCTTAAAGGTCGAATGTAATTACATTAGTAATAATTATTTATTTATAATTTTTAAATTTTTACTCATGACGGTAAATATGAAATAAAAAAAAATGTATAGTATTCAAAACGCCAGTTTAATTGGTAGATTACGGTACGTTGTTAGTGGGTTCGAAGTCTACCAATGCCAAGTTTTAAAAATAAAAAAAATAAACCGTTTTATGCTATGAAATCTGGGTAGAAGGTGGTTGAAGGTATCTTCAACAACAAAAAGACTAGCTGAGGTTTCCTAATCTGCGACTTAGCTCGACGTATGTCCTACAACCCTTTATAAGAGCGCCCCAGTTCAATAGCCTACACAACTTCCATTTTGCTAATAGCACGTATTGAAATATCTTGAAGCAACGTTACGATTGACCTTTAGCGAGAATGCTTTTGCTGATTGACGAGCAATGAGGAGTATTCCCAGTATAGACTGGGCCTAAACACTGAGACTAGAAATTATAGGATGTAGCCATACCATATTTTTTATTTGATACATTAAAAAAAAAATTATATTACCACATTTGTAGCTGAATGGTTTAATGTATAGCCTATTTTAGTGTAGCTATTACATTAAGCGTGAGATGCCCTGGGTTCGAATCTCGGGGAAACAATAGATTGTTTTAAATAAAATACTTTAACGGTTTAAAACGCGATATATTAGTTAAACTTATTTGGAAATGATTTTTAAGCCGTGGTCACGGGGAGGTCTCCCCGTGGCTCCTCCCCGGCTGCTGCAAAGCATCCGAAACGTCGGGCTGAAGTTAAAAATCATTTCCAAATAAGTTTAATAAAATTTACCGTAAGGCTACTCGCGTAAACTATAGATTGTTTTAGTCATGCACGGCACAGAAGCCTCAATTATATGTCTGTATACGGAAAAGCGTTCGCCCCTGCCCGTGCAGGGAAACGGATTTTTTTATACAGCTAGCTGTAAATTCTAAACTTTACATATAACAAAAATGGAATTTCTTTAACTTGGTTTTAAACTGGCGGGAACAACACAGTTCCAATTTTCTTATAGAGAAAGTATGGCCCGCTTCAGTTATTTATTCTACTTTTGCGCCCTCCATATCCATACGAAATTTTTATTTAATTTCCCGGGTTTGGAACTTATTACATCTCGCGCTAAACGCAAAGTTGAGAAACCATTGCGACTTTTTTAAATATATCAAAATAAGCATAGTCAAAGTTGATATTAATTCCTGTAACTATGCTGTCTTTGCGCCAGTAACGTCAACTGTAAAGTCTAACAATACGGGGAAATGCTAATAGTTCTGAAAGTTCAGTAGCATTTTGCATTTGATTTATTAGTTCGGCATGTAACCGACCACCGCGAATAGAGTTGTGTTTGTCAAACAAATGATTAATATTACACGGTGCGCTAGATTCACTTCTCTCCTTCCGTGATCAATGACTTTACCTCCTTTGATGTTCCATCTCACTCGTTTTTCTTTTAAGCTCTTCATTTACGAAGTGTTGAAAAGTATTGATCCCCATTTACCATAGAAAATTTTATAGCTATAAATATTATTTTTAAAATTTTGTATAGCCTACGTATTTAAAATAAAATTGTCTGTAGTTTACGTGAGTAGAACATATATAACAAAACACTTAACGGTTTAAAACGCATAATTTGTAAAGCAGCAATCGTGACTACATACGCGTCGAAGTGAAAATAAATTAACAATAATTTACCTAATGTTTTTTGCGTTTTATACTTTTAACTTTCCCTTTGAATATATATGAAGTTGACGCGTTTGGTACGTACACGAAATAAAGCAATGAATTATGGTTATTTTTAGTTAATTTTGGTCCGACGTCAGATAGTAAATAAAGCTCAATAATCACTATAGTTAAGCGTTTTGAGCCATTAATATTATTTTATTCAACCAAGATCCACAACAAAAAACACGATCCTTGTGCTTGTATTGACTTTCACATAGCATATGTAACTTACTTAAAAACTTATGACAGAATGATACCATCTTAAATGATCAAATGTCCGCGACAGAATACGTCTATTTTTTATTATTAACTCACAAGAACCGTTTTTATGGTAATTATAAATATGATAAGATAAACTAAATGGTCGATACCAAATTTTCAATCAATTACTTTTTTTGAGTTTGTATCAATATTATATATTAATCTTTGTCCAGATACATGTGTCGTTGATTACACGCGAACGAAGTCGCCGGCACAGCTAGTTCCATATAAAATGATGGAATTATATATGAACAACTATAACTTTACGTGACGATAAATTTTGAAGCTCTAAACATTCCATCAGAAGCTCTTTGAGAATAAATAATCTTTGGCTCTAAGAATCAATTAGCACTTGTACAACTCGTCAGCGCTATTATTGATAAATAAACTGAATCTAGCTCGAAATCGTATTCGTCTCCAGCACCGTTCAGTTATGCCGTGGGATTTTATGGCTGCAATTTCGACGTGTACCCTTCCATAAAGCCGCGTCGCATTGCCTCAGTAATGTTAATTGCCATACCTTTACGGCGTTTGCCAAAAGCACTTCAGTTAATGAGATGCCGCTATACATATTATTAATTTCATAACGAATATCGATTTGTAATACTTGTGAGGTTCATCGTTTTGTTTCAACTCATTAATCATCTACTGATGAGCTCAGGTCTCCTTCTTCTTGTCACTCTTGGACATAGCCATCGCCCATAGACTCGCAATACAGCCGTGTGCTGGCACCTGTTCAATGTCTTCTTTCGAATACTAATAGCTTAGATCTAACACTCTGTTCCAGAACGGGACGGATGATTTTCACGACTACCGCCAATAAATTTGTAACTTTTTACCTCTCAACTCCCAACAAACAAACCCGATACCTCGTCGATTTCTACTGCCACTAGACCAGCGTGGCAATATATAGGTTGCTCGCTTTCTCTAACATTACGTTATTCGTCCTGGATCCGAAAAATAAGAGCACCGAATTTATTAGAACTCACAAAAAAACCAACAAGCTGTTTAGCGAAGCTATAAGAAAGTACGCGTATTGATGTATGGGTCCAGTAACATCACTCTCATATATTACTACTACGAGCTCTGTTAACTTTTAAAATTATCACAGGTAAAACAAATGCTAACAACTTTTTTAAATGAATAACCGTAGATAGCTAGGGGTAGAGAAAGACATGGTTAGTCCTTCTGGCTCTAGATAAACATCTATTGTTTATTTCCCTTTTATAAAAACTAAAATGTCCGTTATCTAGCGAAAAATAAGTAAAAGCTATATGAAAATGTAAATCAGAATGATGATGTCGTTCGTGAAAGAGGACATTAGAAGCGTGATATTTCGCAGTAAAGCACCCGAACAACCCCCAGGAAACAACAAAGGCATTCTCTGACTATAGATAATGGAATATTTGCGCCACAATCGATTTGTCGGGACAAATGACGTGACTATTGCTCCCAACTTGTTTTGGAACGATAAACTGCTATTTTGATACAAAGGGAAATAGATAGTGGATTATAGAGGTGATTGTAACGGAATGTTTTGTTTAACTAATGGTCGTACATTTCGTGCGACACTAAAAGTATTTAGGCTAGTGTATCCACGTAAAGTACTGAATGAGATATTTTGTAACAGAAGTTAAGAATAGTTTTGTCCATAGTTTTCGCCTTGTTTATGTTTATATTAAAAATATATTTAGGTCTACAAACTCGTTGCTATAATGGTACAGCTAGTAATCATCGGATCGTTGTTTAAATCCCCCTATGGGTCCATTATATGATGGACCATATGGGGACTGAAATTGACCATATCCACATGTCATCTGATCATTTTTTTTTCTAAACATGTCGGATATCGTCTTGATGTCAAATGGGTGGTAGGAATGTCGTGTACGAATTAGAGAAGAAGTTGTAAAGTCTTTAGACGGTCTTAGCGTGTACATTTTTTTAATATTCAAAGTTTTTGACATACGTCGACAGTCTGTGTGCAAGTGTGTCTGTTTTATGGCTAGGGGATTTCTTCTTACCTCAAGTGATCTCCATGCTTAGGTATCTGTTTTCCTCTATCATAAAAAAAATAATTTAACGGGATTTCGAACGAAAACACACATCTTTTCCTACAACCAAATTCTCTAAATATAAAAACAATATTAAGTAATTACAACTCAATTAGTCTGATAGAAAATAATTAAACATTCACTGAAGATGATTATTTATTCGTGACGTCACCGAAATTCCCTTTGTTTCCCAATCAATATTCGAAGCATGTGATACAGCTTCAAGTTGCGAAGTTGACTAATGAGATGCAGCTCGTAACAGACTAACAACAAAATTAGTAATTTGTAAACTTGTACACATGGAACAGCTTGTCTAGAATATTCAGGAGTAAACTTTTTGACGTAAGCTTGTCTGAATAGTTTTTCATTAATCCGAAGTCACGAGGCATATGAATACTGCCTGAAACACTGAACCTTGCTTGAATCGGTTTCACGAAAAACCTGCTTCATCAAAGCCATACACATACACTTAATAAGACGTTTATTAAATACTATATTATGTTGTCTTTGTGTTATTTATTGGAATAATATAATTAAAAATACTAATATCTAATTTTTTTTAATTGGTAATCGTTTATTTACTAGACATATCTAAAGTCTTATTTATAACCTAAAAAACGTTTAATATTTTGCAGATTATGAAACTCCGACACTTTTACTAATTTTCAAATGAATTCAGGGCCTCCTCTTACACATATTATCACTGTTAGTTCATATGGGAGTTAAATATTGTCCTTTGATATTAGATGATGCATTATTTAAAATAAAACTCTCCAGACATTAACAGAATGTGGAACGAGATAACAATGTAATAAACACGGCTTTACGCCGTTTATCTCTGAATACATACAGTAATGGCTCAATATTTCACGACCATGTACAGACAACATAAAAGTGACGTACAAGAAATCTTTATGCACGCTTCGAGAAGGTTATGTCATACAATGTGCGATCCGTAAACATTGGATTTGAACATTTATGTTCGCTACACATTAAATTGTTTCAGTTTACACAACAATAACGTATTTTATTTTCACTTCTGGTTATTGGCGCGATGGAATGTCGGGCTTTTAAATTATGCATATCTCCTATAAGTAGGGCAACGGTGTATTCTAGGAAATTATTTCATAAAGTGTGTTTTGTATGAACGCGGGATTCAAGCATATGTAGTGTTAATCAATTTTGAGCTGTAGTAAATAAATGACTTTTAAATGTGTAATTATCACTTTTAAACCAATAGCATTTAACATTCATTTTTCTAAATATAAATCAGTTAATTTATTAGGTCATATATTTTGAAGCAGTTATTTCTGTATATGTTTCACAGATTTTATTAACATGTAAACAGTTGATGTAACTAAACTACATTATGTAGTGATTAATATCTTCTCTCTCTCTTTCTCTTCTTAACGTAAAGTAATTACAATGAAAATAGTGATTAAAATATTCTTTAATATTGTTTTTGAATCGTATATTCATTTATGTAGTATTATTGCTTTTTGTTATGAATTGGTTTTCATTTGCAATGGCAATATATATTTGTGTGTAAAATAAATAATTTCATACTAAAATTCAAACCCCGAACCCGAAAGTTTAGAAGATAATGTAATGTAGGCAACGTAGTTAAACACTCATCCACAGAGAATAGAATATTAAAAAATAAAAAAGCAGTACTTATAGCGTATTTCAATAATTAAATTGCAAAATGTCTTCGGATTGCTTATTAATAATTATAATTATTTAGAGCAATAAAAGGCGGTCAAAAACAAACAAATCCTATACCAACTTAGAGTAACGATTTTCACTCTGTTTTGTGATCTCGAAACGGATATATTTTACTATCTGTAGTAATGCATGTATGAACATAAAACAACGCTGCAGAAATAACAGTTCCGTTTTATTGGATTGAATTTTCAAGACGTTTTATGCATCTTTCACGTTGCTGGGGAATCACGATCGCTATCTTACGCGTTAGGTCAACCCTTTTACTTTAAAGGTCACATAAAAAGAGGACCTTCGATTTTGGGGATAAAGGGAATGCGAATGCGAATTTTGAAGCCAAATAATTATTATTTGCGATTTACATGCATTAACAATAGCTAGCGTCGTAACCGTACCTTAATTTAACTATTATCTAAACTATTTGCTTACTTTATTTATAAATAAACCGATGAGAGAAGGGGACAGAAATGTGTCTGCCCATATCCCAATCAGGGGAAAACGAAATTTCATTAATGTCTAATATTATTTACATTAGGTCTACATATACCAGTAAAATGACCTAAAAAAATGTTACAACAAAATTACAGATCGACTCGTTAGCTAAATTGTCAGTCGATTTTCAATCATTAGGAGATATTACGACTATATGATAAATTTAAATTATTGATTAACCATGGTTGACCGGTTCGTTGGTCTAATGGTAGCCAATAAGGCTAATAAATTATTTATATTTTTTTACATGGTTATCCTCGTCTGGAAATGTGGATATCAAATGAGTTGTAGGAATGTCGAAATTCCGTTCGGGTCACAAACCCCTATCCATAGATGATACCGCCGTAAAGTTTCAATTATAGTCTGTGTATTACAGGATTTTCAAAGGCAAAATAAGTCGACAGTGCATCTTGCGAAGATGTTATTAAATGGATGGATATTTCACCTTCCATCTTGATCATCCAAGTGATCATCCTCATGCTTGTCTGTCCTCCTCTATCAAAAAAATTATCTTGATACTGACAAGAATATTCAAGTAACTTTCCATGACCATAAGGTTTACATACATAATCGAAGCGATCCGAAAAACGGTCAACTTCAACGCAATAAAAGTTCTCCATAATTCCTCAATAAACAGACGCAATATACATATTGGAGCGACCGCAGCTTGAAGTACGTCTATCAAATAGGTATAAACGTTGGTTATTAAGCTCTCGACAACGTTTTAATGAAGATGGAGCGGTTTACTTCGCGCAATGTTCCCTCAAATATTGACTGATGCTAAATTTATACCAGCGGTATGTTACAAGCGCTTCTTCACCGGTTATTGTCGTTTATCTGACGGATTGGTGGATATTATAAGGCATCAAAGCTTACGGAATCAATATTTTTAAAACTTAGCATGTTGTTAGTTCCAACTTATTTCTTAATGCACCCACGATACAAGAAATCCTAGTGTAATAAAATATATATATATTAACTAGGTTATATATAATTAAATTTTTAGGCATAATAATATATGTTAATCTACAGTGACCGAAAACTGTTAAGATAATTCTTACAACAAGTTAATTGCGCATTTGTATTTTCCTATCCTTATTGAAAATCATTTTTTTTGTTATTAGGCCACTAGCAGCCTCAAATGTGAACAATATGTTTGAAAAAAATGAAGAATTTGCATTTGTTATTTGTTAAAATACCTTCTTGATCGTGGCTCGGATGGACATTATAAACACAATGCCATCAACGACTTTTAAATGATGTGCTGTAGTTTACGCTATGTTATCTTTAATTTCGGATGCTTTGCAGCCGTGGTCACTTTTTACTGTTCATTATTTTTACTTTTTTTTTTCAAAAAGTATTTTTAATCAGTTTAGAGTTAAGCTTTAAACGATTAGATTTTGCCTTTGATTATTTAGATGTTGTGACTAAAATTGTATCGAAGAAAAGTATACGGCAAAAACTACTACTATAGAATTAAAACAGCATATCTTTCGGGCTGTTCGGCCGATGTGAGCGAGAAGAGGTTCTCGACGTTTCGCCATCAGGTGTGGAAAGCCTTACACAATTTAGAATTAAAACAGTTCATCTTCCCTGAATAGTTTTTGAAATGAATTTTTAAATAATTGCCACAAAAATGTTCACATAGAATTCTAATGATTAAAAAAATATTTTGCCTTTGAAGCGCTGCACTCGGGGCTTTAAAATGTGCTTTTATCTCTCAACTTGAGTTCGTAATTTTCATTTGTTTAATTTTTTTGGGTCACCAGTCTATATAAATTCAAACTTTATGCAAACAAAAATATATTCAAATGTAACAGTAATCAAAGTATAACTTCATTATATCCCATGTAGTTTAGTATAAAGCAAAGTCATGTGAGGGGAGGTAAGGGGTTCAATTCCCGATTGTGTATTTTTTACTTTATCGAATACTTGACTATTTCCTCCATATATAGATAAAATCATTCGTTAGTAGAGAAATGAAAAATAGACAGCTGTTACATATCACCTATATTTTATGCTGGAACTTTAACGAATGCGCGTGATAGTTATAAAAATAATAAATCACGTGAAAGTTTCAACTATAGATTTATTGTACGGTTTGTGATTCTCACTCGGAAAAATAGAAATTTACGACTGGTGAATTTGTGATAACTTTTGAATTAAACAGCAAACTAAAAAATTGCTTAAAAAGCAAATATATTCTTCAAGTTATTTTTCGGATCCTCTGCGACCGCCGTGGTCACTGACGACATTAAAATATGTATGGTAACTACAGTGAAAAACATTTTTTTTCAGACAGTCTTTAAACTAATAAAATAAAACGTAGTATGACGTGCTTGTTGGTCTAACGGTAGCAATTTATGGCAAATAATCAACGAGTCCTGGGTTTGATCCCCACCGGCTCCAACAGGTTTGAAACGTTTTGGACATCGTCTGGAAATCTGGATATTAAAGGAGTGGTAGGAACATAAAAATTCCGTCCGGATCACGAGCCCCCGTCCACATAATAAAAAGCCATGAAGCTTTCTAATATCTAAAGCCAACATAGGTCGATAGCACACCTTGTTTCGATGCTATAGGCTGGGATATATCACCCACCATCAAGTGAACTCCTGGCTTATCTGTCCTCCCTCTATCATTTAAAGATTATGTTTTGAGAAATCTTACTTAACAAAAAACTAACAATGTTTATTGTATATTTACAGTGTGTTTAAGACCGAAAGCTCTCTTGAGTCAACTCGAATAAATACGTAAGTAACGAAGGTATATCCCAGAACCTTTAACCTCTGTCAAACATTTATTTAGTATGCATTATTAAATAGCTTGAATACAAAGCAATTCCATCAGGATATACGCATTTTTACCACATATTGTTACTGTACTGTTGTTTCGACTAGAAGATGTTAAAAGAAATTCCAAGTGTAAAACCATTAGAAGAACATAATAATTAGATCAGATTTTAAATAATACAATATTACTTTAATTTAAGATGTTGATAGAATAATAAGTGTTAATAAGACCAGACATATATAAGAGATAACTATACCTTTGGGTAGTTTTTTTATAACATTCGTCACTCTCAGTGACAGAACTTTGTCTCATGATAGTCCCAATTTTAATATTATTAAAGAATGAATTACTCTATAACATTGACTTTCGTTAACACGAGCACTAAACATCAAAATATACCTTTATAGGTTGTTAAAATAAATTGTAAATAAGCTAATACATTGTGTTTTAAATCGTTCAGAGTGATTTAGTTAAGTGCTCTAAAACATTGTCCATAACGACAAGCGATGTTTTACCAATTCCTATCTTTGTTCCAGATAAATCCAAGATCATTCCACCATCATGGCGCGACTGTTCGGCGTCCGGACAGAGCACTCGAAGCGACCGCCCGTCCTAACCGATAGATACGTGTACAGTTGAAGCGGCAAACATGGTGAAATAGTGTAGTGTACAATGAGCTTATAATTTAAGTGAATCACAAGTGTAGGAGATGCCTTACTACGGCTATCGGGAGGGGTCGGACTCTAGCGGGGGCTCGGAGTCAGATGGAGGAGAATCGGACTCCGAAGGCGGGTTGAGTACGGAGAGCACAGTGGGACAGGGTCTGCCCTTTCCCGGATTTGTGCCCGTCGCTCTTCGGTACTTGACACAGGATACACGACCGCGCAGCTGGTGCCTCAAACTCATCACTAATCCATATCCTTTTTAATAATTTGATAATAATTTAAAAATCGAAAATTTTTTCAATTATTTGATTTTTAAATTTTAGTGCCTTCATGTGCAATAAATGTGAAAATATTAATGTTTTCAAATCTGATAATACTTTAACTCTCTACTAAACGTGGAATCGTTATTTTGGACATAACATATCTTTACTTACCTAAACTGTTAAGTCTTAGAGATTATAAGAAATAAAACAACTTGAATTGACACAAAGTATCTAAAAATTACACAATTATCGTAGGGATTGTTTTTCTTTTATGTTCTATCAACTAATAATTAAACGGGATATTTAACATTGCGTTAAGCAAAATTAACAGATGTCTGATCAACTACTTGCCTGTAATGAATATCGATCAGTGAAACAGACACAGAAGTATGGTCGCCCCCACGAGGATACGAGATTTTACACATTATACATATCAGCTACGAATATATTTTCTTTGATAATTAGGTGCAAAGGGTAACTGTCTGTCATACCTGTGTTAGTAAACTGTTGACAGAAGCAAAAATGATACAGAATAAATATAATCTCTCTAATATTGGAAGTATTAGTAAAATTTACGAGTGATTGCAAAGCATGTTTTAAAAAATATTGCAAATGGCGAACCTTTGACATGGTAATCAGTCACGGAAAACGTCAAAGGACTACGTGTCATTTCGCCCGACGTTAATCGTATGCACACCATTGAATTGTACATTTGAATCCGTTATCGGAGTTGATGACGTAAATGCCTTTTCATCATTAATTACGTACACAGCTATGTAAATGAAAATGAAATTTGTATTATGAATAAACTATCTAGAAATAGGAAAAATATGATGAACACAATGAACAAATAATTTAAAGGTTTTAAAAGATATATTATATAAGTTAAAAACAACAACAAAAAAATATATTTTAAGAAAAGACACAACTAGAACATTTTTATTTATTAATATACACACAAATATTTCCTCTCATTAGAGATCGCACCCAATACCACAGTTTTAATAAGTACAAATCTAAACAATACAATAACACTACTTAATTATATATACGATGCAAAAACGATTTTACTCATTATAATGAAGTTAAGATGACTTTGTCTTTTACTCCAATACCCCGTGAAAATATCAACCCTTTCGCTTACAATATGATCGCTCGTATTAATAACTTATGATAAATGTCTTTGTTAAATATCGATAAAAAAATTTAGCTCACGGCGATATCTGATATTAAAATAACTCGTCGAAACAAAAACAAGAATATCCTTGTACTGCGTTAATAAGAATACAGCGATGATTAAATAAAGCAGACGAATATAAATCATTTATAACAACGTGTTCTTTTAGTTCAAACAAAAAAGGCTAGCAGAAATGCGTTGAGAAAATAGTTATAAGCTTAGTATAGCTGTGGCTAACTAGAGTATAAATTATGAAAAACGTATCTGGTTAGTTTCATCGTAACAACGTGTGTACAATAAAAACGGACGCGGCGTAAGGAACGAAAGTTAGCGAGCGTTTTTTACCAAATACTGTTGGGAAAATTCATTTCCAAATTATAATAAGGTACAGATAAAAATAATCAAAAACCGATCTTACAGTTTGTTTAAAAAAAGTTTCTATTAATGTTAATGGACTGAAAATTAAGATAGGTCAAGAAAACGAACGACGATGATACATGATTGGACGATAGATGAGTAACAAAACGGTAATTGGCATTCTGATTTATTGTAATCTGTGGCAAAAATATTTTTATTAAAACTTACCTAATTTATATTTACTTCTAAAGAGATTACGAGTAGATTTGTTTTTAAGTATTCATCCGGAGTATTCTAACAAAAAAATATTTGGATCATGCAAGTAAATAAATTTATCACTAATATCCAATCTAATTTTGAACGTTCCCCAATTGTATTTATTTTGTATTTTAGTGAAAAAATATACCTAGTAACTTTAATACACTTAACGAATTTCCTATCATAGCCACTAGGTTTTGAATAGAATAGTTAATATCTTCAATAGGGCAGACTAGAGAAGATTGATCAACGACTTGTGTATAAATAATATTGATTAGCAAAACAGAAAATACTGTCTGTAGTTTACGCGAGCAGTAAAATTTCAATAAAACACTTAAACGGTTTAAAACGCGATGTATGTTAAACTTATTTGGAAATTATTATACAGAGGGAGACTCCCCGATACCACAACTGCTGCAAAGCATCCGAAACGTCCGGGCTCGTTATAATAACAGACAGAGAGCTATGAAAAATGTAAATAATATTCTCGTTCCGTTAAAAAATCTTTTACAATAATATTTTTCCCGTTTCTCCTCAACAATGGCATTCCGAGAGCTACAAATGATTTAAACAGTATTTTATTTTTACACGTCAGCGCGGTCTATAAAATCGTTATAATAAATAAACAACGCTATTGGCCTATTTCCAAGATAAAATTCGACATGATGCGGACGTTTTATCACGTTATTGACATTCGTTAAGTCTTTGAATGAATTCTGCTCGATTCATGAATTGCTCGTTTTAAATGAAAGCTGGTCACATTGTCTTTGAGTTGTATTAAGAGCATTTTCCTATTTTTTATGACTGGTAACATGTTCCATTGGTAAAATTTTTTTAATTTGTGGAGTAAATTTATTTATCAAAATAAATAAAAACCGGCCAAATACCGAGTGGCTCTGACACACAGAATGTTCTATAAATGATACGCTAAACCAAATAAAAACACAGACCAAACAACAGACATTTGTTGTTTGGGGGGTTTGAACATATTTTACCTTTTAATTTGCAACAAACGGAACGATAGTGTGATTATTAATAAGTTATAAGGACCCATTTTATTCTTTGTGACACTTTTTATCTTCAATAACAAAAACATATTTTTTTGCATATAGTCTATACATTAAATACTGTCTGTAGTTTGCGCGAGTAGTACACATTTAAATAAAACATTTTAACGGTTTAAAACGCGATTTATTTTAGTTAAACTTGTTTGAAAATAATTTGTCCTTGCGGAATTGACTCACGGTGTCTTCGCTTTTTTTTGTCGTAGTTAAAAATAATTGTTAAACAAATTTAACTAAAATATATCTCATTTTAAACCCGTAAAGTGTCTATTTAAAAGATTATACATTGTATATATGTACATAAGTCATAACTTAAGAATAGTAATTTTAGACGTAAATACTAAATTTAATATTTGGCATGCGTGACATCAATAGACGAGACACAAACCTTCGTTATACACAGAGATTACGAAGGTAAGCAAAACTAAATGTATGCAAATGGGGGAAGATAACAGAGTTAAGCCTATCTTTATCTAATTTTGACGAAAACTATTTATTATATTACAGACACTTTATCACTATCATTGATAATAGTATATAGACACTATATACTATTATCAATGTTAATTATAAACTAGCGATTAAACAACCCAACCATATAATATTATATTTTTTAATACGTAAAATACAAATTATATAGTTCCGGTTTCCCCGTCACCTCATGACCACGGCTGCTGCAAAGTATCCGAAACCTTGGGCCAAAGTTTAAAAAAAAATCAAAATAAGTTTAACTAATATACACTTTAACGGTCTAAAACCGTTGTAAACCGTTTGTGTTTTTAAATACATAATTTGAACTTATCTTATGCAATCACATTTACCAATGTGTTACGAAAGCGGTCATCTATACCTACTAACATTAAATATTTTAAAAAGAGTTTATTTATTTAAACGCGCTATTCTCAGGAACTACTGGATCGAATTGAAAATCGATATTTAATTAATCGACTTTTAATGTATATAGTGCCACCATGTGCAAAATTTTAAAGATTTTAAACAAATTGAACATAATAAAAATAGATACGATGCCCAAAATAAGTATTCCAGCGAGATGAAGTCGCGGACTCAGCTAGTGTCAATATTCCAGTTCAGGCTATTACATCAAAACTCCAATAAATTTTTCCATTCTTATGGCAAATTAAGAAATCGCATTTCACGCTTCAGAAATCGGAAGAAACCGAGAAGCCATCAATTGTATTAAGTTGTTTAAGGTCGGGTACGTCACGCCGTTAACTGCTGAAGTTGGCGCCCGCCCAAGACATAGTGTCTTCTAGTACGACGTCAGCACACCGTGTAATGAATGGGCTCTGTACATAATAAATATACAATTGTTGTAAGGCAAGTCTTATAGAGAAAATAATTCGTTTTTTAAATAAAACAGTTTTAACGTCATCAACGTAACGGCTGCTGTAATGCATCCGAAACGACTGGCCGAAGTTAAAATAATTTATAAATAATCTTAACTGATACATTTCGCGTTTTTAACCGTTAAAAATGTCTAATTTAAATATGTACTACTCGCTTAAACTACATACAGTATTCGATTAGATTTTAATATAATTTATTTCACTGTGTAAAGTACAGATACCAACAACTACAACTAAGCAGTTACAACTATTACTAAGTATTTAATCAGAGATTTCGTAAAAGGTATTCGAGAAAAAACTCATAGTTGAGTTACAAGAACGAATCTATAAGGAACCGAATATTCCAGAATCAAGAGTATAACAGAGAGACAAATAAGAGTGGCCACAGTCCAATTCCTACATAGAATAGTCGTGTGGTTCAATAGACAATATTGACTGAAAGTTGAGATTACATTTATTGAGTCCATCATAATGATCAGAGTGGAAACCCTGCAATTTGTTTGTTAAAGCATCCCATAACCTTTGAAAAAAGTGTAGTATCTATTTTCTGTAGATGATTAAATAGTTATTTGATACTACTTCATAAACCGCAATTATAGACATATATAAGAATTAGTAGTTGTAGAAGACCTTTGATTCTAACAATAAGAACATCTTGTACTAATATCATATTATGAGTCTCAACATTCATTCATGAAGACAATTATGTTCATACTTTCGTATAATCCGAGGACGAATACATACGAATTTCACCTGTAAACTTGTGTGAATAAAAGAAAACAAGAACATTTTCTACATGCACTTTAATATAAAATTCAGCGCGCTCTCGGTCCATTTTAATTTTAACTTTCGGTAAATTTTTACGGCTTCAAAACTCAGAGGGAAGTCATAATAATGCAGCTATTTGCATCTTTTGAATAAAGTTGACTATAAATAATGAATTTGTAAGATGCGGAAAGGCCACCAAATATAGACTTATAGAAGAACCAATGGACTAAAACTGATATAATATATAAATTATAGTTATTATATTTTGCATTGCAACTAAATGCCAATAGGAATATAAAGGTTGGTAACTTCTGATTTACGTATCTACATTTCTCCAATAAAAGTTTATGTAGGTAGTATTTTACTTATTTGTAAGATGTATTTAAATAATTTAGCAGATTAGGAACGAATAGAACATGAGGCTTTAAAATAATCAGTTGTTTTTCAGAACGCGAATGAATTAGTTTAATAATTCAGCGATGAACGACAATAGAAAGTTATAGAACTTTCTAACTACTGTGTATATTCAACACAATGTAATATAATGGACATAGTGTGGAATATAGACGCAAAGGTGTACAATGATTGAGCTAACTTAGCTCAAAGTAAACCACAACTCTAACTCCGACATCATTAAATCGAGGCAACACTTTCTAGTTTCAAATATAGAACTGAATCCAAACTAAATATCAAAGCTCGCTCGCAAAGAATTTAATTTTCGTACTGAATACGAAAAGATTACTCGCAGTTCCTTTCCGCTTTATATCGCAATTTCCGAATGACGCTAAACATATTTTACTACGATAGAATTTAAAAATAAACTAATGCGGCGTTATTTAGTACCTGTGGCGTTTTACTTTTTGATAAATAAACTTATTGTTTTGACAGGTTCGTTGCTCCAATGCAGTCCGTATGGTTGCAACATGTTTGTAAACAGCACTGTGCACTAAAACATTTTTAAATATTCCTGAAAAGTATTTCCACGTCTGATGAATCTGGACATTAAACATGTGGTTGGTAACTAAAGCGAAATTCCTTTTTATTACAAAATACTTCGACAGCACATCTTATAAAAACAATATAAAAATAGATGGTTAAAACTCAGTAGTGGCTTATAGACTATATGCCACCATACCAGACAATGTCTCGAGTACAGCCACTACTATGGAGAGTTAATATGTATAGTGAGTAAGATTTTGCGCGAGCGCACGTGAAAACATCGGATACTTGCGGTGCACTCACGGTATTAGTGCGGATCTTGCATCACCGTTCAATATAAACAAAACACATTTACATACCCGAGCTCCGGAAACATAACATTAAATATGGCGCTCTTAGGTATCCAAGTGACCTTGATACAAAAAAGTTAGAGAAAATTATGTTTTTAAATAAAACACTTTAATGGTTTAAAACGCGATATATTAGTTAAACTTATTTGAAAATGATTTTTAACTTCGGCCCGACGTTTCAGGTGCTTTGTAGCAACCGTGGTCACAGGGAGACTGTGTCGTGTCTCCCATAAACCGCCCCGTTTAAATGTGTACTACTCGCGTAAACTATGGAGAGTATAAAATTATATTTTCTTTTTTTTCAATATTTTGTCCTTCCTATGTCATGATAGAGGACGACAGAAAGCGCGGGATCCACTTGTATAACATCTAAAAAAGGTGCAGTGTCGACTTATCTTGGATATTCGAAAATGCGCAAACTAACACCAAAACGCGATTTAATTTTATTTTAACTTCGGACGTAGTGAAGGTGGTTCGCGACCGGGCGAAGTTTATATTCCTATCACCCATCTAATATCCAGATTTCTGGATAAAGACCAATATGTTTCAGAACAAATATAAATTGATTTGAAAAATGTTCGAGACGGTGGGACCGAGCCGTTCATTACACTGCTGCCATTACACCAACGAGACCTAATGGCTTTTTATAATAAGGAAAAATAAATAAGTCTTATAATATCATAGACTACCTCAAATAATCTCATGTCATATTAATACATACGTGTTCAAAGTCAAAGTCAGAGTCGAAAACTATATATTCATGTAGGTAAACTACATAGTTAAAAACTAACTCTAAATTTACATTTACTACCAGTTTGTATATATATTAAACGAAAAGAACTGGCAAGAAACTCGCCACCAATCCTTATATCACTAAAGTTCTCTTCGTATAGTTAAAAAGTCCTACGTATACCGTAACAAACAAGGACGCTTCTGTAGCTTAGTGCTAAAACGCATTGTGACAAGGTCGAGGTGGGTCAAGGTTCGATCTTCCGGCTTCTTAAATCCTAATTCTGATCAACTAGCTTTAAAAATATGGAGTGGTTAGATAGACACAGAAATATGTCTGCCTTGTGTCCTGGGTAAATGTGGATCTTTTCGAGTTTATATAGTAGCATTGTACACTTGTAGTATACTGACAAACAAACCTTGTTTACTTACGGAAAATACAAATGTTATTCGCTTAAGGCAATTTGCATAAGATTGCATGCCAGAAAAATTTCGCTAACAAATAGGTAGCGATTTAACCCGAGTTATAGTTCTGTATTGTGATTCCAACAATTTCATTGTTGGTAATGCTCCAAAGGCTTTTAAATTATTTATCTTAAAGGTTATCCTATGAGTTACATTACAAGGCTGTTTGTTCTATTAGACTGTGCGGCCTAAATTATAAGTATATATTTTTAATGGGACTAAGAAGTTCTGTACCTAAATATATAAATAAATGGTTAAACGTGTTGCCAAGTAGTGTGTAAATTGAGGGGCCTGGGTTCGGAACCCGGGAAAAAATGGTTTCGAACTCTGACTAAAACCTGTCTGTAAATACATCAGATCAGAGAAACGGACACAGAAATGTGTTCGCCCCGTGCCCCACGAGAGGAAACGGGATTGTACTTAAGAATACTTTGGTAGATGGCTGTTTATGTTATAATGTATGTTAGATACAACACCTTTCAAATTATTTAACTTACTCATACAATATTCATTGAGTACACGATACTTCAACATTTTTAATGATTTTAAACAAGAAACATAGTCAATTAAATGTTACGAAACCACGTTTTGAATGTTTTAGAGCTCTAAATTCTTTGCCAAGTTTAAACCACCACGCTAGCGCCATCTGTTTTGTCGTAATTAAAATTAAAAATTATACCATGGGTCATGAAAACTTAGTTTAATTGGTAATACGATATCTGTATAGTTGGTAACGACTAAAATACAATATTGGCAGTCCAATTTCTTAGTAGTGTAACTTAAAACTGTTTTTGTAAATCAATTCTTCTTTCAAATTTCTATCCACAATAATTTTATAATAATATATTTCTACTTTAATTGTCTAGTTATTAGAATAGAATTAAAGAAGTTAAGTAATCTAAGTCTAGTCTAATCTCTAAAACGCAGTTTTTAAAAGGGTTAAAACACTACATTTTTAATATGATAGAAACACTACAATAACAGATTAATTTCCATACAACATCCACATCTGCACACGACTCAAAATATGTCAGAGAGCTATGAATAAGTGAATAAGAAGTTATTTTTCAAAAAATTTCTGCTCCATTAAAATATCTTAACATTTTAAACAGCCCGCATTTGTCAAGTGTTCTGACGTCGCATTTTAAATGCAGAAATATTAAGCTGTACTTATTTTTCTGAGTGAATTTTGAAATTTAACGATTAATTTATTCATGATGCTATTGTATTCCAATATGAAATACCCCAGCCATATCACCTGTCGGTCTTTTTGGCTAGGGACATACTGAAATCCACAGATTGAAACCAACACGCGGATTTACACTGCTATATTAGTGTAAAATATTATGCTACAATATGTAGTGGTTTCTATTTCGTGACAAAATTCAATGTGTGTTTTTTACTTGGTTGAAACAAATTAGAGTTGTATTATTTAATAATATAAGCCAAAATTTGTTTATAATAATTATAGGCCATATTGAGCTTTAAATAGTCTGTAAAATATAATCCTTAGATATTATTGCAAGGACTTTCACGTAAAAATAGTCTCAAGTGTAATATATTATGCTACAATAAATGTATTATTTTCTAGTATTGTCTGTAGCTTACGCGAGGAGTACACATTTAAATAGAACACAATTAATTTAGTCGCATTTTTTTAATAAGCCTTTGCAGCAGGCTATGCCTTATGGCTATCTATTACATTTGGATTTTAAAATCGTTTAAACGTTCTACATTTAAATGTATTTTTTTGCTTGATATCGATAATAAGAAGAGGTTTTCTAACAAATTATTTATTTTTAACTCGCTCAACTCGGCCACTCTTTTTAATTAAGAGTCGCCAAGTGGTAGTAGTAGCAAAGGCTATCAAAAATGTTCCAATATTAATTCAATTTAATCCGAAAATACACAATATCTTATTTGTAATTCAATTCTTAAGTAGTTTAGACTTGTTCCTTGCCGAGTCCTTTTAAACGAACTTGTAATTTGCACGATTTATATGAAAACTGTGTCGGTTCCTGAAATAATTACGTAAACATAAAAAGTTGGCAGCGCACTAACTTCCTCAATATTACGTGTCCGTTTAAACGCGCAAATTGTTTTTGGAAAGGTCGTTAGCAGAATTTTATTGACCTTTTATTCTTTTAACATAAACCCGCGTCCCATATTATGACAAATGAAATGGGAATTTGTAACATTTCAACCGTGATTTTTTTCTGAAGAAGTAAAGCCGGGTTTCACTTGGTTCCAAGCCATAAAACATTTAAATAAGACGCGTTGTCAATCAATTTTGACTTTGACATTAAGAAATCCGCAGACTGAAACCGGAACGCGGATTACACTTTACGGAATTATCTCACGGCCCATAATTAATTATTAGTACAATGCTACCATTTGCTGCTAGCTACCAACGAGTCTGTCAATTGTTTATCTAGGATTCAAACATATTACCTATCGTTTTAAATGCATTGCTAGGCAATGTGTTTATGTGTTGCGCCTATTTTTACTTTCTTTTTATTTTTAAATCTAATTATAGTGATTATAATATATTGCAATAGAATCCAACAGCATTGTATATATGTACATAGTTACTATAATCCGGCAAGGATGTTTACCTCAATAAAACATATATCTAACAAATAAGAATGTATGGCGATACAAAATCAATATTTCGCACATACCTACACCCAATATAAAGCAAGCCAGATGTAAACTTCCTTTAAAATTAACGAGTGAGCGGAAAATTTTCCAATTCATTACATGATATTTTTAACGCGATATTTGCGAAAGGTTGTGAGGATTTAAAAAAAAGGTTAATAGTACGGACCCGAGAGTTAGGTGTGATCTTAATATGGTTAATCTAAATATCAACAGCACAGGCATTGATCACCAGGTCAGTTATTTGTAAATCCGGTAGTGCATCAGAAATGTCTATAATAATATTCAACGGCTGAAGAGTTTGTTTGAATACGCTGATCTCATGAACTATTGAATCGAATTGAAAGTTTATTTAGTAGATCATTTAACGAGGAAGGCTTTATGCTGAGAAACACCTGGCTACGTCCAATAGGAGGCGAAGAAACAGAGGAAAAATGGAGAGGGAATGATGGATGAAGAAGTAAGAATGACGAATAAAGAATGAGGGTTGATTATTATTATTGTTATATTTGAGGATTTCTGTTGTGTGCGCTGCGAAAACAGTTAGTTTAAGATAAAAATTTAAATATGTAATTTTTTCAAGATTAGCTCACAAAAACCGTTTTTATGGGAATCATATTTCCCCGAAATACTTCATTCCTCATACATCAGCTAATTGACTTATGTTAACGGTTTGGAACAGTCTATCAGGCAAAAGGAAGAAATAGTTATCTACTAATGTTCTGTTTTTCATTACGCATCAATCCAAGGAGAGACCCAGCTATGGGAACTAGACTTAGACTAGACTAACTGCTTAGAAGCAATAGCTAATAAGAAATGATTCTAATCTGGTGACGTAACGCTAAAGCGGCAATCACCGAGAAGCACTGAAGCCATTAACCAGGAGCGATTTGAAACATTTAAGATCGGTCGCGTTTCGCAAAGAAACCTCGGCACGGAGGTAAACATTCGGGATATTTAACGACACTTTTATGAGCGTTCGGAGCCAAGCGGAGTCAATGTCGGTGTCAGATGTCTGAGGGAACGTCGATCATTTTGATCTCAGCAAACAGGAGATATCGAAATTTAGTGAAAGCTCTCTTTTTTCCCTCCAAATGATAAATAATGTTAATAGCGTTATCAAAGACGTCGGAATACCCACATCAATTTTGTTCTACCATGAATGAAACGCCTTTAACGATAAAAACGTGAAAATCTTCTACGTGTTTCAATTAAAAAGTACATAACAATAAATTTGGTAAAAGTATATACCTAAGTAACTTAATTTTATCTCTTTATATAAAACGAAATTCCGTTAACCTATACTCATAGGGTAGACACATATTCTTGTCTGATTCACTCATCGAATTTTATTTATAAGATTTGTGTCCTACCAACCGAAATTATTATATTTTCCTGTTTTCCAAACGTTTAACGTAACAAAATTCAGTACTATCAGATAAACTAGACCTCGATTTTTTTATATATTAAGTTTAAGAAAATCAGTACTTGCTCATAAAAAAATATTTACTAAGGAAATCCCATTTCACTCCGAAGGACACGGGGCGAACACATTTTTGTTTCTGGTTTTAGTCGATTTTATTTACAGACAAGTACCTCCTTGATTTGACTCCTCCAGAAGAACAATAGGTTGTTTCCCTGGGGCTTAAACCTAAGACTTCCCGAGCTTAACGCACTGGCCAATACGTTAAATCATTCAGCTACAAAAGCTGACTGTTTATAATGTATATTATTACGTAAACATAAAAATACTTATCCCCTTTAAGTTTTCACTCAAACTATACACATAACACTTTACTGTCCAAAAATAAAGCAAATTGAATTACGAAAATAAAATTTTAAGAATATCCTTTGAGCAAGCAAACGTCATTTCCTGCTACTTTACGGCGAGGTGATTAAGTTTGCGGGTAAATATCTTCAAAGCGCAAGCGAAGCAAACTCTTTGATATCTGAAGCTGGTAATGCGAAACATCCGCCCCCAGCCCCGTAAAAAGGTGATCCTGTTGGAAATATTCAATCTTTATATTGTGTCTTTGTTACGTATAAATAGTAAGGAAGTGAAAACGCAAGTCGCACAGAGGCAAAGTCGAGACCATATTAAACTCGATAGCCTTGTTGATATATATAAAATGACTAGCTGTTTCCCACGACGTCGTCCGCGTCCCGTCATTCTTTGCAAGTTTATCTTAAATAATAGATTTTTTAGATAATTTAAACGGGAAATATTATTTCACGCATATTTATTTGGTTTCTAGAACCGTTGTCGCAATCCACACAACTGAAGCCCTTTAAGATCGAATATTTTATCCCATTTTTCCACAGTCTAAAGCCTTCCTCGATTAATGGTCTATTGAAAACAAAAATAATTATTCAATTGGAACCAGTAGTTCCTGAGATTTGCTCGTTCAAACGAACAAACTTAGGTCCATAATTTTTATACAAATATGGACTATAATCTATCATTATTCGAGATCGGCTAAGATTGGCTAAACTTTAATCTCCATACATAAACGGACCTCTTTTCGCAAATAACCTTTTGCTTTGTCATTATTAACTTGACTATGACCCACTACATAAACCAAAGTCACGAAGATTTTTCAAGTCGTTTATATTAAGCATTATGCGTATTTTACTTACTGTGTGTTTAAGAAGTTATAACTCAACTAATAAATACGTCCAAAACAGTTTTATCACAAGTTCTGCTTGTTCAAGTAAAACGATGTTGATATCGCTATTAGTTGGAAAGACGCCAAGTTAATCTTTCGTATTTAAGACATTTCAAAAGAAACGTATTATATTTCAAACTTAATAAAATCACCAGGAGACTGGAAGATCAAGATTTTATACAGTCAGCAATTTTGACTGCGGAATTCTTTGATGTCGATTTCATTCTTAATTCTTTAATAGATTAATATCATTCATTAGGTCAGTTTTAAATTTCCCTCAAAATATTTACTTAATTAAGTAAAAATAGGGATTGCTTTCATAGCTCAATGAAAAAGCGAGAAAGGTTTGACTCCCCGAAAAAGGTAATAAATAGTTTTAGTCAAGGGCGGTGAAATGAAACAGACACACAGATGTGTTGTCCCATGTTACACACAATAAATAAAAGAGTAAAAAAATTAGTTTCACATTTAAGTGTAAGGTGTTCCAATCTACAAAGTTAACAGCACCAATGAGAGTCGAAGCGCAAACGATCCCGAGATTCTCAATTAAATAAACTCGAGGGTACTTTACTTTTAATTAAAAATTCAAGTTATCTATTAACCCATCTCAGAGGAGTCTATAAAGTTTGTTAAAGAACATTTACCCTGCAACTTTGCTACAGTGAAGTCTCAAAGACTCAAGTCGTTAACAATTTATTTATTAGGTATAAGTCGAGTCTAAAATAGTAAAAAACAAAAGAAGTTGGCTAATTGTAACGCATTTTTTTCATAATGGAAATTATTTTTTCTAACTATATACGATTAGTTAGATATTTAAGTGAAAAGTTAATTGTAGTACGTAATTAAAAGACGCATTTAGACTGTCAGTATATTTCACAGAAACAGATGTTTATAATGTAGGGGACACATTATAAATCCCCACAGTTTCACTTAGCCAACTTGACTGACTATACTTATTTCATAACTTTGAATAAGTCAGAGAAATGTGTTCCATAATTACCCCTAACTCCAATGCACATGGTTTGAAAGAGTATCAATGCTGGTGATCCTGTTAAACTGTGTCACTCTTGGCATGTATCAACCATGCGTGGATGATCAATGCGTAACAAATAGGTGTAAAATATTACAGGTACGTTGACATTTATTCATCTGTGGTCGCTAGAATCATAATTCTTGGAGTTTTTAGATAAAATAATACTGGCCATCTATACTGTATATAAACTTCATGTAAGGTACGTTTTACGAATTTTATTTACCTGTGGTTGAATTATGATCTTGGAAGTTTTAGATAACACTGGCCATCTATAATTCTTGTCAAGTGTTTGGCGCGAAAGAGATGGAACTCTTTGCGCTGCAAATACATATGTATTAGTATATTTTACGATGAAACGATTTATATAGATACTAAAATATTAATATTAATCTTTACTTTTAGGTGTTCGATGACATAATATTTGCATTTTTCACATTGGAGATGACGATAAAAATGGTGGCGATGGGAGTATACGGCCACGGAACCTATTTAGCTGATTCTTGGAATAGGCTGGACTTTTTCATTGTTTTTGCTGGGTCTGTTATTCTATTTATATACATAGAGTATCTTTTATTTATACATATTTTTACCAGGATAAGTCAAACATTTGAAGCCTGCCTTTCACGCCACTTAATATCTAATTATATTACATAAATCTATTTGCTAACTTGTAATGTTCACTTACAGAGCACTGGAATATGCCTTAAATGTGGAAAATATTAATTTATCAGCAATAAGAACAATAAGGGTACTACGACCATTGAGAGCTATAAACAGAATACCAAGTAAGTTATTGCTGTTGTTTTACAAATTATAATAAATGTAAACTTTTGTTCCATGACTGAATTTGTATATTATGTTTCCCCGAACGTCAAAACCAGAAACGTCCAACCATTAAGCCACAAAGGCGGACTTATTGAAGACTTAGAAACTGATCAAAAAATTAACGTAAATAATACTTAACATTATTTAGTATCAATTACGAAAAGCCCTATATTTAAAATACCTATCATATGAACCGATTACATTTGAACTCTTTATTGCCTTTACCCTAATTAATAGAAAACTCGATTAATACTTCAAGCAATAATTCACCATTTGTATTAACCCTTCGCAATAAAATGGTTACGATAATTAATCTCTTTATTGTAATTGGTCCATAGAGGAATCGAGTGCATAATTTATTTCCCACACCTAATATAAAGTTTATATAATGAAACCGACCTTTACCATTATCAAATTTGTTTAAATATAACTGTTTATGCTTTTGTCAGTAGTAACGAGATTGGTGCAAATTAATTATAATATATACAGGTGGAAATACAGACTATATAGCTATGATCGTTATAGATAGGTAATCAATTGTAATATAGCTTACGTTTCAATGTATTTTACATAAATTTATTTACTATTAAAGGGGAATAATACAAAACGCTCACTAAACTAGAAAATTCTAGAAGTAATTGACTGTAATTTCTTGATTATTATTTGATTTGATGTTTGATAAGTATTTTAGAGTATCAAACATAAACAAGGTCGACCGTGAAGACGCTTTGCAAACAACATTACATTATAATTAGGGCTCTCGTTTATTGGACTTTTTGGCCGAGTACAAAAATGAATGAAACTTACTTTATCTTAGCACTGTTTGGGGGTACTGAAATTTCAATAATAATAAAATTAAAAATCTATTTAGATTGAAAAAAAAAATACCAACACCGGCGGGGCTTACCGTGTGAACAATTAAGGATTGTCACGTGACACGTTTTATTTTATAGATAATATATGCCATCATGAGAAAGTTTTTAATTTTATGTTTTAAAAAAAACGCACGACTTATCTACGAAATAACATAAAATAATTTTAAATAAAGGACTTTAACGATTTAAAACGCGATACCACGGCTGCTGCAAAGCATCCGAAACGTCGGGCCGAAGTTAAAAATCATATTCAAATAAGTTTAACTAATATACCGCGTTTTGAATAGTTAAAGTGTTTTATTTAAATGTGCACTACTCGCGTAAACTATAGACAGTATCTAAAAATAATCTTTTTTGATATACCACATTAAAAACAATAATCCGTTTGTGAATTTCCATAAATCGCAACTCCACAGTGACTGCTTGCAAATAGCTAGTTGTGGGTTCAAACAAAAGACGCGTGGTAAAGTTTAAATCTCGTCGGGGAGTTGGAAACTAGCGAGTGGCGGTACAATGCAATGCCGCTAATTAAATCCACGCTCCGCGCGGGTAGAGGCAACATACCCACTAATTTGTCCACTAGCTATTTATTCCACCGATTTACTGTTTACACTTTGAAGCGACTAAATAAAATGTAGCTTATGAAATAGTCAATTTTACAACCAGCTTTATTAAGTAAATAACAAGGAGATTATTAAGACTCTAAAAGACAAGTTAACAAAGACACACACCATAAAAATCGAATATTATAACAAGTTACATCTATAATAATGATTAATTAATCTTTAATTCGATTATTTTTAATTCCTATATTAATTACAAATAATCGAATTTCTTGAACTCAATGATTCTCGTACATGCAACTCTTGCGAAATATTATCAACTCGAACTAGAACTTTGCAGTTTAAGAAAATCATTGAAGGTGAAATTACAGAGTTTAACGTTTAAAAAACACAAAAATTGCACATGATGGCATTAAATAAATTAAAATTGGTTTTAGATTGAAAAAAATACATTGCGCGTGAGGTGCGTTTATCAATAGGTAAAAAAATCGACGATGACGTGTAGGACACTGCAGCTCAATTGGTTAGAGCAGCAGCACGGAACGCAGTGGATGCCAGTTCAAGTCCCGCCAGTGACGTAGTTTTTTTAATATCAAATCGATTTTAATATTATATTATGCCATTATGTGCAATAATAACATATGAAAAATATTAAAGTTTACTGAATTTTGGTGTAATAACTGTTAGGTTAAGTTATTAATTCCTTCCCCCTGTTTCCTGATTCTTATCTATAAAGTAATTGTTCACAGGTATGCGTATCCTGGTAATGCTACTTCTAGACACATTACCAATGTTGGGCAACGTTCTGCTACTGTGCTTTTTCGTTTTCTTCATATTCGGCATCGTTGGTGTCCAACTGTGGGAAGGGATTCTAAGGCAGCGATGTGAACTTGTTTTGCCACCGAACGTGCTTCGACCCAAGTACGTTAAATTAATATATATAAGCCCTTACACAACATACTTGATACATTGTAGCAATGTTACTATGAATGTTACGATACCAATAAAAATCACGAGTAATAAGAGTTTATATACATGTTAAAAAAAAGTATTTAAAACGAATGAATTTTATGTATACGCCCGTTCATGCCGCTAGGTACGATTTTTTCATTCTTTCTAGTACAATGTATCTAGTAAAAAAGCCATATTTCACCTCGAATAAGGCATCGCAGAAAGTCCAACAATTGAATAACGGAAACAGAATATGAATTTCAGAAGCTCTTTGAATAAATAGCAGTGAAATGAGTTTTTTATTTCATACCATTTGCTCGAGATCGCTCGTCTTAGAAGCACGTTCCATTGCTACTGTTGACTGCATGCAATATTTAATGCTTACGTCACAACAAGCACTTACAGAGCCGCAGCCAGCTGACAAATACAAAACGATACCTAAGTTCGAAAAGAGAAAACGTATTGGATTGACATATGATTAAATGAGGCCGCTAGAGCCAGAGTAGCCTAGCTGCAATTTTATGACTTGATTATATTTTTTTATAGTCTTTATCTACAAGAACACAGTGACCGAAAATTGTTAACATAATTCTTACACAAATAATAGTTAACATTTCCTATTTTCTTCCTTATTTAATAAATAATTAATCACGTTTTTTGTTATTAGGCCACTCTGCCTCTAGCAGCCTAAAATTGTGTTCGATCCCATACATTTCGAATTTCGAACGGGATCGTTTTGTTAATATCGACATGGCCAAACCTCAGGCCTGTGTTTCATTTAACATTAACTTATCAATATTAACACAATGCACATGTTAATCTTACATTTAACACTTAAATATTGCATTCCGTCGATACTCACATGAAATACAATTCGCCGACACTCGCATGATCCATTTTGATGCGAAAGTTGGATTGTAATAATATTCTACCTGCATTTAGAACTCTACACGAACTAAACACTCAACAGAGTTCTTAGTATTCAGAACTGTATGAATTTACCAGTAAGACTTTTTATATAAGAATAACTCAAAGATGTGTCTCTTCTTCTCTCCCGAGTTAAGAGAGATTCATTTTTGATATTGTTTGAAGATAGATAATGTAATGAAATGTAGACATTAGGAACATGACACTCGTCACCACCTCATTAATTTGTGTTCCAGAGACCTGTCCGAATGGTACAGAGTGCGCGTCAGAGTGAACTCGTAAGATTTTCGGAAAATATGTGTTTCTCTTAAAGATGTTCAGATTTGTTGTATCGTGTACCTCTACACATCTGCCGTCCAGATGTGCTTTTGTATCAATTCTGCTTCCCTCTACAAACTGGCAGTTTTAATTTAACTCACAACACGTTACTCATCTTTCATCTTAATTTCGCATTCAAGTACACATTAAACTGCCAGTTTGTTTCGAAACACGACAGTTGTGTCTACAACACTTTACTTCATTCACAGTCCTACAGCGGCGTTATTGTTTTTATTTATGCCATCTCAATTGACGTAGTTACATTGAGTTAGTTCGTTATTATTATTTTGATGGGACTAGCACATCTATAATTTTATTTAATCGAGAAATACATGCATACTTAATAACAGATCTTCATGTTTACGTGCGTAAATATTACACGGTTTTAACACTACTTATTCAATAATTTGTGTTACAACTCATAAACTAAGAGAGATGCATTCTGAATTGCCAGTTAACAACGTGGCTTGTATAGTGCCACCAAGTCCTATATAACCAAACCAATTTACAACCGGCGTTCACCTTACTCCAAATAATCCCTAATCGCCAATTACATTGAAATCCGTTACTAATTACTCTTACCTTCGTCCTTACCCTTCGCTTTCATTGTCTGCATGCCCTTTCAATGTGCCATTCAACGTTTTAACTCGCATGATTTATAATAAAGCTTAAATTAGGATAATTGGGTCGCTCAGTGTATCGTTTTGAAACCATGAAGTATCAAATCACTTGAATGCTTTAGTAACGCACATTTATCCATTATATATTAAGTTTTTATATTAAAATTAACTTAAAACTTAAACAACACGAGAATAACATTTAATATTTTAACCACAATTTACGATATTAACGCAAAGTATAACTGAGCAACGAATTAAGGGCCCGTGTGTATTTCATTATCTTTGATTTCTCACAGCATTTCCTTCTACTACGAGTTCTCGAAAGAGCTAGATTACATCTGTACGACGCCCGCAGACAGCGGGATGCATCAATGTGGAAACTTCCCTCCATACAGATACGGACCTGTTGTGTGTAACGAGACGGCAAAATCATTCTCATATAACACTCCCACAAATACCTCATGCGTTAACTGGAATCAGTATTACACAAACTGTACCCAACGAGGATCAAATCCATTCCAAGGCACGATTTCCTTCGATAACATCGGTCTCGCTTGGGTCGCCATATTTCTGGTAAGTTCCTTTTTTGCTCGCGGAAAGTTGTAAAAAGTGAAATTTATTGGTGATCCAATTTATCGGCTTTTTAGGTAATATCTCTGGAAGGTTGGACGGATATCATGTATTATGTACAAGACGCGCACAGTTTTTGGGACTGGATTTATTTTGTTTTGCTTATCGTCGTAAGTACATTTGATCTTATATATTTCTCATACTTGACATACGTGAAGTTTATTACTGCATAAAAAGTCATGAATACGTTAAAAAGCTTTGATATTTTTAAGTTACAGATCTTTCAGGCCAACAGCTCATAAACTAAATCATATTTTACCGTCACATTTTAGATTGGATCATTTTTCATGATCAACCTATGCCTCGTCGTAATCGCAACTCAATTCAGTGAAACCAAGAAACGTGAAATGGAACGAATGCGTGCGGAACGTGCCCGCTTTACATCATCCTCTACCCTCGCCTCTTCGACGAACAACAGCGAACCGGCCACGTGTTATGCGGAAATAGTCAAATACGTCGCACATTTGTGGCGAAGATTCAAACGAAGAATGGCTAAGAAAATAAGGTTTTCACTTCTTTACACAACTATATATGTTAATGTCAATAATCAAAGTCAATTTATTTACGTAGGGTAGTAAGTTTTGTTTTAGGATTCTTATATGTTGAATTAATAACTTCAGATCAAACTAAGTGCTAACTGGCAAATACTCTTATTGTCTATGTGTATAAATTAATACCTATACTACAAAATCACTATATACATACAACTACTATATTACTTAACGAAAGTTTGTCAGAATTAGAATATAACATGAATGAATGAATTACTATTTCTAGTATAATATACTACTCTACTTAGTAGAACGTAGTAAACTATAAGCCGTTCTACTGAGTTGAGTTTGTAGCGCTGAAGCAAAGAACGTTATCGTGAATATTGTAAAAATAGAAAATCAAATTATATATTTTTTTATAACAACATTGGTAATATTTTTTTAAATTCACTATTAAGGGTGTACCGATATCAGCGCGCTCAACTACAGTGGCGAACAAGTAGAGAAACTTTGCAGTTGCCAGCTAATCGACCGAAACAGCACCACCCGCGTTGCCCGAAACTCCATCCACAGGTAAGTAATTGTAAACAATCCCCTACACAGCCTTTTAGTATTGAAGCGAACTTTGGATCTAAAGTTATTTTACGTGAAAATAGGATGTCAAATTTGTTATAACTGTTACATAGAAATTCGTTCTAAAACTTTAGTATGATTTTTGAGTCAGATTTTTTAACAATATTTTACTTACAAGCAACTCGTCTGAATGAATGTTGGATGTCTTCAAGCGATTTTAAATTTAAATTTTTCATCTTGCTTTACCAAGGATTTTAAGTTAAACAAGAGTATACCGAGGTCATATTAGTCTTAAAAAAACATATACTTTAAGTAAGGCTTTTAATACATTTTTAAAGACTAATCTTACCTCGACAATTAATCGGTTAAATTCTTTCTTGTTAACCAAGAATTCAATACTATTAAATTCAACGACATTTACGAATGCAAATTGAATAGGGCAACGGCAAAAGCGGCGACGATGTTGAGGAACCGCTGAGTAGACCTAGCCTGTTGCGCGTTCCCTCGCTCTCCGCAGCCGATTTAGAGGTAAATTTTCAGTTCAAACATCTTTTCTATTACTTATGCTGTGAGATTTTCAGAACAACATTAACAAATAGCCTTTGCTTTTGACCCATTATTAATGAAGGTTATTCAAACGTATATAAGAAAAAGCTCGTCAAGAAAATTAAAGTCTAAGTAGTTTAAATAAAACACTTTAACGGTTTAAAACGCGATATATATTAGGTAAACTTATTTTAAATTTAATTTAAAGGGGAGGTCTCCCCGTGACCACGGCTGCTGCAAAGCAACCGAAACGTTTCAAATAAGTTTAATTATATATATTGCGTATCAAAAGTCTAAGTGTTATTTAAACTTACTTAGACTTTAATTTTCTTGACGAGCTTTTTCTTATACTCGCGTAAACTACAGACAGTATCTTAATAGTTTACTAGTACACTGTGTTGAGAATATGTAAATGGTATCTTTAATATATGAACAATTAATTCAGAATGCCTCGAACCTCTCGCTATTATCGCCACCTTCACTGGCCCGACGTCGGTCATCAGTGATGTTCAGTGACACGGTGCTGTTGCACACACCTAATTCACCACACGTGGCTCACCCCAACAACGTATGCTCTTCTGAAAAGATGACGCAAACTGGTACGTAACTAATAGCTTTCTATTCTCATTCCTTTTGAATCACTTATCTTCCTCAGCAATCTCAACTTCATTTCCATGTTATTAATGAATCAAATTTTATAGATTCATTGAGTCAACGTGACTGGCTTAAGAGCCAAAGTGGTGAGTCTAGAGACAGTAGATCTAGACGAGCATGTACTGTCTTAAACCTATCCCTATTCCTAATTGTATTTATTTTTTAATCTAACATATTTGTAATATTTAATAAATAAGCATTTAGAACATGCTCGATACCAATGCGATTACCGTTTGTATACGAAATACCATGTGTATAAAACTACTCCAAATTCTAGATAGATTTTCAGATTACCGGAAAGAGTACAGTATATTTTTTTTCTATTGGACGTTGTATACGACTCGATTTAGATAATGCATATGAAAATAGTAGAATTGCACTGTAGTGACCCTTATTTGCGGGTCGTAGAATTCGACCTGCCGGCAGACTCGGCCGAGGAGCGCGCTGCTGCTGGTGGTACTATGTCGTGCCAAGAACTACTGGCGCTATCTGGTGCCCTCTCCGCCGCTTTGCCCACGGGTCAGGTGGCCCTAGACTCGTTCTTCGAAGAGCTCACTAAAGGGATAAGCAAACGTGCTGGAGATGAAAAATCAGATACCAAGGTAATTCTTCCTTCTATTTCATTCCATGTAGGTAGAGTCGAACCTTCAGATAAAATAGAGTCAGTAAAGATTTTCGCCTTGCGCTTAGCTTTCAACAAGTAGTTTGGTAGTAAAGAAAAAAGAAATGAAAAACAAAAGACTGCAGTGTTGCTTATTCAGCACACCCAAAAAATTCCGCTATGAAAGCAAGTATTTTAACCACTGAGGTCAGAATGTCGTACTTTTTCAACCTCTCTATTGCCACTTCAGACATGAGACTTATCGAGGTTCGGTCACAAATAATTAATCGCCAAATATTGAGGTGCGATCTGGCACTATATACTAATACATATACTGTTATGCTGTAGCGGCTTATTTTATAAAGGTTTACATATGACACATATCTTAACATAATACACATCAGATTGTAGAAATAGAAGACTTTTCCTGCTGCGCCGACCTCATTGCCGCAGATGCTGCAGCTAAGGAGACGAAGAAAAACAGATTTTCAAAAGCCTGCACACTTTTGTGGAGACGGTTGAATAAATTTTTATCTTTACTAAGAAAACACATAAAAGCGATCGTTAACCACAAATACTTTCAACAAGGTAAATTTTACATAGCTTTCAGTATATCTGTACTTTTTACGTCCAGTATTTCACGCCGATCATTATTCCAGGAATTCTATTGGCGATTCTGATAAACACCTTATCTATGGGTATCGAGTATCACAATCAACCGGAAGAACTAACAGTCATCGTAGAAATTAGTAATGTAGTATTTTCAGCTGTATTTGCTGTTGAAATGATCCTTAAAATAATATCTGAAGGGCCCTTCAAATATATCTCCAATGGATTTAACGTGTTTGACGGTATCATAGTGATATTAAGGTATTGTTTGACTCCTTTTTTAAATCTTAATATATTTTGCATTTGCTATATTTTGAAAAGTAACAATTTATCGTACAGCGCCTTTGAGCTAGCTCAGAGTATGGGGCACGAACACGATTTAGCTGGCAGTTCGGGACTGTCCGTTTTACGCACGTTTCGTTTACTAAGGATATTAAAATTGGTCCGCTTTATGCCAAACTTAAGAAGACAGCTTTTCGTGATGCTCAGAACGATGGATAATGTGGCGGTGTTTTTTTCATTACTCGTTCTTTTTATCTTCATATTCAGGTAAATATAAACAATCTAACACTTTATTATGATTCAAATAAAATGGGGTAAATTCATTTAGTCAATTTAAAGAGAGTATAAATAAACTGCATGATATAAATAAAAGAAATAAACAAAAAACTTTAGTTTGATAAATTACACTGTAAATAATCTTTTAAATGAAATAAAACTGCTACTTTAGTCTCTACAACTCTTCAGGGGAATCTGTTAAGTCTTCTACATTTTGATTTAAACTTCTTTCTCACTAAACATACTAGGACTATTTGAAATAACTTCTCGCTTTCCTATTATAAATCAAAAAATTCTTAAAACATCCATCACTGCTTATATCCTAATATTTGTAAATCATATCTTCGAGTAGTTACAATTGCTTCCGTAGAAAAAGCAAAGGTTATTCCGATTGCTTTACATGCAATTCATTGTTTCATAGCGAAAGAAGATTTATAAGGATCAAAACTTAACATGAATATTTTCTACTTAACTGTTACACCCGCATTATTTAAACCCGTGCACTTTAACTGTGAGTGACTTCACCTATTTCTTTCTACTGTCCTGTATTTCTAACTTATATTTTAACTCTGCCTACTACACACTGCCACTGTTCACACTATTTACAATGTTCCTTCATACTAATATTATTTCCAATAGAATTTCACGCTTTGAGCTTCTTCTTCACAAAATTTAATTTATTTGTATATTTCACCAATCATTTAGATATAATCTTCATTTCTCTCTTATATATCAAAGGAAATGTAGCGAAGTTCATTTATTTAATGGTATATTGCGTGGTAACGTTCAGCATCCTCGGTATGAACATCTTCGGGTGCAAATTCTGCAAGAAAGATGAAGACGGCGATCTTGATTGCGACAGAAAAAACTTTGATACTCTCTTGTGGGCCTTTGTCACAGTTTTTCAGGTATTGAACATTTTGAATTAAAGATTGTAATAAACGATTCAAAGACAGACTGTACTAGCAATATACTTACCGCTTGCCTTCGGGCCCGTCAGCAGACACTCATGACAGAATGATTCTATCCGATTAACAGTTTTGTCATTGTGACGGCTAATCTACTAACCACGCGAGTACACAAACTATCCACTATGCTGCAAGACCTAGTTTTCCTATGACCGAGCCTCTCGATTGATATACCTTGCACCATAGTGTTGAGACTGGCGTTCAGTCGAGTAACAGCTAGCCTAGTGTCGCATAGAAAACAAATAGTAAGCATTCGTTACAATTTGCTCCAACATCATTTAGTTATCACACCCATAAAACAATAAATCGTCCAGTACCATACACGTTGTCGAGCACTTGTACTTGGTAGCTTCGATCAGTAGGGTAGATTCAGGTCGATCGAACCGAGTCGCGGTACTTTATAAGATTCGAGTCCACTATAACAATGACTAAATTCAGGTTTATACGATTTCTCTATCACTTTGCATGCTGCTTCTATTGTTTACAGTCTATTTATACGTTCGAAATTTGAACAACGAAAATAGCGTCACCTAGCATGATTCTTTTTATTGCAATTATTTCACTTCTTCCAAAATACTTCCCGCATACTTAAATGCCTATGATTTTTCATGTTATGTTAAATACCATTATTCAATCGGTACCCTAGTTTCTTGCTATTTGATTATCTACATTATGTTCTTTTTGTTACGAATGCGTTAAATGAATGACAAATCACTATAATTGAATTCTGAAATGTTTAAGAATGAACTCTGCACTTTCTCTTCTTTATCTTTATGGCATCTATCATTTTTATTTAATGAGGCAGTATATAAAGATGAATGTTAATATTACTGGGGAACTTGCACATAATAACATTATATTAAAATCTTTCATAACAATATTTTTATATATACATATATTAACAAATCATTGTAAGAAACACGCGATACCACTCTCAAGTATATTGAGTAATTAAGGATTTTTCATTCTACTATTATATGTATCATATTTGAGATTGGTATCAGTGGTGCGATACAATGAAGAAAAACATCATGAGTACGGTTCGGTCGCGGCGTTTGCGCCTAGCATTTTATTTTTCTTTCATTTTCTCATCGGGATCACCATGCAGTATTCTGGGCATGTACTTGTTCGGTGGTAAGTTTTGCAAGTTCGTCGAAGACAATGGCACCGAGAGAGACTGTACTTGCCCTGAGATCATATCGAATCATCCCAAGTGTGAATGTGACAGAAAACATTTTAATAACATCTTATGGGCTACGGTCACTGTCTTTCAGGTAAGCTTTGAAAGACCAGTAGACGAATACACTGTTGATTTATTTGCGACCCTATTCGATTTAAGTAGACGTGTTTCTCGTATTAATCAGAATTCCACTAACCCGAATAGCCAAAAGACGAGACGAGAAGCGCGTTGTTGTTGATGTATTAAGTTCGTAATTAGATTGTTAGTGAGTAGAACATTTAGCAAGAAATGCTTTGTAGTTAGTGCATCTTGCTTTATAAATTGTATATTAGGTGATGCCCCCGTTTGCTTGTGTACTCCAAGCCGCCGTCTGTGTTAAGTTCCGAAACAGTGTAATTTTAATGAACACTAACACTGGCAAACTTTAACACTAACACGCTCCGTACTAACATTTTTGTTTCGTTCATTTCGTTTCACGTTTGAAATACTTTACAACTTATATACCAACATTGAGGCACGACTTGAACACGATGTGACAGCACACCTCGCTTATTTGTAAAAAATTTAAATATTTTTTGGTAAATGTTGTGGTAGAATAAACGGTAGAGTGAACAAATTATAATCCTCTCTTATAAAAATTTTCAGGTGTTGACACAGGAAGATTGGAACGTTGTTTTATTTAATGGAATGGAAAAAACAAGCCATTGGGCCGCGTTGTATTTTGTCGCTTTGATGACATTCGGCAATTATGTCCTATTTAATTTACTCGTTGCTATTTTGGTGGAGGGGTTCAGTTCAGAGGTAGGTAACGTTTGATTGTATATCGCTGTATTTTAGTATATAGATAATATTGCAGCTTTTAAAGTAAATAACACTTATAGCGAAACGAAAGAAGAGAGCGAGAGCAACGTGAGTTGGCAAAATCGAAGTTATCAAGTGAATGCTTCTCTGATCACAACGAATTACATTACGATGATTCGAACTCAGGCTCACATTCCAGCGACAGCTTTTCTCAGGTAAAACTTTCTTTAGAATTGTTTAACTAAATCTAAAATTTCAGATTTTCATGATCTTAACTAAAGTAAATCACTTTTCTATTTGCCCTTATTTACATTATATTAATATCACTTTTTATCTAAACAACAGAATGAAATAAAAAACTTCTGGAAATCTGCGGACGATATCCGAAAAGCTAAAGACGATTCTAATACAAATAAAGATAAAATTATAAAATCCAGAAGAAAACAGAAACCGGTGTCTCATAATCCGACGCTGTGCAAAGATTGTGCTCAATCTAACAAGTGTAACTTGCAAAAGGTATATAATTAATTTATTAAGGCATATACAAACATTAAGAAAAGCGCAAAAGGTTGACTCTTAGATAAAAAATAGTTTTGCCCTGATAGAATAAGTATGATCTTCATTAATATATTATAGTGTAGAATATTTAAGCATATTCTTTCATTCTAACATTTTTTTATTAACTAAAAATTGATAAAGCTAGCTTATTAATGTAATTTACATTATTTAAGGAATCAAAACTGTTGGCATCGAGTTCTATAAATGAGCATAGTAGTAGTACAGTTGTTCCTATGATCACCCACACAGCCGCAACGCCACAAGATTCGCCGTCCACTACTTTAGAGCCTGGAGCATCATTCAAAGACTTCAATTTAGCTCTCAGTTTAGAGCGATCATCAATGCTATCTAGTTTGGATTCGATCGATCGCACTTCTGTACGTTAATCTTCTTTAAGCTTAAACATTTCTATGATACATATTTTATATTTTCTGTTAGATTTATACATTTAACTGAGATACATGATAACAAACGTATTTGTATAAAACTTGTAAGGCATTATTTATTTTTCAGTGTTCAAGTATTCCGGGACTGCTCAAGCCACCTAACAGTTACACATTAACTTTGCATTCCGCTGCGGCAGCTTTAGGAGCGGAAAAGGCTAGACTACCCGTGTCATTAGCTCCCCCTCCATTAACTTTAGCTCTACCACCATCTAGAGCAGCTTCACCAGGAACAACAACACCACGTACCCTACCATCTCCAATGCTGCCCGAGAAAAATTTACAAGTAACAATAGCAAAAGATGAAAATTGTCTCAACGTTAGTGATAAGTCCAGTTTGCTTAATTCACAGAAGTAAGCACCAATTATTTTTAACGTTATTTAAATAAATAATATTCTTTCTTTTTATGTAAATATCTCTTAAACGCCTCCAGAAGTTTAACAATAACGACGCCCAGTACAAATGGCGAAGAAAAGTGCAAAGTACAACGTGGATACAGCTGGAGGCTCTCTAGGTCTAGCTTAAGAAAGAAGAAACAAAGAACTGGTTCAGATTCTGACGCGGTCATACTTAACAATGGCAGAGACCACATTGCCTGCAATGGTAAACAAATACAAATTAACGTTTTAGGAGCTTTTTTATTGCTTTTACCTCGAAATTAACCCGAATGGTACCTATTCAGTTTAACATATTTAATGATTTAAAATGCAGCCTTGTTCCTTCCATGATTACTGTAAAGCATTTAAAGTGCCTGCTTTTAATAAAACCGTTTAAATTGTTTTGAAATGTTGTGTATTAAATAGGTAAAGAAATATCAATGTTTATTTACATAATAAATAATGTTCTTAGGTGCTGGCCATAGAAAAAACGATATACTTCTCTCGTCGTCTCTAGTAATAAAAAACGACACGCAGTCAGAGCTACCTCACAATCGACTGCGAGGTCAGCTCCCTACGAGAGTTCTAGCGCCACCAGCTCGAAGAGTATCAGCACACGCCACACCTTTACTCCCAGATGTAAGCGTACCTACTGTTATAGCAGAGTTTCTAAATTTAAAGTACATCACAGTAACGGCCGGCAACATTCAATACCCCTCGTATTGAATGTGGGCCGAAGCGAAGCCGAGGCACACACACGTAGGTTCATCAATGCCTAGTTTTAGTAGTACAATTCAGAATGTTCAAACCAACAACGAAGTTGACGAACAACTAAAAACTATAGTTTTTTACGCGTCAACGTGTAGTTTTTTTTCACTCAACATCTTTCTATGTGCAAGCCAATTCGAAATTTAAATTAAACCTCATCAAAAAATATGTTGCCTCTTTGGTCGCCATGTTGCGTATTACAAGATCGTTCCGTTTTTAAATTACACGATAAATATGATTTTACATAATATATTTGGCGCTAAACACTATATAATAGATATTCATTCAACAGCTCGCTTCCGCAGCTCGACCAGTAGGTACAGCAAGTTCGATTTCTCTCGAAGAAGATTTGAAAAATAATGGTTTAATTTCTAAGCATGTTTGAGAATTTGTTTTTTTCAAGGAGAAGTAAAGTGTGTTGATTTACCAAACAATGATCTTGAAAGCTTAATAATATTATAAATCATAACTGCGTTGATTATCCATAAAAGATAATTTAGGTACCTACTAGTACAGACTATTATAGGTGATCTAAATAACCATTACGTTACTACAGATAATAGAGATTCTACAATTTTTACAATTATCTATCCACCACAGGTGTCGTGGAAAGCACCACAAGCAGGGTTTTCATCTGATTCTACGGTCCGTTTGGATGCTGTTAAAACTCCTCGGCATAGACTATCGTTAACAAACGACTATTTAACAGGTAATCTATTATATTTTATTATAGCTTCGGGTTTTAGATATTTTCATTACAGTTACAGATTTTCTTAAATTAAAAATCTATTAGATTGAGAATCGCCACTATAGCTTGATGGTTAAATATGTTGCCTAACATTGCTTTAATTTTGAGTGGTTCTGGGTTTGAATCCCCGGAGAAAGAACGAATTATTTCGGTCAGGCACAAAAGTTTGAATCAACTCCTTGCCTAAGCTAATCAATCGTAGCTTAGAGGTGAAATCAATCGCTTTCACAAGTGACTAACGCTTTGTTTGCTCTACTAGCGTGCTATTGACAAGCGCAAATAGAATTGCACATCCTTCAGTTCTAAGTAATTAACAGAGCCTAGATAGCAATTAAATGCACAATTGATTGTAGTAACAACTGTGTCGGAAGTGAAAGCGAGCAATTTAACACCGAGCGGTCAACTACCACAATTGTCGTCTCGACCTCACGAAGCTTTGCCCAGGGCGAACAATCAACAGCTGCCGTTGATCAAGCAAATCAATGAAGAAGTGAGCTAATTTTTCTTATGGTAAAAGTTAGACTAGGTAAAGACGAGATATTAATATTGTATTTAACATGATTAATCAAATAGTATTTTAAATTGGCTTCTTGGTGTATTGGTAGCAATGTATGGCTTATAACAGGTCGTGGATCCCCACAGTATCCAGTTTTTCTAATCAAGTATAATTTTTCTAAAACATGTTGGACTAAACATCTTGTGTTGTTGTGTAATCATCTTGTGTTGATAAAACATGTTTGACTCATCATCATCTTGCTACCTTGATATTAAATGAGTAGTAGAAATATCAAACCTCCGGGTCACGAAATACCGTCCGTAGATGAAAAAGCTGTCAAGTTTAATCGCGCTTCGGTTTTAGTCTGAATTTCCGAATATTCAAAGCCATAAAAGGCCGACAGCGCATTTTATTTGGATGTCATGTGACTGGTGTAATTCGCCTATCACGGAATTCACAATAATAAAACGTACATTAAAATAATAATTACAATTATTGTCGTATTTAACAAATTTAAATCAGTATTTATGTTATAAGTAAAAATCTAACGGCTTTTAAATTTATAACCTTTTAATAAACATGTTGACAAAATTTTACGACACGAGCAGGACTTGAACCGGCATTCACAGAATTCTATGCTGCTGCTTTAATCAAAGGAGCTACTGTGTCCTAAAGTTTTCAATCTAAAAAGATTTTCATTTATATGCTGCCTTAATGTTGTTTTGTTTGTTCTCAAATTATAACGACACTTGTGAATTAATTTAAACTTGTATTTTTCGGTTGTTATTTCATTTATTAACTCACCTCCGTTCACCTCTAATTGGATGGCAGAACCTTTGTTCATTTTGAAGTAGCGCTATTGAAATGTACGCATCCACTCACCTAACAAAATTGATGTTGAGGTCAAATGCTCTGTTTAATTTATATTGTTTTGAATATGTTTGTCCAGATAATGCAATAATTGCTTTAATTAAAAAACTGATTAAATACTGTCTGTAGATTACGCGAGTACAACATATTTAAATAAAACATTGTAACGGTTTAAAACGCGATATATTTGTTAAACTTATTTGATATTTTTTTTAACTATGGCCCGAGACGTTTCGGATGCTTTGCAGCAGCCATGGTTACGGAACAGGAAACGTAGGGCAGTTTTAAAATAATTTTAACTAATATATATCGCGTTTTAAACCGTTAAAGTGTTTTATTTAAATAATAAATTGATTTTATTAATTAATCATTACGCTAGTTCTTGGAAGTAGCCTTTACACAGCTATCCTAATAAATTCTATAACATTACAAAGACCATCGTGAATAAAAACGAGATCTATAAATATATTATAATGTAATAAAAAAAACTACTTCTTTAGTTGGTAATTTAAAATGTAACATTAATTTAATAATTGTCACGAAAGGAGCTCATTTGCCTATAGGCTATTTCAGAAGGCTACATACCTTAAAAAATCAGAATCATGTCTGCAATAAGTTACTTTTCAAAAGTTTACCATATAAACGGTTTTAACTTCGTGGTCAGGACTTAACTTACTTGACATATAAAACCGTTAAAAAGTTTAACTTGCACCACTCTCGTAAACCCCAAAAACAACTTTATTGAGATTGCTTTGATGGTTACAGATGGTAATGTCAAAATTATTTTCAGGTGTCGATAAACAATGTTTGCGTATTTTCATCGCGATTCGACAGGCGAAGATTGAGGTTTAAAGACCTCTTTCGTTTTATGGAGCCGACAGGATGTCTGAAGGAAAAAGAGGATTACTCCCTCTATTTGTTTGCTCCGGATAATAAGTAAGCGGAACCATCTCATGCCTGACCTCGCTATTTAAGTTTCGTATAAAAAATAATAAACTTTCATATTTCATAATTTTCATATTGCTATCATTGCGATATTTATTGCTTTATATAGATTAATTTTCTGTGTATAAATGTTTAAGTCTTACAAACCGTTTACCGTATTCCATCTGGTAATCTATATATATAAAGCTGAATAGTTGGTTTGTTTGTTTGAACGCGCTAATATCTAGGTACTGGTGGTTTTGGAAAAATTTAATTTGTCGTATTTTTAAAAATCAAAAATAAATTTAAAAAAATTTCGACTCGGACAGGACTTGAACCGGCATCGTCAGCGTTCCGTGCTGTTGCTCTGCCAGTCTGTCTGTCTTTTTGTCTTAATAAAACATCGCGGTATGACTTATAGGAGCGAACGCGGAAAATGTGAAGAAAACGGAAAGGGTACTAATTAATGAATGATCCTTTAAATAATCTTTAAAAAAATGTCTTCTACACTATATCTTTGAAAATTAACTTACAAGAAGACGGAACACGACCGAGGTCGTGGTGGGCAACAGCTTATTTGCGTCGGTCGCGATTTATAAAAATGAAGAGGAGTGTTGCAACTATACAAATTTGTTTTGGTGCTCAAAATAGCTATTCTGAGCACCAAAAAAAATCGTTGGCACAGCTAGAATAGCTATTCTATGCAAAAAAGAAGTCGTTGATACAGATAGTATAAGGATTATAATAAATCTTATTAAGGAAGTCTAATTAACGGATATTGTGGATTCTAAGAGGTTATTGCTTTGATCCTCATTAGCCTCGCTGTCACAATTTGCCAATAACATCATATCATTGGCGTCAGTTCTCGTCTTTGTAATTTCCTTTAGGCAATATCCTTTTTGGTAAATGATTTATAACATTTGCAACTTTAACTTTACTTTGGCTTTAAAATTAATAAAACAATTTGTTCCTTTACAATCTTACGCAATTTTCAGGATAAGAAGATTATGCACGTGGATGGTTACTCGCAGCTGGTTCGATAACATCGTGTTATTGTTTATTGCTTTAAATTGCATTACCTTAGCAATGGAGCGACCAAACATTCCACCAGACTCTAAGGAGAGAGCCTTTTTGTCCAGCGCGAATTACGTCTTTACAGTTGTTTTTGCTGTTGAAATGTTTATAAAGGTAAGTTATATTAATAAATATATAACTTACCGTGTTGTACATACGTAGTAGTATATAAATTCGATTAAGTTACGCCAGTTTCAAAGCTTAATCAAGTATACGCGTTTTTCCTCCACCTCCACTACGACATTCGGTCGAGCTAAAAAGGTATATATGTCCTTAAATATGAAATTAATATCCAACCTCAATTGTTAAAGGTAGTGGCATCTGGAATGTTCTACGGCTCAGAAGCGTATTTCACTTCGGGCTGGAATATTATGGACGGTTCATTAGTCATCATATCTATTATCGATTTACTAATGTCCTTAGTCTCTGAATCTAGCCCGAGAATATTCGGCATATTACGGGTAAGTAAATTAACACGGGAATAACAAGCAATTACTTGTACTGCACTACTAATTAATTATTATTTCTAATTTATAGGTGTTCAGATTACTGAGGTCTCTACGACCTCTAAGAGTTATCAACAGAGCTCCTGGCTTGAAACTGGTTGTCCAAACGTTACTATCATCTTTGAGACCTATAGGAAACATTGTTTTAATCTGCTGCACGTTCTTCATAATATTTGGTATTTTGGGTGTTCAGGTAAGATTTTATTACTTTCAGAGTATTTGATTTAGTTGAAACAAACCATTTCCGCATTTTAATGGTTAAACGTGTTGCGTAACAAGACCTTAGTATAAGAGGATACAGGTAGCGTAGAGCGCAGAAGTTAATGACGTGCCCGTAATTCTAATCTACCAGCAAAAAACAATGGAGACTTTACTATTACAGTATAGATAAAACAAGCATATTCAAATATTTATCACCAGAATAATGTTAAAAAGAAATCAGTCGCAACCCTATTATGTAATGTAACAAACGATCCTTTTAGCTCTTCAAAGGCGCGTTCTTCTATTGTGAAGGCGCCAACATTAAGAACGTGAAGAACAAATCAGATTGTCTGGCGATAGAGGGAAACGTGTGGGTGAACAGGAAATACAATTTCGATGATCTCGGGAAGGCTTTGATGTCGTTGTTCGTGCTTAGTTCGAGGGACGGTTGGGTCAATATCATGTATACGGGACTAGATGCGGTTGGCGTTGATCAACAGGTTGGGTTTAGACACGTTTTACGTAACATTTATCTACTAAGTATTTTTAGGAATATTTTTTTCAAATAATCTTTTATTATTTCTAACATTTTGTTAAATCTTTATTTATATATCTGTTGACAGCCAATAGTGAATTATTCCGAGTGGCGCCTGCTCTACTTCATCGCGTTCATATTATTAGTTGGATTCTTTGTACTTAACATGTTTGTCGGAGTCGTAGTGGAAAATTTCCACCGATGCCGCGAAGAACAGGAAAAGGAGGAGAGGGTAAGAAGGGCAGCTAAAAGGGCTCTGCAAATGGAAAAAAAGAGACGAAGTAAGTGATGTTTTAGAAGGCAGAGAAATTTAATGAGACGTTTAGATAAAAATATTTGCTTTGTATATAGTTTTAAAGAATATTTTAATGAATTTCTTTTTTTATTATAAAAATAAATAACTTCCATTTCAGAAATGCATCAGAGACCTTACTATTCGGACTATTCGCAAACACGCCTGTTCGTACACAATGTTGTCACGTCCAAATATTTCGATTTGGCAATTGCAGGCGTTATTGGTCTGAACGTAGTCACAATGGCAATAGAGTATTACAGGATGCCACCCGCACTGCAATACGCTCTAAAAATATTCAACTATTTCTTCACCGCCGTCTTCATACTTGAAGCGGCGATGAAACTTGTCGCGCTTGGGTTTAAAATTTATCTCAAAGACAAGTGGAATCAACTAGATGTTATAATTGTCATACTCTCTATAGTAGGTATAGTTCTAGAAGAGCTTGAAACAAATATCATACCAATTAATCCGACTATAATGAGGGTTATGAGAGTCTTAAGAATTGCCAGAGTCCTAAAACTTCTCAAGATGGCAAAAGGAATACGAGCTTTATTGGACACGGTGATGCAAGCTCTTCCGCAAGTTGGAAATTTGGGATTACTATTTTTTCTTTTGTTTTTCATTTTTGCGGCTTTAGGAGTGGAACTTTTTGGTCGATTGGAATGTTCGGATGAAATACCATGTCAAGGTGTGGTATATTATACAGTTTATATTACTTGACTAATTAGCAGTGTATAAAATGTTCTAAAAATGATTTTAGGTCTTGGGGAACACGCACATTTTGCTAATTTTGGAATGGCATTTTTAACGCTGTTTCGGGTGGCAACTGGCGATAACTGGAATGGTATAATGAAAGACACGCTAAGAGAAGATTGTGACAGTTCAGTAGACTGTGTACGGAATTGCTGCGTGTCAACTATTATCGCACCGATATTTTTTGTCGTGTTCGTCTTGATGGCTCAATTTGTTCTTGTCAACGTCGTGGTCGCTGTAAGTGTAATGCGATTCACCTTACTTAGTTGAAATTTACTCGTTAACCATATAATGTATTATAATTTATAGGTACTAATGAAACACCTAGAAGAATCCCACAAACAAATGGAGGATGAAATCGATATGGACGTTGAATTAGAGCGTGAACTGGAAAGAGAAGCGGACGACGAAGAAGACAGAGCCCTCTGTAGAGCTCTCGAACAATGTATTTCGCCACCGCGACCTTTAAATAAGGTACCATCATTGCCCGCTAATTTCACATACAGCGAACCAAAGCATCAGCCTATTCCATCACCTCGCCGCCGAAAAACTTTACATTCTCATCATGCTTTATTACCAGCAGCTCTTCCGCAGAGAAGAGCTTCATTATCTCCTCATGCCTTTAGCAGACGGCGACAGGACTCCACGACAGATGCACCGGCTTTATATGAAGAAGATGCGCGGTTCATAGACGCTGACGATGTCGATGAATTGGAACCGGGTAGCCCACCGAGACGAGATTCGTTCGCACAAAATCGCAGACAACGAATTGACAAAAGGAACTCTCTAAGGAGTGAAGAAACGAGGTTACTTCGCCCGGCACCTGTGTTGCTTACGGTACCGTCTACAAGGCAGAGTTTAAGAGATAAGGTGAAACGCAGGCCGTCTACGGAATCTGCTACGCCCAGCGAAATGAGCCACACTTCGTTTCGATCTCAAAAAGACACAGAATGTTCTAACCCCTCGATAACGGAAGAAGAGAAAATAAGAATTGTTATAGCGGAGAGACGTAAAATTGACTCTAACCGCCCAGAGCCGGAGGATATAGTGGAACTATCAGAGCGTGGTTCCTAGTCCAGGCAGGGCCGGCCGCAACAACACCACGAAGTCTACATTTAAACCTAATGAAGTGCTCATTGACCCTTCGGTTCTTCCTTATCCTCTTCCTATCAAAGGACGCGTAAAAGACAGTGAAATCTGTACTATGGCTTACAAGCAATTTATAGTGTTAAAACAAAGTGGAATGAATTTTATTACAAGTGGTTTTGTGAATAACGGATAAGACGTTTGGAATCATTTACACACTCCCTTTTTACCTCTACCCAAAAAAAACCGAAATTTCAACTTGCGGCCGGTTCAAAAATCTCAGACTTTAAACAATCTAAGTACAATAAATTTAATAGATAGTTATTAGAACTAGTCAATTTGTGGTGGTGGTATATTTTTTATGAACTTTGATGATTTGTTTTAAACTATATCTTGACTAATTACGGTGCTTAATGTTGAAATTTTTGTTTGTTTTATTTTAAGACATTAATCTTAAATAAAACCGCAACGAATTATGGCTTGTGAGTTGCGTGTACCACATTAAGCGTTTTATAGGTGTCTGTATGTCATTTTTGTTTTGTATAGTTTTAAAGAGTTTACTTATGTGTGTTTAATTAATTGTTGCTAAAGCATTAGTAACACGGGTTTCGAATCATTGAACGTAGGCATAGATTAAGCCAACGATTTGAAGAGCCTATATGTATTTATGTACATTTATTGAAGAAACTTCTAGTGAACGACTGTTTAGATTTGTAGTATTCTTACTACCAATAAGTATGATATGTTACCCCACATCTAACTAATGATAATTCCAGAACCAAAATATGCAAATTACAACTTTTGTCTCTCTAGTCAAAATTATATTTTCGAAATAAAAACTCTATTTTCATACAGAAATGTGTACTTTAAATTAGCATATACTATCAATATGGACGTATATGAAGTTTAGTTAATTTAATATTCTAATAAATGAAAGATTCTACAAGTATGGCGATTTTACGAAATGCTGTGTAGCTCTTTGTAGATTTATGTAGAAGGGACGCAGATGTGCCAAAATTATAAATCAATTTAAATTTAATTAAATGACTATAGTGGAGATAGTAAATTGTTAAACCGTGAATATTTCATCACTGACATTGATGTTTAGATAAAATAGAGCTCTCGCATACTCTATAATTTCCAATCATTATAAATATTGTGTCTGTAGTTATTGTTATAAATAGTCGAGCGTACTAGTTAGGGACGTCAGCAATAAATTTTATACTTCGACTGTGCCTTTCCTATTTCTAATTATATAATATAAAACTTGAGACGAAGTGGTCCATAGACATGGATTTTTATGTGTAGAGTAAGAGTTGAATACGTTGTCGTTAACTCTATTTGCGTTTCCTTTACACTTCTTCGAATTATATTTACAACCCGACTAACACATGTATCATTCCAATTACTCACTTTGATTTCTAATCTATCTGCTGATTAGATTTTAATCTCTTGTTCCTTTTACAAATTATAACGCAAAGTCTTCCAACCTTTAATACTTTACCTAAAAGATTTTAACATTTTCAGTAAATAGAGAACTTATATAATAAGCAATAGATTAATATTTACCAATCATTGTAGATATTCCTTATTTCTCCTCACGAGCTCTCTAAGAATTGAGTAAAAGGAATTTAGTAAAGTTAAGAATAGTATTTTCGTGATAAATGAAATTTCGTGATAATGACGTTTATTTTTTCGGTACTGACTGTGTAATTATTATAAGATGTATGAACAATGTTCATTAGGTAAAAATCTGTTAACGTATCTGGTGATCGAGTTACGAATATGTTAGGTTGAAAAATAAATTATGAAAAGTAACCCATGTCTTTTATTCGACCCTCTCAACGTCTCAATTATGACAGCGTTATAAAGCCCCGTGGGGACCTCGATCCGAAAAGTTTATGTCACAAAGTGTAAAAGACGGCGATCGGTTTTTATTGACTCGTGATTCCAAACTTGCCCATGTTTTAGGAAGATTCGTTCCGACATTTAAAAGTTGTAAAGTTAACATTATTTATCGAAGCTGAATTATTCTATAACAATATACTACAACGCAAAAATATTACACCTAAAGTAATAAATGAAAGTAAGTTGTAAATTTTTCTACGTATCTTTACAAAGGCCAAAGACGCGAAAGTCGCACCAAAATTTAATTACTCGGAATTGTCTGCGAGTCGTCTTTTCTTCTTACTTTAATTCTTACAATCTTATTTGAATAATTGTCAACAGGAAATTTTGGTAATTCTTTAACGAATTCATTTCAAATATTTTTGAAAGCTTTATTGTGAGCAATATATAGTTAATAAGCAACGGGTTCGGGGTTCGATCCCCACCGGGTCCAACATTTTTCTAATCAATTTATAATTTTCTGAAACATGTTGACGCCATCTGCAAATCTGAATATGAAAACCGTCTACAGATGAAGAAGTAGTGATTTTAATCGCGTTTCGGTTACCGTCAGTGGACTTCCGAATATCCAAAGCCAAATTAGGTAGTCGGCTAATATGTTATATGGCTAGGATATTTTACCTACCATCAAGTAAACCCTACGCATGCCCGTACACAGCTATCATGAAAAGAACCGGTAAAATGAATAACCAAGAAGTGAAATAAGTAATATAAAAGCAGTGTTTACTATTTGCCATTCACAGAAATGGCTGTTTTTATATCTTTAATTTGTCCACCGGCGTACTGAGACGGCGCCTGCTTGGAGCCACGGCAAGGCCTCTGACCCAAATACACATTTTCAAGTCGCTCCCTCTTGTAAAAGTTGGGCTGTTATATCGCATCGATCATGCTATTCCCTAGAAGGTATGTTTATTAATATAAACAAGCATTCGCTATGGTTTTACACGCAGAAAGTTTGCTATTATGAAGCGCTTCAGTGACCAAGTTAAATAACCTGCTTCATAAATGATTGTATTAAAGGCGTGTACAAAAACGTTTTTTTGCTTAGAACAGTTAAAATAAATTTAGGATTTTGTCTACGTATAATACGAGTATGCTTCAAGACCAACAATTCGACTTAAACACTGTTTTGTTTAATTTAGTTACATTGTGTCACTATGTCATATAACACTTAATATTAAAAAAAAAAAGCTGAAACCAAATATTTTTTCATTCATTTTGTTTTCGTGGCCTTTGCATCTACATTCTAAATAAAAATACAAGGCGCAGACACATTCCTGCATGTCAAATCTACTGTAGTAAATCCTACAAGCAACGAAAAAGTGTTGCGCCCTGCCGATAGTATTAATTGATTTTTGGGATTCAAACCGTCGACCTCCACGCAATGCGTTTTGATCAATAGCCGGGTAAACATTCACATATTTTTCCTTTAAACTTATTGTGTATAAACCGCATCAGCTAGTATAAAAGTACCGAGAACGATTGAAAGCAGACCGCTCTTGACACACATTGCCTTATACCAAATTCATGTATTCAGTAAATCTATATGGATTTGCGATTTAGCACCTGGATCGTAAAAGACATTCACAGCGTAATATTGAAAATTTTATTAGCTTATCGCCTGAAACTATTGTTAATACATACTTTGGAATATTAGATTAGTTTCATATGATAACGCATATGAGAGTTTAGCTAGTTTAACAATACATAAAGTACTAGCTTATCCAATATACAAATAGGTACTGTGTTTTTGTTAATGCAAATCTAACAAATGATTGGTAATAGTGCATTCAAGTCAAAATACGTTCTTACCATAATTGAAATAATTTTAAAATATCTAACTCATATATATCGCGTTTAAAGTGTTTTATTTAAATGGTACAATTGGAAAGTATTCAGATTTAATGACCGCTAGTAGCATGGATTTCCAATGAATCATATTATATTTTGAATTCACAACTTGTCTGCTGAACGATTTAACTTTATTTTATCTCAATAAAAATATACGATATGCCTAACGTTGCTTCACCAATTAAGATAACATGGTGGTCGTCTGTTTGAATCCCGGTTTTATCATCGATCGTATCTATATATAATACTTATTCCATTCATATTTTGTCTTAAATTATTTCCAGCTTCAGTATCCCGAATATTTAATTAGAAGCAATCCAAGATTACGTTTGTTATATCTAATCTTCGATGCTCGCAATTTGATCGGATCCCTGGAGGAGGAGAACAATATCCCAAGATTAATTATTACGGTGGGCTATTGCTAACCAATATAACAGCATATCCAGTAAACAATTCCCTAGTTTAACATCTATATATATATGTCTCTTCACAAAAATGAAAAAACCCAATTCACCCTAACAGGACAACTCACCGACATATTTCTGTATCCGTTTCTATGGTCAGCCGTGTAATGGAAGAGTTACGCAAGACGTAATTAATATAATAACTTATAAGACAGCAAGTACCTTCCATCCATATTGAAGGCATGGTATTAAATTTTTTGTATATAAGGAATCTCAAATTATTTTCCGAGAGAGCTTTCCGAAAACCCCTCATATGTACGTGACTTCGAAACAATATTTCGGCTGCAATTTTGCAGCGACCTGAACAATCCTCCAATTTTAAGACAATTCCAATAAGAGTGAATTCCGAAACTGAAAAGGTGACGCGAGCAAAATTTTCAGCTGATCGCGCGTTGCTAATGGCAACGATAAAATAACTTATTGCAGTGTGGAATTTCGTTTTCATTGCGGACATATTACTACGTCTGTTTATTTGTTTGAGTTTGCTATACAGGCAGTCAAAACCACATAAAATTTGTTATGGAAGAAAGTTTAAGTGGTAAATAAATATTATAAGTATCACTAGAAACCTATGGAAGCATAGACAAGTTACTTTTAGACCTTTTTATGGAAATGTTTAAGTTTCCGTCAAAACCGCTCTCTTGTTTTGACTTTCTACTGTTCTTGAAATATGGGCTTAGCAACTCTTTCAGCTATTCATTTTAATAAAAGAGCCCATTAAAAATATTTAAAGCACTTTGAACGAAATCTTCAATAGAAATGCTTTACGAGCTAAGTAAACATTCAACCCTATAACGGGTGAGAGAAGAAAAGATAAACAATTCTAAATTAAACATAACATACACTTGTTTAGTTTAGTCCTTTCGTACTAAGGTCAGAGGACACTCCGAGTTGGGTAGAGTAAATAGTGGTATGGTATCTGCTACATATACAATACCAGCATACAACCTGCCATTGTTTAAAACATATGACATCAGTACTGTCTGTGGTTTACGCGAGTAGTACACATTTAAATAAAACACTTTAACGGTTTAAAACGGTTTAAATAATATTTGAAATATTGTTTAAAATATTTACAACGGGTTTAAACACGAACTATATTAATCGTCTGTAATTGACGCGAGTAGTTCAGAAGAATAAAACACTTTTAACGATTAAACCCGCTGCGTGACCACGACGGCAGCAAATTATACGAAGCGTCTGATCGTAGTTAAATAAATAAAAAATAAGTGAATATTAAAAAAAAAGTGTTCCGTTTAAATGCAAACTATATAAATTGATTATCTTCAAACTACGGCGCAACGGATGCTTTAAGGGGGCGTGGTCACGTTAAACCCGGTCTTCAACATGAATAAAATATTTATCCCATTACCGACATAATAATAAATAATATTTTTAGGAAAACGGAACGCTGAGGATGCCGGCTCAAGTCCTACCCGAGTCGTAATTTTTTTCAATATATTATTGATTTACAAATCATAATTATAGCGCCATCACGTTCAACGTCTTCAAACGTTTAGTAGAACTTTCAATAACACCAAAAGTTATCTTCACCTATCACCAATCTTAATCAAAATTAAAGCTTAAACGATTTGTAACTTTACTTTTAAACATGGCACGGAAATATTAAAGCTGTATTTTATTATTGAATCAGTCGACTCGCTGGCCCTAAGCAGCGATACGAATGTAATTGGAAAATGTTCGTCGCGGTGTCGTAACAATGTCTCTGGAAACAAATGTTATAAGATTCAACATGGTGATAATCTGCTTTGCTAGTCTGTTCTATTTATTACAAAATATGTTATTTTCTTTAATGTCCTCGGTTGAATTTTGAATAGTAAATTAAGAATTTTACCAAGTTGATAGAACAATTATTTGTTCCTCCATAGTGTTGTAGCTTATTAAATAAAAATCGTATAACACGGGCGGAACTTGAACTCATACTCACAGCGCCCCTTGCTCTTCCGATATTTAATATTTCAAAAGTTAATAAATCACTAATATATACTAGCCATACCTATCTATACTGCTTTTTTATATTTAATAGTAGTTACATTTTAAACTCATAACCCACAAAAAAAGCTTTAGGAGATAGAAACATTGAACCATGTCCCAAAAAAATTTTAATTTAATTTGAAATGAAATGGAATTTCTTAAAAATATTGCTATAGGTAGATGAGATTACATTACCCTTTGGCGTACCTCAAACGTTTTTATATTTTATAGCGATATGTTGTTGAGGTATTAATATCTGGACGTCAAACGAATATGCCTTTAGTAGAAATAACAAATAAAGCATTCCTTTGTTTGAAAACCACTAGTTTGGCGACGCGTAGTTGACGCAGTATTTTTGTGATACAGGTCACCTAGGGCTCAAAATCGGATAGTTTTTATTCTATGTGACCTATACATTTTTAACAATCCATAGAGTATGTCGAGCTTGTTGATGTAAAGTATATCTAAAAATCAACAGCTTCGATCCCCACCGGGTCAACTTTTTCAGAAATGTTGGACTTCGTCTGGAAATCTGGATACAAAATGGGCGGCAGTAATATCGACCAGCCGGGTCACAGTCCACCGTCCACAAATGTAAAGGCGGCCAGTATAATCGCGTTTGGGTTTCAATCTGTGGATTCCCGAATATCGCATCTTGAATAGTTTTAGATAGATAAGTAAACACATTATTAATTCAATTGGACCTCTCGCAGAGAAAATGTCGTAAATTAAAAATTTGTATTGAGATATCTCAGAATGAAATGTCGATCAGAATTAAGGCAGGTCGCCCGGAAATTACTACTCATGTTGCTGACGACGGAAGCCCACCCAACCTGTCGCCGACACTAACGATAAACTTCCTAAGCGTTTGAACTTGTGAAATACTTCTCAATTATATTATTAATTGTGTATTAATAAAAATATTATGGACATAGAACGTGGAAATATGTTTCTGGTCGAACGAGTTTCGCATAGGGTAATATATAAAGAAATATATCCAGTGCAATTAAAACTGAAGGTGCGTTAAATTTGTGGTATATAATCAATAGTGTATGTTACTGGTGCCATTATAATCATTTGTCATATTTCATACAAAGTGCCTTTTCAAGAGAAGAGTGCCCATATACCTTCTTGTTGTGATAGTGGTGGCCCCGGCCTAACATACATACATATAAGTTTGATGAAATCATTACATTCTTTAGGATTTCTCTCTCGGGTAAGAACAACTTCCTTTTGTGAGAGATATAGTCGAACCTTTCCAACATAAGTATTTAAGCAGGGTTATTATTCGTCCTATCTGAATTTAGAATCTCTCAAATTTAAAAGACCCCTAAAATTATAACGGTTACACCTGAACAATCTAATCAATATTTTGACGCATATTTGTTATGAGACATTAACGAGAATTTCATTATCATTGGCAGGACAGGGAAGAAAGTAAAGGCAGGTGTTAGAACTCTGCGCTGTCATATAAACGGAATCACGGCAAAAAGTATGTAAAACACAAAACAGGAGGAATATGGCAAACTATAAACAGTCTGGTGGCAGTTTTGATTAACGTGCCAATACTACTTCTGGATTATAAATGGCCGCTCGTGGAGGTATATAATTATAATGAAGAGCCAGGGAATAAGATTACATATTTTACGGGATTTATGAAAATAAATTTCTTTCCAAAAAGAAATCTAATTGCCGGAAACTAATAAAAGTTTATCGATGTAACTTTCGTAAAATCGAGACGATCAAACACAAGTAGGTAACACAGTTGGATTTAGAATTACATCTTTAAAAGAGGAACACACAGATTCCGTGTTGTTGGGCGCATTGTTTATTCATTTCATTTCGGCTCGGAAGAATTTCTCTTAAAAATTAACGCACAAGTCTATAGCCAGGTATTCATTACACTCTCGTCCCTACATTGTTCTCTGCAGCGCTTGAGATTTTTAAATCTGGAATTTCTCATTACAAAGAATGCTTAGATTAAGTAGCTTTTAACAACTCCCACTTTTAAAGCTATACTATACTATACTGTGTTTGAATCGTCGATAAAGCGATATATGAGTTTTAATTATCTTAATAATTAGTTACAGTCGTTTTTTTTATTATTCTGGTTAAAGATTGATAAGATATCTCCGAATATTAAAAGAAAAAAATATAGGTCGACAGCATAGCATATCATATCATAAAAAATAAGTAGCTTTTGGCAAAGGTGTCTGTTTAATAAAGTTGAGTTGGAATTCCTTAAAATATATCCACTACATGGTTAAGATGGGGTAAGTTTATCTGTGGTACTACGCTGTTCAATAAGTAGTGAGAATGCGAAGACAATATACAGGTATCTTTTTTAGGTGTAATTTCATCTTTAGTCAGTTTTAAGAAGTACATACACTAGTGCTTGGTGTGGGGATTTTTTTTATAAAGTTCCTCGTTGTACCACTCAAGCGCTAAAATTGGCTAAATTTACAATAATTATAGATATCAACCACTATAAAATAGATTCTTACGAACGATTTTAATAATAGAGCTACTATAATCAAATTTACTATCGTCTGTATTATTAGAATTATAAAGAAAGATTAACCAGTCTTAACCATGCATAGGATTTTATTTAAAAAGAATCTCTATGGTGAAATGGAATAAACAATTGTAAAATATTTTGGTTTGGAAAGAAAGGACGGCAGTGATTAACGAGGTTGGTAATTTGTGTGACGAAGGCCAAGAAAATTACCGCTAATACATTTGTTTTCTTTTACTTAAACAAAATAAATGGTATTTCCGTCTTCATACTAGTCTTACTCACTTTTATAATATAGTTTGAGACTTGTATCAACAATGTTATGCACAAGTTGTCTTTAGTTTATCAATAGAAACAAAGACGGTAATGGTAGTAGTAAATTTAAATAAAACACTTCTAACGTTTGAAACTATATTAGTTAGCTTATTTATTCGTGACTATAGTTAGTATATAGCTCAAGCCTCCGAATCCAAAATTAAAATAAAATATAAATAAGCAAGTTAGCACGTTTTAAACCGTCACAAGTTTAATTTAAATGTTATGCAAAAATAATGCATGACGTTATGATAAATGAATAAATTATGAAGCTGTAGTTGTATACATAAGTAAAAATTGTTGTTCGTTCGTTCGTGTTCAGCCGCGCCGTTAAAGTGTTAGTAGTTTCCACATTATCTAGGGCATTGCCAGGCCGAGAGCTATAAGCCAGTTCTTGCGATCAGCCACCAGCTGACGATAAAAGTAAGCAGCTTAAACATTAAACCTACGGTCCGCGAGTAATCTTCAAAAAGACGACACAATTTCTATATAAAATCCCCAACCTTCGCAGTCATGCTAAATATTTCAACGAAGAATTATTATCATTGTGATTTAATAAACGCTTTCGGGTGGAATTTTATCCCCTTGTTACTTGAATAAATTTGATTAAAGCAATATTTCTCGGTTTTTATATTTATGCTCTCATCAATTTATCAAAAAAAAAACTATTTGAACTCTAAAACAGAAAGCCTAAGTAATGAGTCTTAATTATTTTTTTAAAGCTAATATTTTGTTTCTTCTATTGTACCATTTGAACTTAAAAACACTTTTTACAAAGTTTTACAGTTTTATCAAGTACTATCTGTGCCAGCGACTTCGTTCGTCGTATAACGTTATTTTGGGAATGAAAATTTATTTTTGCCAATCTCCTCCTCATCTTTATATTTTATAGCAGTTGCACACGACATCGCTCGCGTCTCTCTTTTTTGCAAATATTTAGATCATTAAGGGGAATTTTTCACATATTATTTAGTAGCTAGAATCGTTTACGCAGCGCACACAACGGATACCCTCAAAGATGGATAATTTTCCCTGTTTTTCCACATTTTCAAACGTTTCTTCGCACCTATTAGTCTCAACGTGATATTTTATTGCCCAGACCTTTCTTAGATAAAGCACCAACCAAAATATTTTTTAATTGGAACAAGTAGTTCCTCGGAGTAGCGCGTTACAAACAAACTCTTTGCTTTATAATATTAGTATAGAAAAAGATAATATATAAGGAATATCATTGGTATATTGTACAGTAAATTGTTTAATGCGTAAGGATGAAAGTTGTTTGTTTAAGAACTTTCGCAACCGAAAGCTTGTTAGAACTTGAACTCCGTGACACAGATCAGTCGCTCAACAGGTACAAGCTTTAAGAAACCCTGTGATGTGGAGAACGCCCACCTTTTTTTCTATATTAGTAGCGCATTATTTTCTATCGTGCATGTTGTATACGTTTGTTTAAGACGGAATACGGTTTTTTTTATTCATATAAATAAGAAAAACCCGTAGCCACTGTTACGAAATGTCCACGAGAATATTTAGTACCTAACGCTACGATTGCAGAATTACAATGTGTTTGACAAAATATTAGTGTGGGCTTTGAAACAACTTCTCTAGTACTTTTTATAGGTGATTATGGGTAGGTTTTAGGTTTTTTATCGAAACCGTAACTATATATACAGTCTGTAGTTCATGCGAGTAGTACACACTTAAATAAAACACTTGTAACGGTTTAAAAAGTTTTCTCGTAACTATGCTGCAAATTGTTTTATTTTCGCAAATTTAAACTTCATACATAAATCTTTCATTGAAGCCTCTGTATAAATTTAATCCACTTATTTAATTAAGGACGGACTTCTATCATTTTATGCCCATTTAGAGTTGAAGCTAATCTATCTTTGACAACAAACAAAGTTAGCCAAGGGTCGGATTAAAAAGGTGAAGAGGACGAACAAATATTGATTCGCATTCCCAACTCGCCCTCCGCAAGCAGGCTCTACAAAAAGGAAACTTAAACCTCTACGAATGTACCCATTTAACTCGTACATACATATTATGAAACACAGAAACATTGTCAAAGGGCTTTTATTTTAACGTAAGCAAACGGTTTGTGTTGTTGTAATCTAATGTATTACATTTCTTGCCAATTTTGTAAGTAATGACGATCAGTTAATGTTTATTTACTCTCGGAAATTACATACAGTATACAATATTGCACTTCCGATTATTTATCTGGTAGAAATTTCCGCGCCACGATGACATGACCACAGAGCAAATGCATTGGCGAATTGAAAATAATTCTGAAATACGATATGTTTGTTTTACAAAAACGCAGCTTTTTACACATTTAAAACTGGTCTTGATAATTAATTAAGGAAATTTTAGACATTTTTAATATTATTGTTACATTAATATAAAGTCATTATCTCGTCTTCATCGCATTAAAACTTCATAGGAATATGTTAACATTGTAGATAAACTTACACTGTTTCTAGTACTGTCCTCTATAAAACAAATATTAAATTATAGTACAAATGGTCAATCACATGTTTAATGTGAAAAGCTGAACGAGTTATTTCCATTCTTTTAACAATAATGGTTATACGTAGCTTTGTTTTCCATTTCAAAGAAGTGGCATACAATTAATGACCAGTTTGATGGGATTTATTTCTTAATAATTACATAAAAAATGGGTATTTACTATTTATAATGTTTGAAATACGTGTCATCTATTATCATTTTTTTTTAATATGTAATGACCTGGTAACGAGACCTTTAAGCGAAGTCTTATTATCACTTATCATAGTAACACATCATAGACTATAGTTATCAAAAGCATAATACTCTATATTCAAAGACAAAAAACAAAAACATCACAGATATAATATATCTGTAAGAAATAGATAAACAGCAATATTGTTAAGAGGCACAGAGATTAAAATTACAATATTTTTATACAATTTAAGGTTTGAAAACATTAATATTTTTGACATGTTAGTATGCACTTATGAATGCACTATTTAATAAAATTAACAAATATTGTAAAAAATAAAAAAATAATTAGGACGGCTTACACAATACTCATTTAAACTTTCCAGCTCGTAGCTCACATCCACAACTAGGTTTATTAATCAACGACAACCTTATTCAATGCCATATAACTGCATATGTGCAAGAATTTCTATTACTCGTAAAAGCTTTCGTTGTAATTACTATCAACCACATTCTAATAATAATCCATTGAATTCAACAACATTTTCAATTTCTAACATTTACATCGTAAAGATTTAAATTGTCATTTTAGCTACGATATTATTTTTGTTGGTTTAATAGTTTTAATGTATTGGATGGTTCCATGGATTGTTTCAGAAAGTTACGTAGATAGTACGGCAATAATGTACGATTTAAATTACTATTAGTTTGTGACACACTTTTTGTATAATACCGTCCAACTGCGAAAACTCCGTTAATCAGCAAGGACCCGGCCAATTTCGCCAAATACCAGCGACGGAACAGATGACGCTAGCGTAGGAGTTTTTACTTTGACATCAAAGACACTCTCATCTTTAGTCTCTCCGTGACCACGACTGCTGTAAAGCATCCAAAACGTCGGGCCGTAGTTAAACTAATTTTCAAATAACTTTTACTAATATATATCGCGTTGTAAACCGTTAAAGTGTTTATTTAAATGTGTACTAAATACTCGCGTTAACACAGTATTTAGTTCAAAGTATTAAAAAGGTATTCAGCTTATATTTCGGTGATATTTGTGAGAAAGTCAACCTTACCTATATTCAGAGTTCGTTAACGAGGCGATGAAATTTTCAAATGGAACTTGTGACATCTAGAGTTTTAGGCTTCTCGTTTCGAAGTTTTTGACCAGCATTCTATACTTTTAATGAGATAAGTTAATGAGGCGCTCTTTCTGACATACCATAATTGAGTTGGAGTTCCTGTAACACATATATCATTAGTTTACTGCTTAATTCATATACTGTATCTTCGCTTCTTTTAGTCACAACGCGATGTGTTTTTAAAATGTTTTATAGCCTATAGAGCATTTATCGAAGAAGACTTCTCTCGTCTAACCAACACAAAAAGAGTTTTTCAATTCGAACCCGTAGTGCATGAGATTAGCGCGTTCAAAAAAACAAACAAACTCTTCAGCTTTATATATTAGTATAGATGAGAAGAGTAAAGGGTTAAAATAATAAAAAAATATTGTTATAAACATAGTTATAATATTATTATCTGTAATCTTTCAAAATAGCCACTCTTCAAATGTGTATTACAATTGACAACGATATGACAAAATAATAACTATTACAGAATCAACTCACTCGAGTGTCCTGTCCTGAGTATTTGAACAAATTGTATATGTATTTTACAGCCTGTAAAGTCGGTCTACGTATTAATTCAGCAAAAACGGTATGTACCTTTTTTGTTGGTGTTGATACAAAGATTTATAAAATCAAGCAATCATTCAAACCAGCTGTAGCCAAAGGGATCCAACTTCCGCGTAATGAAAGGGAAGGGAATCCAATATGGTGACTCGCAGATTTTACTTGGTAGCAGTGCGATAAAGCGGTTTATTAAAGTTTGACTTCAAAAATGTGGTACATCCTAACACAGTGATGAATACAATTCCAAAACAAAAACCTATTTCTTTTTTAAAACAGTGAATGACAGATAGGAATGGAGTCAATAACCAAAACCGTAGACACTCCGTATAACAACGTTATACACAACAAAACTGCCTTTGCCCGTGCAGTCGAGGCCCCCATGTTTCCCCCCTCTCACTCGGGTGACGATCTGTCCAGCTCTCCAAGCTCTCTCAGGGCACTCCTCCCTATCCACAAAGCCCTATACAAAAAACAAATTTACCAAGCTAACACATACGTTATCATAAAAAAATAAGCTGGAGCCATTCACCTGATAAAAAGTAAAAATACTCTACCCGATTTAATATCTAAACAAAATCGCTGACAACCTATTTCGGTTATGGACATTCGGAATTTCTACATTTAAAATAATTCACGCGACAGTTGCAGGCCCTTACACTTACTTTGCATCTATTTCTGTTTTAGACACACGCGAAAGTAAATTTAGTAATAAAAACATCCGACGTTGGTGACGTCCGTTGAATGCTTAACAGCAACGTTGCCTATATTTAAGTTCAACATGTTTTATTTAAACCATTGTTGCAACTTAACTGTAGGAACTTAATTATACAGTCGGGTCCACGGCTAATATATTTCGCGTATAAAACCGTTAAAAGCTTTTATTCAAACGACAAAACCTCTCAATTTATATTAAAGATCAGCCCTATTCAAGTGATTATCTTCCTAAAGTACGCACTTCAATTTAAGTATCGTCTATAGCATATCTATAACTATTCGGAAAAACGACGGATCCAGAACAAGCTGTTGCACAACTTGGAGAAAAAGACTTCAAACATAATACATCTGAAAACCCATTCGTCTCTACGAGCGTGTACGTCGCTGTTCAGTATTCTTCCATACACGATTCCCTTGGTACAGTCTACGGCATCTATGGACTAAAGTACCGACCTGTTGCTCAATCGATTTGGTCGGCTTTGTGTGGCGCACACTCCACTCAGCTTTATTTCACATTAACAGAACGACTCAAATTGTGACGCAAACTTAAATTTCGTCTTGTTCTGTTCTCTATTAATTGTAATACATAAGTGAAATCCCGTTTACCATATTGACAAATACATTTCTCTGTCTGTTGCACTGGTCGATTTTATTTACAGACTTCAGTAATACCTCTGGCACTGTAAGACACACTTATTGTGCTTTCCCGGTGTTCAAAACACGGTTCGAACACGGTCCAGCACGCTGTCCCAAGTTAGGTGAAAGACAACATAAATAAATATTTCTATATCGAGGGATAATAATAAAAAAGATTTATTGAGAGATAAGTTATAATAGTATTGAGTATCAATACGCAATATGACTACAAAAAAGTCCAATAGAAATAATTTGTATCTGTCAACGTGAAATTTTATATTCATCATCATTATTGTAATCTAAAAAAATACTATAACATGTATACTCTCGTAAACAACAGAAATTTTTTTTAAGTTATTTATTCGTACGGAACATTTAACTTTTTGGTTCTAAATACAAAAAAAAATAGTTTTTATTAAAGTAATTCTGTTTAACAATCAATAATCTTCACTCATGCTATAAAACCTCACAATGAAATCTTGTCTGGAATTGTATGACGGGATACCTACAATTTTATACGTAAAATTACACAAAGATAGCTCATAATCAAGATGAATCCTTCGCTACTAATTACTTAACTTAAGTAGATTAAGAACTTCTGATATCTTTGAGGTTTACTCAACCTACCGACTTAAGTAGCTGTAGCGTAAATTAAATGCATAATAGTAAGTTATTATTTTCTATGAATAGCTAATTATTAGCAACTGCGTCTACTTTTTGTTTGATATTGTTTTAATTAATTTGTACACATAAAAACAAATAAACATACTTTTTAACCGTTGAAGACCGTTATCAGTTACACACACGGGAACAGGGACTATTTATTAACGAATTCAGGAGTAACCTAAAATTAAAAATATACGTATAGGTACAGATAAGAAAAACAAAAAAATAATTACTTTATAAAAATACAGATAAGTATTCCATTATTATTATTATTATATTTATTCTATACCGAGCATAAATCGGCTTAAGTATTGTCATGCTTCTTTCCGGATCACTATGCTGTGAGTATCGTCGTTTTACTTAAAGACTACAATATAATATGGTTTAACTCGATGAGAAAAAGGGCAATATTTTGTTGTTAACTCGAGCAGCACATATCTAAGTATACTCTAGAGCCGTCTTAAATTATTAGGCCTTGTTCTAAACTTATATTTAATTGATCAATAAACAGAACGTAATTTAGATCAACACTTAAACAAATAATATTGAAAAAAAAATAACTTTTGGCGGTTAAAATCATGTTGACATAAAGATAATCTAAGGCCTACGCGAGAGTTCATAATGTAGATTATACTATATTACTGTTGTTATATGTATAGTACTGTATTAGTGTTGCCAACTGCATACATTAAAATGCAGGATTTATATAAAAAACCGAAGTATCACTGCTTCACTGCATACAAAATATAGAAGCGAGAAAAAACCAACTTTACTTCACGGTACTTTGCTTAAAGAAGAAATTAAGAATTCATATACCCTTAACAAGTCTTTAAAAACTAAGGATGCTTATATACTATAATATATTAACTACCTAGAACACCCCAAAAAACAGGGCATAAAGGGATATTTGGCAACCTAACTATAATATAAGTTTACAGTCATATTTGCCAATAATATTTTGCAGTTTTAGTATTATGAAAAATATTTCCGCCACTGGCCCTAATGATAAGGTGACAAAAACAGTAATAAGGGTAATAATGGATGAGGCCAAATCCAATAATCCAACCTATATTCCCAAGGCAATGAGTAATTAACTTTTTCATTTAGCTTCAGTTTTATTTAACTGACACAATAAATATATTTTCAGTATGACAATCTAGGCACTTAAGAAACTGTGTCGTTAATAAGAGGAATGTGTCAAGGATTACCATTCAGGTAAAATTTGTGAACTTTAGGAACTGTACCATCATCACAGGGTCGCAGCAACTTACTTCTTTGTGCTTTGTAGAAGTGGCTCTTTTAACAAAAACATTTTATTCAGCTGTTAGACATCTTAATATAGTAATACTTACAGAATCAAAAAAAAGTATTTTATTTTTTACCTAAATAATCACAGCATATGTTAAACATACTTTTAATCTGAGTTATATATAAGAACGGATACAAAACCTATCTACACCTATAAAAGTTTAATTAATCCCTAGTCTTAAGACTTAGCAGTGAATATCATTGCCAATATATCTGGGGTTCTTAAGATAGCAGATTCCATTTGTAATTTAGCTGGTGTTTTCAACTCTTGGACTATAACCTCTGACCCATCAGGATTCCATGCAGTGAATTTGGCATCCAATGTGGACTTTTCATAAGTTACAATAGAACAGGATTGTCCTGAAAAATACATAATTGTAATTAAAGCTGTTTGTGTAGGGAAAGTAACATTAATAAAAAATAAATCATTAACGTATCACCCTATTAACTAAAATAGCAACAACTTGCCTTGTAGTTCTTTAATTGATCTTAAGAAACCTTCTCGCAATGCTGAAGAAGCCTCTTGTTTTTGCCTTACTTCATTTTCAGATACCATTGTTATAAAAACTTGGGTTTTAAATATACTTTTAATTACGAGCTCATTTCCTTTAAGACATTAATATTTAAACGAAATTAGATATTATATTACTATAACTGATATGTACAAGACTAACATTTTTTCATTTATAATTTACGAACTTTGAATACCTACGGTATTGATGTTAAAAAAAATAGTTAAAATAATATAAACCATAGACGTAGAGTTTAACATAGCCAATGAAGAGACGACAGAGTATAGAACTACGTAATCGCCATCTTTTCTATAGTCTGTGACTTTTACAATTTGTTCCGATTCAAAGTCGCGTTCGAATATCGATTTCTTTTGCTTATTAAATTAAAACAGGGAATTTAAATATTTTTTAATTCAGATAATGATTGAAGATAAAAAAAGTCTTTCTTTTACAATCAAAACATTAAAGTGCTTAATATGCTAGGAAATAAAACGCAACTTTTCGTATAATATTCATTTAATCGTAAAAATGATAATCATTCACACTGCGAACTTATACAAAACGCCAATCACAATATTAACATTGTTAATCATAAAATAAAAAGGTGATAAATACCTGAATCACTCCTCAATGGAATCGGTATAAACCTAGGGGCACATTTGTAGAGGTAGCTACACTATACATATTAAACCTAGCGTAACAAGTATAATATTGCTAATACAATAACATGCATTAGTTTATTTTGAATATCCGTAAAGTGACCATATGCTTGGCACCTCGAAACGGTTGGTCAGCTCCCGAGTTCTTTATTCTTCAATGTTCTCTAAGCTCATAAGTACCTCTTAGTTGCTGCTGATCTGTTTTCTTCTTTGCATTCCCAACTGAAAAGTCCATTGACATTCTAGTACTGAGGATTAGAGCATCAAATAGGAACTACCTTTAATGATAAAATTCATAAAACCGAAGTAAATCATATAAAGATACTTCCTTTTAAGGTTTAGGATATTTTGTTTCATATGGCAACAATTTTCAGAAATTTAAAATAAATAGACGAGGAAAAAACATAAAAAATAGTTGCCATAATCTGAGTACCTGCAAATACACAGTAGATGATGTGAAAACAGCATCCATTTGTCTCAAGGAAAATATTTCGTACGCGGGACCTCTCTATATGGAATATTAGTAATGGCAATTATCAGGAATTATTAAATCAGAAACGCCTGGAACTTTGTAAGCCTACGTAATACTTGAAACATTAGAAGATTTATTGAAACGATAAGTATTTATTAAACATTTGCTTAGTCAAGAATGGAAGAATGACCGCGGCTCTCCTAATAATAACCCTAACAAATACCTGGCATCGCATACTTGCGACAGAAGGCCCGACTGGCAACTCGATTCGTGACGACAACAAAACAGAATTTCAGGTACCTCTAGAAAACGAAGCCGAGCCCGAACATTATGCACATTAGCCAGATTCCAAAAAACCGGCCAATACATTAATTATGGCGACCAGCCGCTATGCAAAATACCAATCAAATACCTGCAAATTCCGTCGGTGTGACGACAACTACCGAATCAACGGGGTGAACTACCCTCATTAGATTGCCATACCGATGTAATATTTTGGTATATTTTACTAAGAGCTGTAAAATAACAGTGTTCACTTTATTACTTGTTATTTGTCTATTAATTGGGAGCATGTGAACTGCTTGTGAGTGACCGTTATGTGTTATTGTTACGGCTGGTTATTTAAAGCTGTGGGCGACGTGTGAGGTGGGGGTCGTATTCATTTATTATGCTTACCGTTTCGAGGGGGTTTGTGATACCTCAGTTTCACTAACGGCGGTCGCGGGAGCGGCGACGTGAGCGGTCATGGGGTGATCCTGCAATTTAAGATTGTCATCATTTCGAGCATGGTTTGTCCAGAATTATTAGAGGGAATGCCCATATTATCCATAGAAAATAAATCAAAAGTTTAAAAGAGTTATTGTGGCAACACAATAATGAGTAAATTGTTGTACTAACTTATTTTCCGATAAATATTGGAGTTTTGAAACATTCTTAAGCTACTAGGCATAGGACATGACCCAGACGAGACCTAGGAGCTTACTTGAGTAGAACAGCAAAACATATCGTTGTTGATGCCGGTTTAAGTCGCGCACTGAATTTTTAAAATCTATATCATAATAAATGTAATTAATTTCTGTTTTTTAGTGGTGTGGGTATTCCCCTTTCAAAGGAAAAAACACTTACTTCTACGATGTTTGCGCTCGCGATCACGGTCACGGTCCCTATCACGCTCACGCTCTCGATCGCCGCGTTCCTTCTCCCGCTCCTTTTCCCTTTCCTTGTCCCGGTCCCGACGTTGCTCCCTGTCCCGCTCCCTTTCCTTGTCGCGGTCCCGTTCCCTGTCACGCTCGCGTTCCTCGTGACGATTATTCTTGTCATTGTCCCTGCTTTCCCTGGAATAATAATAGTTTTAAAATCTAGCTTGTACTGATTGAAAAATTAAAGCACAGACTAAATGTTCCTGATATTTACCGAAGCATTGGGGTTTTTTTTACAAGACATAAAGGCATTGAAAAGGAGGAACAATTATTTACCAAGCCGAGTCTTAAACTTAGATGTTATTTAAAAAAAATAACAGGAGTAACACTCCATAGAAAAGACACAACTAGTTTCATATAAAAATAAACTTAGAGGAGAAAGAGATACACAGTTGTAAGTTAGTTCTAATACCTATGTCTATCTTTGTCACGCGTACTATCTTTTTCTTTGTCCTTATCGCGGTCCCTTTCACGGTCTCGTTCCATACGCTCCCGATCTCGCCTGTCTGATCCCAAGCCGCCTCCACGAGCGTTTCTTTCTTTCTCCCTTTCCTCTCGACGGCGCTTTTCTTTCTCTTGTTGCTCTTTCTCGCGAGATGCTACCATTTCTTCATATGCTTGTCGTAGTTTAAAATATCTGTAGCAAATATTTATAAAGATGAGTTACTGAAACAATTTATCAACTATCTTTCAGTTGTCGTTTCCATACCCAACATGTTGCTTGCCAGATAAATGGTCATCAATTCTCTGCTGTGCATCACCAACAATTAAAAAGGCGCCACATACTGGACACACTTCCATTTGTTTCTCTTGTGCAGCAGCAAGTTCGGCTGTCATAGACCAGTGACTGAAATAAAAAAGTGTTATGATTTATAGACTTATTTGGACTCAAACTAAGATAGAGAATAATATATATATATATAAACAAACTAATGCAAAGTATATTTTAAAATAATTTTCCGTTTTTCAATCAATATAACCAACCTATTTTCCTGTTGTTTAAGAAGTTGATCTTTTTCTTCTTTTAACCTGTCACACAATTTCATCAGTCCCTGAGCTTGCTCTACATTTCCACATGTTCCTGCTTCCTCTGCTTCTCTGACTAATGATGTTATTTTTTCAGACAACAGAGATACCTAAGTAGAAAGCAGAGAAATAGTATTACCAATAGGCCTATGTAATAATAAAATATATCTACTACCACCAAGACCACTCCTGACTGGTTTGGTTTAGGTGTAGTTTGCACTTATCATTTTTATGGTAGGTAAAATTCAATAAAAATTACCTATTGCATATACTTTTTAACCTGTAAGTGTCATTTGGAGAAAGTAATCAAAAAAATAACTCTGAGAATAGTTATTATAATTTCACAACAAAATACATAAATGAGTAAGACTATTAATCTTGTTTTATACACACCTGTTCTTGATTTTTCTCTGTTTGAGCTTGAGTCATGGGAGGACCTTCTGGTCTTGAATTCATTAACTCAAGACGCTGTTTTCCTTTTTGTATTTTCCCTGTAAGATTAATTGTTATTATTGGCTTTATTAACTTAACTTATATATAAATAATATTTACATAATATTATTTATGTATAAGTTTCTTTTCACTTAAGTATATAGAAAACAGAGCAAGGCATCCATAATAACACAATCAGAGCTCTGTTGGTTGTCTCGTTTTTGCAACACATTATAAATGTTTTCAAATACGCAAACCTAACAGTTCTGAATCAAATACCTAGTAAGTTTAACTGCCGAAAGAGAGATATAGAAAACATTGTAATGACATCACTGCAGGTATGCAGGGCAAATAGTATCACTTTTATTATATGAATCTTACTATACTAACCTAATTTTAAGAACATTATAACTAATATACTAGACTTTTAACTCCCTGAATAAAAGTATTGTTATCATTATTAGACACATGTAATGATCTAAGCTTATTTTTAATTCAAAAATAGGCCAACAAGTGTTCAAAAACTTACTTTCAACATCATTTATCATGTGACGGCAAAACCGCAAAAACTCTTCTATATATTGAGATTTTTTATATGTAAAATCAGCTTTCTCAAATAATTCCTTCACTTCATCGTCATGCACTTTTGGACAAACTCCCAGATCTGCCCGGGTGTTGACAAATAAATCGTGTGGACAGAATTTCACCATGTAATATTTACAGTACTGAAAATAAAATGATATTATAAAGGTTATCATAAAATCCCAAAAATAAAGAAAACATGGTAAATAAAACTCATCGTATCTTACTCTCAGAAGTAGAGCTCCAACATGGAAATAAAATAAAATTAAGAGAACTTTATTACAATTAAAAAAAACTTCTAATGCAGAAGTAAGGAGCTCCAAAAATATTGATTAAGCCTACTGTGTTAGTGTTTATTCTTATTTATCTTACCTCAGGATCTTCCCAATTCGGCTTTTTAATTTTTTCATTGGGGTTTGTATTTCGATGTCTACCCATCAGTTCATCAAGCAACTGAGCCGCCGCTAAGACAGCCATGGCTCTTGTATCGACAAAACTAACCTAGTATCAGAACAGTCGCTTACAACATTTAACGAATATTAATTGTACGCGTTTCGACTTTTAATTTACTATTACAACATCGATCGAATTTAGATTACAATCAATTACAAAATTCATTACTTAAAACAAATTGAAAGAAAATACAGGATAACGTATCAATAGCTAGGTAACGAAGATTATAAGATTCGTGACTAGTATATACGGCAATTTTACAGTAACAGATTATATTTTACGTAGTAAAGCAACCCAAAATATATTTGATTTTCAACGACCCAATTTCCAACCACAGATGTAATATGACAAAGTAGCGACCTTTTACTTTAACCTACAGATAACTTAACTTTTAACCTGTATCTGTGCTTTACAGCTGATCAACGATTTCTTGTAGATTTTGTTTTGATCTTGTGAGACCACAATTTATGAAGATACAATCTTTAAGTTATAATATTGAATTCGCGATATAACTTTCACTGTAGTACGTACAAAATGGGTGGATTATTCACTAAGAGTAAAAAAACAGTGACGAGAGTAACTGAACAAGATAAGGCAGTACTTCAGTTAAAACAACAAAGGGACAAATTAAAGCAGTACCAAAGAAAGATTGAAATAAATCTGGAAAAACAACGACAACTAGCAAAAAAGCTATTAGCAGAAGACAAACGAGATAAGGCGAAATTGCTTTTGAAAAAGAAGAGATACTTAGAAAATCTTTTACTAAATACTGATGTACAATTAGATAAACTGGAACAGCTAACACACGATTTGGAGTTCACTCAGATTGAAGTACAGGTAAAAAGCGTCTTTAAATACTATTATAGTATTAACCTTGGAAAAATCAATTTATTAATTCAAATTTAAAGTATCTCATAACATATAGAGTTAAAATTTTAATCAGTACCAAAGGCTTATCTTCCAAACTCACAAGATTTAATACCTTAAAATTGTTTGTTTAGATAAATATCCTATCATAAAAAGGGATTAAATTATCCTGTGTACTCATTACCTATAGACTCATCTGTATTCCTAAAAAACTACTAATGGTTTCTATATGACACAGGTACTTGATGGCCTAAAGAATGGAAATGCTGCTTTGAAGAAAGTACATGAAATGCTTAGTATTGATGAAATTGAAAGAATTATGGATGAAACTAGGGAAGGTATTGAAAAACAAAGAGAACTTGATGAGCTAATTTCTGGCCAATTAACTGAGGAAGACGATCAAGCAATTGAAGCTGAGCTAGAAGAGATGCTAGATGTAGGAGTTGAGCTTCCTGAAGTTCCTACGACAGACTTACCTGAAATCTCTCATGAGGCTGTACCTGATAAGACTAAGAAATCAAAAGAAAATTCACAAAAGATAGCTATGGAGGCATGAACATAGTGGAAGTATATCTTAAGATTTAAGTAAAAAGTTTATATTGTATATTTTAAAGACTATGTTAACTATGTATAAAGAGAATATTTTTATTTATAAAAAATTAAGCCTTGATGGTTTCATTATTATTTTTTCTATTTAGTTTAAAGTACACAGTAGTAGTTGGATACAGAGATCAAAACTATCAAAAATATCTTTGATAGTTCTGTCCTGTACAATATGAAGGGATAACTTTTTTTAATCTTGAGTCTAATTATGAAAGACTGACAAACAGTGAAAGCTAATGTTTTATGTTAATCTTTAATTAATTACAAAAAATGAATAATAGCAAAACCCTATTTAAAGAAAAACACCAATAGACATTTGTTTCATATTTAATCTCATTCATATCAAATTACTGAATATAATTTAAAATGTAGTCATACTAATATCTAACAATTTAAAAATTAAAGTATAAATAATGTATTGACAATAAAGTTACATACTTTGTTTTTAATATATAAAATTATGTCAATGATTTACCACATGTTAAGTGTAAACAACGATTCTGAACCGTTAGCTTATTACTTTACAATGTTCTTAGGAGGTAAACGAAATAACATGCCACATATTCTATAAGGTACACTTAAATTATTTATTTCTAACTATGTACATTTACATACAACATCCCTGCAAAAGAGGGTCAATGAAGTGATTACAACACCACTCCTATGTGCCATGTTGCTATATCTAACATAACCAAACGTAAAGACTAAAGTATCACACATTTTACTGTACATAAAAGAATGGCAAATATGAATCTTTTCTCTTCATGATTTACAGGAAGGTTGTAGGGGCAAGGAATGTATGTATAGATACAATGACTATTAACACAAATCCACATTAATAAACACATATTAATACTGAGTAAGAAATATGTACTATGCAATAAGGACCTAGTAAATCAAGGTGGAAAGTGGCTCCTAAAATTAAAGTTAATGCAAATTTGGCATTAATATTACAATAGAAAGAGATTGAACTGATAATATACAAACCTCATTCTGGGTATTCACCAACCAAAATCTGTGTCATAAAATAAATTTATATAATTTTATGATTCTCCCATCGGCTAGTCATATATACGATAATAGTATATAATACGAATATACATAATAAATTTACAAAACGACGACAATTGTTTCCAATTTACAAGTACTAATTAGAAAAATATATCAGTACTTCCATATAGGTATATATAACTTTTGACATGAGGCCATAAAAACACATATGTATTTCCAGACCCATTCTTGCTGTGTTGCTACCAAATGTTTATTCAGTATATGAAGTAAGATCCGAAACAAGTGAATTATTATCGTACTAATAGTTAACAGCGACCGAATGGTGAGCTATGGCTGCTCCGGCGTGGTGCTGCGACGAAGTAAACGAGCCAGTAGCGACGTTGGCTCCACTTGTGGGGGCTGTTGCACGCACTTGCTGTGACAATACAAATTTGTTAATAATTTCCGCTAATGTTTTACGTTTGGAATGCATAAGTTGAATTTAAAAATGGAGGTGAAGGGCGGAAACTAATTAATCGTATATCATTATTAAACGTTATTATCGATGGTAGGTTAGAGTTCCGCTTCTGTCATTGATTTATTTGATTTTTGGTCCATTTTCGGTTATACTGTTTGAGTGTATGGTGCTATTTTTTATTTCTGCTGATTGTTAATTTTTTTATCTCGATATGTCTAGTTATTCACCTGTGTAGTAATTTGCATTACTGTTGCCTGAGGTTGAGGAATTGTATTTTCAGTTACTCTGCTCTCTGATGGTGGTCTAAAATAACAAGAAAAGGACACAGGATAATAAATAAGATTCGTTTATGCGAAAATATCACCAATAAGCTAGGTATACGCACCTAATATCAGGTTTTGTGTCAATATCAAGTGGGTCCGAATCGAAAGTTTTACTGCAATCAGTCATGCAGCTGTCTACTATTGGTAGATGTTCTTCACTTGGGTTATTTTCTGTAGTTGCCGTGTGTGTACGCCGATGCGTGACTAAATGACCTATTAAATAATCAAAATTCAAGATCATTGCCAACGTTATTATTTGCCATTGATTCGAAGGACGGAATAGTTCTTTTACCTTATTTAGTTGTAGCATGCATTATTAAAATTATTCCAAAAATATTATATCTAACAATAACTATTCTCCAACTGTCAAATAGCTTTGTCAACCAATGTTTTAAAGTGAATACTGTCTGTATTAATAAATTTAAAATAAAATCTTTTTTAAATCCAATAGACTTTGTATAACAATTAATTTTTAAATACATAATTAACTAACCTTTACACATAAATTCCTTGGAACAGACATCACATTTGAACACTTTCGATGCTCCTTTATTGTGAGACCTTTCATGGAATAGAAGATTTCCTTTCAATGGAAATGATTTTCCACATTCCCCACAGCTAAATGGTCTTTCCCCACAACTATGTGACCTTAAGCATTAATAATAGTCTAATTAAAAACATTTAATCAATTCAGAGCGTCACGCCATACTAAAAATTATGAAGTAAAATTAAAATGATTGTGAACAGAATCTTGGTTGATTAAACCAACATAATTCATGTAAGATTTCAACACCTCTTAAGGATAGAGTATAATAGTGCATAAAGCCAATTATAAAACATACCTCATGTGAGTGATGAGTTGCTCTTTTCTGGTGAAGGCCTTTGAGCAAACTTTACAGGAATGAGGCGAGTCACCAGTGTGTTGCTTCATGTGATTAGTGAGGTGTTCCTTGCGTGTGAACGTCTTGTTACAAAACTCGCAACGATGAGGCGACTCACCGGTGTGTATCCTGTGACAAATGAACAATTTAATCTAAAGCTATCCCAGAAAACCTTCTAGTAATAACAATAGAAATAAGTTTTTTCAAATCAATTCTTTAAGTAGCACATTATATACTAAATTTATGAAGCTACTTACCTCACGTGATTAGTAAGATGTTCCTTCCTGGAGAAAGTCTTAGTACAGAAGGGGCACTTATGCGGTGTCTCACCCGTGTGGAGATGCATATGATTTGTAAGGTGCTCTTTACGAGAGAATGACTTTGTACAGTATGTGCACTTGAAAGGAGTTTCGCCGGTATGTTGCCTAAAACAAAAGATAAGATGTTGCTTTTGTCACTTTTTCATATTTTTGGGCAAATGCTGGTCCAATAATATTAAAGAAGGTCCCATTAATATTGTGTAAACGTCTTGTTTATTTGTTTTCTTCTCATATTACGTTAAAGGGAGACCGGATATCTCTTCATCATATTGCGACTCTCTGCCCAAAATTAAATAGTTCGGAGTATTGTACCAAAAGTGTAGGATATGTATGGATATATCTTATGTATGTAGCTTTACCTATAAGACATTTATGAACACAGCTTGTAAATGAGATACATTGTTTCCCAAACTATTTTTTCACCCAAAACTCACCTAATATGATTATTTAGGTGTTCTTTCCTGGTGAAGGTCTTGGTACAGAAAGTACAAGCATGCGGCGACTCGCCCGTGTGCGTCCGAATGTGAGTTTTAAGGTGCTCCCTCCGGACGAACGAGCGCGGACACATCGTACACTTGTGTGGAGCCTCCCCGGTATGCTGTCTGCACAGAGTACATTCCGATTTGAACTTAAAAATAATCTTACGTATATACCGAAAAGCAGAAGCTTCATCAAATCGGAATGCACAATGCTGTGCTACTGAGCATAGAGGAAACTTCACACGCATGTTTTAACATTTTGTGTATCAACGCTTGTTTAAATAGCAGGTCGTAAAAATAGGAAAGGACCAAATTAAAGGAAGCAGTTTGTAGCACAGCATTATGTCAAACGAGGAATGGAGGGATCTAGGGGTATAAAACTTAATATTTTAACTTGTAAATATTCCAAGACACTTCACCACGCTTTTATGCTATTCTGATCTAAAGAATGACAACACTTAAGCTAACTTTAAGACCTACCGTATATGATTTGTAAGATGCTCCTTCCTGGTAAATGACTTAGAACAATAGGTACATCGATGCGGCGACTCGCCCGTGTGTTGTCGTACATGGTTTGTCAGATGCTCCTTGCGAGTAAATGACTTCGTGCAGAATGAACATTTATGAGGCGACTCCCCAGTATGTTGCCGCACATGGTTTACTAAAATACATCATTAATTTATTATATGTTTTAATAAATTCAATTAGTTTGTTTTGTATATTATTTGTCAGCTTCAACAAATAATAAAAAAAATAGTACCACATCTATACTAAAGCTGAAGGGTTTGTTTGTTTGAACGCGCTAATCCCAACTAATATTGGTTCGAATTGAAAATTTATTTTTGTGTTGGATAGAGCATTTATCGAGGAAGGGTATAGACACACATCGCGATATAATTCATAGGAGCGAAAAAACAGCGGGTAATCAGAAAAAAAACGGGGAAAATGACTTATCATTATGGGTTGCCGAGGCGTATGCTGCAAGAACGGTTCAAGATACACAAAAATATGTATGAAAGAATGATTCCACTTTATATAGTCTAAAAAAAAGTCCGCGACGTCATATGTCTATCTTTTAAGATTTACTTGCAAGAACGACCGGATATGACACAGCTAGTAAAATAATAATAATACAAATATACCTAAATGATCTTTCCTAGTAAACGCCTTAGGACAGTATCCACATTGGAAGGGAGTTTCGCCAGTGTGCTGCCGTACATGGTTAACGAGATGCTCGCGTCGAGTAAAAGACTTCGAGCAGTAGTTGCAACGATGAGGGGATTCTCCTGTGTGTTGTCGTACGTGGTTAAGCAAATGCTCCTTGCGCGTAAACGTCTTGGAACAGAAGTCACATCGATGGGGAGTTTCACCTGTAAAAAAAAAAGAGATTTGTTGGTATTTTTCAACTCTTAATGCAATGTTAAACCCAGCATGCTAAGATCGTCTTAAAAATTTAACATGTAAATCCAAGCCTGAACACCAGCGGGTCATGAAAGCGTCAAATAAAGGGGAATACTAACCGGAGTGCCACAGAATGTGATTGGTGAAGTGTTCCTTTCTGGTGAACGACTTGCCGCACTGTTCGCATCGGAACGGCGTGTCGTTAGTATGTGAGCGCATATGGTTCACTAAATGCTCCTTCCTAGTATACTTCTTGCCGCAAATTTGACAATGGTGCGGCGTTTCACCTAGCGAGCGGGGCAGAAAATAAAACGTCTCATCAATGATGCAACTATCTCTTCCAGTGTTCTTCAACGTCTGAATAGCGTTTACTTACTAATGGCAATTGTTTTACTTATATTTTATTATTTCGTGCCAACTTCAAAAGCAGTTGTTTTGAAATTTTGAAAATTTTTTCTATGATATCAATGTTGACTTAAAAAACTGAATGTGATTTATTTAAGGCTTTAGCCCCAAAAACTTTGAAAAACACTGATAGACAAGACTATTATAACAAAACATTTTCGTGCATTGTTAGTTGTCTGGGGTAAAGCAAGGTTTGACTGGAATTGATTTGACATGGCATTCTAATAGTTGAATCATTCCGTTACTTTCTACTTTCTGCACCACTTTAACCCTATTTTGGTGCAGGCTTGGCTTCACACATAATATATTGTCTAAAATTACTGTTATATACGTATATGTAGTAATTAACGAGATTGACTATATAAAAAATAAGTAAGGAAAGAATATTGTTTAGAAAAACCCCTTCCCTGTGTATGTTATGAAGCTTAAGATTATGTCTCATGCGGACATGAAATCTAGAATTTTGGCGACGTTTTTGTTTGACCAAAACACAAAGCTGTGTTGCAATGACTAACCGGTATGCCACATGACGTGGTTCATGAAATGCTCCTTGCGCGTGAAACTCTTTTTACAGATCTCGCAGCGATGTGGAGTTTCACCAGTGTGCTTGCGTACGTGGTTCACCATGTGCTCTTTACGTGTGAAGGTTTTCGCACAGAATTGACATCTGAAATGCAAGCTCAAGATATATATAATAACTAATTATATAGGCATACGTAGTTTGTTGTTTTCATGGTTGATATTAATTAAATAACTCTACCAAATTTGAAGTCATTTTTTTAAATACTGTCTATAGTTTACGCGAGTAGTACACATTTAAATAAAACACTTTAACGGTTTAAAACGCGATATATTAGTTAAACTTATTTGAAAATGATTTTTAACTTCGGCCCGACGTTTCGGATGCTTTGCAGCAGCCGTGGTCACGGGGAGACCGAAGTTAAAAATCATTTTCAAATAAGTTTAACTAATATATCGCGTTTTAAACCGTTAAAGTGTTTTATTTAAATGTCATTTTTTTAGATAATTTAAACAAGAATCATTCTTTTATACATATTTTTTTGGTTTCTAACGTTTTTGCAGCGCACGCAAAGGAAACTCTAAAAAAAAGATGTATAATTTTCTCAGAGTCTTCCATATTTCGCATTGGTGGCACCGTTATGTTTTATACCTTAAAGCTTTCCGCAATAAATGCTCTAACTAATAAAAAACAATCTTTCAATTCGAACCAGTAGTTCCTGAGATTAGTGCGTTCAAACAAGCTTTAACTTTACTTTTTAATATAGTCAAATACTTATTTCCAAAATACTTTGTATATTATGTACATTAGTACAAATAATGATATACACTACCTATATGGGGTCTCGCCAGTGTGCGTTCTGGCGTGGTTGTCAAGGTGCTCTTTGCGCCAGAATGTCTTCTGGCAAGTTGTACACGCGTACGGCTTGTCTTGAGCGAGTCGCTTAGCCTGACGTTCTGCCGAGTCTCCAGCTGTGAGCAATTTGGCATTTAAAGTTCTATTGTTATTTCAGCAAAAGTAACACGTTAATAAAATTTTTTGTTATAATTCGTTGCAATACAGATATTGTAAAATCTCGTTTCCCACCATGGGTCTTGGGGCGAACACATTTTTGTGCCAATACGGACTAAGTTTTTTGGTCCTTTTTAAAAGTTTCCTTTTATGCCGTTTGGTCTTCTATAATTTCAAATTTTATGTACAGTTAAGAAATCCCTTACCTAGATGACACTTTCCATGCTTAGACAATTCTGTGGGACTAGAAAAAGCATTGCCGCAAACCTGACACGTATATGGTTTGTTTTCACCATGATATCGCCTATAAACAAAATGTAATTATGTTAATATACCACTAAACATACATGTATTTTTTTTCTTAGAAACTTGTTTAGCAAGTTAAAAAAATTATTGTATTTATCTATTTAAAAATATTTCGAGTTTCGACCAAAGGATTTAACACAAATTTCTCCTGAATATCCAATAAACTTAAAAAAATATTATTTACCGAATTATTTATTACATTATGCTTAACCAGTATTTGAACCGAGAGAAATATAATCAGTATATATGCTTTGAAAATACCATGTATACACTAAAAATATGGGCATATAGGTTTACCTGTGAACGATAAGTTGATATCTAAATTGGAATATTTTTCCACAAATGTCACATGAGTGATGTCCAGGAGATGCTTCTGATTCAGACATAGCCGTGCTTGTGCCTGGTTCCATTTCCACTTCGTATAATACTTGCTGTTGGAATATATTTGTATTAGACTTTTTACATATGATTTTTTATTATGACAAACTTGTGCCTCTGTCTACTGACTGAGTTTCACAGTGAGTAATGGACCAATAAATGTTTCCTCAAGATTCGAAACCAGCACCTCTTTTATTAAATAAATGCTCAGAATTTTATGAACCATAGAGGTGGAAGTAGTAAAAATTTGTTATATATATAAGCAGACAGAACTTAAACTCGCAAACAGTGTAGCTGGGGTGCTAAGACACAAGTATTAAAAAAGACTGAATAGTGACAGAATTTATGAAATAAATATTCAAATTACATTTTTTGTCATAAGATTTTAATTGTTGAGCTATATATAACCTTATAATAAGATTTCAGCATTTTATTTTTTAATTGTACCTTATTCTGTTGGGTCTGTTGCGCCTGCTGTGGTTGACCTGTTTGCTGCGCTTCTGTATTAAGTTTGCCGAACACCTCATGGTACGCGAGTAATTGCGACAAATCCTCTACATTGACTTTATACATTGCGTGCAAGTCATGGTCGGCTGATATCTTTACAACTGCACCCTCAACGCCCATATTGCCAGCGCCCTAAACAATTTTTTTTATTATAATTACGACTAGCTGTGTCAACGACTTCTTCCGCATAGAACAGTTGCTTTGGGCGTCTAAATTTGTTTTTTCAAACCTTCTCCTTATGATAAATAATTTATAGCCTTCCTCAATACATTCTCTAACCAACATAAAAAAAATCACATTGATTGTGATTAATTAATAGCCGAATAGCTCACCTTTAGATCAATTCCTTTGATATCTTTTATATCAGCTGGAGTAGCAAACTGTGTGGCTTCAATTTTAGCAACGCTTTTCTCATCTTTGACCAACAATGGATCTGCAGCGCTAGTTTCAATTGAAGTTGTACCATCAGGGTTTTGCGTTACGAGAATGTTAGCTGGTTCACCTGTCGCCTGTTCTATGCGAACAACACTATCTATCACCTGCAAGCAGTTCTACATTTGAAATTATCTATGAATTTACATGTTAGACATACATGTATCTTGCGTAATTGCGTATATATTTGTATGGGCCCTCCGAAATATTATTAGTAATACAACACAAATTCGAGATATTAAAGAGATTTTGTATGTTGCGGTGTAGTGGTACATCCATATATAAATTTACTTAAAATCTCTTTATATACCCAAATGTCAAAATTACTACCAAATCTCCTTTAATCAAAGAATACACTTAGAATGAATATGTAAAAAGGAATTTTATCTACCTGATGATGTCCTACAATTTGCTGCAGCTGGTGAACAGTGAGATGAGCATGTTCTGAAGGCATTTTAATTGTATCATGAAGATCATCTTTATCAATAATTTTACCTCCACCAGGCTCCACTACAGTGACAATTCCATCTTCACTTACAGTCAGTTGTATCTAAGGAACAAGGGTTTTTGATGTAAATACTATTTATCAATTTTGGTTCAAAAATACAACAGCTTAGTAAATTATACCATTTAGTTTTTATAGTTTCTTACCTCACTAACCTGCTTCAGGTTAGGTATTGTCATTGGAAAGCATGAAAGATAGCATACTAATATATTCGATAAGATTAGATGTTTTAAACAACATTAATAATTAGTACTAAGTTATCTAAGCATTTTAAAACTACAGACATATTGTATGCAAATTCTTATATTTATTGTGTTGGTGAGTAATGAAATAGTTTAAAGGATTAGGGTGAAAGAAATCATATTAAAATATTATCTTTGAATTTGAATTGAATTCATACAACATAATACACATGAATTGTATGTAACATTCATTTCTTATGTATGTTACACTTTTGCAACAAATTAAAAAATGTAATATTTACACACCTGTTGATTAGAGTGTTCGGGGCGAGCTGCCATTAGCTGTTGTTGCAATAGATGTTGCTGTGAAAGATAACGCTATATTAATACTCCTAATTTTAAAAGCTTTAATAACTACACCATGTAAATAAATCACTTTAACGGTTTAAAACGCGATATATTAGTTAAACTCTATTTATATATTTAACTACACCATCATCAAGGCAGGAGACACAAGTTTTTTAATCAAAAACAACGATACTACAGAAATTATGTTCTAAAATTTAAGATTTGTTTCTATATAGGGATATTAATTAGAAATAAAACTGACATCCTCCAATTAAGCACATAATTTTAAAGAGACGTATATAAACATGCAACAGACAAGACAACTAGATGGGGTCCAAATTTTAATGTACATGATTTCATCAAATTTAACTACTTTCATGCAATAAAGAAGTACCTTTACTGATCTATAGTCTATACTACAATGGCGATATAGCATTCCCGCTAGAAAGGGTGTGTTACCATAATTTACCATATCAATATTATGTTGAACAAATTCGACCCGATTATTGGGTACCTGCTGATGATGACTTCCACCTGACACCTGTGTTGCATTGCTTGATGTTTGCTGTGCCGTCAATTCTTGTTGTGGATTGTGTGCCACCAGAGTTTCTATAAATATAAAGAAATATAAAAATGTTATATTGTTATTTTGTAGTGTACATTAATACTGTAAATAAATATGTTTTGCTTCGTATCAAAAATTTATTTACTTATTTAGAAAATAAAAGATCAATCATCTCATTATTACCATGTCCTTGTCCAGATTGTGATGTTATTATTTGAGATATAGGTATTTGTTGGCCCCCTGCCGAAACCGTGACTTGAGGTTGTCCACTGTGATGACCCAATATAATGTTAGGGTCTCCGTTAAGTATACTTGCATGCGCTTGGCCAAGGTCCTGTAACAAGGAAAGGCTTACATATAACTTTTTAAGAAAATATCTTGAAATGAATAAAAGTAAAACAAATATTCATAATATCACTAATAAATATAATAATCAACAACAGAGGTGTTATGCTTAGTTAAAAATAAATAAAATTACTTGTAAATGTGGCTAATAGTTAACAAATTAAAATTGTAATTAGGAGATACTTCAATAAAAGATGATCATACCTGAACTGGTTTTCCATTTTCAATTCTTGCATTTGCCGGTAAGCCATATACGGAAACTTGAGGAATTGGACCGGGAAACAAATTCGTAAACACCCAATATTTGGCGACGCTAGACAAAGCAACGTTTACAGCTGCCGAATTAACCCGTAGGTCAGTTGCAGACGTCGTAGGAGTTAGATTACTTTGCTGCTGTTGAGTAGATTGTACTCGACTCTGCGACTGGAATTAACAATAACAACCCCCTTTATACATATCCGCTGTCTTATAAACACAAAATTCTGTTAATAAATTCCATACCTCCGAATTCCCTGGTGGCTGGCCACCACCCGTGTTAATATTATGATGCTCCGGATTCATTGTAAGTAAACTATCTCTCACTTAAGCTATTTACAAAACCAAGTATAGTTTTTGATTATTATAAATCGGCATTGTCATAATTTGGCTGTCACTGAAATGGAGGCGCGGGGGACGCGACGGGCCGCCATTAAGAAACTTAGCACACAATAACATATTCTTAAATAACCTTTTTAATATCTTTAAAACGATATAAAGTAATTTTCAGTACATAGTTCAATCAGATACACATTTTACTATACGCAGCACTATTATATATCGCATTAAAATCTTGTTTTATTGATTTTCAATCACATTTCCATCATTTATCCACATATTCACAACGGATGCGACGAACAAAAGTTTGTCAAAGTCTAGACTACCAACATAGAGAGAAAATAATCAACTGCATCACTTTTATATCTTTGTTGATCGGTTCATTCTTGATCTTAAATTTAATTAAACGTTTTACCAATTTTAAATGTTTTGATGAATTCTTGTACCGAAAGAATTTTGATAAATTAAATTTTAATTTAATAAGTGTACTCTACCTTAGTACTAAAGACATTGCAGGTGGCGCCATGTTCGCTAGATGATTCAAGTTAGGCAATATTACAGTTTTTCTGAAATGTTTACAAAATTAAATCTTACTTCAAATCTAATGGTATGCTATATAATCATTTAAATCAAAAGTAAATAGAGTCTGTATTTGTATTTAATTTAATTTAAAAAATAAATGTAAATCCCACAAATATTTAAGGGATTTATATATTCATAAGATTTTTATTGTATTTGAGTGACGTGCATTACGCGTAGAGAACACAGTTAGCTACCTACTTATTTGAGTAGGAGATTTCAATTTCTAAATATTTTTAATTAGGGAATTCAATTACAAAAATAGAGGTATCTTTTAAAACTACGTTGTCGTGTCTATTAATATTATTGCGCGTTAAGGGTAAGGAGAGAAAAGGGACATTATAGTATGCATTATATATACCTATTTAGAATTTATATATACTTTACACGTAAAGTTAGTTTAAGCACTAAGTTCGCTAGACTTTTAAGCACAGATATAATATTTCAATATATAGAGAGAATTCATATTTATATAGATATAGATTTGTTATTTTTGAGGCTCATAGTCAATTGAATGTATTTTTTATTAATAGTCTGGATTAAGTGCATGATAAGCTAATGCACGGATGTAAATTATTCTAAACCTATAATTCACGTGAACGCAAATTGAAACTTTGAAACCGCCTCCAATGATAACCCGACCAGCCAAGTCCGGAGTTTCAATTCAGTAATAACTGCGAGGCTGTAGAGACTGCGCGCCTTCGAATTCGAATCCGCGAAAACATTTACGTCAACTGCTCTAACTTTGAAACCGGCGTTTTTTACATTTCTATCATTTTGAACGTGAACAATAAATAGAAACCAGTTTTAAATGAAAGCATAGCCGAGTTTTTGAAATTAAGCGTTATCAAACTCCATATAAAAAGGAGTGTATTTCGAACTCCGTGTCATCAATATACAGGTAATTTACATCTTATTTGCAAATCTTTTTATAGCTATAAATACATTAATAGTATCCCAGAGGTACGAAGTAAATAAAGGTTGGGAAAAACTTTCTGAGCGAAATACCTATAGGTATCTACTTAAACGTTACAGCATAAAGATAGTAATTTTTGCGGTTTCTTTGCCACAAAGTTTCTAACAGGGAAAATTGTTAATTAAAAAAAAACATGTTTTATGCACTAAACCATATACTTAGATTTTCAATAAGAGGCTGTCAGTAACAGTAACGCACACGAAAGCGACATATTAACGTAAATAATATTACACATCTGTACAATGTACAGATTATATAATAATACTTAACCTTAGACATTAATAATAAATAATGCAGGCAACAATAAATTGACTGAAATAAATTAATAAACTATTTCTAGAAATGTTGAATAATTGAGTTTCATACTCCACTCAAAACAAAAAATAATAATTACCGTATCGGCTATAGCTAAAGTTTAGGTATGTTTCTTGTCGTCACGAAAAAGGTAGGTATAATATTTAATAATTAACTAACTACAGAATATTGTGAATACCTATTTTTTAATTCACATAACAGAAGCCGTTCGCAATTACAGTGCCTATTACATTTAAAACCGTAAAAAAAAATCTAATAAAAACTTTACTTCTACACAAAAGCATCAAGTATCGCATATGGTTACGCTTATATCAACTTTGTTTAAGCTATTATTGGTTTGTTTTACCAATTGCATAATTGAAAGCTGCTTATACAATAGGTTTTAAGTATGGCGGTCAACATACTGGTTTTCTGTTTACAAATTGTTGCATTGCTCGATTACAATCGGTTCATACGACGTGATTGTTCTAATTATTATTGTGCTACTACTTTTTTACAAACCGTCATACTATATAAATTTAGACATAGCTATATCTATACTAATATATAAAGCGTTTGTTTGTTTGGACGCGCTAATCTCAGAAACTACGGGTTCGAATTGAAAAAATATTTTTGTGTTGGTTAGAGCATCTATCGGGGAATAACCTAAAAAAAGTCCGCAACGCTATGCGTCTATCTTTTAAGATTAATTTACAAGAACGACGGGAAGGGACGCGATCGACGGAACAGCTTCAGTTTATAAAGATGCAAAAACTAATTTGGATGCCCAAAATAACGTTTCTCGCGAATGAAGACGCTGGCACATCTAGTATTTTATAAAAAAAACTTTTTGTTTGTTTAATTTTGATCATGTTTAAAAAGCACTGACATTTTTGGTCGGTTTCACTGATCGATAGTATTTACAGGCCATTAAATGATAACATACTCCTGCACCTTGGACGTCTGGGATTTGAACCCACTGTCTCTCGTGCTCAACGTAATGCTGAGCAATGTGTTTAACCATTGAGCTATTTAAAGCGGTCCACTAACTTAAATGAATCTTTATATATAATTTCTTATAAGCTAGGCTATGTTTAAAAATATATACTATTTTATTTTAACCCCCCATGTCCAGTCATTCCCATATCATAAGCTTGCTACTCAATCTTTATTAAATTAACAGTATAATTGATATAAACAAGTTGAACAGACTCACGGGTCATTACTCAATCTAAACGGAAATTCTCTGATTGAAATTCCAATAATAACAGACCCTACTGTTGGTTTATAAGTTAAGAAAGTTATACCTAGGCGCTTCTGTACAAGTGGTAACTTTCGATTTATCTAGCACATTATGCATTGACTTGCTCGATGATTACTTATGTTAATTGTTTGAATAATATAAAGTAACTAACATAACCATTGCGCGTTTAGTACAGATATACAAATATCATGTACTGTTTGTAGTTTACGACTGCTGCAAAGCATCCGAAACGTCAGGTTGTAGTTAAAAATAAATGGTAAATGTATTAGACATTTCGCGTTTTAAAACCGCTATAAGTGTATTTTTTTAAATATGTACGTTGATTTACGGAAATATCCTCGTATAATAATATGAGTAATGGCAGACAATTTTTATTGTTGTAGGTATTACCATCCTTTTTTATTATTATATATTTTAGGAAACAATAGATATAAATATCTTGCCATCAATGAATAACAAGTGAGCATTATTTTTACTTTAATATTTACAAGAGAAATAGGTTGAAGAAACTCTAACATTAGTGCGAAAAGGGGAGTAAGTAAACCAGAAAATTATTTTTAATTTAATTTGAGTGTGGTAACACATTCAGTTGATGGAGCAATATCATGAAACAGTCTTGTGGTCTCGATTCCTTCTGTTTTACGTTTATTGTATATTATATAAAAGATTTCTAAATTACGATTCATTGGACGATGTAGACCATCGACAAAAAAGGAGAACTTCCCTCGCCATGCGTTAAATATCAGTTGACAATAATTGAGAAACGATATCATTAGCGGCCTCGTCTAATGATAGCAACGGGTGCGTTAATGACAACTGTAAACATATTTTTTCACGTTCCATTTCCTATGAGAAAAATTATGGATGCTATGGTGTAATTAGGCTTGCTTGTTGGCCCACCATTTAGTTCTAGTACTTTCTTTTTTGTTGCAAAATTGTAGTTTATCAAAGTTTTTTTTTTTAAACCTTTTTTAGGAGCCATGAAAATCTGTTTTCGAGTTTCGACTACAATAAACTTATAATATGTTTTATTTAGTTATTAATTCTCTTGTAACTCTTGTAATTTTCTCTGCGTGTACGTGTGTGTTCATAATTACTAAATAAAACGAACTCTATGTAGAAACCTCCTTATCCTCTATTTTTAATCTATAGTAAGTCTGTAGTCTATACTTTTTTAATTAGATCGATTTTTAAAACAGTGAACCGAATCAAATTATCCAATCAGAGGAACGTTCATTATAGAGCACATGCAACTTTAATTGCCTACGGTTTTTAAGAAAAACAGCGTTTCGAATGAATTGTCTACCGGTAAGAGATATCGATTCTTTACGATAAATAGAGTTTACCTCGTTGATAATTGGAAATGAACTAATCAAGATTGCTAACCAGCGATTTTATCGCTTTAATGGTTATTTGTGTAAAATCTATTCAAAAAAATCCTTTTAGTAATATTCCAAAATAAGTATTTTCTATTTTTTTTTAATTTAACAGTTTGGCCATCTTTTTGCCTGAGTTATTTATCTGGCAGCCTAACACTATGTATACTGCGAGAGGTCATTTGTTCAAAATGTGAAAATATTAAAACTTAGTGTTTTGAGAATGTGTAATTTTGTCTCCCATGTTATTATTATTTTCTGTCGGTAATAAGTCCACGTTATCCGTGCCATCCCCATATAGCCATTTGTCTCCCATATAAGGAATACACACACTTCTTAACTTTATAAATTCGAAAGAAAATGCACGCCGTAATGTTACTTAGGATGGCCTTATAACGGCCCGGCTTTCCCGGATACGTTGGAATATTATCCTGCATTTGCACCTTATTTGTTAAGAAAATGTAAATATATTGTATTAAAGTAATAAGAAACTTAATAAGAATATACTTATGCCTACATTTTCTTTCAAAATTTATTCCTCGATTTTTTTCTTAATGTAGACCGTACTTTTTTGTATAAATTTGTACGAATTGTCTTTCTGCTGTAGTAATCTCAATTTGAAATGACTTGAAGTAATACGCCAGCGATTTCTTCAAAATTTTGGAAACGTTACTTTTTTTGCATAATAGTACTCCATTCGAAAATAAAGTGTGTGTAAGTTGTGACCACCGGTATATATTAAGTTTGTTTACAATGCCGCGTTAATAAAATCTTTAATCAAATAATACTGGTAATTTTTCACTGGCAACCGATCTTTATAAAATCTCTATTTGAATCTTCTTGCCTAAAGTTAAGCGTGTTTTGAGAAAACCGCCATAAGTGCAGTACAGTACTTTTTTATATTTGTCTGTAGATACGGAAATGAAGTATAAAACTTATTTATATCCTGTCTTTCTTAAACACTGTCTGTAGTTTAAGCGAGTAGCACATATTAAATTGAAACACTTTAACGGTTTAAAACGCGATTTATATTTAACAAAAAATAAATAATATATGGCGTTTTAAACCTTTAAGGCGTTTTATTTAAACCTGTATTTTTATATTACGAGCACTATGGTCTTAATAAGTAACTAATAGGTATCTACAGACAAACTTTTGCATATGGTATTCAATATAAATAGTATACCGAGTAATACCTTCCGTAATACCGGTTTAAAAACCCTGCAGAAAATTAAGATGCTCAATATCATCTCAGATATTTGTAAATTACCTATTGTTTTCAATCGACTGACGTTAGATCTTTCTCGAATACCTTATCTCTAAGTACAAAGCTAATAAGTAATTGGAAGACGCATTGTTTAAACAGAAAACTCTCACGCTTGTGGTGAAATATAACCTCAAGTTGTATGAAATTCGATTTTTTTATCAGGCACGTTTTCCGTATTAACTCGTGTATGTAGTGGTATAATTAAATGCACTTTTTAAAATGTAATACATTATGTCAAATGATAACATCCATAGAGTACTAACATATATATATTACTTAGTTATATACATATCTATAGCAATACTAAGTAAATAATAAAACGACCATCTTCATTGCTGTATTAGGAAGAATTAATTTAAATTGAATTAATAAAACATGTTTTGTTAACTTTGAGGAACAGAATTTGTTTAATAGTTTAAGAAAATATTTATTCACGTTAACGCTATGGCCTCGGAAATGAATAGATCATTTCTACAAAGTGAATCCTTAAAGACATGAATAATAAAGAAATATAGGATCATATAGCGATATACTCAGATATTAAGCTGAAAAACTTGTTTGTTTGTTTAAACGCGCTGATCTCAGAAACTACTTGTAAGACCATCGGTCGAGAAAGGCTTTAGGTTATGTAACATCACTTTGCGACAAATAGAAGAGAAGAAGGTGTGAAAAATGTAAAAAAAACGGGGAAAATAATTCATCTTTTCGGGCTTCCGTTGCGTGTGTTGCGAAAACTGTTTAATGTTGGAAAATTAATCTAATTCCTCTTTACATGTTCTTAAAAAAATTACCACGCTCTATTTGAGTTTATAATATTTGTAAGATTTCACAAGGAATACAGTAGAGTTTATTCCGTTTAAGATTTTATCATTGACCGCAGTATTTATATACTGATTCCTTTTTTCGTGTCTACTGAATTAATTCAGGAAAAAACTGACTACGACGTAGTTACAAATCAATGCTCTACAGCTGGCTGTTTGTCAGTCCCAACGCGGGGTCATTGGGAGACAATTGATACATCGAGACACCGTAAATGCCTCTACAGATAACATATCGCAAGATCAAACGCATACGTTTATAAGCTGTACATCGCAATTTATACGTCTCTAAATTTTTCAAAAATTGAATTATTTCTTTGATTTTCGAAATTCAAAAATATTATAACTTTGTTTGTTATCAATCTTCTCAAAACATGTTTGATTTCGTCAGAAATAGTGGATATCAAATGAGTGGTAGGAAAATCGAAATTTCGTCCAGGTCACGAAGCACTGTCAACTGATGAAAAATCCGTGAAGTTTAATCGCGTTTCGGTTTCAGTCTGTGGATTTTCGAATATCCAAAGTCAAAATAGCTCGCCAGTGTATTTTCCTAAGATGTCATGTGGCTGGGGTATTTCATCTACTTTCAAGCGAACTTCATGCTTGTCTGTCCTCATATATCAGAAAACGGTTTAATACATTAAATTGGGAATAACAAATACCAAAATATTAAAATCTACTGTGTACGGACTTTAATGTTTAAAAATAAATTTCCTATCGGGTAAGCTCTCAAAAGTGTGTTATAGAGGTGACTCACATTTTCTAAATTAATGTTTTATTGACGTAGTAATCATAGTTTTAAGCAAAAGAGTTAATCTAGGTATGCGCTAGCGTAACAAAGACCGATTGTCGATTTATCGCTTGAGTAAGCAAGAACGTAAAAGATCTCAAACAATCTAAAAATCCAATTCAAATTATAAATTCAAGTGTTACAATTGCAAATGTGGAAATATATAATATTTCACACGCCATGATGAGGCGTTTAATTTGAAATTTATACTAATTTTAGAAAGCTGAAGAGTTTGTTTGTTAGTTTGAACGCGATAACCTCAGAAACTACTGGTTTGAATTGCAAAATTATTTCTATGCTCGATAGACCGGGATAGTACCGGGGTTGCGTACGCTGCGTAAATGGTTCTAAATACTCAAAAAATATGTAGGTATTAAAGAATCATTCTTTAATCCTCTTCATTGATCTTAAAAAACTATCGGCGACAGTATATGTCTATCTTTTAAGATTTATTAGGAATAGGAAAGGTATATTTTCTCACTAGGGTGAGTGGTCGAGCTACTTTGACACTGACCTGAATTTATATTTTAGTTATTTCTAGTATTTAAATAAAATACTTTTAACGGTTGAAAACGCGAATCCTGCGATTCCTTGCAGCGTGGTCACGGTATTAATATATCGCGTTTCAAACGTTGAAAGTATTTTAATAAAATTTGTATTACTCGCCTAAACTACACATATTGTTTCTAATACTCTTTTCGATGACAACATTTTACATGTGTTGAGTTTTACATATTTAGAAAAGAAAATGATATACGAAGATGTTAGACCAGGTGGGAATCGAACCCACTAACGTTGGACTAATGATACCGATGATTTTTAACAACAGTGGCTAAGTTAAACTTAAGCAACAATGACACATTATTATATTAAGTTGGACCTCAGTTGTATTAAGCATTACAGAATGTTGTTACGTAAAGGACCATGCATATAAAGGTTAGCGTTCACTCACAGAGTCACAGTATCGATATCTTGAACCGGGAGTATTGCGTACGTTTTGCATAATCCCGTCTGACTCAAATGTCGGCTACAATGTACGCGGATATGGCATTTTCAACGTATTTCCTAGCCGCTATTGATCTAGGGGGCAATTCTCAAAAAACTTTTATACCGGTTACTCCGTTATAAAAATAGTGATATACTTTTTTTACAAATTGCCTCCCTTTTCCGAAAGAGGAGGTATTGGATAACAATCTAGACTTGTAATACTTAATTTTAATAATAATTTATTTTAATAATTTGTCCACACATTTGAAATTACGGACTGCATTTTACTCTAGGTTTGTACCAGAAACTATATAATTTATCAATGTTTTTTTCATTTGTTTTGTTGTAGTTTTGTCTCTTTTCTTCTCAACAGCATTCGCAAAAGTCAAGGTTTTTGTAGAGTTTGTTGTGTGTTTTATATAAGTTACATTCGATTATTAACAATAAATATATTTGTTTGCTTTCAAAACTAAAAGTTTTATGTTATAATAAAATAAGTATTACAATAATGGTGCTTCTAGTTATGTTATTATAGAAAAATAATTTAAAATATTAAGCCACTACAAAACGAAATTATGATAGATTACATAACTAAGTAACCATGGCCTCGAACCGCCGCTGTGACAACGAAACCATACTACTACGTAATAATGAGATTTTAACTTGGCCACACGAAATAATTTCTCTTTTGATAGTCAATATTAGGAAGACGACGTACTTACGACTCAGCCCATTTTATTACAAAGGTGTACAACACGATGTTAAGGTTTTTACGTACGTAATCAACTGTATAGTATATATTATACAGCCATCACATTTCTTACTTTCATGCTCAAATTTAAATTATATACAGACATGAGCTAAATTATAACATGTCTGTATGTTGAATTTTACAAATAAGATTATTTTGTTTGGTAATTGGTATGCCGATAAAAGTAGTTTTTGAATAGAAATTAATTTGGCTCCAGGTATTTCTTAACATGAAACAAGACTAAGTATTGTCTGTAGCTTAGCGGGTCACTTAAATGAAATAGTTTAAACGGTTTCAATCTCGAAATAAATTAGTAAACTTATTTTAATTAGTGGTACTCGCGTCAACTATAGATTATACTTAAGACTATCTCAGATGTCGTTCTAATTATTAGTATTTATGAATTACAATTGAAATAATGTAATTCGGAAATTCCATGTTAAACCAGCTAAGCGGATAGTTAAGTAGTTTTCGTGCTTATTATTGCGTTATGTTTCGATGTTGTTAGGCAACGCAAACGCAATGTCCATAAATAATAATAGCAATGAACAAACATTATTTAAACAAACATAACTATTTGAGTAACCAATTTTTAGAACGGGTTATTTTACTACTTTTAATCCACTTTCCGTGCCTTATTCCTAAGATTGCTTTGTATTCTTGAGGGGTAAACATATTCTTAGAGATAAGAAAAATAAGCTAGTGTCGATATGCAGGTACCGACCGCTTCAAATTAGCGGGGGAAGTCCTGGGTTCGGTGATTAACACTGCATGTAGATTAGACAACAAAACCAAATTATGTCTGGCTTATGCACGTTAAGGAAACAGTTCACTATCAATAAAATAATCTATACAACATTTCTGTTCGGAGCCTCCCATACGGCTAGAGGAAAGTGACTACGTACTCCTAGTATTAAAAGTACTTATTACCTCAAATTCGAAATAATTGCAAGACCGTCGCCACTCACTTCAGCTTAACTCCAAAAGTTAAGGCAACCAGTTTTTGGTGCAATCTCTTCGTTTAATTATTTTAACATATTACAACACATTTTCGGAGTTTAGTAAAAAAAAAGAACTGGGGCAGTGACATTTGTGTTACTGGCGGAATTTAATGGGAAGCTTCGATTTACTAAACGCGGGTGCGAGGTCTGTGACAAAAGTAGAATCCTTAGGTGACAACAACCCGAGCGCTATGACTTGATCAAACAACTTTCGCTGATCGTCCAATGTTGCGCTTTGTTAGTGAATTACGTCATTTTCCAACGTTAATTAGTGGAGCTTATCAAAGATGATAAGCTTCAATAATTAATTATTACGGTTCTTGTACCCGTCAACATGGAAACGTGGAATTCAAACTGAATAAATAAAAGCAATAATCAATAAATAGAGTGGTAAATTTCGCAACATTGTGAGAAAAAATGTGGAATATTCCTTGGCTGTTTGTATTGTTACAGTGGAAAAATTCGCTACTAAATTACAATTAAAGCAAATATTAATTTATATACAAAAACATATAATGTGAATGACTAGAATGAATATCGGGTTTGGTAAATAAATTAATCTTCTTATTTTATTTTTAATCAAATCAAGGTTTACTGGAATTATCACAGTGTTAAACAGTCCAATATATAATTATATTTTTACCTATCAACTGAATAAATTTCTTTATAAGAGTTTTTTTAATGTATGTTTTATCTCAACAAGATGCGCTATCGATCTATTTTGGCTTTGTATATTCGGAAATTCACAGACTGAAACCGATAAATCAAAGCTTTTTTATCTATAGATGACGATCCGTTACCTACGGAATTACGATATTGTTACCCATTAAATAGCCTATTCACACGAAGGTTAACATGTTTCTGAGATATAACACATCGTTTATACACATGATGTGATGGGGATCAAACCCACAACCCAACTATAAACAATACCTTTAGAGTTTACACCAACGAGCATATGAAAAGAGCAAATTAAAAAACATAATTTGATTTAAATGACAAATGTCGAATCGAATGAACTTTTATTCCATCGCTGAGTACCTACTAGCATGTGTACGTTTTGTTTTAAATACGGTTACATATTATTGAAATACATGTATTATAGTACCGATTACTATTACTACATATAATACGTAAATTTTTATAAGCCTACTTAATTGTAAATGTAAAATGTTACGTATAAAAAATGTTAAATGTGTGCTGTCGTTTTGCAACGGTTTGTCCTTGTGGAGCATGAATTAACATTTCTGCCTGTTGGTAAACGAGATTATTATTACTATTAATTCCTTCACGTTCAGCTTTAAGTCGACCTTCAAACTATCGCATATATTAAACGAAACAATTTTTATGAAGCATTCAGTCCAGCAAACCTAATCAAAAATAGTTCGTTTACGATTTGGCTTTATGTGCGTCTGTTTCGAAATGCAATTTTTGCGATAAAAATCTTATTTTACATATGAAGTACACGTGCTTTGGATATAAAACGGATACAACATTCGAATGTACACAGTGAATGATGAACATTGATGTACCATAATATTTATTACGTTTGTTTCAATAAAAATCTTAATATTTTGAATTTACAATAGATAGATATAATTTAGTTAGATTCAGTGTAGTTTAGGATGATAATCACACCCACATTGGTTTAATAATAACCGATGACAGTAGTCTATGTTTATTAATAATATAAATGATGTAACCAGGTGCACAATTAACAATATTAATGTATTTTTCGATATTGGACTTGGCTGATCTGAATTAGACGTTTGAATATTAGAAATAATTTGATTAATTTAGTGAATATTTTAATTTAACAATGACAAATTAACACTCGCACCGCGTGAAACTTATGCTCTCATCTTTTGTCCTAAAAAGAAAATGATGTAATAGATAGATAGAATAGTTTAGCCGTTAAAGTTAAGTACAATGTACTGCTCTATGCAAGCAATACTTATATCTCCTGCTTAATGTAATCGTTATTTCTTAGTTATGACTCTTATAAATATTCGGCAGTGATCAAGTGAATCGCCGTAGATTTCGAAAGGTTCCATTAAATTAAATGTCAGAAAGCATTACATTTAACTGCCATAGTTTACATAAAAAACTTTGTAAATAAATGTCATCTTACAATTCTGAGATATTGTAAATATAATTTCGTTTTATTAACACAACACAAGTGGATTACGGTTTTAAATATTCTCATAATTTAAAAAACCGTAATCCACTTGTGTTGTAAGATTTACAAATTTATTTTATTTTTTTCATATTGCAAACAGAAATAGACTAGTAAGATTTACTTGAGAGTTGAAATGGCTTTATGAAAACGGCTTTTGTGTTTTTATATATGTGGACTTATACTGAAAAACAAAATAAAATATTTTTGTCTACTGCACAGTAACAAAATTAATATAAAATGCGAACGATTTACGGACTTTGATAGAGTTTTTATCTAATCATATCTGCGATAATAACGTCGGCAAATAAAGATAATATTTAACTATGAAACCTAGCTTTTTATAGGCATAGGTTTTTTAATAGATATAAAAAATTAAAAAAGACTCTATAAAATAAAACATGCCTTTGTTTACGTATTGCACTGTATCGTGTAGTCCTGGGCTAGCTACTCCCGGAGAAACATAAAAATCACTACATAGTATAAAACAAAGTCGCTTTTTCTGACCATATTATGTACCCTTAAATTTTTAACTTAACGGATTGCATGCATTTTTTTAAATAGATAGAGTGATTCAAGAGGAAGTTTTTTGTATACAACGTTAAAAGTTTTTCTGTAGTGTATTTAGTATCAGCATAGCACCCGATCGAAGCCGGAGTGGTTCGCATTAATAAAACGCAAACAGTACCGTGCCCCATATAAGAGATATTCGATTGTAAATAGTTAAATATTGTAATCTTGGAACGGTTTTCATGTCAAAATAGGAATGAATTCGGTAGGGGATGTTCATGTACAATATTCCAGCAACCTTGTCCCAGGGCCGGCGACATTCGTTCTCTTTTTAGCGCGAGAGATGCGTGGGCGCAAGAGCTTTCTGAAAGCGAGATTCGCTCAAAACAACGCGAGTAGCGGCTCGTTTTACACTAGCCGAACGTTTCAGTTTTCTGTAAACATGCCTATATCGTAATATTGTGAATGTTAGTGTAATCTTGCCTGTGAAAGTGATGCGCTACGTACAGTTTTGTTTAGTGATACTGTATAAGTAAGTGAAATTTTATCAATTTGAAAACGCGTGTATCATAACTTTTATCGTCGAATACACAAAATAAAAACTTATTTGGACTGTCGCCTTGGCCTTTCTTTAAACAAAGCCAAGTGTCAATAAATTATAACCTGTATTATTTTGTATACTGTAATAAATTGATAAAACTCATGATTCAGGCGTTAATATTATCAAATTCGTGAACCCTAGACGCGAGGTGTCACGAAAAAAAAGTAATAAAAGAAAACTAATATTCATCAGTCAATATTTACACCTTTATCGCTTATCAGTCGGTTTACTTGAGCAATAAAAGACTAGTAGCGCACGATTACGTGAAATTAATATCACACGAAAAATTCTGAGTTAGGCTCTTTTCAGACTACGCTATAATATAATAGCATGACATAGCTAAGGTAACAAAATTATAAAGAAAATGACACTTAATTGTATTTTGTTGTTATATACATTCAGAATCTTCATAGCGGTCTCCACCATTATTTTTATTGTATTTAAAACTAGCTGTGCCCGCAGCAAAATTGTATTTTTGCAAACTTCCTTCTCATCTTTATAAATCATAGCTGATTTGACGAGTTTGTCTTAGAAGATGTCGCGTGTCACATGTCACGTGCATTTTTTATATAATTTAAAGAAGAATAATTCTTTAATAGATATATTTGGTTTCTTGAACTCTTTTTTGTTGTTGCAACGGAAGTTGTCCCATCTCAACTCATAGATAAATATTTTTCCCCGTTTTTTCCACATTTTCCTCTGTTTTTTAATCCTACTACTATCCCCGACAAATAGTCTATCCAACACAAACATTATTTTTCAATTCCAACTAGTAGTTTCTGTGATTAGTGCGTTAAAAAAAAGCAGTTCTTAAGTTTTATAATTTTGGAATATATTATTTCAAAATTCAGTTCAACTTTAAAGTAAAATAATATAGAAAAATCAGTTTGACATTGATAAAATAAACTTAATTTTCTAATTATAACGTAATAACGAAATTGTGTTGATGATTTTACTTTATGTTATCGTAGCGTGGTCTGAAAATACCCTTATGTGAGATGCCGTGCCGTTATGACGGATGCGGGCCACTCAAACCTGTCTCCGACCTTGAGCTCTCAGTAACCGATGCCCGCAAACCGGTGCCATGATGTAAATGAGTAATTGCGTTGTTTTGAACATGTCACTTTTACTGGTGACCGTGTGTCGAGGTTAAAATTGCTTTCTGAAAAAAAGACATTTGTAAAATACAAACTTGATGATCCGGTAAACGTTGTTTTGTTGCTTTAATATATTTTGATAAGACTCTAACAAATAATTGGTTACCATAGAAACCGTTTTTGCGATTTAATCTTTACAGATAGTCCCTTAAGTTTTTCAATGTTTGTTTTAAATTCAGTATTCAATTGCGTTATCAGCTGTTATTACATTGAAATTAGAATTGAAATTATAATAAATAAATCATAAATATATTAACGAACATTTTTTAAATCAGTTAAATAGTAATTATTGTTTTGTACATATTTTTTGGTGGCTTGAACTCTCATATGCTGCATCACACGCAACTTAAGCTCTCAAAGAAGATTTTTTTTCCGTTTTAACAAATTTTCCACTGTTGTTTTTGCCCTTAATAGTCGACAAACTCAGCTATAACAGATAAGGGCGTCATGTAATTCCGATGACATCGCTGCTGTACAACTGGTAGAGCAAATTAACGCTGAGGGTCTTAAACCATGTGAGGTCTTTCTATGTTCAATTCATATAAACTCTCTTTTGTATTCACATTCAAGTAGGTAAGAATCATTCATAAATCATGTGTCAGTAGATGAAGTAGCTATATTAATTATCACTCGATGTCACTCATTACAACTCGTAAATATTATTAACAAAAACACTTATAAATTAAGTACTTTTGCGATATTAGTATTTATAGTATAATACTGTGAGGTGGATATGCGCCATCTTAAGTTGCAGGATATTTTTTTGCGACTGTAATCTATACTAATATATGAAGCGCTAATTCCAGGAACTACTGGTTCGAATTGAAAAATTATTTTCCGTTGGGTACGCGGTCCATGATACTCAAAAAATTTGTATGAAAGAATGATTGGCCTTTAAATGAAAAAAAAAGTTCTTCTTTTAAAATTAACTTGCATGAACAGGGGAGGACGTCGTTATATATTTACCGTCTCCGTAATCTATAAAGATGAGGAGGATTGAAAAAACAAATTTTGATAATTAAAGTAGTTATTTAAGAAGAAGCGGGGGGGCCCGAAAAAAGGAAAAAATATAAATGTGTCTGATAGATGCACGGAGTTAAGATACAATTCTATATGTATAATTGTACAAGACCTATTACTATGAGACACTTCAAACGCCTGAAGTAAACAGTAACACAATTATAAACCTATTATTTAATTTTATTGACGCACTACACAAAAAAAAATATTATTTCTACTCCCACGACCATGGCTACTGCGAAACTTGAAACAATTGGTCAAAGTTATAAATGAGGTAAATATATTTCGCGTTTCTAACCGTTAAAAGTGTAACTGATATTATTTATTATACCTTTTTTATTTGTAATAAAGGCAAAAAATCATATGAAAGAGGAAAAATCTTAGGTACTAATTTAGAAGTAAAAGGCGACCTTATCGCTTATCAGCGATCTCTTTTAAGTAACCTGAAGTACAGGAGAAAAGAAATAGAAAAAGACTTATTATATTATATAGAAATAGTACTTTATGGAATATAAACAAAATTAAAAAATATTCAAGAAAATGTTGTCTCAACAACTCGTTTGAGGCAATCAACATAATTACCGCTGAAAAGTAAGCGATACCCTTTTTATTGATGGCGTATTTTATTTCTCGGGTATATTTTAGACATTCGTCAATTAGGGGACTGTCGCTGTCTGTTAGTGGCCCAAGTTTCTGTTTGATTTGACGTTTTTACTTTAATGACACCGTCTAACGGCTTCTCATAACAACATTGCAAAGAATTTTGCCACCAAACATAAATCGACGTAATTAGCAAAGATATGATTATTAAACGACAATTTAAAAAGATTCTCCTCTAAATAAAACACTTTAACGGTTTAAAACGCGATATTATACTTAACCGCGTTTTAAACCGTTAGTCTTTTATTGAAATGTGTACTACTCGCGTAAACTACAGACAGTATTTGAGATACTCCTTAATAGATAGATTTGATAAACTGCTTGTTAAATCAAATGTACAAATAAAATATTTTTGGGATACCTTATGTCAGTTGCGAGGGCATAATGTTTGTTATATCCGTCAATGAAAACAGGCCGTGGGTTTGACTTCTTTTTAATAAAGTCAAATTAACACGTCCAATAACATTAGTCGCTTTCAACTGTCTACGATATTTACAAATATATGAAGTAGGAATAATTTGTCATGATAATTGACAAGTCATTGACTTTCGCACTTCACTTTGCCTAATGATCATCATAGCACTGTGATTTTTATTAATGTTATCGTGAATTGTGAAGAAATGTTGCCCTTTCCTTCCGTTCTATTATTCAGGTTATGAAAATAATCCTAAAAAAATTTATTATGATGCAACTTGAATCCTTAACTTATATTCTTAAATTAAAAGTACGAATTTTCTTTCATCTTATTATTCAGTTTAAGCGAACTTTGACCACTAAATTATTTATTATAACCATAATTAACATATATATAAATATGTGTAAAACAAAAAGTTACAATACTGTCTGTAGTTTACGCGAGTAGAAAATGATTTTGACGTGACCACGGCTGCTGCAAAGCATCCGAAACGTCGGGTCGAAGTTAAAAATCATTTTCAAATAAGTTGAACTAATATATCGCGTTTTAAACCGTTAAAATGTTTTATTGAAAAAAAGTTACAATTTTTAAAACCTTAACTTATTACATTCTGCTTCAAATAATATTAAGTACATCTTAGCTGGATTAACAAATACATAGTGAAGCGTAAAACTACTACTTCTACTCGAATACAGTCCATTTTTTTGTTGGCAAAACACAAAATATGTCCATTTATTAGTGAACGTAATCTTATAATATCTTTACTGCGAATAACCCGCCATTTCGATTGTAGCTTTTAACATAATGAAATATTAGGTAATATAATAAGCCCATCAGCTATTCAACGAACGTATTTTAAAGATATTTGATTGTATGTTTTCATTTATTGTATATCCTATTATAACCGTTACATATCGCAATAAGTTAAACGATGGACATAAAAGTTTTTTTTTCGTCTTCAATAGTTCAGACATCTTAAATAGTTTCGTGACATTGTGAAAGCCAAAAAATTCCATCCAAAAGTATTACTATTTATCAATGTAAGTGAACACGGGCTAAATATTTTCTACATCAGATTCACTATTGAAATCATCCTTGCGTGAAGAGGTCCGAAGACGCGTAACATCGCGTGCGTGTTCCGCTTCCGATGCGCAAGAGTCATGTAATATAATATGTAGTTGAATTTGAATGATAGGATTGATTGATTGTGCATTATTGCGTATGTTAAGGATTTTTTTATTTATTGCACACTCATTTGCAAGAAAGGTACTTTATCGGTAAGGGATTTATTATTTTAATGATTAATGTTCATCAAACTACTTCCAATACTTATAATATCAAATACTGCTTTTAGTTTACGCGTAGTACACATGAACGGTTTAAAACGCGATATATATTAGTTAAACTTATTGGAAATTTGTTTAACTATCCCACGTGTCTCACCATGACCACGGTCAAAAAACACATCAGAAACGTCGGGCCGTAGTTAAAACAATTTTCAAATGATTTTAACTAATATATATCGGGTTTTAAACTGTTTAAGTGTTTTATTTAAACACTTATAATATAATTCGTTATTATAAGTATTTATTTAAAACAAAATAAAATCGTTCTTTGCGAATGTCTGAGTGGTAAGATATGTGTTTGCTTGTATTACTTGACCCTATACATTTATAATAATTTATTTATTTGGGTTGAATAGTACCCGCACATGTAACATCTTAACTAAATAATTTGTTCCATATTAAACAATAAATAATAAATTGTAACCGACGTTAAGTAATTTGCTCCGACAGGACAGGGCGATGACACCTGTTAAACCGTGCCAAACAGTTTCTGATATATTATGTTACGGCAAAATGTACATTAATTTATTGCGAGTAGCGAAATAATAACACATTATTGCTTGTTTAATATATGCAGCTAGCATATTCAAATCTATAAAAGAAAAATCTCTTAGCCAATAATAATTATGACCTATGTTGACAGGATAAGAAGTGGAAATAGAATAACATATAATTTTATATACGGTATTCTAACGTCGGTTAGTAATTATTAACCTAATTCTTATACTAATCTCGATGTATTGTTTTAACGAGTATTTGTAACTAAATTAATTAACTAACTAACTACTTTTACGTCCGTGTTATTGAGAACTATCAATTTAGTATTCTAAATATTTGTAATCTAAAAGACATTGAGAATGTAAATAGTAGACTAAGAATCTCTGACACTGGCGAGACTCAAACCCAAGCAAACAGCATCGTGCCAGTTGAATCCACTGACGGTACTATGCTTTGTCCGTACTTTGAATCTCTATCAATTACTAATTTATATAAGCTTTGTATATAATTATCTAATTATTAAGAAATTCTAATGTCATAAATATGAACTTGTCAAAGAGACTGTCTCTGGTTGTTTGTTTGAAATGAGGCAAACAGCCGAATTCCTTCAGTTCATAAAATTAGTTCTAGGTTACGTTTTGGTTTGGATTTGAGCCAACCATTCATATAAATTCATCGCACTGTTCATGACATCGTGTGAAAGCTTTACGCTACGTTAACGGCCAAGGACCGATAAAAATACATCCATCTGAACTGAAACTATTCTTTATAAACAAGCATTTTTAAATTGAACTAGTTTGTACCAGTTAAAACGTGATTTACTGTTCAGTTAATAAATTTTACTAAAACTTGAAGTGTCTTATGCTTTTTAGCAGCTTGGGAACTTATATTATTATGCGTAATTTAAGGAAAATCAGTTGTAATTGTAAAAATTGAGTTTAATTATATCATTGTTTCGGTTGGACACCAAAGTGCCAGTGCCCCGTCAAAATGACCCCATGCAGGGAACAGTGGTTTCACGGTAGTTTAGCTAACAGCCATGTTGTAGACTTACATATTTTTATCTATATAACAAATACCTTGACATATTTGTCTTTAAAAGAAATTATTCAAAATCTTTGCATTCTGCGTTTTAAGAAAAAAACTTCAGTGCTTAGAAAAAGAAAATATACAAATAGATGAATGGTTCTCTTGATACTTGGTGAAATACTTCATGCTTATAATATCTATACAATATATGCTGTCGACCTATGTTGGCTTTAGATGTTCGGAAATCCAAAGACTAAAAACTTGACGGCTTTTTCATTTGTGGTTGTCCCGGAATGTCGCATTTAATTAATTTTCCACACAAAGTCCAAAATTGATAAAAAAAATATTGGACCCGTTGGCGATCGAACTCACGGTCTGTTGATCATTGGCCATACGTTGCGAACACCATCAAGCCCGTCAATACACCTACTATACGATGTCGCAACCAGCCACTTATATGGACGGATGCTGCCTGCCCTATGTGTTATATTTCGCAAGTATTTTAGCACGCTAACTACAACGTTGCTTAACTTTTAAAACTTTATGTAATTGTGAAAATTGATACAGCAAATAGTTATATTATCTATACACCAACGCCACAGTCCGTAGCAAAGCACAAAAAGTAAACACGTGTCGGACTTAATGGGCCGTGTTCTTTTGAAATTGCTTTAATTTTCCAAAACTAACAACAATACATCTCTTGTTAATAGAACAAAATAATTACTTATTTCCAGTACATTTTCTAGTATAATTTAACAATGGAGCATATGAAATCGCTAACATTTGACGATAATACTTCATTTGAGTCGAAGATTTCGCGTCAAAATACGATTAGTATTCAGATTTCATGCCACTAAGTAGTGACGTCACTATTTTACGAAGATAAGCGTGGAGCATTAGTTACGGACACGTACGAGGTTTGAATGCATATTGAATAGAATATTATGTCTTTTTGTCCACTCTTAAGATAAAAAGAATATTATGCATTGTGTCACGTAATGGCTATCGTTATGGGCTATATTCAATTTTAATGGGTACAGCGATACACTGATAACGGAAATGGTAACGATTCTTTACGTTAACGTGCATTAGGGAAGGTTTGTTTGAAACTTGCTCTTACCAGCGGCTCTGTTCGAATGTTAATTTTAAAATAATCAGACTAAGAAGAACATACAAAAAGGTGAAATAGAGAAAGACTTCTTTAAATACTATTTCGTTTACGCGAGCATTATATATATACATTTATATAAAACACTTTTACGGGTTTAAAACGCGAAATGTACTAGTTATTAAACTTTAGAAATTATTTAAAATACAGCCCGACGTTTGGGATGCTTTGCAGCAGCCGTGGTCAGGGTGAGGCCTGACCGTCTTAATTGGTATTTGACGAAACTAGCTCCTCTAGGATCCTCACGCTGTTTTAGTATCAAAAACCACAAAATAAAAAACAGCAGCATAATCAGTATCTGCGTTCCGATCTCCCATGACCTTAACCACACATCAAGATTTCACAAGTGTGTTAGTAGTATGCTAGTGACTTAGTGAAGCGCACGATGCATACAAAACATCGTCTCTAGTTTCACGGATGTGCACATTTAAAACGATCTTTATCATTGTCACGCGACAAGAATTTGGAGAAAACGCCAAAAATAGAAGATCATTTATATTCACAGTTGTACAGATTAATGCAAGCTTTAGACGTATTGTTGGTCTAATGGCAAAAAGTAATGGCTAATAATCAACGGGTAGTGAGTGCTATCTCGACCGGGTACAACGTGATGATTTAACATGGGTTCAATGTTAAATCATCGAAAAAACAGTTTAAAGTAAGAAAATAATTAAAAAACAAGACTTTTTTGTTTTTGGCCCTCTTACTTGCCAAGCCCATCAGTCTAAAAAATATGCTCTCTTGAAACATTACAACATTGCTTATGAATCAGCTCAGAAAATTCTCAGAAAAGGTGACGAATATGATACAATCTTAAACTTAAGTGGGTACTGTATTTTAAAACATCTTTTAATTTTAAACTTTGCCATATCACAGCATCCTAATTAACAAGTTTGACCTAAGTCCAAGACCTGTTGCATATAAAAATCGGCTAAGTGAGTACCGGATTCGCACAACAATGGTTCCGTATTATTTAAACAAAAAACTATTTTTTTGTCAATCTCTCGCATATTTAATTTATTCAAAGTGAATACTATAACGCAATATTGTGAATATTTCAAACAACCTGTTGCAGCGTTATCGAAATCGTGTAACGATTGCGAAAAAGCTTGGATAAGCTTGACGTGTTAGTATTTTACTCCCATTTTTACCTTCTAGTACGGAACCCTAAAAATTAACACAATAGCTTTCAATGAAAAAATTGAATTAACGCATTCTTCGTTCTCAACCTTGCTATTTTGTCACTAAACTCTAGGTAGAGGTCAAAAATGATTATGTTCGCACTTCTAACTAAATTATATCATTACGTTGTGTTTTTTGTATATCATTATATGAAGGCTTTTAGAATGTTGAAGGTGTGACTTTGGGAGGCCGTTAGTATAGATACAGTCACGTAGATATTTTTTTCCTAATAATGTTGAAGCCAAAAGAACGATTTTGTCTATCATATAAAATGTATGTATGTTCCAATCTAGCGTTTAAATTACTGAGTCTAATTCAATAAATGTTGAATGATTGTTGATGTTGTAAAGTTTTGACACGATTTTTTTTATTATATTTCTTTAAAACTACACACATATCTTGTGAAATCCATTTGACGTCTGCGAAAGAAAAATAAAAATGTAAGATTCCAAATTAACATTGAATTACTGTAAACTGTTTTAAAATGTACTCGGACTTTTAAATAGTGAGGCGAAATGTAATAAAGGTCGCTGAAAGAACCTCATTTCCGTCACTCTCAATACGTTTCATCTTTGCCTGGTGCTGAGTGGTTTTAATTTCTCACATCACCATACTCTACCAGTTTGGAGACAAAGAAACGCTTTCTTCTAATGCATGTCTTAAGCAAACCTCTACAACGTCACGTACTCTGCCTTTCAAGCACCTTATTGCTTAGGTATTGTTCAGTCTTTCTTCGCACATTTACCATATGACTTAACATTTATTCAAATTAATTTTATCTATTTATAACAATTTAATTTAATGTCTAATCTATTTATTCTTATTATTTACTATTTTCTACTTTGGAAGGTTAGTCCACAACATCAGTTGATTATTTAAGAATAGGTTGTCCATCATCATTACTAAAATATATTTTACATGGGTCGAACACATTTCTGTGTCCGCTCACTGATTGGTTATATTTACAAGTAAGTAGTGATCAGACATTCGAACCTAGGACCTCTCGCGCTTAGCGCAATGCTAGGTAACACGTTTAACCATTTAGCTACAGATATACACGGACAGAAAAAACTTCATACAGAATATTATCTCACAATAGTATGACGAAGGGTACAGTAGACAGATGTATAGATAGTTTTATAATATGTGTGAACAACGTGTCCTCGCAATAAAACAGCAGCAACAATTTAGCCATTAACTTCCTCGTAGGTTGGTAATTTGTCTCCTTCCTTTTTTATTATCTTGAAAGTAATTTTGTAAGCGTGGAATTAATTTCACGGCATGATTATTATTCTTAGCTTTTAATGTTATTGTAATTACGTAGTAACAACTTCTCTATAGAAGTTGTTTATTTAACTTTAACAACACTGCGGCAGACAGATTACTGTTCGTTTCGGTGATCGATTTTATGTACATAAAATTAGGTGATCAAACTTTTACGCATCTGATGGAAATAATTGTTCCTCGGCTTCGAACCTAGGACATCTCGAAATGCTAGCTAATTTAACCATTTAGCATCAAGAGTTGTCGATGACTAACCTAACGTTGTTAATAGCTATATTAGTAATAAAATATACTTTGACAAATATAGAATGATATTCCTTCAGTTCTCCTGATTGTTCTAGAAAGTGTAACTCAAAGCAGATCTACGATTAGTGAGTTCAACATTTCACGGACATTTAAGCAGGAAATGATTCGTTATTAGTCGACTGCTTCATAGTATAATATGTATTATTGGACAGAATTATACTTGATACTTGTCTACGGCTATGTACCGAAAACCTATGTTAATTGGAAGAAAGAATACTCTGAAATAAACAATTTAGCGGTTTAAAACGAGAAATTAAAAAAAACCTCGCAGCTTCCAAAACGTCGGGTCGTAGTTAAACTAAATTTTTAATATACTAATTATTAAGTAGTTAAACTAAATTTTTAATATAACTATTAAGTTTCACGTTTTAAACCGTGTTATATTTACTCACGTGAACTACAGACAGTTCACCATAATTCAATTGTTATTGAGCCAAAGAGGCAATCACGGATGTAGATATCTTCTGGGCTACTCAAGAAAAACTGTTGATATGACGATGAGGCGTTGTACATCTACTTAGAAACAGAAAAACCAAAACCAGGCCGTGGATATTTCCCACTTCAGAAGTACTAACTACGTATTCAATAAAAGATCACGAGTCAAGTGAAAAACTGTACCATTTCCCACAAGTACAGAGATTTTCCATGTTATTGTTGAGTTCTGTTATCTAGCTGTTATGTGACAGTTTGCGTAAACTATGAATTCTTAGTTGTAAATATCACGTTATGATGAGCTAGGCGATAAATTAGAGCTGCGTATTGACAAGTGAATGTTTACTCAAGTGTATGTGAGTTCTAGAAAACATTCGTGGTTTCTTTTATTAATTCTAATATATTAAAATATGTCACGGTTAGCGAAGTAAGGAGCAAAATGTATTAGTTAATTTATTTCTCATAATTAGTAACGTTTTACCAACGAACTGTTAAAGGCAATTTTATTTAATATCGATCGCGTTAAGTATGGTCTCTATGTACTTTTACGAATATACGATATTGAAAATAAAATTAGCTTAAACACAATTCTAATTTTTTATATTAAACATAAAATCGTTTATTTATCTAACTAATCTACCAGCCTCATTGGAACTCTCCAACTAATTAACCACTGGGTTAGTAAACTCGACTGCATATCACGAATTGTTAGTTCACTATTTACTTTCTATTACCAGCGTAGAGTTAGGAAGGAGTTGTCAACTAAATGGTTCGTTCTGGTTAAAAGCCCGCCCATCTGTGCTAAAACAGCATGGTGCGTCTCTCTTAAACCCTATCATCAATGGATTGCCAGACCTATGGTTCAGAATACATTGAAATTTTTTAAAATAATATGAGATACGTGTTTTGTATAATTGATTCAAAATAATCTACACTAATATATAAAGCTTTTGTTTGTTTGAACGCACTAATCTTAGGAACTACTAGTTCGAATTAAAAAGTTATTTTTGTGTTGGTTAGAGCACTTATTGAGGAGGGCTGTAAAACAACGGGAATGTGGAAAAAGCGAGCAAAATTATTGATCATTATGGGTTTCCGATGCGTACGCTGCGAAACTTATAATTGAATGATTCCCCTTTAAATGATCTAAAAGAATGTCCGCAACACTATACGTCTGTCTTTTAAGATTAATTTGCAAGAACGACGGGGCACGGACGATGTCGTATTACTAGAATAAACTAATTTGGATGCCCGAAATAAAGATTCTCGGGGACGAAGTCGCTGATACAGTTTTTATACACTGTTTATATATGTTAAAATTATTCTAACAAACAGCCGGTAGACCTTCATGATGACAATATGTTAAATTTGTAGCGTCACGTGACACGTCAGTGAGTATTTAAATACAGAGGAATCACGCTCAATGACTCCAGTGGAATTTACCTTATTTTATTTATTGCTGTAGCAGAAAGCACCGGCTAATGGAGGCTGCGATCAAGATGTTATCTCTGGCTGTTGTTCTATTGTCTATCTCCACTGAATGAGTGAAGTGATCATTGCGTGTTTCTAACGCTTATGTTACCTTAGTTACCTGCGTTTTGTTGCTACTATTTCTAAAGGCTATTGTGCTACTAGAAGTAATTAAATTAATGTGTTAATAATTAAGCTTGATTAGCAAGTGCACTTTGTTTTATTTTCGAAGAAAATTTATCATGTGTTTATTGATATATTAATCTACGACACCCCCCTACTCTACTACTATTACTTATTTATCTATACTAATATTATAAAGTTTATTTGTTTGTTTGGTTAAACGCGCTTAGAAGAGGAACTGGATCGTATTGAATTTTTTTGTGATGGTTATCGAGGAAGGCTTCTCTTTCGTGCGCTGCAAATACGACATAAAAAACCAAAAAATATGTATAAAATAATGATCTATCATCTCTTATAGTATACATGTGTATCTTTTAAGATTTACCAACAACGGGATGCAGGCGATGTCATGGGTAGCAGCTAATTTACGTATACGACTTACTGTTGTTCTTAAAATGAAACCCTAATCATAACAGATAAAGAAATAAACAATTTGACTGCTGTAACACCGGCAATATAGTTTTATCTTTACCTTGACGGAGGCTGTTCGTGATATTGGCAGTTTTATCACAAAATTCATAAAAACCTGACATAATTTGTAACCTAACCTAGCGTAAGCGTAGCTGAGAATTGCCGTTTCAGTTGCAAATATGCAAATTACGATAGCATTCGTTGGCTTAGCTGCAAAAACTAGTACTAAACTATTTTTGGTGCTACGTCATCATAGACTTTGATCTATTCGATTTTGATGACTGAGCGATTATTCGTTGTTGACAGCGACTTAAAATTGTTTAAATAAATAAAAGTATTGCGTAATAAAATTTACTTAAGGCCTCATTTCTATCAAGTTAATGTTGAAACCGAATGCATTCAGTGACGCTATAAATGCACGATTGTTGAGGCTTGCAACCGAATAATAAAAGGGTAATGTTAGCGCACCATGACATTATGTCATATCCATGACAATATATTAACCTGTTGTCTCATATAAACCGTAGATCGCATAAAACCATTTATACGTCTATACATTTTAAACTGGTGACGATGTTAAGATCTAGACAAACTTTCACATAAGATGGCCTAACTCGAAGACTGTAATTTGAAAACTATAATATTTTTCCACATGTTTTCATTGCACATGATTGCACTATAAAAATTAAAATTAGAAAATAAAATTACGACTGGGGCAAGAATCGACCCGACATTCTCAGCGTTCCGCGCTGTTGCTCTAACCAACTGAGCTACCGAGTCAGCTCGATGCTTGAGGATGCCACTTTACGTCCTGCCCGAGTCGTGATTTTATTTTTAGATTATAATCAATTTTTTATTTATAGGATTTAATATTAACCATCTTGCCGTGGCGTTATGCGTTAAATTGTGCAAAACTTAAGGGAGGTAAAGTAACAGTAATAACACAGGTAGGATTTGAAACCACGATCATTACGTAAAGATTACCTACATAAATATTACTGATTCGGTATAGTTATTTGTTATAAAACTGGCACCACCAATTGAGTGTCCCGTGGTATCTAGGTCCCGTGACACTAAATTGACGGATGTAAATTTAACGTTCGGTCTACTACTAATACAATAACTAGATAAATACACGTGGTATTAAAGATAATTTAGTTCACTGTAAGTTTATTTCAGGTATAAAAAACCTAGTCCACTCAAACCGTATATAAGTCAACTAACATATTTCACGTTTTAAACCGTTAAAATTTTACCGTGTTTTATTTAAATATGTATGTAAACTACAGACTTAAATCTACACATACAATAATTAAAATAATACAACATTTAGTTAAAGTAGTGCATACTTTGACGTTAGATACATAAGTAACAAGAATTATTGGAAATAGATGTTGTAAGTTTAATTATGTATGTAGTTGGTAAGCCTTCTATAAATAAACCAATAAAATAATAAACACGTTCTAGTTAAAATGCGTTTCTAAATTCCTAACAAAATTTTGCGGTTCGAACAACCGAAGCGATGTTGATTAATAGAGGTTTTTAACTTATCGGATTTCGGAACATGAAAATCAGACATCGTTAAAGAATTAAAAACATAAAATCGCTGCATATCCAATCGAAACGAATACAATATAAAAACGTAAACGCAACGTCAAAATGTTTGCTGAATTTGTGGAACACACTCCACGTACCTACTTCAGGCTCGCATGCAAACGATACAAGGGAAACAAAAAGACTCCAATTATCCAATTTGTAGCACGATATGAAGCCTTCGTTGATTTATATAAGTTTTCAGCGCATCGGTCTTAATTAGTCAACGAAAACGAAACACAATTAAAATAACCATTTACCTGTTACGGCAGTGTTTACCAGTCTTTTATCTTTCTTTTTTGATAAGATTGAGACTTGATTGCGCCTGGTGTGTTTAGAAAAAAATATTGTGTAGAACCAATTTGGGTCATCTTTTATTTTATCTGCAACTAATATCAATAGAACTACCTAGATAGGTTGTAGTAGTTGATATAAAAGCAAAAATAAATCTGTAGTTTACGCGAGTAGTAAAACACTTTAACGGTTTAAAACCCGGTATATATTAGTTAATGATTTGACTGATTCGATTTTTTTTAACTACGGCCCGACGTTTCGTACGCTTTGCAGCAGCCGTTGTCTTGGGGAGACCCCGCATGTCTCCCAGTCAGCAAAAAACGCCCGGCGGTAGTTTAAACAAAAATCAAATAAGTCTAATATATATCGTGTTTTAAAACCCTTAATTAGTGTTTTATTCAAAATACTTGTACCAAATTAAAAATTAATTTGGATTGAAAAAAATTATGACACGGGTCGGGTCTTGTAGATTTTTATTTAAAATATATATATATATATATATATATATATATATTTGTAAATATAGAGATTAAATTCAACATTGTAGAGTTTTTAGGTCTTTATGCATGTCATGATTTTGAGTTATGTATTTCCTTTTACTAATTTATTTTTTACTTAAATCTTTAGCAGAGTTTGTACTTGCAGTTGCATATCAATGGTATATAATTGAGTGGAGGAAGCAATATATTAAGCAATTAAAAGTACGAAGGAAACGGATGTGCATTATTTGCGAAAAGGTTGCTTCTTCAATTATATATTTTTTTGGCATCTGGGATTGTCTAGGTTCGTTAAAATAATTGATAATTTTAATCTTTTAATCAACGTCTACGTAGTTATAAATACAGACTTAGTAACAAAAATTTACGGCAGGAGGACGTTTTTATATGCATGTAGATGAAATATCTCTTGAACATCTTTCAGTTTTATAACATGAAATAGAGGTACGCTGTCGAACTGTTTCGCCTTTTGGAAATTCACAAACTCAAAACAAAACGGTTTTTCGATTTTTAACACTTACTTTCCGTCTGTGAACGGTGGTCCGTGACCCGGATTGAACATTTATTTTCCTACCATCAATTTTATATCCAGAATTGATAATTTCAAATGTACTGGGACCGAGGGGCTCAGACCAACGACTGGGTGGTTAAAATTGGAACAATGCGCCGGTCGAAAATACTTGCATCATCCTCGGAAAAACATGTTTTCTTCGATTTTATAAAAACAACCATTCATGAAATGTAATCGTTTGTCAGACCCTTTTACCTTTCGCGTGTACTTTGAAAATTATAAAATCATCTTAGTGACTGTCGTAATATTACTATTTTAAACAAATAACTTTTTAAATTTTTAAAAATAAGTAAGTTTCTCCTGCAGAAAAATAATAAATCTCTCACAATTATTCTCCTAAAGGACCAATTGGATAATTTAAATCAATTAATTTATCATTATTTCTATGGACTCGAACTATTTAACCATGAGAAAGTATACGATAAATGCGCATTGCTTGTCAAGTTTAATTAGTGTAATTTTGTAATTAATACCGAGTTGGAATAATAACTTTTAACCCTTCTTTGTGAAATATTGAATGATTTGTCTATTAAATTATTTACAATAAATCGTACAAGTCAACCAAATTTACAACCGTTATAAAATTCGAATAAACTTTTGATGATTTTTCTTGTTTTGTCACGCTAAGTAATCTTTGTAACATTGTGTAGTCTAGACTTATTTTAGAACTCATGTTTTCTTGAAATTTATACATATACTCGTTCAGATTTAACTATCAACTTATTATTAAGAATCACACAATAGTGCCATTTTTTCATATGATTTGCTATTAAACATTTTTATTTTTGTCAATTTTTTATACCTAAAATCTTCTGCTTTTTGACAGAAACTTATCAATTCGTAAAGTTCGTTTGAGAGTTTTCTTTATTTAATTATGTACCGTGTGTTTCTGACTTCTAGATATGTACATTCGTTAATTATGGAATATTTTACAACATTGTCATGAATCACGATCATGAATTTCTAGTTATCTTTCACACGCGCACTTTGCGTGACCTTTCGTTTTAATAAACAAGTTGTCGAGTTTTAGGGCTTCTCGAGCTTGTGCAAACTGCAATCGTATTCAAAATTGAAAGGATAAAACAATATCAGTCAGTTTTATCAAACTCAATTCAAGCTCTATTATTATAATTCAACTTTTAGCATTGCAGTTTCTGTCGTAAGGAAAAAGTGTGTTGAACATTTTTTACAACACGACATACAGATTTACTTACGCCTGAGTTTCAATCTACTTATTTTCATAGTCTTTTAGTCATAGTGTTTTCTTTACTTGATTGTGAGAAAGAATGGTATGATGAAAGAAATTCCTTTTTCTGCATGATGACTATCTTCAAATAAATATATAAGACAACAACATTACACATATTTATTATTATCTGTAGTTAAATTAATGGTATACATTGTATAAGTCAAATTAAACAGTTTCATATGTGTAATATATTAGTCATTTATCTTTATGTAAGACCTAACGTTTTAGATCCTTTCCATGTCTGAATGAAATAATATTTTATTAATAAGTTTATATTACGATTTACTTGACCGAAGAGTAAATATATTGTACAAGCTAAAGTTGTACGCCTTAAATGAAAGCCTCAAACAAATACTTCCATCAAACAGAAAGTTTCATTAAAACTGAATAAAATTCTTATGCAGTTGAGAAGAATGAGAAAGGTTTTAACTTTGCTGTTCTGAGAGTAAGCCGTGTATAATAGAGGGTTATTGTAGAAACATTAACCACGTTTCCTTGGTATTTCACTTTGCACTGGTTTGCTTTAAAAATGTCACGTTTCTGACATTTGATAGGAATTAACACAAAGGACGTTTACACTTCACCATTCTATTCGCTATTTACACGAAACATTCAACTAACGTAGGAGCTACATATTGCTGTTACTTTGAAATAATTTAATTTCACAACTTTATCAGGTAGACAGGCGGTTTAAAAGTGTGCTAAAGAAGCGATTTACCATAGACAACACTGTGAATACCTTATTAAAAATCTTTTTACTATGTGCAACATGATATTATTATCAGTTACCAACATTCTAAAAAACTTTCCAGTTTACTAATCACAGTAGGACTGACAAACTACTTAGGGTTAAAAAAATTACTGTCTTATGTCACTCCTCTACGCAACGACCTTAATAATATATAATAATTATGGTCATACAAATACATACAAGTGGGTTAGTCGTTTATCAGTGTGGTTCTTTTCTGGGTTTATCCTTAGTTTCTTGACTCAATTTGTATTTATAGGGTAATCGGTCACAAGTTGTTATCTAATATTATTACTAAGAGGTTCTGTATTATGTTGTAGTAGGTTTTTGATAATAAGCGCAAAAGACATATGTTATGTATGTAACATGGTTACATATAGTACGAAGCTTTTTTTTTTTTTCACACAGAAACTATTGCTCTCTTCCAGCACTCTTAATGAATGGTACTAATACTAAACTTAAACATAAAGAGAAGTCTCATTAATGCATAAAACTTCCTGTGCCTAATTTTTTTTCAATCTAAATTCGATTTTTAAACTTTTTTATGTAGTAACTATTAAGTTAATAACATGCGCAAAATAAAAAAAGGATCCAAACTATAATCTTATTGCGTGGTATGAAAAGAGCTTTATATCGTGTCTCGTGCAGACGCTCGATTGGCATTGATAACTAGTGATAATGTTGCAGTGTCAGCGGTTGGGTGCGCGCGCGCTGGCTCCATTGGCGCTCGTCGTGCGTACGCGACTGCAAGCGATCGCCCACACCGGAGGATGCGCGCAGTGCCACCACACCGCGCCGTCAGACCGCGCGCACCATGTTCAATATGAAGCTTAAGGAGCGTCTGGCGCTGGCCGTCAGTGCCTTCCTCATCCTATTCACGCTGATGCTGATAGTGGATCTCCAAATGGACTATGGCATATCGGGCCACAGAGTCCCGTTGCACGGCAGGGTCAAGATTGTGGACGATGTGGATAAAGGAAATTCAGCGTACATCGAGTTTCGGAAGCGGTTTCTTCAGCGAAGGTGAGATGTGTTTGTGACTAGTGGATTTTCTTGGATTTCTGGTATGAGATTATTTTATACTGCCTCTAGTTTACGCGAATAGTACACATTTCAATAAAATATTAAAAAAATCTAAATCTTATTTTAAAATTATGTAGTCTCCCCGTGACTACAGCTGCTGCAAAGCATCTGAAACGTCGGGCTGTAGTTAAAATAATTTTCAAGTAGGTTTAACTAATATATCGCGTTTTAAACCGTTAAAGGGAGGGAATTTTTATTATTATTATTATTAATTGATTTTTTATTATTACGGCATTTACATAACTTAATAAATGCCGTCCGCTTCAATATTATATTACTCTTTATTTAAAATGGGTTAAACTCGTAAAATTTAGCTCAGTTCGAGAGGATAATATTGTTCATCAGTTATCATTTGTTATCACATGTTTACTGGTTTGACAGCGTCTTTTAAGATAACACAATTCATTAGCCTCTTATTGTGGGGTACCACAACACACAACACTATGTTCCTAATAGCCAAACGAGCCAGCTATTTACTCCTATTTTTTATATCAATTGTGTTCGTCAATACTTCCTTTTAAATGTACAATACAGAACACAGCGCGCTTTTTGACTACTAATTAGTTATTTATCGTGTTTGTTACAATAACGCCAATCTTATCATAGTAGGTAGACAGATGTGCAGTTTCTAGGAAGTTGATTTACGTACATAATGGACATTTAATTGTATACTGTGTCTAAAATCAATTATTAGATATAACAGTTATAATATGTACAGTAGGACATATTACCTATCTTAATTTTTGTTATTAAAATATGAAAATATTGTTTTTTTACTACCTCAAAATGGGATTGACCTGATCAACGTAAACTAATACATTTACTCATAATCTGATAAATTTATCTATAATAATTGTATCTATCTATCACTTTAAAAAGTTTTTGGGACTATCATTCTTATCAGTTATAACTCTTTATCGACTTATCAAAAATTCAGTATTATAAATAAATATTATGATTGTCTGATATGTTATCTAATAGGTAATCCATAACAAGTTATTTAGGAATCAATATTATTGTAAACAAATGTAGGCTAACACCGAATTTTAAAAATCTTATTTAATTTGAACACAATTAAAAATTAATTGTATTGAAAATATATTATAGTTTTAAGCGACTGTATAGATATTTGCAGTAGGTAATGCAATAAAACATTAAATAGGTAGTTTTTAACCGTAGCAGTCCCGGGTTCACAAGTAACTCTAGTAGTGTATGTAGTCCGAAGTGGTTCCCTTAAGTGTAGCAAGGCGCAGACATTAGTCTGTGTCCGTTTCATTGAACCATTTCACTTATAGGAAAGTAGTTCTGGTGTGCTTGCCTACAGAGCCTTATAGAGTTTCAACAATCGCTTTCGTTCAACCACTGAGCACTCTGGTTAAAAGATTAACATCATAATAATAAAATATTTTATTAAAGATGGCATTTTTCACATTGTTACATTTTATAAATATGCTATGTGAGCTCAATAGGTTATGCCCACGGCGCTTGTGCCATGCCAAATGGTGCTCGCGTCCATCTTAGATCCTTATTATTGAGGAAAAATTAAAGGAAACGTTATTAATAAATGTAATCTGTAGTTGGCACGAGTAACAAATTCAATAAAACACTTTTAAAATTCTTTTAAAAACTAGTTAAATTATTTTACTGAAACCGGATGTGTCAGAATGTTCTTTAGCTGTCAGGTCAGGAGACAAGGGGCCGAATCCAAGATCGTGGATGGTGAAGATGGTCCATTTGTGCTCGACACAACGGAATCTAGCAGATCTAACTTTGCTTTTGCTGTACAGCATCCGAAACGTCGTGTGACAGTTAAAAATAAATAAACAAATATTAGGCGTCTAAAACCCTAAAAATGTTTTATATACATTACAAATATCTTAGTTTAATTAAGCAAATTGGAATTTCCAAGTGGAATACAGGAACAACATATCGATAGGAATTTATAAAGCACATAGTGTTTAATAACACAGAGTAAGTAGTTATGAACTGTAATATGATATTGGTTGTGCCTCAATATTTGCTACAACGACACTAATGTTTGCCGTCGGAAGCCAATCTGTGACGATTTTCTATTTGCTCATATTTCAAGAGGCGAAGTAGTTCTGATCACAACGGTCAGTTTTTAAAAATACGACGCTATTTGGATATATCTTTGAATTATTTTGTTAAACAGAATTTACGATAAACGCAAGAATTGATCTATACTAATGTATACAGCTGAAGAGTTTGCTTGTTAGTTTTTTGAATGTTTGAACGCGGAAAATGGAACTACGGGTTCGAATTGGAAAATTATTTTTGTATTGCTAAGAGCAGGAAGGCTACAAGCTAAAAAACATCGCCTTGTGACTAATACAAGCGAAGATACAGAGAGAAATGTGAAAATTATTCATCATTCGACAGACATATCGAATATATGTCTATGTCATATCATATGTCTGTCTATCTTTTAAGATTAACTTGCAAGAACGACGCGACCAACGACGTCGTGGGTAACACCTTAAATAACTATTCTACGCGGACGAAGTCGCTGACACAGCTAGTAATAACAGAACACGCTTTAACGGTTTAAAACGCGATATATTAGTTAAACTTATTTGGAAATGATTTTTAACTTCGGCCCGACGTTTCGGATGCTTTGCAGCAGCCTTTTTATTTAAATTTGTACTACTCGCGTAAACTATAGACAGTATTTAATAACATAACAGTCAAAAGGCAACAGATTACACTTTCTTACGTAATTTTCACTGGACTGTGAAAGTTATTTACATTACCTACGTTTTGGAGTCAACGTGAAATGTCGTCTCTTCGATGAGGGAGTGGGGCAGACACATTTTAGAATCTGTTTATCTATTCTTTTATTATTATTTTTTAAAGATCAAGATCCTGCACTCTGCACGATCGGCACAAATAACTAATTCATTTGCGTGGAATTGCATTAGTATGTATAATACTTTGTCACTTGAGGTTTCAAATTTATCGAAAAATAAATTTAAAAAGTTATAAAAGTTAGATTGTCTCAAACGGCGTATTATTGTATGAACGGTTTCTTTAATGACAAGACCGCCTGGCAGTAATATAAATTACTCCTTAATAAATTCACACCATGTATTATTTTATAAGACATGGTAAAAAATGCCGGACTGAGTTTCTTGGGTTTTCTTCTCGGTTATGTTGCTCTTTTGAACACTCTGTAAAAACACGACGAACGGGCAGATAAACTATATTTTATCTTATTAATTTTAAGATTTCTCATTTCGACTAACCAGGGTGTAACAGAATTCTAGACGTTTACTGAGGCACAGATTCATTTTTTTGTGGCAATGCTTCTGCTTTTTCACGATTTTTCACAAGTTAATTGTCTATTGTGCTTTACATACAGGCACTGTCCACGACATGAAAGCATTGAATGGCATACTCATATTTCGTTTACTTTTAGTATTTATCCAGCCGATGCGGTGACAAATTAATTAATGTATTGTTCTTTATACAAAAGCTGTCAACCTTTATAACACGAGCACAAACTTTGAGGACATATACAAATACTCACTTTATAACGTCAAGATTTTTTTAGAATTCCCTTTTCAATGTAAAGTGGTTAAGAGTATATTAAATAGTGCTTATGTACGTGTGTAAGTAACGTTTAAAGGACTTATGCGCGTTGATGTGATGGTAGTATGTAAAACTAGTAATGGTGGGTTTGATTACTACCGTCGTTTGGAAATCTGAATATAACATGAGTGGTAGGGATATCGAAATTCCGTCCACGTCACGAATCACTGTCCACAGATGAAAAAGGCCTCCAGCTTATCCGCATTTCGGTTCTAGTCATTAAATTTTCAAACACCCAATCAAAAAAAGCTCGGCAATGCATCTCTGAGGTGTTTATGGCTGGGGTACTTCAGTTACATCATGTTCACCCTATGCTCTATCATACAAAGATATTTATTTATCCATGAAAACGTTCTGTTATTTTCACTGTACATGTTTCGTAAGCAAAATACAGAATAAAGTAGGACATAAAATTGCTTATGCAGTCTCTGTTTGTCTATGATAGTGTAATGAAGCTGTTTCTAGCTACAAGAAAATTTTGAATCTATTTTACCTTAAGTAAGCTAACAATCAATTTCCGAATAGAATCGTTATATTTGAACCCATTCTGACTTCAATTGCCACTTATACCATTTTACCATAACAATAATGGAATAAACCTTATCATACTAAAGGTACTTGTAAATTTAGAAGGCTTAAATTAATTTCAAGTTTTTAGGATGATAAATACTTGGTAACGAGGGCTTCCACCGTAGCAACGCAATAAGACGCTTACCTAATGGTAAATAAGGTACTTGTCTGTACTGTTCTTGGGCTAAAGATGTTCTTGATACAATTATTTGAAATTTACACAAGTAACCCTTACACAAGACTATTTTTTTTAATTTTTGAGATATAGAGTAGGACAGATACGCACAAGGTTCACTTGATGGGAGGTGATATACCCCAGCCATTTAATCTACACAAGATGCGTTATCGACCTATTTCGGCTTTGGATATCCAGATTAAATTAGCTGAGAAATAACTTACAAGTATATATTTGTGTATTTATAAGTAGCGAACATACAAAGAAGTTGAAGATAGCTTTATGAAAACCGATCGATAAAAATTAAAATATATGTCATTTTTTAATTTTTATCGGGTTTATAACTAAACCCCCATGTAGCAAAATTATCTAGTAAATTTCCTACCATGGTCTCATGTTCACACCCTGTTCTTGTCCAGTTTATATCTATCATTTCGATTAGACAGAATTCTCTACTTAAGTGTAGATAACTGTGATTATGTAGGATTACAGATAAAGGCATATCTTTTTAAAATCCCACGTCATTAAAGGATACGGAATTGCTAACGTTTTATATTTTGTCAACAGTAACGGCAGTAATAGTTCTCGGGAATTCGAGCAGTCAGCGCCAAGTGAAACTAGCGGCTTGGATACAGAGCCACGAACACCAAGCCCACCTGCGGACCGCTTCGAACACCTCCAAAGAATATTACTACTCCAGATTCAGGGGAAATCAGTTGATCACGCCGTTATAATACCACCACATAAGGATCTCAATGTAATACGTCCGGAGAATCCTACTATCGGTGAGATGGAGGACTTGGAACCCAGGTTGGTGGTTTAAATTATCCGTTTTCTTTTTTCAAAAAATGGGATTAAGTACCTATTGATTGTTTTACGAATTGTATTTTCTTCAAACATCTAAATCATATTGTGTATACTTATTGTGTTATAAGGATAACATTTTGTAACATTTAATTAGCGATTATAAGATAGCATTCATTGTCAGGTAAAGTTCACGACTTAATTAACAGTATTTACAATTTAATTAACTCTAGAAATATTTTTCCCATAATACTCATAAACATTTTTATATTATCGCGAAGAGGACTAGACGCAATTAGCACGGACAGAAAATTAATTTATTACGGTACAAATATGACAAAATAGTCTAGCTTCTGGCGTAGGAGCTTAAAGACGTTAAGAAATATTAATTAAAATTGTTCCTCGAATAACGACGTGAAAAGGACATTACAAAATGCATTACAAGGAAAATTTTCCAAAGTTGCCGACATCTGACATCCACAAGTACGATTTATGTAGCGCTCGTCGACTTGCCGAATTAAACTGTTTCAGACTTTGTTTTAGCGATTCCACTTATTATTATAGTCAATTGTTTATTATGAAATTTAATAAATAAAGAAATTACTATATGCGAAGTCTAACTAGTTATAAGTGGTTCACTACTCATTCAATCGGACCCACTGATTGATTCTATATATAAACTGACGGTCTGATATTATTTATTATCTTACGCCGGATCGAACCTACGGCAAGATGTAAAGAAAAGAAATTATAGCAAATACTTAAACAGTAGCGATATATACTATTAGGTATAACATTATGCTTTAATTAACCTAGTTACACCCGCCACTTCGTCCACGTGAAATAGTTATTTTGTTCATTATTTGTTTTATTTTTGCAAACAAGCTCAGCTCTATAAATTTTACCTGTTACTCGTCGTCCTCGGGATTTAATTTTAAAATTATTATTACAATTTGTTTTCTAACATGCATATTGTTTCGGTATCGTGAACCGTTTCCGCAACGCTCGCAACGGGAGCCTTCAACGATGAAAACATTTTCCCGTTTTTTTCCACATTATTCACTGTTTCTTTGCTCTTATTTCTCACAGCCTTATATTATACAGCTTTCGTTGATAAATGGTCTATCCAGCACAAATATAATTATGAATTCGAACCAGTGGTTCCTGAGATTAGTGTGTTCAAACAAACTAACTATTCGGCTTTGTAATAAGTATATACACCGTTTGTTAATGTACCAAAGGGGCTAAAACTTTTATGAGCGATAATACATAATAATACGCTTAGCTAGTTATGCTCGTCCTAAAAGCTCGCTCTTTCATCCACTGCGAATACCCTGGCAAGTGCTGAACTATGCATTAAAGCCAAACAGGTTGGTCGCCACACATTGACGTAATTTCACTTAAGTAAATATAGGCAGACCAAATCTCAGGGGACGCTGCAAGAAATGAAAAACCCTAACATGCCTCTATTCTTTACTATTTTATATCCCTATACTTTAGTCTTGGAAGAATTTCCTTCGATACGTCTATAAAAACGAATCATAATATCATTGTACGATGGGATCGACCTATATGTAACGGAGAGGCGACCTTTTTTATCTTGTAAAGCAAATTTCACAAGCTTTGCGAGGAATCTTATTTAAAAATCCTGTTACGGTGCCCTGCCGAGATAGGCGCGGGGTCTTTGACAATAAAACTAAATGGAATGAATGCAGGAGGCTTCCTCAAACGCCTCTTCAGATATGATGGCGCAACTCATTATACGTATCGCCTGTAAAGGGTTGTCGTTATTTTTTTTATACCCTATTCACAAATGACGCTTAAGAATGTGTAATAAGGTGCGCCTTCAGAGATGTGTTTACGGAAATAGGCTAATTTATTATCAAAGAAGAGCCACTTAACAAAAAATATCTCCTACCCCCTATTTTGCTTAAATTGTTGTTTCAAATAAATAGCAAGAGGAATAAAATATCGATACATTGAGAAGCTTTATATGGATAATGATAGCTCTTGTAAAAAATGTATAAGACTTCAAGTCCCAAATTAAATTTCGACAAAGAATTTGACTCTTTCTCTTTCTTATGTATGCAATGCAAGTGCAAAGTTGGTGCTTTATTCATGACGTTGTAGGAAGGGCAATGAAATTTGTGGTCACGCATAGTAATAGTTTTGATATATACGTATGACTAATAGATACATTTAGCTATACAAAAGGCTACATTGTATGGAATTAGATATATCATAGTTGTAGTAATACCATCCATTTTCCTGCTTAGAGCTTAACCATCAACGTCGGATCGCAGTAAATATTCAAGCCATAGAAAGCAGCTAATCGCATGGACAATGTAGAATTCTAAATCGTTGCAAATCGGTGCTCAATTCCCATTTGATTTGAATACAATTCACACCGAAAAGAGAGTCAATAAATTTTAAAGCAGCTGCCGGCTTGATTTCTAAATGCAGGTTATCGGGACATGCCACAAATCGAGAGCGGAACATGGGCTCCTTAGTATTCAGTGGGGTCCCGCGCACTGTCGCCTGGAGTGTGGGCCGAGCATCGTAGGCAAATCACGTGCGCTTATGTGTTCCACGCAGCCAAAACCAACACGCCGCTGGAAAATATTCTCGCAAATCACCGGATTAACGACCGTTTTAAGAGAGCGATAACTAGCTTCGTATAGAAAGATGGAGAAATTTGTTTAAAACAAATCAAACTAATTTGTTTAAACAAAACAAAACTAAAAATTACAAACAGGATACTTAAAGCTAAAGTTGTTGTGGCACGTCAGGATTCAGACCTGATGAATGCTGTACTTAGGGGATCGCACAGCGCTGTTTTTCAGTCTGCTCCCTATAACCAAAGTTCCGAAGGATTAAAAAAAAATGTGACTTTAATAAGCCTAAAATAGAATAGTAATAAAAATAAATAAAGAAGGAGATCGGCATACATTAAATAATTAGGATCGCGCAAAAGGGTACACAATCTCTTACTCTTTCAGCTGAATGGCAAGAAGGACGATGTTTAGTTTTTTTAGGTTGCGTTTGATTGCTTGTTAAATCTAAACAAGATTCGCAGTCGATGTAATTTGTCCTTGGATATTCGGAAATCCAAATCGTAGGTTCTGACTGACAGAATTTGGACATTACTATCCGGTTTCTTGTCTTGATTTGTTTTCTTTACAACATATATGACGCTATTCGAATAAAAGCTATAATAGCGATCTCTTCCGACATGCAAAAAAGGATCTAAACAAAATACGTATTTATAGTTTCTAAGAATTTTGTAAGCCCGTAATGTGAATTAGTTAAATAAATCTTCGTATCATACACATATATGCAACAGGAACTTATAGATAATCTATAGATTTTTTATTACAATTGTTATTGTTTAAACCTAAAAAACGTACACGAAGCTATTAATAAAAACTTTCTTTCTTAATATACAATGTTGTTTTCATTTAAACAGTGTTTTTTTAGTTAATAAGACTAAACGCTAACGTTCTTCAAAATAACTTATGTACATATACAAACATAATATTAGTAAATGTCGTTTAGTTACATACCCATTGTTTGTTGATCAATTCAAGGAATCAATTTAGGTGCTGTGGTACTGAGTGGTCTGTTCTGGTTGTTTTATATTCCTAACCGGATTTAATCGGAACTCTAGCCGCCATTTTTAAATGTCATATTGACTGTCAACACTAATACTACAATAAACAAAACAAACAACAAAATAACAGTTACATTTGTTTACAGTCTCAACGCTTCAAACTTAGAGAAGTTCCAGTTAAAAATTGCTCAGCACGAGTTGTATGAAGATGGAGAGAAGTTAGTAGAAGCGATTTTGAAGGATATGTCCACTACATCGATATTACATGTTGGTACGTAAACTTATTTTAATAAGGCAAATTCTAATTATAACTAAGCAAACTATGCCAGATTAAGCAAAGCTTTAAGCGAGAGGTCCTAAGTATGAATCCCAGTACAATCTATAAAGCGTTGGGCAGAAATAAAAAATAGTAAACAAAATTCAATGCAGACTCAAAAATGTTTCTACTGCTTATTTCAATTAGTACAGTGGGAGTTAACTTTTTATTTGATTGTATATTATGCTTTGAAACGTGCTTGTTTCCTACTTTGCCGAGCTAAAATATTTCATAGAATAATATTGTTCTTATTGACAGAAATGGTAATGTTGGTATGCCTTAAGCAGGTTAACAACTTTATACCACGTTGCGAAATGTTACAATCACTTGACTAGCAGAAACAAGTTATTCGTCTATTATATTAGAATTAATTTAGACTGATCTATAAAATCTAACACTTAATTGTAAATGGTGTATACTGATGTCCAATATTTAAAGAAAACTAAATTATTGAATTTCTTTTAGTGTCTATCGAATTATCTACATTACTCGCAGTGTCCGCGACGTTTTTCGTTCGTCATATTACTTATATTTGCAAAAACCTCCACAGCTTTCTAACAATTATAGCTGTTAGTCACGGCCGCATCCCGTCCATTTTGCGAGTTAATCTCATTAAATTGACATATACCCCCCGTCGAGGACATTTTTTAGATTATTTAGTATTTGCAATTCAAACACTTAACGGTTTAAAACGCAACTCTACCATTTTAAAATAAGTTAAATACATTATAGAATCGTTGTTTTTATTTATGATAGTTCAAACCAAACAAACCAACTCTACCTTTAAAATATTGGATAAGTAAATTATAGAACGTTTTTTATTATTTTTTTATGATAAACCAGCAAGCATTGTATTCACTTGACATTTTAGGCTAAGAATATTCACAAAACTCTTCTGACAAGTTCCTTCTCCTGTCAAGGAACCTTCAGTCCAAAAATCGGTTTCGGTCCAAATTATATTCTAATTGCATCTATGCCTATAGGGTACATTAGACTCAGTCCACTAGCGTGTACAAAAGCTTAAAGCAAGGTATGTATATTAAATGAAGTCGGTCCCGCAATCAGTTGTGGGGTTAGCGGTCGGACGGACAATAGTGGCACAACAATCTCACCCTTATACTTCCAATTGGACTTAAATATTTAAATCACTTAAATGGATTTCATTGTTGGACCGACTTTATCATGTAGACCATCCTTTATTTTTAGTTACGGTGTAATTATTGTTTAATTTATTCCAGCGCTAGATCGATTGAATTACAACTTTCAAGCCTAACCTTAAATGTTAATGTGATTTGAAGGTTATCTTTTTTATAGAGCAAAAGGAAGGCGGCACGCAACTGAAGCTAATCATAGACTATCCGAATGGGGTGCAGGCTTTGTTCAAACCAATGAGGTGAGTACAGGATGTCGCCCTCACACACACTAAAATAAATTAAAAATCTATAAACGAGACTGCAATGTCTTTCTATCGACAATCTTTTTAGGCCAAAAAAAACAGAAACAAATGAATACAATAAAAACTAGGTTTTTTTACGAAATTAGGTAGAAGGCACTACTTTATAGCTATGTATCTACATTTTTAGTAATACAGTAAATGTTACTAAACAACTGGCAAAACCGAATACTACGAGTTGATAATATTTAAAGCACTTTATCTATATATACAGTTGGATCATATTGCATCAAAAATATATAAATAGATATAGTTTATTCGGTTTTGACAACTTATTACTAACAATTACTGTTTCGCATATCATTGTTAATTAATTAATTCTTCGAGCTATCGAGGAGCTAACATCACCTGGAATGATCAGATGTTAGCTTGTGATGGCGAAACGTAGAAAATCTCTTTTCGCTCACGTCGGCCGAACAGCCCGAAAAACAATGATATGCTGAAAGATGGCAGTGAAAGCCTAACACAATTTATTAATTACTGTTTAATTAAAAAAAACTTTAAAATTGCATTTTATCGCTGACATCTACTATAAAACTGCATTGAAATTGGGATAAAAAAAAAAAAATAATGCAAGTTTCTTTAGCCCTAGTTATTAAAACTTTTGATTAATGAATACATATTCAACAAACTCCTGAAGCTCCTTATCAGTTCTTTGTTCGGCTGACCGTATTTTTCTACGCATAAGCGCTGTAGGGAAGTTTGGTCTTGGAATAGTTTTGAGTGCTTGGTAAGGACTAAAGGAAAGTTGTCACTTGTAGTGCGGTTCCATTCAGGCAAGTTGGTAAGTCCCACGTGATCGGCTTAGAGGCACGCCTTTTATCAACTACAAGTGTTATTGAAGTAAAATGCGAGTTTTTACCAAGTTCCCTTTGTGCTATTGTTATCACGTGACCGAATCCATTGTTCATTCAATAAGTATTGCTGTGTTGCAACTAGTGATTTATCAGTTATTGAATATTAAATAAATAGTTTTAAATTAAATACTGTCTATAGTTTACGCGAGTAGTACACATTTAAATAAAACACTTTAACGGTTTAAAACTGTCTCCCCGTGACCACGACTGCTGCAAAGCATCCGAAACGTCGGGCCGAAGTTACAAATAATTTCCAAATAAGTTTAACTAATATATCGCGTTTTAAACCGTTAAAGTTTTTTATTTAAATAGCTTTAAATTATCAAATGAGAAGTCCTCAGCGATAGTACATATAAACATAATTATATGATTAACGTATAGGACACATACTTTTGGTATTCCAACCAAATTCAATTTTACCCAATTTCAATCCAAAGCTCGTCAATTTTAAACAATGGTCGTGTGCTCAAAGCAAAATTTAATAATTTAAGAGTCTAAGAGCCTATTTCGAAAACAGTAATTTAAGGCGCTATACAAAATAAAGTAGAGTAAAAAACAGTTTAAAACGCGAAACTTATTAGTAAGTTTTATTACACTAGAAGCCTTACGTTCTTCGTTTATTTGAGCAGCGTGATGTAATGTGGACCACTCGTGTTTACTATAGACAATATGTAAAAAATAGCTGATAACTGATATGTATAGCTAGCAGAAAAAGCTTTTATTAAAATAAATCCATGAAAAAACATTGTTATATTATTATAGAGAATATTATGGTTGGTCGATTCTGCGAACCGTAGACAACTATCGAGGGCTATTTCTTCCAAGTGATTTACAGTATAAACTATGAGCTCTTGGGTCTAACCCGTGCACAATTCAGGCCTGTGTCCATGCAGTACCGATTCGCTAAGGGACGATAAATTTGAAGACAGTCGATATAACCCTTTCTTATAAGTTATATGGGTGGTGGTTTATCTTGGAGTTAATCGAAGGTGCCCGATAGGCGATAACGCATAGATCAACAAATATCGTATGGTAAACAATTATTCAAGAGTCCAAATATAATATTACTGTTAAGAAAGATCCAGTAAAGATACTATTACTAGTGAGAAAATATTAATAATTCATTTAAACTATGTGATATATTTGTCTACCAAATTAGGCCTCCAATGTCTTTCATTTGTTTTTAGTGTAGTTAATGTCAGTCCTTTTAGAGGTTCTGTTTTAATCGTAAATAATGTATTATTTAAAGAGTTAACACTCTGTGTTACCCGTGGTAATATTGAACTCGTTCGTCTAGCACCTTTTGTTTAAAAGTACACCAAATAAGCACTTAAATACCTATGACCTACAGACAAAATCATTTATATAACTAGTCATTTATCAACTAGTTTGTTAACATTAGGACTGGAATATAGACAGATATTTTTTTATAATAGAAGGGTTACGACGTGGTCGTGTAAGAAGCATCTGTCTTCAAATAAAAAAAAACTTGAACGGTTTAATACGCTTAATTTAATACAAAATATATATTTATTGTAATAAAATAAATAGAGTACAGTATTACAATAAAAATATTCCTTGTGGCAAAAGAAAGTAAAAACTTGGAGGTTTATTGAAGAGTCTATACAAATTATAAATACGTTTGTAAGTTCACTGATTTATCAAAAACACAGTTACAACATACAAAGTTAAGTTCAAAGACTCTAAAACATAGGTCCTTAAGCACGTTATTAGATTATATTGATCCGAATCAGAACACTCGATCGAAGTTCGTGCGCTATCTTCAAATCGCCATCTTTTGATATAATGGCAATAATTATATAACGTCCTCATAACCTAATGAAACTACACTGAAACAACTTACATTATTACAATTTTGGACATTAGACTTTATTATTATTATATATTATTATTATATTAGTATTAGATTATTTCAAGTATACCTAATCAACGAGATAAACCCAAAGTTGGCTGCAAAATTAAGATGATAAGAACTGACAAGTTACCTTAGGTAGTTATTATGAAGTTCACCCATCCATAAGTTTTAAATGCATAGGTATGTACATTCCTAGACATCATGCCAAGAATTTCTTAAGTAGCTGTAACAGACATTACAAGTGCATAGACAATAGGCGAGTGACGCATTAATCTATACAATCTCTTTTGAAGTAACGATATATTTGAGAAATATTAAATTTGCTTATAATCTCGTTTAAATTGTATTTAAGCCTTATATTATGTACATAACGCACGACACATTAATATAAGTATTTTAATTTAACAATTAAAGAAGTACTTTTTTTCTCATCTTTGTTTAAATTACCTACTTTCGTTCACAGGTTTGCCCGAGACGTGCAAACGTTACCAAATCATTTCTATTTTTCGGATTATGAGAGACATAATGCCGAAATTGCTGCGTTTCATCTAGACAGGTAAGAGAACATATTTCGCATTATAACTAGACATATATATTATTAATGGACAAGCTTTTTTAACCGTGATTTCCTTTTTTTACATTTATTTTATAATACGTCTGTGGTGTGTCTTGGATGGTAAATATAGGAATTAGTTCTATCGTTACTATTTATGATTTCAATTTACGCAAAGGGGAACTTATTGAAACAAATGACAATCGCTAAAAATTTACATCGTTAGTTTAGATTCCGTTAAAAAGTAATCACCAACAAAACAATAATTGTGAGTGTACATTTCAATTGTACTGTAACGTACTCAAATTAAAAATAACTAGGATGTCGAATGGCATACTTTTGTGTTACGGGAATTGAACTTTTATGAACACTGGATAAAAATGTATTGTCTGTTATTGACAAAGGATATGTACCTACAATGAAATTAAAATTTCCCGAATTATCTAAAATTTGTAAGTGAACATTGAACTGGTAAGTTTTACATTTATAAGAATATACCTTAGTAGATAGATTGAAGCATAGACAGCAAACCTTCACTCGTAGGTTCAAACTTATTTGTAAGCATTTATGATAAAGGAGGACAAACTAATATGTGGTTTACTTAATAGAAGATAAAATATCTCAGTCATATAACATCTAAGCAAGGTAGCGCTGACGACCCATTTTGGCTTTGGATATCCGGAAATCCACAGACTAAAAGCGAAACGAGATTAAAATACTTTGTTTTTTCGTTTGTGGATGTGCTTTGTGATCTGGAGGGAATTTCCGATATTCCTACCACCCATTTTATATTCAGATTTCAAGACAAAGTCCAACATATTTGAGAAACATTATATATACATATATAAGATCAAAAACATGTTGGACCCAGTGGGGATCAACCCACGAGTCGTTGACTATAAGCCATTATTACCATTAGACAATACTTGTCAAACTTTGTTGCATTGTTACATCTATTAATAATGAATCAATAAAATAGTATTGTAGTTAATACTGTTTTTAGGATCCTCGGTTTTCGTCGCGCCATGCCTGTCGTTGGCCGAGTGCTAAACATGACCACCGAGATTTATGACGTCACCGAGGGAGACATTCTGAAGACGTTCTTCGTGTCTCCAGCGAACAACTTCTGCTTCCACGGGAAGTGCTCGTACTACTGCGACACAGGACATGCGATATGCGGGAACCCGGATATGCTGGAAGGAAGCTTCGCTGCTTTCCTGCCTTCCTCGGATTTAGCTGAACGAAAGGTATAATTGTCAATACTAATATTATAAACCTGGAGTATTATTTTGTTTGTTTGAAAGTGCTGAGCTCAGGAATTACTGAAGCGAATTGATAAATTATTTCTGTGATGGTTTCAGCATATTTGAGGGTTTCCGTTGATTGTAGTGCGATAACGGTTCAAGATACTAAAAAATAATTTTAAAATGTACGCCACACTACTATATCGCCTTTTAAGATTAACTCGCAAGAACGACGTGACGAAACGTGAACGGCGTCGGTCAAGCGACACTAGGAGCGAAGTTTTAGTATTAAATCAGTGAGATGACTCGAATATGTACCTATTTTAATAGAGTCATTGATACATCTAAGTGCTTAACAAATCAGGAGTTCGATTCTCGTGCACATGAATTTTTAGCACACTCTGACATGTGCTCTTCGGTTATAGTCTTGTGCATGTGACATGTACCAACTCGTACTTGGTCACCGTAGTGAAGAATAGTGGTTCTGTAGTAAATAGTCTGATGGTGATTATTTTATTTAAATCTTGTTTCTAGGTGTGGAGGCACCCGTGGAGACGATCCTATCACAAACGCCGAAAAGCTCAGTGGGAACTGCAGTCAGATTATTGTGATACGGTAAATTGTAAACTTTTTATTGCCCTTTTAACACATGTACAGTAAATCTGAACTACCTAATAATATAATATATAAATAATAAATCAGATAAATATGGCAGCCGGTACCAGTGTCAGCTGTGCTGCTACACACTCAGCAGCGCTGATTTTCAGACTGGTGGGGGTATAGTAAAATAGTGAAGTTTAAAAGACGAAATTTCATAATAAAATTATGATTATAGTAAAACCAAGTATATGTGCCTGACATAATCTGCTTTCCAATGAGTTGCAATTGTACATTAAATATTAGACTTGGTACTCTTGTTTACTTTTTTGCTGCAGCAAATTAAAAAAAAAACAGAAAGTTACAACACACGTGATATTTTCCATATGTTATTACGGATATATTTAAGTGGTACCCTTTCTGCGCAAGTCAACTAACACTTGGTAATTTTGTTAATTTATTTAAATAAGACTTTAGAGCAAATATTTTCATAATTAAATTCCGTTTATAAATTGTCTAATACAATGTTATCTACAGGTGCGTACAACTCCACCATATGACTCTGGAAGAAGACTTCTAGACCTGATGGATATGTCCATATTCGATTTTTTAACTGGCAACATGGACAGACATCATTACGAAACATTCAAGTTAGTTTTAATAATACCGAAAACATAAAGCACTTTATGTTAAAAAAATATCAAACAAATTTAAATTAGTAAAAAAATATGAAAATCGATTTTTTTAAAAAAAAAATCATACGGACAGGATTTGAACTGGTAACCTTGAATACTATCCATGCTTTTGCCATCGTCGATTTTTTTTCAATTGCGTAATGTAATTTCAACTTTAACAGTTGCATGTTATGGCTTAATTTCTTATGTTTTTCCAGCTTAAGAAAATTTTGGAAGATAAAACTTCAGACGTTTGTAAACTATAATATTTTCCACATGATGGCATGTGTATGTAAAAAAATATTAAAGTTTCAGTCATATTTTCAATACTAAAATGCCATATGAATTTCCTTTCAGAATGTTCGGCAATGAGACATTCACACTGCATTTGGACCAAGGACGAGCTTTCGGGAAGGCGTTCCACGATGAGCTCAGTATCCTGGCACCGTTGCTTCAATGCTGTTTCGTGCGACACACGACTCTGGCCGTTCTTTTAAAGTTAGTTCTAACAACTTCTTTATAGTTGAATAATTGTTTGAAGAGCTTACAACCAATCATTTTTTTAAATCTTTCTTACTGTGTATATGTCAATCAAATTGAAATTAATTAAATATAAATAGTTGACGCGAGTAGAACACATTTAAATAAAACGCTTTAACGGTTTAAAACGCGAAATATATAGGTTTACATTACTTACAAATTATTATACCAAATAAGTAAGTAAATAAGGTCGTTTTAAACCACTAAACTGTTTTATTTAAATAAAATTCAACTATGCCCTATTAATATATGTATAACTACACAAACCATGAGAAAAAGTTATAACAATTTTTGATTTGTTTTAGATATCACAACGGAGTGTCCTTATCATCCATTCTACGAGAGTCCATGAAAGCGGATCCCGTATCGCCTATTCTGTGGGAACCTCATTTGACGGCGTTAGATCGACGAATGGTTACCATCCTCGACGCAATCCGAAAATGCGTCGAAAAAGCAGAAAACCCTCTAGAAAATGAACTTAATGATATTGTATGACCGGTGCAATTAAGTGAGAACTTAGTGAAGTGTTGATAAAGTGTACAATGTCGTGATTCAATACGTCTCAGGGGGCAAACCTCAAAAGGTGATATAAGATTCTCGTCGATATTTATTTCCATATAAATAATTTGAGATGTCGGCGAAGTGTTGTGACACCTAGTTAAGAATTACTCCCCTTGTATAGTCGGAAACTATGTGCAATGCATTTTGCTAGGTTATATGTTTTTGTTTTGTATGTATCACTTACTTTTAATATCGGGCGCAGAATTATCTTTAAAAAATATAAAAAGGGCTTTTAGCTATAATCTTCTTGTTAAAGTAGACTACAAAGACCTAACATAAGTACAGAATGGCTATGCTTACTTGAATAACTTAGCCCAATGTTTAACCGATATTTAAGTAATAACACGGTAAGATCTTTTTTGAAGATTAAAGTTCCTCGTATAAATAATTTTACAAAATACAGATGAACTCCGGTACGATCTTGTATCGCGCTAATCTGTATCGGACTATGAATAATTTTAAGTATGTCAATGCAAGTCTTTGGTGGACTTAAGATTTTGGTGCCAAAGATTGTCCAAATGTTTCCAGATGACAGCAACATCTCCACTCAATGGCGGATCCAGATTTTAAGTCAGAGAATGTCAAACTGACCAAGAGGCGTTTGCAGCAGGAGACAAAAGCTATTGAAATAAAAATTACCTTTAACCATCACCAATTGACCATCTGATCTGGATCCGCCCTTGACCCCATTCCATTTCAAAAATAAGCCATGAATATGCCAAAAAATGTAATTTATATTTATTAGGAGTTGAAATCTATCAACTTTATAACATACATATATTGTCTTGTTTGTATATTTTGAATTTTCTGAAACCTCTTGTTAAATATAAGTGCAAAATGTACATAATTGTAGTGAAATGCAAATTAATTTTTAATTTTAGGTTAAGTTAATAGTATCGTTTGCTATTTTTAATTTCGTTGTGAATTCTGTTACCATAGCTCGAAGCTCAAGGAGACACATATCATTATTATACAGGACTATATGTGATATCTTTTATATCTATATTATAAGCGTTTTATAGCAGACATTTTGTTCGTTTACGACTCGACAATTCGTATGAATATTATTTATATTTTATTTCCAATTTCTGTTATGTTTATATTATTGCGAATTTTTCTATTTTTGTTTCAACAGTTGTCTCGCGTTTTGATCTCATGAAAAAAAATCCTATATGAGTGACTGTTATTGTTATAAGTTCTTAAAATAATGGTTATACCACGAGACAATATTGTCAAAATCGTTTTGGAGACCCTGAAAAAATATTTATACAGCTCCTTTCTCGAGCTTTCAGTATATTAACATGATATTGCTAATAAATAAATAAACTAAGTATCTTAATAATGGTAACATCTTTTCTATGACTCTTCTGTTACATTGTATTTACTAATAAAATAATAATGGAGGCTTTTTGAATAGAGACTTGCCAAAGATGTACCTATGGATGGTTTGAATGTGTTTAATTTTAAAGTGTTTAAGATAACGAGACTCGAATAGATTGCGTGTTTCTGTTGGTTGTTAATAAATTATAAAACATATTTTGATATAGTTTTAATTTTAGCATAAAATTACATTACGTTTTAAGTGATTCTTCTGTCTTTGACTGAGAGTTCTAAGTTATTTATTTTCTAAATAGCACACAATTTTTTGAAGCATTGCGCGGCCGCTACGGTCAAGAATGGAACTAAAAACGTTTCATTAATTAATACTAAAATGGAATAAGACAGTTCGCGTTTTAAACAGTCAAAGTGCTTTTAAAGTTTACCAAAAGCATAATCTACAGATACAACTTGTTATAAATTAACTCAAGAAAACCATAGACAAAAACTAACCTAGTTTCAAGTTTCTCAGTATAATTTAAAAAGTATTAATACCTTTATATTTTTACTTATTTACAAAGATAATATTGAGAAACGTAAAATTAAAGAATCATTAATTTGGTTATGGATTCTAAAGCACTGAAGCTTATATTAACAGACTAAAGATGCCTAAAGGTTTTTCTATTCAAAAGTATCTCGGTCCACTGAAATCAAATTGTTACCAAATCAAGTACGCAAAACAGAGGGATTGTGGACCACATCTACGCTTAAAGGCGGCATAAAATTGAGATGTGTCCGCTCGCCGTAAAAACAGATATGAATACGAATATTTGTCGTAACATTTTATAGTTTTACGTCAGTTATCTCGTTTATTAATGTGAAACTAGTGCTATTTACGTCTAAACTGTTTGTGTAAACAGTAAATCGTAAATGTTTAGTTTTATGTTTCACGCAATATATTTTTTTACGTTCAGTCCACATCTTTAAATGTTTGAAAACTTTAATATTTTTCACATTTCACATGATGGCGTTATATTAATCACAACACTAAAGATTTTAAAATTATTTTTGTACCTAGGTTATTAATAAGTGCAGCAATTGAGTTCAGGGTTCGTTAAAAAAAAAGATTTTTCGGGTTTGGCATATTGAAATAATCTATTTATTGTATTATGCACGCGATATGACCTGTATAGTTAATGACACCCCGTTAATTTTTAGAATCGAACTTAGAACCTCTCACATATAAATATTAAATCATAAAATCTATAGGTTTGGTCGTTACCGAGAAAATTTTTGTAAAATATCAAAATCATGTGTTATTCAGAATAATAAGAAGATACGTGCGTAAAATATACGATGTATTATGCACAATATTTCGAATATATCGTACATATATTGTACGACCAATATAGATCGTATGTTGCATTGAAATAACAGCGGAGAAAAATTTCACTTTACATTTTAGATTTACACGGGGCTTAAAAGAATTTCACTAGAATCGTACTATTATTAGGACTTAATGAATTGATTGATTACATTTCACTAATTATAAAATCCAACTTAAATTTATTTTCAATTACTTAATGCAGTACCTATATTATTATATAAATTTATATTATCTACCTAAATAAAAAAAGAGTATTAAAAAAATCTAGATTACATTAAGAGTAATAGAGCCAGTTTAACTTCACACCAAAATTATCGATAGTAGTTATATAATTACACCATTTTCGTAATAAAGACTAAATACTATAACTCTATAATTGAAAGCGAGATATTATATTAGCAGCCGTGGTCATGTGTAGTCGGTCGGATCCTTTTATATTTCGCGTTTTAAATTATTAAATGTGTTTTGTTTTACATGTACCTCTTCTCGTAAATAACACATAAGATTGTGTAATATAGCCTAATAAAAGCTAGATTAATAGAATAGACAATTTTAGCTCTATTTATAAGACTTTCTAATTAGGTAAACCAACGTGTTATAAACTACTAAAGCTACTATAGTACGGACGATTCTTCATAACACCATAATAGCACATCTTGACAAAGTATTCCAATAACTAACTACATTTATATGTCTGTTTAACTAAAGATTTTAATTATATTTGCTTGTTGTAAGATTTGACTTCAACAAAACAAAGCAATTGTTTTTTAACGCCAGCGTTTAATAAACCCGTTCCTTCACAAAATTCTGATTTTCTAATTAAGAACAAACATTACCGTTTAGAAGTTCTTTGAATTAAAGCTTGTATTAAATGGAATATTTGAATAATTAAAGGGTGGTAGGAGTACTGCCAAAGAGGAATTATCGTGAAATCCGACGACATTTGTTCTCAGTTACTCACAATTTGTAAGTAATGGCTGTAAAGACACGCTCGATTTTAATATAAGCATATAACTTTTAAACTGTAGGTACATTGTTTGAATTTATGAATTATTTGATTTCGAAAATTACATTTGTCGGGATCGTTGGTGTGTTGCAAACAACAAATCGAATCAACCAGTCGTGGGTTCGATTCCCACCAGGTCCGACGTGTTTGTAACCAATTTATAATTTTTCTGAAACACTGAACACGACTTCGTCTCGAAATTGGGACATTAAGTGGGCGCTAGAAATGTCGAAACCGTCCGGGTCACGGACCACGGCTAACAGATAAAAGGGGCATGATTTAAAATCGCGTTTCGTTTTCAGTCTGTGGATTTCCAAAAATCTAAAGCTAAAATTGGTCGACAGACTATCCTACTTAAGTGTTACATGGATGGGCTATTCCACCTTCCACCAAATTAACGCCATGCTTGTCTGTACTCTATCATAAAAAATATTTAGTGTAGTTATTCAAACAGTGTAGTGAAAAGAAATTTTCAAGGTAAATGCGTAGTAGACATAAATAAATATTCTTATGCGTCACAGAATTATGAAGCAGAAGAAAAAATAATTACATAATATTGAATAAATATGAAGTTAAACTACAAACGTCGATTATGAACGAACATGAACTGTTACAAATTGTAACAGTAGGTACATTACAACTGTCACTTGTAACTTACAGATACCAAAATAATTCTTGCTGTTTGAAAGGATGGAAAGTCTTATAAATAGAGCTAAACTAGTAAAAGATCCGGGAAGAAGCAAGGCAATTCTTAAGCCGTTTTATATCTAGTTTTATATTTAGTTTTATATTTAGTTTTATATTTAGTTTTTATTTGTAATAATGTTATATTGTTTGCCTTTTTTGTATTGTTAATTTTTAAGTTAATTTTAGTTAAAATAAGTTAATATTGGAGTATATATGACCCGAGTAGAAGATAAGAAACCGTTATAACGGTTTTAAAAATAAATGTTTTTTTAAATTGTATTATATATTAGTGTTGGTGTACAAAATAAATAAAAAAAAAAAAAACCAATGTGCTAATCCGTTTTTATTTAAAAACAAGTGTTTAATTACTTTGGGCTAGGGGTGCATGCAGCAAAAGGTAAACGAATGAAGAAGATTGCGTGATATGAACTAAAAATCTATTGGGATTGAAATAACACGAAAGGTTAATTGTTTAAAGCTCTAGATGCCGGTTCAAGTTCCGCTCGTGAGATCGTATTTATTGAATAGAAAATAGATTTTGATTTTGTTTGCGAATTAAACGACCGTGTTTTGACTTCTGGCAAACGATTAGACGTGGATCTACCTCCGTTTACATAGCGTGTTGTACAACGTGGTGTGCATCAAGAGATTTATGCACGTCCAACGGCGCGCCCGGCATCGCAACTGCTCTATTGTTTCTGGACAATTTATCACCAGCCATATAGGAGTCGGGCACAATTCACTTGGACACGAGGCCTTTGATGGCATTGTTTAGCCGATACGACGCGATATTACAAATGGGGTATGCATTGAGGGTGGCTTATCGATATTATAGGTCTGCTTACTTCTACGCTAAAACCCGACAGCACATAGTTGAAACCTTTTACTGTCCATCTCTTAGCCCCTTTTCTCTCCTCTGTCAAAATAATTGACTACGGCTACCGAAAAATAGATTTCTTATGTAATCCACGGCATCTAAATTTAAAGGTGTTTTAACTTGTAATATGAGATAAGGGATTTATAAATCTTTTAACTAAACGTTCAAGATTTTGTAACATTTAAAATTAAACTTAATTCAATATCTGTGTGATTGATTTTTAATAAATTTAATTTGAGGTTAATTATGTTCGGAAAAATAACGTATAAAGATATAGAGACTGTAGTAAGATCAACAGGATAGATTCTTAAATGAGCGTACATGTATTAGAATTAACAAGGACAATTAGCGTAGATAAATGTAAGCCGATAACTCGATCGGATGGTAGTTCCCACGGGACGCCCCAAGCGTTTTAATTGCCGAGCTACGGCCTGACACTGGATCCATTGCATCAATGGCTACACTTCAAGATTTCTATTTACAAAGACTGATTAACGACACATACAAAAAAAAGAAAAAACACATAACAAATTAAAAGGTAATTAACAATTAACAATGTACAATCAAATTACAATAAAATAAATTATAAATGAGGCTTGAACAAGTTTATTTCTTTTGCTCTACCAATTGAGCTCGCGTCCTACATCTCATGTGAACTTTTAAGGTGTTGAATTGCAAAAAATGTATAAACTATTAGTGTTGGTCAAATGTACCATTTATCGACACCAATGATTTAAACGTATGAAGTCTATTTCTTTGACCAATTGGATGCGATGAAACTCAGGAATTACATGTGTGAATTAAAAAATGATTAAAAAACCTTTAATCGGTTTAAAACGTGCTATATACGTTTCAACATACAAAAAAAATATAAAAGGATTATTTTAGTTTTCTTTTATGAAAGTACAGTATCTTTTAAGATTAAGACGCAAGGAAGACGGGTCGGGGTAGCTTTAATATATAAAGTTGATAAGGTTATTTGCAAAAAAAAAAAAATGATGCCCAAAGATTCGACGCGAACGAAGTCGCGGGAATAGTTAGTTGCTGTAAATTTGATGTGATTCAGATGGCAATTGGAGAAAGACTTAAGTGGACCCTAGACTAAACGTGTGACAAGCGAACGCAAAAAAAAGAATACTATTTATTTACAAATATACTGTTTTAAATGCATCAATTTAACGGTGATCTCCTATAAGTTAAACTATGCTGATTTTAAGATCGCTTTTTAAACGGTTAATATTGATTTAACTACCACCTTTTCTTAGTTAAGTATCTAAGTACAGTTTTACTGCCATGGACATAACATCGTAGGTGTTATTAAATTCTCTATCAAAAATACAAGGGATGTAAGTGAAAATTAGAAAGGAATTGAATTCATCCGTTTTTCTATGCCATAAATAATTGTTACGAATCGATTTGTAGATTTATGGTTATTAAAGATACGTAGTACAGATAGTAGGAACCGCTACAAAATTCATTTGAATGGAAATGTGTCCTGGTTGAGTTATTAGAACCACGCGTATGTTAGCTACGGTGGTCATGACTAAATGATTGTATTGTTTTTTACTACATATGTAGTTCAAACTATTCAAACATTTATTTATATTTCTCAGTTAATTCGTACATGAGGCTAAACAGTGGCTGTGAAATTGAGTGAAGTTGTGTGATGCCCTGGGCCTTTCTTTTGCAATACTGTTACAAAATATTGATGGCTAAGGAACCATGTATCTAATGGTTTAGTTACCACGCAGAAAAGCAGATGGCGCCAATGTAAATTAAAAATAACAGCAACTGTTTTTATAATCTGTTAGAAGAAAAACAAACGTAATGAATTATTCACTCACTTATAGTAATAAAAATATAAAGTTTAGGAACACATTATTTAGAGAATAAATTCAAACGTAAACATTATTTTCAAATAATTTGTCATCTGTGTTTCTGATGTGAGTGTTACCCACTCCCTCCGGAAATCTATTAATGAGACTCCTTTATTCAAACCAAAAATTTTACTAGCAATACTTTAATACCCGGATTAAAAATTAATTGAAGATTGGTTAATAGGATGTAAGCTTATGTACGTAAACAACTTGTAAACACAATGCACTATATAAAGAATTTACTTCTTCCTTCAAAAGCTGAGCATGCTGATTTAAGTCTCTGTACGCAGCCGAAGTCACAGACACAGCTAGTATATTAATATTAATTAGTTTCGATCGATTCACATTGAATCGCTTCTACAGATTCGATTGACCTATACTGATGGCTGTATCTGAAACACATCAAGTTAATTGCTACGATGCCAATCAAGCGACCTTACTAGCTATTTTAGAACGAGATAAGGTTTCCGTTTTCATTCACGCGTATTTAGTATTAAACAAACAATTTATGTATACCAATACAGCCAATTTGCAAGTTTCAAATCCCATAGGTAAGTAGTACAGTAGGTAGTAGGTAGTAGTAAATCACATAATGAAAATTAGGGATAGGCCAAGATTATTTAAACACAAATCGAATCTTAATTTAAAGTATAATTTTAACCGATCTTCGGTTTAAATTATAATGATTTGTTCCATTCGAAAGAAAGATGGAGCCTGGTATAATTACATAAACTTGTTTAATAATGGTTAGTTGTTGTTCGGGAAACATAAATTAAATAAAATACCTATTTATTAAAAAAAAATCTACGTTATTTTTATTTAAAATATATTGTGACCATACATACCCCTATTATACAGTAGAAGTAAAACAAACCGAAAAGTGTCGTATTAAGAAGTAAGCTAATTGTTAAGTTGCGCGTAATTTTCTATTAATCACAATCTTAGTTTTTTAAAATACATAAACCAGTTTGCGATCATTGGTAGTTACCATCTGAATAGTAGAAAAGCTCTTAAACTACTACGTATTAATCTTTTTTGTATATCTTTCCAATATGAGCAGCTAACATTCATATAACAAATCCATGTTTTAAGGATTCGACCGACGTCTTATTTGTAGTTTAAACCACAGAATTTCTATCCAAAATATGATAAAACAAACTAAATGTAAAACTAAAAGTCCATAAAAACACGAACCTAAAATTAGGTATCCTAATGGATTTACATTATGAATCGCACCTTTCGTGTGCGCGTTTTTTCTCTTCCAAGAATTTAAATATGACAAATAAAGACAATGAACAAAGCCATGTTCATAAAATGTTACCACTCTTTGGCGGAACACCTGTGCAGCTGGCCAGCGAGCCCTCATAAAAATACATGCCGGTAAACGTACCGCGTTTTCGTCCAAAACCTGAACATTGTATTGGGAACTCGTTAATGCCAACAAATCAACTGCTTCTAAAGCTCTTTTACCATGAGCAATGTCATTGAGGTATTCAATCAACTTCTGGTGTTCTAAAGCAATTATAACTGTTTCAAGAGAAGTATTGGTATACAATTCTTTAACAGCCTCTGAACTTACAATCTCGTTAAGATTTTGGAGGGCATCGTCAACTGTACAAATGGGTGCTTCTAAAGTAACTTTATGCAAACCATTGATCAGATCACTCTGATAGGCAGTGCGTATCAAGAAACAGTACCATATCCATATTAAGTAAGTGGCATTGTTTAAATAGCACTTAGTTTCAATTTTAGTTTCGATCCCCAAGAACAAGGCGAAACTTCTCAATATAGCGCTCGTTCGCTTTTTCTCTCGGTGTGCACCAAAACGCTGAATGAGTCTTATAATAATTATGAAAAGAAAAAAGGATAAAACGATCAAAGGTGTAATGTGGGATATAAACGGTAACACTAATTTTGCCCAAGCATACACTTCCCGTCTTTTCGGGGCAATCCAGACTACAGATATATAATTAAAGGGAAATGACGCGAGAGCCGCAGAATATCTCGACTTCGTTATGATAACTTCTGGTATCATAACATCCGCAACTTTATTAATCAAATCATTAAATCCAATCTTCAAACTTCCATTTGCCGACTGCGTTCCTTTAGCTCCATCATTAGTTATTAATACTGTAGTAGCGTTTAAATGGTCAAGGATGATTTGTACAAAATCATTATCAAATCCTGTAACTGATATTGCTTCGTCTTCCTTCTTTACAGTTATATATGGTATAATTGTATGCGCCGTGACAACAATGGGGCATTTGTAAAAATTATTAAACTTCTCATTAAAGTAATTAAAACTATCTACTGGAATAGACACAGGTGTGATATCGTTACATGTCCTTACACTGTAGGGAAAAAAAGTGTATAGAACAATATCAGCATTTTTATTCGTAGTCACTATAACAATATGTGCTGCGTCATTTTTCCATGCTGATGTTGTATATTCTGTAATGTTACTCTCATCTATTCCACATAAGACTAAAATAATTCGCATTGGTTCTAAAGTCGCTCCATTCGCAATATTTACGAAGTATTCAAATTCATTAGCGCTCGTAACGTAAATAACTGTTTGTTCGAAAACAAACGCGTTGCTCAAAAACGTTTCGTTGGTTTTAGAATCATTCAGTGATAGTATATAAATAAGCCCACTGTATGCTTTTGCAAATTCGTATACATTTTCAGGGTCACTTTTGAAGTAAACAATGGAAGTAGGATAGTTATAAGAAAACTCTCTGTTGGCTATGACTGCGGCTATCTCATTACTTGGTGAGATACACGAATACATGTTAAATAAACTTAATAAAGTGAGTAAATGAAAAGTAATCATTTTCATGGCACGATCGCGACCGACTAAATTTTTATCGTCATTAAGTCTCCTACAGCGCACAGACGAAAATGTATAACATTACCTTCACGCCATGTGTATTTGCTTAAAGAAAATATATGCTTTATTTCAAAAGCTTTCACACGAGCAAATACACAAAAATATTGTGTTATTATAGAGACATTGTTGTAACAAGATGCGTAGAAATATTATTATATCGTTTGATAAATGAAATAAAAATGTAGACTTGTGCTCTATCTACTGTTTTAAAAACTATCTCTAGGAATACTTTGTACCACTAAGTTTTACCGTTTATATTTCTAGCCTGTGTTTAAAGATTTAGGTATTTTTAGGTATTATATTGTTAGATAAGAAAACCCTGATTAAAAATGGTTTGATAGAAAGTTTAATAAAAACCTTAAAAACTTATACAAGAGTGCAGTACAACTGTTTAAATTAACAATAAATATTATATATTAGTAATAACATTGGCGTAAAAGACGATTAAAGTAATTGGACAGAAATAGATACCGATTGACAGTCGGTAGTTGTAAGCGGTATTATATCTTATCTCATGCGTTAATCCATTAAATAAAATACTTCGCTATCAGTGTCCTAAAATTGTTCTACATATTCTCATATCAGAATGCAGTAGGTGGGTTATATTTCATAACAAACCAAAAATATTGAAAACAAAAAAAATAACATTCTTTAACTCCTTCAACTACGTGGAATACCAAAATGTCATCTATTAGATGTTAATACTAGAATCAATGTTAAAAATAGACATCGGAGCAACTTTAGTACTAATTAAAATATTGTTACGTTATGAATTAATTAAAGTTGAAACAATCTTATTAAGATATTGGCAGTTATTTTATACAGAGGTAGTGAAACATTATTCTTGACAAGTCATTTAGGTGTCCCTAAATATAAAATTATAAAAACAACTTAAAATTTAAACTCGTTTAAAAATATCTATTTGTGCAAAATAATTTAACAAGTATTAGATGTTAATCACCACAAAAGGTTTTCTTTTCATAGTATTAAAGATGTAAAATAAAACAATGAAATTTGAAGTACTCTAAACCTAAGCCCTTAATTACAGCGTCCTCTAGCCACCGCGTTGTGTCAACACGGCGTCTACAAGCAGAAGAGCACCATTTATAATCGCCAGTGAAGCTTTGGCAAGGTTTTTGTCCCTCAAGTCACCCTTCCATGCGTTTTGGAACCTGAGGATAATACATATATAATTAATGAAACACATTTGAGTGTCTTTTTACTGTCATGCAAAACAAATAATTTCATTATACCGATGTTCAATATGGCATGTGTTAACATGTCTTGCTAATAAATGTATTACTATATAGAATTTTGGGAAGCCAATATCTTTCTAATTTATTATTGAACACTTGACATAAGATTCTAAAAACTTTGATTTTTATAATTCTCTAAAAAAAGAAGTAAAGTCTTTAAACTAACTCAAATATATGTCATGTAGGCAATTAAGTGTATTTTTTTAACTTATGATTTTTGTTAAACATGTTTTTTTTTGTAAACACAATTTACATAAAATCTTGATTAGTCATCATACTCTATGGTTTGAAATCAGCCATTTTTTCAAGTTAACAATACTCTATACTACAATCCAGTGAAAAACATTTGGTATTTTAAAACAAAATTGTCGCTGTCAAAAATTATATCGTTAGAATTCCTCGTCACCCGCAGGTGCGTAATTTTTTTGAGTTAGCTACAGTAACATAATATTGTTAATATCGGTCGGCGAGAAAGAGTTACAAACTATAATATTAATGGGATTACCTAATATTATATCAATATTTGGTAAGCTGTACCTGTCAATGATGACGGCGCCACTTGCTACAAAGAGGCATACACCGATCAGCGAGTAGAAGATATCAATACGCTTGTGACTTGGTGTTTGCATTATGTATCCTGGAAATTAATAACAATTCAAATTAATATATAGCTTTGCGATTATTATTCAACTAGCTGTACCCCGGACTTCAACCGCTTAGATTAGTTATTTTGGCCATGAAAATTTGTTTTTGCAAATCTCCTGTAACTCATCCACAGCTTTATAATTTTTAGCTGTTACCCACGACTTGGGTGGTATCCCGTAGTTCTTGCAAGTTTTTCTTAAAAAACATATACTGTTGCATACATTTTTAGATCGTTTCAAGAATAATCATTCTTTCATATTCTTTCATATCGGGTATCATAAACCGTTTTCGCAAATAAAAAACCCTCAAAGATTCGCGTTTTTTCCACACTTCCCACTGTTCCTTCGCCTATTGGCAGCGTGATATTTTGTACCCTAAAGCTTTCCTCGATAACGGCTCTAACCAACACAAATATTTTTTTAATTTGAACCAGTGGTTTCTGAGATTAGCGCTGTCAAACAACGTAACGCTTTAGCTTTATAATGTTAGTAAATATGAGAATTGATATAAATTTCAAAACGATAAATTGTAGTAGGAATTAGCTAAAGTAAATATTTTAAATACACATACCCGCAGCAGCACCAGCAAAGATGATCAGGTAACCGATGAAGGTTCCCGTCACCAGCATTCCGATTTCAGGGTCAATATTGTAACTGTGATAGTGTAACGCTACGCATGCACATGTTATCGCCTGAAAAATAAGACATTTTTAGGTATAAGTATATTTTAGGATAACAAATATTGACAGTATAACTCTTGATTTAGTCAGATAGACAGGAATTATTATGATGCAGAATGAGACAGTAAAAAAAATATATAATTTATAACGTAAACCATTTGTCAGCCAACTTGCTTTCCACGGCAAGACCGTGATGTCAACTATTTCAAAACTTGATACTAGAAGTTAAAATAAAATACTAAACAGATTTAAATAAAACACTTTAAACCGACCTTCTACGGCCCGACGCTTCAGTTGCTTTACAGCAGACGTGGTCACGGGGACGCTGTCGTGAAAACGTCGGGTCGTAGTCAAAATAAATTGTAAATAAGTTAACTAGCATATTTCGCGTTTTAAACGGGTAAAAATGTTTAATTTAAATGTGTAATACCGCGTAAACAATGCTCACTAAACAGAACTATAATTTCGCTTGCCTTTTAAATCTCGAATCATGTTATGTCATAATTTGGTGCTGTCTAACCAATAGACAAACCAAGTATTGTTCTTATTACTCATATTTAACACAGGAAAGGATATCATATTGTAAAGTGTAAGACCTATAAATAAAACATGATGTAATTCAGCCATTACATAGCTTCAATGAGTACAAACTAGTCCGAAGGCCCAGCTAACCGGGTAAGGAGAGGTGATGTCATATTGTGTGGATGATAGGAATAGCGAATGCAGGTCACGTCACGAGGCTATCGCGACGGAGACCTTGCTGGAGTTAAAAACATTTCATTAAACCTTTAATAACCTTTGTTAATGGGGGTAACGGCCTCGATAAAAAATAATTTTTACAAGTCACTTGCGATATTTAAAATTACATATGTTATAATATACATATTGGATTATATATAATGAGTGGATTCGAACCCGCAACCAACAGCGAGCACGCTGTAGCCAATCTTATTTAGTAGAGCAACGATATCTGTCCACCATAAAGCTAATTACTGTCTATAGTTTACGCGAGTAGTACAAATTTAAATAAAACACTTTAACGTTTTAAAACGCGATATATTAGTTAAACTTATTTGAAAATGATTTTTAACTTCGGCTCGACGTTTCGGATGCTTTGCAGCACCCGTGGTCACGGGGAAACGTCGGGCCGAAGTTAAAAATCATTTTCAAATAAGTTTAACTATATATCGCGTTTTAAGCCGTTAAAGTGTTTTAAAATGTGACTACTCGCGTAAACTATAGAGGCGGTATTAAAAAAAATTTACAAAAAATTTTAACTTTTAAGCATATTCGGCCATCGAGTTACGTAAGCGGTCATAGATATGTTTAGTAATTCAATAAGTGATGACTTATTACGTTACATCACTTTACTGTAATTATTTGATCATAAACAGGACGTGAATCAACTTGTTATCCTGTATTTACAAAGTAAACTACGTAAGCATATAGAGTAAACGGTGAATTATTGAACCATGGAGATTTTAATAATTGCTTAATAGCTAAAGCTAATTGCAAAATGAGATTTTTCTTGCTATCTGAAAGATATGCAGATAAAGTACAGAATAAATCGAGTGAATTCAGTTCACGCCTTTTTTTGTGTTAATATAATATGTTTAATGTGTAAAAAATTAATACATGAGAATGAATGTTAAATAAATAAATAAGTAAAGTTAATCTTAAAGATATAGTGTCGCGGACATTTTTTTGATCATTTGAAAAAGAATCATTCTTTCATACTTATTTTTTGGGTATCTTGAACCGTTTTCGGAGCATAAGCATCGGAGGCCCACAGAGTTGAAACATTTCCCCAGTTTTTTTACAATTCCCGCTGCTTCTTCGCTCCTGTTAGACATAGCGCGATGTTTTATAGCCTATAGCCTTCCTCGATAAATGTTCTAACTAGCACAAAAATATTTTTTCAATTCTAACCAGTACCTAGTTCCTGAGATTACCGCGTCCAAACAAACAAACTCTTCAGCTTTATATATTAGTATAGGTAGACGTTAAATTACGTAATTCCTTCACTCTATAATCAACAACTAATGAGCAACAAATCCACTTGTTTCGTGACCAACAGTTATTTTAAAGGACATAAACTAAATAGTCTAGACTTGTATTCGAAAAGCACTGTAGGTACATCAAGAATATTTCTTTATTCGCGGTCCCATATAGCTGTTACCTCTATACTCGAACGACTTATGACAGTATACGCACTACTCGTTGGTGGACAGGCCGGATAGACGCAGGGGGATTTTAAAGAGATTTTTGAAGGTACTGCCGGTACGTATAAGCAGCGGTTGTAGTTAATTTAATAAAACGATGTCTGTAAATAAATAAAAAAAAAAGTAATTCATACACAGATTTTAAAATTGTCTTTTAGTAGTTTAGTTCAAATATAATTTAATGATACTTTTAGCCGAAAAGTCACAAATAGTTAACTTTTAATTTTTACTTTAATCTGAAGAAGACATGATCGCCAACATTCGACTTGCCTATTGCGTGGATCTTGAATGCACGATAAAAAGGGGACTATGCGATCATTCTGTATTTATATCCATTATTACGGGTACTAAAACTAAACTCAAGGTTGAACTACAGTAAACAATCAAATTGCAAATGCGTAGGAATTGAGATAAAATTCGGACGTATTTGTATTGTTTTACAAATATGTAATAAATTACGTTTTGTAGCTATGTGCATTACATATGTAACTAGCTGACCCTCAACGATTAATAATTTTCAAAATTTTTTCCACATTTTCCACTAATTGTTCGCTCCTATTCGCATATCTAAAGGTTTTATTCAACACGAAAATATTTTTTCAATTCGAACCAGTAGTTCCTCAGCTTAGCGCGTTCAAACAAACAAACCCTTTAACTTTAAAATTAGTGGGTATAGATGAAAGTTCGACTCGTTTCCCATACATAGTTTCTCTGTTCAATTCTATTGGCAACAGGGAAATAAACGACAGATTTCTATTCCGATTTCTTGCTCCTCATTCAACCATATTTAACGAAAAAAAATTGTATACAACTGTGTTTCCGCGGCGGTAAATAAAACATAAGTGTTTAAGATTTTTAAAAGTACATGTAAGGAAGTTTATTCCACACGTCATGGTCTATCGTAAAACGTAGGTTGCTGACATCATACCGACATATTACATGCCCATCACAAAACCACACAAACGGAAGAGTTAAGTTTATAAATGTAACGCATGTATCTGTACATATTTCTATAACCTATCCTAACCTTCTTCGCCAAATAATCCAATTATTAGAAGCTGCCTAAACTTCGACTTACATTTCAAAATACCAAAATATAGATACCACAGAATAGACAAGATCTTAACGTTTACAATCGCTTCAATTATAATTAAATAACAAAAAAATATTGTGTAAGTTAACGGTATGTTATTGTACGAAAACTTTTTTTATATTTTTGAAGTAATATCTTATTATTCTATCATGAATATCTTATGTATCGCATCACTGCAGTAGTGTTCTTGTTGTAATGTTCTTTTTTATTGCAAGAGACAATTGCACTAAAAAAATTGTCATACTACTGTCCAAAATAGGGGATTGACGATGGTACAAGTTATAAAAAGATAGGATTTAACACCGTGACCCAAATCCAATGGTCATTGGTCAGACATATCCACATCGGCTTTTATAGATTTACATTAGATATGGCTTGCGAAAGACCGCGTTATCTAGTCGTAACCATAAAAAGATTTAATGTCCCTTGATATTTTGTACATAACTTCGATATTTTTGTATATAAATGTATGTATTATATTTTTGTATGTATATGTGTATGTTTTGCCCTAGCAGCCTCGTGTTAGGTATTAATGTACCTTATTTAGCTTATTGATTAACGTGCTATTATCAATACTATAGATAACAGATAGTTTCATAGATTATAAAAATATGAAAATTGAATCTATTTTTAGTTAACGTACTTTGCACATTGGATTAGTGTTATAAAGCATTTATTATACTTAATAAATGATAAGTATACTAAGAAAATAAACTTGCTTTAATATTATTAATTAGGTATAACTTTTTGAAAATTTAGCAAACAATCGCGAAGCCTAGCTTGTCTCTTGTAGTTAGTAATTAGAACAATATGGTTCCTCTCACGTACTTACCTCATAAAATTGTATAGGTACACACAAAGGTTTATATGGCAACTAATTAAGGCCAACGCCCAATAATTAATAATACAAATATAATTCAAAACGCAAAACCTTCATTTTTGTGCCCGTACCTATTTTGATTAATAAAAATATAAGATTTACTCAGAAACGTGGAAGAGTTTGGAAAAATACTGTTAAAAGTTAGTAACAATTCCATTCCTAAGTCTAATTGTAATTGCGATTGTAATTTTATTCAGAAATATTATACCCACTCCATTAAGGAGTTAAAAATAACAAACACAGTACGTTACACATTATTACATATACATATTATCTACGTAATAACTATTAAATCTATCTTTTATCCTCTAAATCCTAATTTACTTACCTTATTTGTACATAGTACTTCTTTGAAGTTAGTTTAATCATAACAAAACCAAATTGTGTTTATAACGGAACAACCTCTACGTACATAAGTATAAAATATGCGTATCACTTACCAGCTCTAAGAATTTGATGATAGATAGTCTGCTAATAGCCATTTTCACTGTTTGTTTATATTCAATCCGTACGAGAATTCGTTGCGCGAGTAAAAATACAACTGTTCGTGGATAGAGTTGTATTTGATACAAGGACCCGGGACCGCTTCTTTCGCGTCGCGCCGCCATGCCCTCATGACGAAGGCCGGTGAGATCATAGCAGGGTGACTAAGTATAACGAATAAACAAGACATTTCGTTAGCGTTTTTATTACAGCTTTTACAAAAAACGTTCATTAACAGTTTCTTACTTAATATTTAATAACGCTACTCAGAAATTACTTTTTTTATTATAGATTAATAATTATTCAATCAATAGTTTTTTTAAGGTATATACTTTTAATACAGTGTTCTTCTATCTTATTATATAAGCTGTTTGTAGTATTAAATCACGGACGATAAATAGTTAAACAAAACGTTGTAATTCCTTCATGTTTCACATTGCTAGAATTTACTTATTCTTATACGTAGTTCAATACCTAAATTGAATATTTTCTACTAACTATTTTGTTAAGGATCAATTGGTTTTTCTTATTAGATCATTTGCTAGCTTCATATATTTTATGCTTCAAAAATTATACTAAAACAAAATTTAAAAAAAAACTGTGTTAAGATATCGCGATATGCAATGCATTAATAACTCCCTAAATCGTGTTTTCTTGTACTAAGTATTTAGACAGTGAAATTTCTTAATATACTTATAGATAGATAGATAAAGTAATCAACATTTTAGTAAGACAAGTGGTTGATGATAATAACAGGTTTGAAAAGTCGAGTTTTAAGCAATATTGCGCGCGGAAGGTAAACACGTCATTTAACTTATCGCGTAAGTTATTGTTTGTGTTGGCTTTTACTAATAAACAAATTTAGAATTTCACCTTTATATAATACTACTAGCTGAAATGTCAAACGTTCTTTTCACAATTTAATCACCATGACAACAGTTCTTCTAAATTTATCTTAAAAACAAAACATATACTATCATCATTTAATTTAATTATTAAAAAAAATATACTTCATTTCTACAACGTCGATACCCGAACCGTTTTCGCAGCACACGCAGCGGAGATGTGCACTTTTTCCTTTATTTCCACATTTCCCTCTGTTTCTACGCTTCTATTGGTCACAGTCAGATGTTTTATACCCTAAAATATTCCCTGAAAAATGGGCCATGAAGATTGTTTTTAAACTAACCAGTACCCCTGAGATTAGCGCATTTAAACGAACAAACTCTTCACTTTAAATATTAGTAGAGAATACTCTTTTATTTTTTATTCGTTCGAACCAAGATTAAAACATTTAGTAAAAAGTTGAAACGGTTGTAAGAAATAATAAGAAAATTTTGTCTATTTTTAAATGTTACGTTATGCTTTACAGTGCTCCTATAAATAAAATTATCATTGTAAATAATCCATTAAAATATTTGTCCTCTGCAATTCTGAAGTCATGGCCGACGCATTTTTAAGGGCAATAAATGTTGGCACCCCCGTTGTTCGGAAGTAATTCGAGATATAGCATGAAAGTCGATATAAGATATCTATCGATTAAAAAAAATTCGATTACTCATCTATCTATCTAAGCAAATGAAAAGAAAGTACCGATTAATATAATTAAATTTAAAGCTTACACATAATTCTTGGAAGACATTTTATCAGAACAATATTAATCGAACGCGATAATCATTTGTAAGTTACGTATCTGTTGTCAACCGCAGAAAAATAATTAACTCATCAAAGTTTGTGTTACATCCTAAACGATTCGTCCTTCACGGGTTGTATCAAATTTACAAGATAGACTCATAAATAAGACGTATCTACTAATTAACTAAACAATGTTACGCCTATTCGTAGCACAAAACATGATAATTTAAAGTGAGCTCAAACGTTGTGCTTAATTGATACATAGCTTATAAAAAACTGTAAAATGTAAAATTATTTATATGTAAGCATGTAATTAAATATAATTTAATAAAAAAAATAATAAAAAAGGTAGAGGTTTATCTTCATATCCGAATTAGTTACTTGTGAAAAATATATTAATAGCTGACCCGGCAAGTGTCGTTTTGCCTTATAAATAATTTCTAGGAAATTTATAGTGTACAAACTACAAGATCTGGTAAGACCGGCTTTAGACTCGTCCGTGCTGTTTACGGGGCAAGAAGTAAATCCGAATCCGATAGACGCCTGCGGGGATAACTTAGCAACGATAGTTGGTCTGTTATTGAGCGGGATTGAAAATGACTAAATTAGATAAACTTATTTAAATAGATGTTGGTGGTTCTACTAAATATACATATAATATGTATTTTATAAAAATTGTCGACCCGTTTGTTTTACAAAACTTTTTTACAGCGACATCTAGTTAATCACCTATACACTGCTTTCAAGCAATGTGTAAACTAGTATAAGCATCTTTAACATTTCGGGAATCATTATTTTTGATATTTAAATATAGATGTCGCTACTAGTTTTAGTAAGACTATATTCGAGGATAAGTTGATTTTTGTTTCCAGTATAAAACTATCCCCTTATAAATAACACATCGATTTGCGTATAGATGTATCTGCTAAATTTAATAAGAATATTAATACCTTATGCTTAATTTTAAATTTCTATTTTATTTCTGTGACAGGCAACTCTAATAACAAAAACACTGTAATAGTAACAGTGTGTACACAAATAAAACATACTATCCTCAAAAGAATTTAACTTAACAGGCAATAATTATGGACTAGCGCGTCTAGTGGACTTAGAGCGGGTGCTTATATCGTCTTTATTTGCAGAGCAGAGCGCCATAAGTGCGTCAATGGACATCAGGGCTGCTGCTGCTAAGGAGCATACTGCAGCTGCCTGGGCATGGTTCTTCCGTTGGCAAAAAGGGACATCTTTCCAGCCATGCAATGTGAGGGCACCACAGGCACCGAAGAGCAAACCTCCGATGGCTGACCACCACGCATCTATGTACGCATCTGCTGATGCGGACACCGCTTCACCTAATAACACATAGATATATAAAATACATAATATTAGAAGAATACTGAGATGACATCAAAATGAGGCAATAAGAAGGAGTGGTGACAAATATAAGCGCGTCCGCTACTGATTTTGTGCCGACAACTTGCTTGAAGGGAGACTACCTGTTTGAATTTATGTGTGCTGTGTTATTAAATACTTAATAATTAGAAAGTAGGATTCTTTGATTTTTGTAATTTAATTTAGATATTAATTTATATGTATTGTCCTTTTTTATTAAATTCAACTCCTGATCTTTCAGAATAGAGACAATATTTCCTTTAGAATATAGTACCCACAAACAATGCTATGTAGTACGGTCACTTATAAAATTGTCCTTATTCTTAATTCCACCGTATTGCTTGCAAGCTCGCATCTACAGGCGTATACAAAATACATCGTACATAAATTGGCACAACAACATGGTATGCTGGCGATGATCGGTTGGATTCCCATATGTGAATCATAAATATTCTCATTAAAAAAATTAAATAACCCTTAACTAAATTCCAAATTTTGATTCTATTACTGCAGCACAGAAATGTCCACTTTTTTAGTCGTTAAGATATAGCTTTCAACTAAGTAATGTGTTGGAGTTGTGAGTTTAAGATACATACCTATACCCCAGGGTAAGGAGAAATTCTCTCTACAGAAGTAACATTTCAAATATATATATGTTCTATATTTATAAATCAAAATTGTTCGTTTTGACTTATCAGGCGCTAAGGTGTTTATTTCTTAACTACGTTTAAGAACTGTCTTGTATGTAATCATGAGATTGTACACTTTCTACCGAATGAAGAATATATTTAAGTCTTTTTCTATTCTATACATATACAACTTGGCAACATGATTTGCCTGGAAGAGATCGCTGCAAAGCCATAAGGCCATTTTTATGTACAAGTTAGTACGTAAGATGTTTTCTCGCGTTTAATTCTGTAATATGGGTTATAAATAATAAAGCTATAATAAATAAATATGGATATACTGTATACTGTTCTTCCTGAAGTTACAGTTAATAGTTTATCTTCTGTAAACTCGCAGATAGTTTATAACTGTTAGAACGAATGCCACTTACACACTAGCGTCATCGTCATATTGTTCTGAATCCAAATAAGCAAGACTCAAGTCGAAAAGCATTACAATCGCATTTAGTGCAGCTAAAGAGCCAGCGAAGAGGGCGACATTGTGGTCCCCGGTGCGAGGGATTAAGGTGGTTTTAGTCCTGGCAGATAGAACCAAGCCCCCACTAACAGCGAACAAGCCCATGCCGAGCAAACCAAAGTACATATCCTGCACTAAGTCCAATGGCGCTAAGAGAATCTCTCCTAAAAGAAAACTGTTATTATTTCATAAAACCTCAAAGTAGTTATCATAATATATGTACTATTTTCAGCCCCTGCTGTATTACGTTATTGATTACACGAAACATTAAGAATAAAAATTTTTTTTTCGCGTTTTAAACCGTTGAAAGAGTTTTATTATATGTGTACCTCTCGCTTTTGTTTGTGAAACAGTGACATGAACAAAGTTTGCACTGTGAAGCTTAGATTAAAATATTTGAAAGGTTACCTCTGAAATTATATTAAGAAAATGCCTCCCTTCCCCTGGGCAGACTAACACTCAATATTTCGCTGTAATTTTGGAGTTTAAAATGTCTAACAAACTTCATCGAGCTATTAATATTAATAGACTTAAATTTCAGCTACTAACTGCTACGCTACGCCTGCCCTTGTCATTTTGGACAAAAAGTGTTACAAAATTGTTTGACCTAGCTTTTAACAACCAACTCTTGAAAATGAAGCATATGATTATGTATTCATACAAACCCACGATTTCCCCAGAGAGCACTACAATATAGCCAACATACGTCCCAGAGCAAAGCATAAGTGTGGGTATGTCTGTCAAATCATAGCTGTAGTGGTGTAACGTGAGACACGCTATCGTTATCATCTGAAATAAGATTTTTATATTTCTCCTATTGGTGTTCCACAGCTGGGCATACTTCTCCGATCAATGAAGGTATTAGGAGCTTAGACCACTCCGAGAAACCCGGGTTCGCGGGCATTAACGATTACCGCCGCTAAATTATTTATGATAACCGAGACCGACGGCTTAACGTACTCCCCGAGGGAGGAGATTTTAAAGATATTTAATTATCATTCACATTTTTTATAAACAAAATATTGCTTTATGTTATATTAAGTTGATCTTGAGTTTAAGTCCAATGACTGATGTATATAATACATAAATATATGTATAATAACAATGTTACTATATTTTCAAATGTGACTTACGTACCAATTCCAAGAATTTTATCATACAAGTGGGAATTAACATCGTTGATCTGTAAAAAATAAAGAATTTAAAACTTGCTTTTCTTTTGAGTTGTAAATAGTGTCACATATTGACCTTTAAAAATGTCATAACATTTTATAGATTATAAATTTTATCTACATTAGAATTAATAATCTGTATTAAAGTGTTGTCTGTGGTTTTTAGGTAATAATCGAAGCGACTTTTTTTAAAGTAACAACACAAACCGGTTTAACGTACACTTAAAAACTACGACTAAGGTAAAGTAACGTAAAAGCAAGTCGAAGGTTCTATAGGAATTATCTCGCGTGCTTAGAAGAGCACATTGCTCCGTGACTCTTCAAAGTTCAAGGTATTGATTCTATGGTCTGCTACTTTTAGTTCTTTATTGAGTTTTGATGCCTTTCCCAAGAATAGTTACGTTTATTGTTATTCTATTTAAGAATAAGCTTAAACTTTCAAAGTGAAATCACATTTCTGTGTCCGTTTCACTGACCGTGCCTCTTACAGGCAAGTAGTTGATCAGACTTCTGTGTTCTGCCCGACCGAAACTAGTTTCCACGGAATTCGAACCCAGGACTTACCGCAATGCTAGGCAATACGATGGTCAAGGTCAACAAGAAACTTTGTCGATCTCATTTTCTATGTAAAAACTTAAAATAATAACTAGAATGTATCTTTTATAAACATTAAATGTATCGTTATCTTATCGTATCGCGCGGTTTAATCGTTTTGTAAAGCTACACTTTAAGTTTTATTTTTCTATTGTTAATTAGTATATATTAATAAGCTTTTTCGCAGTCATCCGAGTCTAATTTAAGCCCTCGCCTAGCAAATCTACGAAGGAGAAAATTAGGTTTTCAACTGGCTGTTTTCCCGGCTGTCTTAATTATTCTAGCTCGATGAGTGACTTCATAAAACTTAGCCTGGCTTCATAAATATTGAATTTTCAGCATGCGAAGCACTAAGAAATGCAATTTCGAAATGTAGCACAAATGTGTTAGCTTTTAAACAAATCTAAAGGATAAATACTTAAATATAGTCCTTTTGATAACATAAGAGAAATGTGTTAGGCTTTTGACTATAATATTCAATTTCCGTCAGTTAGAAGGCAGATAATCTTAAACTATTTTTATTAGCAGTACTAGTTTCCATGACGACGGCTGCTGCAAAGCATCCCAAAGGTCGGGCCGTAGTTAAATAATGTTCAAACAAATTTAACTTATGTATATTTTAAAGTATTTTATTTAAATGTCTACTACTTACTCGATATTATATTGACATCTGTTGTTATTTATATACGATATATATTTTTACTATTTTTGTGATATTTGTAACTACGTATTACTAGTAAATTTGGAGAACTATACCTTTTTAAGATTCATAATTTCTTTCAATTCTAGTAGACCACTTTTATATACCTAACTAGACCCATAGTCCAATTTGATTAAAAAAAGGTTTACTGTGAATAGTGAGATTTTAAGTCATATCATCAAATAATAAAGGGTGATACGTAATGAAACAACAATGAAATCTTTACTAACGATGTTTACAGAAGTCATATAAGCCTCCATTTCAATAGTACGAATAAATTGAGTTCTAAATTGAACTCAGTGACCAAATGATGTTTACTTTAGACCTTAATTACTCGATGTTACTGGTTGAATGGATTGAAGAAATGATTTTCAAATAAGTTTAACTAATATACATCGCGTTTTAAACCGTTAAAGTGATTTGCTTCAATGAGTTTTTTTAACTAAGTTAGTGAAACTGTCACAGATATATTTTCATATATCTGTCGTGAACGGGATTTGGCTTATGTGCTTATGGTAACTAACCGGCTATTATAAATAGGTTAGTGATCTGTGGTTCTCACGATTTTAGTAATGAGTGGGTTGCGTTAAGTCATAATAGCTTTGTGAAGCTCTCCATAATAAATACTGCAAAAAACCTAACCCACTTGGTGGTGGTTGCAAAACTTTCGAGACTAATAGCTTATATGTGCACATCTATGGTAAGCCTAAAGTAATTACTATTTTTTATGATAGAGGAGACAGGCAAACTTGGGGTTCACATCGTAACAAGCTGTACTATCGACCTCTATGCGTGGCAATCGATCTTCAGAAATTCACAGACTGAGTCCGAAAGACGATTAAACTTGAGGGCTTTTTCATCTGTGGACGGTGGTTCGTGACCCGGTCGGCATTTCGATATTTAATGTTCAGAGATATTCGGACCCATTTAACATCCAGATTTCCAGACGAAGTCCAAAATGTTTCAGAATAATTATAAATTGATTAGAAAAATGTTGGTCCCTTTAGATCGACCTAGAACCACGATTATTAGCCATACATTTCTACCATTCCACCAACTTGCATATGACTATATAAAATAACTTTTAAAGATTTATGAGAAATATACAAAGCCGTAAAAAAGGCCACTGAAATAGATCGCCAGCGCATCTAAATTAGATGTTAATGAACTTTATGATCGTCTTTCTTGTATCACAAAATAATGTAGTCCTTTCATATTAAATCTTGGTTTATATTCCTACTAATTATCGACAACACGTCATTCACTACTAATCCACTTAACGCATATCAAAAAGAATTTTATGCGATTTTTAAAGCGCAAGCGCAATCATTTTGAAAATTTTTAGACTTACATATTCTTCAATTACCCGGAAACTTCAACCAAAGTATGTGAAACGTAGCCTACAGGATAACGAGCAGAATTATTAGATACACTGTTGATAAATCACATTTTGTTCCTTATAGAAAGAAAGGTTAAGAAGTCCAATGAAATACATTGAATAGAACTCAAATAATTTACGCAAAAGTTCACCGAACTACAATCTACATTTTTATTAAGATGAAAAGGTGACCGGTTCTGAAAGCCCCAAACCGTAAAATTCAATTTGCTTCCCTTGACTTAAGATTTCATTTATATTCCAGTTAGAAATAAGGTCTGTACTAATATTTTTCTAGAGTTCAATCAATCCCCGAAGGTTTCCTCTGGGGGCGTGATGTAAATAGGAACCGACCGAGAGATGTAGAATATTTTTAGAGAGAATAGCCAAGCTTAAATGGCAGAGAAACAATCCAACAATCCAACAAACCCAGAGCTCGCTTAAAATGATTGATTTCTTACGAGTGCCCCAAACCAATTTATATTGAATTTAAGCAAGTAGAAGTCTCCGTAATAGAACGATGGACTTATGACTTGAAGAAAGTAGCGGACATCAAATGGATGTATAAAGGGAAGGCCGAGTGGCATGCTTTGGAAGAAGCATCATCCAGCAGTGGGCGCCTGCGTGCTGATAATGATAAAATGAGATATTATAAATATTTTGATGACAATAATTTCGTATATTGTATAATATCAGCAGCGTACTCGCAACAAGAATATTCGTAATACTTATCCAAAATGTCATAAGCGTTTCATTGCCTCTGTGGCTAAATGACACGTTGTTTAATATATTGTTAAATTCCCCATTCCGCCAATCCTGGGTTCGATTCAAACGAAGTAATCAGGCAAGAATACCAACCCTACTTGCCTGACTACGAACAATGGACATTCTTCCTTAGATTCAGATAAACGAAAAATATAATTTTTCTGTAGTTCACGCGAGTAGGTAGTGCATATTTCAATAAAGCAATTTGAAGCAACAGTGGTCACAGGGGGACCGAAACATCCAGCCGTAGTTAAAATAATTTAAAAATTGCTTAACTAATTTATTTTGAGTTTTAAACCATTAAGATTTTTATTTAAACACAATTTCTTACTTAATTTATTTGTTTTATTTCAAACTTTATTTGTAAATCATCTATAACAAATATTGACATCGTACTTGTAATAAACGTTTTGATTATATTTGTTTATATAGTTTTCGAAACATTTTGAAACTCTAACTTGTAATAAGTTTTTTAAAGACTTTTTTCAAATAAATTGAAAATTCTTAAATCCGTTTCGTAACCACTAAAACCAGAGCTTCCTTCAACTGCAAATGACCAAAGTACAAAAGTTCAGTAAATTCAGTTGAATCGTGATCGTGTTGTTCGTGAAATATAAGGATCATGTCTGAATACTGTCGAGTTTAAGATTAGAGGTAGACATTTTGCAGGGCGTGTCTTTAGAATCTAAGATGTGGTGAAACTCTTGCATCTCTGCTTAGGTTATAGACATTATAACCAAATTCGTAATATTTATTATTACTTTGCTTCAACCCATCGTCAACAACATACATACAACTGTCGGAAGTTTACACGAGTAGTAGTATAGTACACATTTAAATAAAACGCTTTAACGGCTTAAAAACGGTTTTCTCCCCGTGACCACGGCTGCTGCAAAGCATCCAAAACGATATCGTTTCTTAAACCGTTAAAGTGTTTTATTTAAATTATTTAAACTTATTTATTACAATTACTGAAACATCCTCATGCCATCGAATTTTAAAGTAAACATTACCAAAAATATTTAATTAAAGTTTAATTTTTTCAACACTTTCAATTTTTTATATAATAATTATCCTTCGGAAATTAAGGAGTTAATATGTTTTGTGAACGTTAATGAGTCCGAAAATGAGATCGTTTTCAATAATGGCTTAGCAGAGGTTGAACACGGTAGAATAATATCAGGTTTGATTTAATATTGTTAAATTAAAGATATAATATAAATTATTATATATAATAATTGATATTATATATATTATTATATTATATAAACTTAATTATATATTATATTTTTTAATGTTAATAATTTTTACAACAAGCAATACGATGCGTGTGTGATGACGATCCCGAGTTTGAATGCCGAATAAACATATCTAAATTTCGGAATAAGATAACTGGAAAAATGTAAAATACATCTCTGGTTTGAAACCGTTAAAAGTGTTTTAATTATACATGTGTTATATGCGTAAACTACAGACAATAATAACAATAAATTAATTACTTGCACAGCAACAAAATTGTGTCTTCCATTTTACCTGAAGGTGCCCCACAGCTCCTAACTATGGTTAGAAATTGCACACCAATCTGTGTCTGAATATAATTATTCGGTTGTACGAGTAGAAATTACTATTTGCATTATTACTATATGCCTTGCCTTAAGCATGGTACTGATTTAAACTTCGTAGAATGTGTAAGAAGCAACCCTGATATTGTTATTCCATGAGGTCGATATCGTTCACGGACGCGATCTTCAGCAATGTGACATTTGGAGATCTGATAGCTTCCAAGCGCACGCGAATATCCTATTTGATGCCTTCCAAAGACATGCCTAGGAATTAATCATTTATTTACATTCGATATATCACTTACGAGGTAGAATAAGTTATCGACGTCGTAGGGAATTGCCTACTAAATACCTAATCAACGTTTTTAGAGATCCGTATATTTAAAAAAAAATCGTCAAATTAGAATGAAGCTATAGATAAGCGTGTTAATCTTTCTTTGTCATATTAAACCATTATCATCCGTTTTAAAATAAACAATTGCAAATAATAAATATATACATATTATGGTATGTTTTGTAATGTTATTATCATAAAAATTATCTCAAAATGATCTCACGATATTGTTATAATAAGGAACACAATCGTGTATTTTTATACAGCGATGAGTCATTAAAAATCCCATGATTAACTAGCGATAAATTACAATTAAAAATGAAATATGGGTGTTATAATAAGTATCGTTATAATCTAAATAAATATTCTATATTCGTTTTATTAATAAAAATCGTGTTTGTTGAATGGGAGCTTTTTCATTTTTATTCATTTTGTTATGGCGACAAAAAAAGTATAAAACTTGTCAAAATTTCAACTTTCTTTCATTGCGGAACCCTGCAAAATTGTACACTATTCTGTTAGCTTCATAAACGTCTGACTTATTAACTTCTATGGCCATACATCTCTCGTCGCTTTGTTGGAATTGCCCCCCAAGACGAGAATCGAGACGGAATCAGTGTGATGGATGATCACTAGACACCTTTAACAACGTTCATGAAAGGAAATGAATACCTTTGCAGAAGCTAAACGGTTGAATTATTGCACATAATAGATTCGAATGTCTTAATACCGATTACATTGTAATTTGCAGCACATTGTGCATGAATATTTTCCGTAATTATTATAACTGTGTACAATTTATCGATTGGAACTAGTAAGATTATAAAGTGACTAGCCACAGAAAATAGTTGGGTGAAATTAATACTTTACATATTCTACTACACACCAACGATGTCCAAAATTCCTGAGTCCTAGAATCCTTTGTCTTAGTGAAATTCAAATAAATTATATTAAAAACGTCAAATTATTTGTATTAAATATCTTTGTCACCACCGACTGTCGCGCCACCGAAACTATAATGATTGTGTCGAATTTCTAATTTAGAGACAGAAGTTCTTAGTTAAATTTAACTACGTTCATATTTAGCTTGGCATTACCTCATCAATAAAGTGAGACATTTGTTTAAATATATAAAAAAAACTTCATGGGCGGGTTATGTTAAACTTATCATCCTATTCTATAGGTAACTATGACGCAAATATTATTGTAGCATTTTATGATGGCGTACTTACATTGCTTAGCATGCAAAGATCGCTTCCTTATTATATAATAGACTATATTATCATAACATAGGATCCCGTGAAATAGGCTACATAAGAAACGATTTTTCAATTATGATATTGACATATGATTATATACTACTTATTTAAAGAGAGGTTTCATAAACTTAATTCACTTAAATTGCTGTAATGACTTGCCTCTGGTGTATGATAGGTATAGGGTATGGATTCCTCCAGCTCGTTCATCTAAATCAAAATGTCACTCAATGCACTTTAACAGTTTTATAATTGTGAGAATATATCGTCTCAGAAATAAACTCTGAAGAGTCAAGAGTTCCCTAAAGCTACAGAAATTTGTAAATATGGGTGCCGATGAGGGTTTGAAGATAATGTCGTTTTTTTTGTCGTGTTTTTTTGTAGTGGCTACACCCACTATACAAATAAGAAAATATGTTTACACACATAATACACCCATGAACTGCGTCAAGAAAGGATTTTAAAGCTTTACCCATAAGGTATATTGAACAGAGTGTATAGAGCTGTATGAAACCTTTTTTTTTATTTAAATATTTGTGGCAACGATTAGCTTAAGTAGCCTGTTAATAAAGTCATTCAGATGTTTCCAAACGTTATCGTCTCTAATCATTAAATAATACAATTGTATGTATATTATTAGGTGTTACGGAATTAGGCGTAAATCGTCATCCATAGTTAATAAAAACCGCCATAACGGTTTAAAAATATGTTTTTTAAATTGTATACGTAAAATAATAAAATATACATAGATAATAATTTGTATTTGTCATCATGCCTCAAGTCTCATGCCAAATACTTAATGCCTTTGTTATATACGATACTAAGTGCCATAAGGATGATATTTCAAAAGGACAGTTAGAGGTTGAAAAGATAACTTTGTATTGTGGGAACGGTAAAGCATCGACATAATTGAGCTAGATTGACTTATCTTAAAGTGAACTGGGTAGGTTTCAATTTATTGAAATTATGCAAACATTTAGAGTTATAAACCAGGCTCACTTCTGTGTCCGCATCACTTAATCATGCATGCAATATATGCCAATTTTGTTCAATTTGTTTTCACATATAAATAGAACATTTTTGGCTTTCGTCGAAAAATATTATAATTTATATTTAACTAATTCAAATAATGATGTAAATCATACCAAACATCGAGTCGTTATTAATAATAAATTAACACTCTGAAAGCACCCGAGACGGTATGCACTTAAAATCATTTGTAATAAGTTTAACTAATATATATCGCGTTTTAAAACGTTAAATATATTTTACTTAAAGGTGTACAACTAGTGTAGACTACAGTCGTACATGATACATATTTTCTAATCGCCCACAAGAAAAAACATGACTTGACTAGAAAACTCTATAACTTATAACAATATTTTTGTGAGTATTCTGTAGTTTTCAAAAGGAATCCTCGCCTAGATAGTCCTGAGGCGGAGTCAAAAGCACGGATCCACAGTGATAGCTTCAGCACGCACAAGGTGAAGCAACCGCGAAAGGGCAAATTCGAGCCATATAAAACAGTGCACATCCTACTCCACAGTATTCTGCTATCGGCTTAACGAACAGTGCCCGTTCTCGACAGTAAAATCTAGGATATTAATATGTACACTGCCAGGGTATGTATACTTTTAAATTAATAGGATCTTCTATTAGATTGTTTTACATAACTACGCGGACTTGTATTGTCCTTTTCGTCTTTTATCTGTGGTTTGAATTCAAAAGCCCTTAAATTCGGTGCTGCACTCCCTCTATTCATATAGCCAAGTGTATATTATTTGTGTAAACGGAATTTAAAAATAAATTATTTTTCTTCTGTTTTTGTCGGTTTGAAACAATGTAATAAATTTTTTCCAAAAAAAAAACGTTTGCGTCTCGGGGCTTCCTGACCACATCTTGAACTAGTCTAAGTTGACAGACTGGCTGGCGCCATAACGCGTTATATACCCAAACGCTAATATAAAAATAAATAAAAAAACTATGTCTAAATTGTATCGGTTGGTGCTAAAAATAAACTTGTACAGTCTTGCATAATATCATCTATCACTATTCATATATTTTAATAAATTCCTAGAAGTCCTATGCCCCATTTACCTGATTAATTGTCGTTTCAAAGTGTCAACAAAATTTCAAAATGCCTTAGGTATGCGTAATTGTTAAAATTAGCGAAGGAACTTTCTTACGCGCGGTTTCATTATGAACGCCAAGTCTGAGGTTCTGAATTAATGAAGAAAATTTATATTCTTCATTACGGCATATCACGACTGAAGAAGTTGGTTTATGGGATCCATGAATAGATGTGACTTTATTAGCTCTTCGCATATAGAGCTTCTCACGATATTAACGCGGTGGCATCACAGGGATCATGTACGTGAACTTAATTATTTATTGCAAGCGCGCTAGAGACCCGTTGATCCGAACAGTTCACGTTAACTTATGAAAGTTGAAAAGGTTAAAGCGATGTGATGTTTCATGGAATGGCGTATAAAACTATATCATTAACTCAAAGTATATTCCTATTAAGCTAATACGTTAAGTTATAAATAACGTGCTTTAAGCTCTAGGAAACATAAGAGTTACAGTTTGGCTCGGCGTAGAAGTTTGGATATCTACTTGCTCAGTTTATATCTCTCTATACCCCATTGATACACACTCATGTTAAGTACAGCTTATTAAAAGTAAACATTTTTCATAAATTATTGTTTTCTAGGCATTTCTCCTCTCGGCACTAACAGCGTTGGTGTCATGCGGAAGACTTGAGCCACAATATCTTCCGCCACGGCCAGGCTCAGGTTTTGGGGGTGGAGGCGCTGGCGGTGCTGGTGGGTCAAACGCACTTGGGGCTGGGGGAGCTGGTAATGGAGGTCTTGGAGGTGGTTTTGGAGGCGGGTCTGGTGGCGGCTTCGGCGGTGGATCTGGCGGTAATCAAGGTATGATTTGGAGATTTTTTTGTTTCTCAAACTTATTTTACTATTTTCGTTACTACTTCCTGGGTGCTTCCTAATATTTTTCTTTTTTTATTTATCTCTGTATAAAGATAAGTTTGAGGGGTACTTAATTAACTATTGACAAGATCAGTCTAATTTAAAAACGAAAATAATTGAAAAAAAATGTGAATCTTTAAATTATACCTATATAGTGTACAATAACATGTGAAATATATTAATGTTGTCTTTTACAAAATTTAGTTTCTTCTGTATTAGGACAGCATTATAGTAAGTGTAATTAAAAAGTTTAAGGTCAATTCTGATACGAAAAAACCCTGAAGTAACCAATAAAACTAAAAAATGTTTACAACTGAATAAATGGCACTCACTTGCAATTGCAATTTTAAACACGATACATATAAACTGTAAGTTTATTAAAAAGCTTCTTATTTCTACCGTTTGGGTTGAATGATCTTACAAGAACTTTTTTATTACAGGCTTAGGGGGAGGTTTCGGAGGAGGATCTGGCTTTGGCGGTGGGGCAAGCGGAAACAGTAACTTCGGTGGTTCCGGTGGAGCCAACATTCCAATTGTTAAGTACGAGAACGTTAACAATGGCGATGGCACATACCGGTTTAGGTAAGTTCGCAACTTCATTGAACGTGCCACAAACTTGGTAGTTTAGTTCAGGAATTGCTTCCTAAGCCTGTGGTCTCCTATCAACGCCATGAGATTATACAAATGTTCTATGAATTGTCTGTATGCAAATTATTAAGACAGTATTAGGCGATACGGGCAAGACTTCAACCGGTTGCTCGTCTGTGCGGCAAATAACCGCTTTGCATAGCGTCTCCAAATTTCTCGACTGACTGACGTCTACTTCTATTGTGAACAAGGTGTTGTTTAGGCCTTGTACTTTGTATTTAAAGTATCTTGATTTAACAATCTTGACGCTGTAAAGCGTTCCGTTGTATGAAGTTTAGAACCTATAGGAGACCACGGACTAAGTCATAAAGTTTTAACTAATACTAAATGCATTCCACCAGCGTTACCTAACCTTTTGTTATGAAGTTAAATTAGTTCAACACTTCTTAATAACTGGCATATTTCGCTGTACAGAGTAAAACTAACAACACGTGATTATTATTAGTGTTATTATTAACAAAAGTTGTACCTAAAAATCGGCGTTGTTGACTCTAGTCGCTAATTCTATAATTTAAGAGTAAGTTACGACTTTTTCCCATCGATGACCTTATTAATTAAAAAAAAAAATTACCAGTCTCGAGGTTTCAATTAGGTTGTTAGAGGTGTGAAAATAAAGGTTGGACCAAATTCAAAGAGAACTCACGGGCTCGATCCTTACCGCTCGTACTGTTGATTGTTTTCAATGCTAAATAGATTATTAATTTATGTAAAGCTATTGAAAAATGATTTTTCAAGTACAGTTTAATTTAAAATAAGTCACCTTAATAAAAAGGGTGTGTTTTTCGTGTCCTACTACAAGCTATTACACAATTGGTGTAGGCCTAAATAACTGCTCCATTTAGCTCATCAATTCACATTTTGCACGTCGTAATTAGGCAGCATAAATGTCAGCGACAGCTTGATTAGCTTATTACTCACATTATTTGCAGTGATTTAATAACATTGCAAGTTATATGAAAGTTGTGTAACGCATCAACAGATAAAGTACCTCTTGCGCATTTCCATCAAAATATTATTAAACACTTGTTAAGTAATCTACTTGACATTACAGGCCTATCTTCATATTATAAGTTCTAGAATAAATTTAGGTTACAACATATAGATTTATTACTTGAAAATTTATTTTTGTTGTTTTCGTATAAAAAGCATTTTTCTACCACTTAAATCTACGAAGAAAAAAAATACGTAATAAGTTCAAAGTAATTGTATGACAAAAAATAACTTCATAATTCATGACTTGTTAACTCGAATATATTACTCATTCAATTTCCTGTAATATCGAGCCAGCATAGCTAACAGTAAGATGTCAAAAGTATCTTAATTTAATTTATTAATATGTCACTGTGAAATTTCAGCTATGAAACTGGTAACGGTATCCAGGCCCAAGAGAGCGGTGCGCCACGAGCGCAGGGCCCTGAAGGGCCAGCTGTTACCGCAGAAGGAGGCTTCTCATTCCGAACCCCCGAAGGCCAACAGATCTCTTTGAGCTACACAGCCGACGAAAACGGCTTTCACCCAGTCGGTGACCATCTTCCTACTCCTCCACCTATCCCCGAAGCCATCTTGCAGTCTATTGAATTTAACAAGCGTAACCCATCATCGTGAGTGACTTATATTTAATCTAAATAAATGTATTTAATCTAAAAGTGCATTAAGAAATATTTGCTATTGAATTGTACAATAATATTTCAGAGAAGGCGCATACAACGGTGGATCGGGAAGCGGATCTGGTAATTTCGGTGGATCCGGTAGTGGTTCTGGAAGTTATGGCGGCTCTGGAAGCGGTTCAGGCGGCTTCGGCGGTTCTGGCAGCGGTTCGAATGGTTTCGGCGGCTCGGGTAGCGGCGGTTCTGGATTTGGTGGTTCAGGTGGAGCCGGAGGTTTCAAAGGCTCCGGGAACGGTTTTGGGGGGTCAGGATCTGGCAGTGGATTCGGCGGCTCAGGTTCTGGGTCCGGATCTGGTGGTGCCGGCGGTGGCTACCATTATTGATCGCTTGTTGCCACCTCTAATTAATAAAAGATATTCGGATCGAGATTGATAAAAAAATTCCTTAGTTAACGTTTCATCAATTTACTTAGATATTTTAGTCTTTAATTTCTCGTAACCTGTTTTATATTCTTAAACAAAACTAAGATCCGATCTTTTTCGTGAAGTTATTAAGTCAAATGCTTATTTATGTTACGCCTAAATATTATCTTCATATTACAATTGTATTAAACATAGCTTCTAGCATCTAAGACCATGTTATCGAACCTAGGACTGTGATACCACTATGACGCGTAAAATAAGTTCTTGTAAGTCTTTATTGTAATGTTGGCACTACTTGTAAATATAAAAGCACGTGTAATCGTTATGTTAAAAACATACCTATAGCAAATAAATATGAATGAATGTATGAAATTTGTTTTAGTACTCCTTCTCTCAAGTATGTAATTAAAAGTAATAACATCACAGATCAGCTAAGCTTTTCGTAAGCAACTGATTTCATAAATAACATATAACTGGATCTCTGCCTTTTGGCCGAAAATTGTTTAACCGAATATCACTTGACAACTAACGTTTTGCCTATTTTACACTTTGGCAACTAACTGTCAATTTTTTGTATGACAACGTTTCATTTGGTTAAATTAATGTTAAGCTGATTATTGTAATGAGTAAAAACGATTGGGGGCATTTATTTTTTGTCAAATTATTTATCAATAATTAATAAACACACAACGATAGCTTATAGGTAGCAGTAGGTATCTAAATACAGTTTTAACTTATATAATGCCATTATGTGCAATAACGTGTGAAAATATTAATGTAGAGATTATTATAAAGTTCTTAATGGTTTATTAAACAAAACAAAATCGTTAATTAAATTTGTGTTCACTTGTTAACCCTGACCTATTATTACAAGTTGTAATTTTTTTTGCTATTGTTTCTTTATGGTGCCAAAGATTTTAAGTCTGTTTTTTTCTCCTGCCATGCAATTCGATCGGGTAGTTTATTTTACACCTATAAGACATATTCGGAAACGGAAACACTTGTGACTTGTATGATTGATATAGTGGCATTGACGTTTGACAAACTGTCATTGAGGGATGATGAATTATTGACAACTTGCCAGGGTTAGAGATTTCTGAGGGTGCATCGACATTCTTTTGTTTTAAAGGTTATCAATCTAAATCGATTCAATCATTGCGTATGTCGTGTTAATTCGTTATGGACTATCTAAATGGTCTTTTATACCGTGCGTGAGTCTATTTTGAGTATTCACTATCCTACAACGCTTCGTCATATATGTATACAGATCTCCGAAAATAATCAATTATAATGAACTTGTCTTAATATAAAATAATATATTTAAATATTTAGCGAGTCTACAAAGTTTATTGATATAATTAGAATAAACTCTCGGTGTAACACGATTTTATGGAAACCTCCTACAAATAACCTCATTATAGAGTTTAATTATATAAGGGCGGAATCATTTTAAATGTAAATTGCCGTTTACTTTTGTCAACGGGCCGTCTGTCGATTGTTTTTCACTTTGAGTCTCTTAATTCAGTAAACTTTGTTCTCTTCTTTTGTAAATTGTATCTCTATGGTCTTTTTTATATTATTATATTCATTGTTATTAAAAGGGATACAAAAGTACACATGAACGTCTCAAGGTGTTCGAATTGATATTTAACCTAATCTAAGTTACAAAACTAAGTTACAGGAAAGTCTTCCTATATGTACGTATACATACATATATTGTATAGTTATATAATTTAATTTATCGTACTACAATGGCACATAAATATATTCAAATATTTTTTCCTTATTCACGTTTTATTTTAAAATATTAACACTATAAAATAATCGAGTGCATTTATAATATATATTACGACATATGACAGTAACAAAAAAATATTCTAAGTCAAAGGTTAACTTTCTATAATGTTTAATTTAAAAATTGCCTTATCTAATCCCTACAAACATAGTGAGCATATCATGATAGTCGTTGGGCTGTTACAAAGAATATAAAACAGAGATGTTAAAGTACCTATTATGTAAGTACAAATATAATCAGTTTTCGTAAATGGATAATGCAACACTTCTCAATTTTTAAATGTTACAAAGTTCTGAAGTGGTAAGAATGTAAAATGAAAGATACTTCTTTTTTAATTATTTAATTAATTGTATAAAAATAATACTTTCATCGCGTTGAATATCACAGTCCTTGCTTTTGAAGTTTATGAGGTACGTCCAGGACACTACATAGCCAGGGGTTTAATAGTAGTTGCCATTTCTGAAAATAAAAATAAGTATACACTGTGAGGTTTATACGGGTAATTATCTTGTTAAAGACTCCTTACAGTACTTAGAAACGTTTAAAGTCAGTTGCAAAGTTGACGAATTAGACCGATGTGAATCAGCCGGACTAAACTTCGAAAATTTATATCAACCGTGTCGGTCTTAAAGAAAATGAAAATAATATTGATCTGCTTACAATTTACGCTGTTCGGAATGTATGTATGTATGGCTTGCACATTTGAAGCACGCTGTCGACCTATTTTGGCTATAGATATTCGGAAATACACAGACTGAAACGTTAATCGCGTTTCGGTTTCAGTCCTTGGTTGTTTATACTTTGCGGCTTTTTCATCTGTAGACGGGGGTTCGTAACCCGGACGAAAATCGATATTTTTACAAGCCTGATTTAATATCCTGATATCAAGATGAAGTCCAACATGTTTCAGAAAAAATTGTTGGACTCCGGGGGGATCGAATTCAGGACACGTTGATTGTTAGCCATGCATTTATATCATTAGACCAATGAACCAAAACAAAACAAATGAGAAAAACAAAAAACGAGCAACTATTTTTAAACGCCTATTAGATAAGAAATGTGTATGTCGTTTAACAATCCCATTTCATTAAAAGACTTCTGATTTCAAGTAATGATTAAGCGTAGAAAATTTGTGAAGATTAACACATTATTTATTTTATTGCACTGAGGCGGCTGAGTCGCTCCTATAAAATAACTCAAGCAAAGTTCAACTGTCACACGGTCTGTGATTTAATTATCGCTAACCGCATTCATTTGTGAACTAAAACTAAACTAATCCCTATTTATGAGTTTAAATTTTATTCGGTACTAGATAAAGATTTACAAAATAAAATATTACTAAAAACATTGCAGTTTGTAATATTATATTCTTTTGACCAATTGTTTTAATACTTTTAATATTCTGAACGCGAATCTTTAGGGATGTTTGTTTCTCTTTCGTAAAACGATATATGATTTCAAAGTGTAATTTATTGGATGACGCGGGTAATATCATAGTTAATTCTAGTTAGAACTTGAATACTAATTTCATTATATTTTAGTCACGTAAAATCTATGACAAAACGCAATGTTCGCGGAACTAAGTTTTGCTAGCAATTATCAACAGGCGTTTTTAAATAACAAACGAAGACTTCACAATAAGAGGGGAGCAAAGATAAATTAACAAAAAGACTTACGAAGGATTCTGTCTATTGTATTCCAGGGAGCGCTGAATGGCCGCTGGTATCGGCGGCGGAGTGGGGAGATGGGAGCCGACAGGGTGGAAACCGTTCTCGTCCGCTGTGTACGTAAGTGAGATTTGTTGCCCGTCTGGGGCCCGGTATGAGAATCCGCCCTCGGCTGTCACTGCGGGGCCCTCGGGTCCGGCTGCACGTGGAGCTCCGCTCTCATGAGCAGATATGCCAGTAGGTGTATCATAACTGAAAAAATAATTAATCTTTGTAGGAAACTTCGCCTTGTTAGACTCTTAGAAGTTAGGACCAGTTTCCTCGATTGAATGGTTTTTTATGACTAGGCTTTCATTTTGTGTTTTTATCACACGAAAGCTATGATAGAAAACATTCAATAATCCCTTTTTCTAGAAGACTATTTCATGTGTGGTTAATAATTATAGAATGTACCTACTATATATTTGTTTGTTTCCTCTGGTGTTATAAACCATAAAAATGACTCGTTGGGGTAATGATAAACGTATGCAGAATGTTCGATCCTCACCGGTCCAACATGTTTTTTTGAATGTTATTTTCTGGACAATTTCCAAATTTTTAAATGTGTGTTAGAGTTGAATGTTGGACTTCCGTCCGGGTCTCGAACCACCGTCAGATGAAGAAACAACAGCATGTCTTGTACCAGTATTATTTAGTTGTGGTGTAAACTAATATATAAAGCAGAAGAGTATGTTTGTTTCAACGTGCTTATCTCACACACTACTGGTTTGAATTGAAAAATTCCTTTAGTGTTAAAACATTTATCGAAGAAACTATAGAGCGGTGACTAGGAGGAAAAAACAGCGGGAAAATGAAGAAACGGGGTTATTTGTAGGGCTCCATTGTACGTTGCGGAAACGATTCAAGATACCGGAAAAATATGTACAAAAGAATGATTCATCTCTAATTGACTTAAAAAAATGACACTCTATGTTTATCTTTTAAGAATAACTTATGAGAACGACGGGACGCGACCGACATCGTGGCTAATAGCTATATTTTATAAAGACGAGGAGAAGGTTTGCAAAAACAAATATTGATGCCCAAAATAACTATTCTACGCGGACGTAGTCGCTGGTGGAGCTATTATCTACAAACATATGCTTTATCCGAACTTCGTAATCGTTTTTGAATTGTTGCCTTAGCTAAGGGCCCAGCGTTCGTACCTGTATCTGTAGCTGCCATCCCCATTGTTAACATTCTCGAAGCGGAATGGCGCTGCATTGTTGCCGCCGTTGTAGTTACCACCGCTGTTATAACTATACCCGGGCAAAAGGTGATCCAGGCGAGCCGCAGAGGTCATTGCCACCACCATAATCAAACATATCTGAAAAATAACATATTTATAAATAAAAGACCGAAAACGTAGATGTAAAACTCCAATCTTCTTTATGAACTCTAGGCTTAGCAAGATTAAAATTATCATACAAATTTTATTTCTCCACGTCACAAAGACAATAGAAGAAAATAAAACAAAGCAACAAAGGTATACATTTTCAATACAATTTGATCTTTTAGAAGCTTATCACCTTGGCTACGAAAAAACGTAATATAGGTACATCTTCGAATATGAACTTTAGACTATCGATTGAATTATTTTTCTATAATAACCAATCTCAAGGATCGTGAACCTCTTACCAATTTCATCATGTCAATTTTCGATGATTTGTAGAACAGGTGAATGAAGCTTATCTCGAGCTGCGGCGTTGAATACTGACAAGAGGGATGTTCGGGTCTTATATCTGTCGAATTTGCCCTTTCCGCGCGTTGCCTCACCTTGTATGCATTGTTGATCTGCTTTGAAATACGGTCTAAATCAATGGCGACAGCGATTAAAAAAATAAACCTTAATTACTCGTCGTAACATTATCAATGCGAAATCGAATTAACCATGCAAAACATACGTAACGTTGGGCCGTAGTTAAAATAATCTTTAAATATGTTTAACTAATATGTTCCGCGTTTGAAACCGTAAAAATTGTATGTGTACTACTAGTATAACCTATAGACAGTGTTTAATGGGAAATGTTACAAGAGGCATTGAATATAAATTCTATTTTAAAATTTGTCTTTAAAAATGATAGTCTTTTCCTAATTTTATTATTTAGAATTTTATAAAGGTACAATAATTATAAAGCAAAAAGGTTAACCATTTAATTCGTTTGCAAATATTACGAACCTTATAAGCTTGACTGATTTACTGAATAATTCACAATTTAGAATGAAACGACGTTTATAGCTTGGACGTGATTTTCTCACGGGATGCATACCACAGTGCGAACTCCGCCCAAGTCTCGCCCGGAGCAGTACAAGGTGACATGACGGCTGGACTCTATTACTTCATAATTAACGCCCCTGGTCTGATAGTTTATTATCTGCATCACGCCGTATATACCGACATCGTACTTAGGGCTAGATGAAACAAGAGGCCTCATAACAAAGTACTGGCTGAAAATACGCAATAAATATCCGTATTTTTATCAGACGCTCATGATTATATTAGGATTATATTTCATTTCTAGGCATAATTTCCGCCATGTACAACTTGTCACGCGCGGAACATACATCCGACGAATATAGACAAAGGTATATAGACTGTCAAAAAAGGTTCCTCTTGACATCATTGAATATAGTATTGATCTGATTCCACACGTTAAGTTAAAATAAAACAAACATTAAACTAGAGCCTTCACCTAACCAAATTAGGTATGTAAAAGTACAAAAGCACTGCAATACATTTTAGCCAATATTAAAGTGCACTATTGTTCCATTTAATAATTCTAAATAGAAAGGTCAGAACAGAATTCTGTTTGAGATAAGGTTGGAACCGCCCACTTTACATTGGTTATGCTTTACCTATACTTATTGAAGAACATTAATGATTCCTAGTGGTGTCGTATCAGTCGTGGGTAAGTATTAATTATTACAATTTAAATTACCAGCTCAGTGGTTAAACGCATTTCCTTAAGAGGTTCGATTCTCAGAGAAATCGACTATTTTCGTATAAGCCACGATGCCAGATGTCAGATAAACTTTTAATATAATTAAAATGTTAAATTCACTGTTACCCATGGCTACAATAAAGCATGTGATCCTTCATAATGTAATGTGTAATGTGTACCTAAAATACATTATTTTTAAGACCAATATAATTGTTTTATTTCCTTAAACTGCAAACAATACTTAATTTTAGTGTCGTTTAGATGTATAACAAGTTTATTAGATGTTCTATTATGTTAGGTCAAATTGCGTGACTGTCAAATATATTTTAAGTGCAGCACGAAACAATATATGCAAAAGGTTGACATTTGAGCTAAAAAAATACTTGCGGGTTGTCAGTTATAACGGACCACCTGGTTAGGTATGCGAAGATGCGAAATTTATTACCAAATATTAGATGCGAATACACGCGATGTAATATATTGAAGATAATATATTTTTGTAATCAGATACATATTAAGTCATTTTGCCAGAGCGAAGCTTTCCCTTCGTGGGCAGCAAAAAAATGTTTTGTATGTTTGAATGTAGGGACAAAAACGCTAAGTAAAATCTAATGAGAGTGGCGCTCGTTAGCAACAGAAATTAGGCAAAAACTAAGCCGTACAACCGTTTATGTATGTATATTGATATATACTACATAAACGGTGGTATATAGATGCGTGATGATTCACTACATACTATATAACAAAGTCGCTTTTTCGGCGCCTATGTACGCTTAAATCTTTAAAACAATGCAACGGATTTTAGTGCGGTCTTTTTCAATAGATAGAGTGATTCAAGGAGGTTTTCTCAACGTTAGTATATTTAGTATCAGCGTTGCATCCGAAAGAAGCCGAGGCGGATCGCTAGTATTTTTATATTATGAACTTCGCATGCTGTGTGTTACACGATATGTGTATTGATGTTTTGTAAATGGTGCATCTTAGATTGGTTCATTGTTCTTACGTTACTCGTCATTCGAGGAAGAGGTTTCGAAATTAAGAGTTATCCTAAGTAGGACAAGGCCCATTCTTTTGATTGACATATCCAGTAAAACGGACGCAAAAATATGACTGTTCTTTGTCTATACCTAGGCATCGCATCTTGTATAGATATGGCTAGGGTATGTCACCTTCAATAAACTGGAATTAAATTGTGTACATTTCGAATCAGTAGGCGCGATGCAAACAATCCGGAGATATTATATTATTTGATACAGCGAATACATTCCTGGAATTCTCTAAAATATTGTTGGCACCGATATCACATATCACTGAGCAAGGTATTCGATTCACGTATCTGCATGGATTCAGCTTACCACCGACCATAAACAATATACTTTCACATTATTATTTCTTCCTATTCAAATAATATTCCTTTAAATTAAAAACCCTTATGCCTGAGTAGAGCATGGTTTAGACATACGGCATATTTTTCATGACTGATATTTTATTTTATTTTCTGGGAATCGAACTTAGCTCCACAGGGCTTAACGCAGGCCTACTGAGCGCTCCATTGACGTCTGAATATTGAATTATGAGTTAGGGAAAAAGATTTTATTTATAACCTAAAATAATTCTATTTTTAGCCGTCGTAAACATGTTTTCAAAGATTTGCCTACATAATTTAAGCTGCCTATTATTTGGACAATAATTTAGAAGGAAAGAATCTTTGATTGGAATATTTCAGTAAAATTATTTTAAAAGCAAGAATTTGAGCGGTATGAAGTTTTGAACAAAATTAATTAAAGGCCTAAAGTATTATCTTCTATTTGGTTCGCGTGCTTGTTCCTCGTAGAATTAAAAGTGTAAATAAATAAACATACAATATGATATTATAGATTAAGTTATTATTTTTTCTATGAATATATAATTAGAATGGAATAACAGCATACACACTTTTACACAATGCGTTTTCTGTTGTATTTCTAATCTTGTATAATACATAATGCTGTCTACATCCTTTAAAAATTGAATTATCTCGATATCGCTTATTTCCCATCTGACTCATAAATCCTCAGTTTTCTCAAAACGAATTACGGTCGTGTGTTTTCAGCTCGAGCCGTATGAAATGTAAATTATCATATCTAATGACCGCTCTTTAATAGATGTTTTAAAAATATTTTTACCGACAAAAGCCTAAATGTGTTTAAATTCACTACTTGATTATTGCTTTCATCTTTATAACGTATCTAGAGAGAGTTTAAGAACTTTAGGAGTTTACCCCCGCCACCCTCCAGTTGATGGAATTAACAACAACCACCCATAAGTAATAGATGGACAGGAAAACAGAAACTAATCAAGTTCTTAGTAGGTAACTAAGAACTTGATTAGTTTCATCTGGTCCTGAACACCTTCCCCGGATTACTAGATTTAGACTGGACAAGACTTTAACTGGATTCGACAGTTTGCACATTTAGCGTTGTTTTACTAGAGCATAACCATCATTTCATTTATTTTTATAGCCATCGCAAATATGTTGTCCCTATTAGTTCTTTGGATTTGAATTCGAAACACTGGCCACTCAAAACATTTGCGAAAACAAATGTAAATATGAAAATATCGTTTGATGTCTCGAATCTCGCGCACAACTCCTTTGAAGCACCTCCGTGTTCAAATCCGTCCGGCAGCCTGCCAAAGTATTACCATAAAACAAAATTGCTTGTAATGTACGTGGTTAACCTTTGGCAGATGAAGAATTTATGGGACGTCGGTAGATACTGTTTAACAGATCGTACCCACAACTATAGTTATACTGGTAGATTCAGTTTATTGTTCGCATAACATTTTGACGTTTTATTAAGCAATATATCTTTAACAATATTATAGACTAAGAAAATCTAGAATTCGAAAAATTATAATAAAAAATTGGGCACCACCAAAAAATAACCTGGCTTTAATAAAGAAAACAAATGAAGACTCAGCTAACGAAGATTATACCCGACGTCAAGAAGTAAGTTGTATACATACAATATTATTCAGGTACTCAACAAGAACAACACACGTGTTATTCCTTAAAATAATACGTAGCCATTACTCAGGCCTCCTAAGAGGGTATAGGAGATAAACTGTTAACGGCGGCTAAATTAGAATTGGCAAATAATACACATAGATAACCCGACGATGATACCATCTACGGTGAGAATGTGTCGGTGAACGTCCAGCTAAATCCTGGGCCTCATGACCTAGACGCATCATTTATATTATTTTATATTACGTATATAATACGAGTACAGAGATGAAAACATACTACATTATACCGATCTCTTATTAAAAACAAATCATAAATAATAATGAGCTTTAAAGCAGTTTTTCTGTTACATTATCTAAATTGTCTGTATAAGTTGATCTTATACATGTGCGGGTGGCATAAATAAACCAATGTGTGAATCATACGAAACTCGTCTTCAGAAGGTATACAGTTTACATAATATTATATATTAATAAGAAACATACTCATTGTTTACCTTAATAGATTGTATTAGGTCTACAAATATATATTTATATATATATGTATTAGGTCAATAAATCCCTACTTCATATAATAGGTACAAACTAAATATAAAGGGTTTTTGTTGGTTTCTATTGGAATTCATTTTTTATCTGTATTCGACATTCTGGCGTTTAATTTAATCTGTATGTTTTGGATATTTGAATTTAGAACTTAAATAAATTTTTAGAAGATCGTTTGGTGATTGGCAGGTGTGTCTTATCAATGGCTGTTGGATTTGATTCTTATCAAGTCTAGCTTGTTTGTAAAACCATTTCCTAATTTTTCGCAACATGTTTAACGCAGTTTTGAAAATGGAGAAACTGTCTTAGAAAAGAAAATAACGTACTAAATTTATCTTGTACCTACAACCTTTGTTAGTTATTTTATATTTGATGGTCATTGGATAGTTTCACAAACTGAGCGTATGTTTATATGTTACTAGCTTAAATAAATCAAAATACATTCATAATTTCGAATTCATTTAATTACATTTTAAATTTTTCAATAAATAAAGCATTTTATCGTAATTAGTCTACATACGAATAATATAATTTGCATCCACTCACAACGTACTCAGACCCATATCCTCTCAAGACTCAAGGGCTGGTCGTGTTGTCACCATCTTCAAATTAATTTGTGTACTTAAGTGTCAATTGTCTATGATGAATTATATCAATCCTTCTAGATATAATATTTAAGTTTCTTGAAAACCGATTTTCATATTTCAGCTCATCCTAAACATCATGTTTCATTTGACATTTTCAAAATAAAAGAAGGCTGAAGAGAAGAGGCTTTCGTACTGATCTACTTAATCATGATACTTTTTTTTATTTAATATCGATAACTTGTATATTTTGTAATAAAATTCCATGTTAAATATTTAACTTAGGAAATATTAAAGGATTGAAACTACAAAAAACACTATTCCTAAAACAGTAAGCCGTTCTTTTATTTCCCTTCTCCTGTACTTCAGGTTGCCTGGAAGAGATCGCTAAATAGGCCGCTAATTCAGGCTGTCTTCTATGTATTAGTTAGTACGTAAGTTTTTATCTCTTGTATTTTTTGTGGTAAGTATTATGAATAATAAAGCTGTAATTATTAAAAATAAATAAATAAACACAATTGCTTACATGCAATAGTTGTTGCGCAAGAGTTGTGGCAGTCTTTTACTTAACATCTTAATAGCTGTATGAATCAACAAGTTCCACGTCTATAATGGAAACCGCCTAAGCCATAACACTTCCGTACATATCAATATCTGCTAAGCGAGCTTTTTGGCGATTCGCCAATAAAACGTTCAGGCGTAACTGTTTCACTAACAAACACTGATACATTTATCGTGCCCCAGACGAGCTTTTTAAAATTCAACTCCTGTTATATGACTTGTATATTGGCTTACTATAAGTATCTCAAAATTAACAAAGTTTTTTGTATAGTATACCTACAACATTATTATTATCACTGTGACCTCACTAATAAAATATGAATAATTTTGTTGATCACGTAACATTTTTACATGAAATATAAATGTTAATAGTAACTGCGTATATAAGCATTAACAAGAGATGGTATAGTTTAAACTAAATGCAAAACTTTCAGGTACGAACTCCTCGACAAATTTTGATAAATATCGATGCCAAATGTCCGAAGCCCAAAATGGGTCGACGGCACATCTTGTTTAGGTGTTAGACTCGTATGTTGTGTTGATCTTTTAATGGATTGTTGATGTTTACAATTTAAGGCCAATACGCCATTTTAAAATATAGGTTTCAACATTTTTATTAAATTAAAAAAAAACCTTCTACCTACAGAAAGTCATAGCAAATACTAGCAGATATTTGTAAATTCATTTCTTTCCATCTTTATAATGTATTGGCGGTACATCTCTGTTAACACCTTAGTGGGCAGCACAGCCCAAATAAAAATTAATGTGGAAAGCGACATTGTCAAGGCCGCAGCGCCGGCGCCTGCGTGCTTGCGGTCCCTACTCTGCATGTTCTACGCATTTGACCTACGTAACACACTAGGTGATTTTTATAAACATAAGATACATTTGATTCCTCTCGGTGACTCAGTGATTTAACGTGTTGCATAGAGCTGAGCACGTGATCCTTAGTTTCAATTACGGGAGTACATAATAAATGGTTTTAGACAGGCAATCACTACTATACCTAATAGTTAAACCTACCTACCTAAAATTTAAAATTATTTTTGATTAAAAAGACGATGTTGATCACAGGTATTCTTAACTTAATCAAGAAAAAATCCATTCTTTCACCTTCTAGATCTTACTCACTCCGGTGGCGCAGCGACCCAAAGTGAGTCTTGGCCTCCGAAGCTAAAGAGCGCCATTTTCGCCCATCTTGCGCGGCTTTTCGCCCTTCGATCACACCGAGCTCTCGCAAGTCCTTCTCCACGGCGTCCTTCTAGCGATATCTTGGACGACCACTTGGGACTTTCTAGATCTAGGTAAGTTTTATCTCATTACATCTAGGTAAGGTGAATACTTAACAAATCGCACAAGCTATTGAGAGGATATGCCTACGCTAATTTAGTCTCAGTATTAAACCCAATAAATAGCGCTAAAAAGGTGATAATTACTATTAGTCGAATTCGCACTAAAAGGGAAGTAAGACAGACTGGCCCCGTAAGGCGTTATTTATCGTAGCGGTATCGCCCATGCAAAGTTACAACATAAAAATTCGGCTAATGTCACTCCGTGTAACACAACAATGCATCATATTACATAAACGACGAATGCGTTCAGTTGCGCAAGTTTGTGTCCGGGTACCGTAACGGTCTGCACAATCTGGAATGTCGATTTGACGCGCATCACTATTGCTTAATCTGCCGCATATTTTTGAGTAACCTTAAATGCTTGCCACATCACTAAATCGCTTTTATTTTGGCGTTCATCGCTTCAACAGCTTGGTACCCTGTGTTACGGCTTTTATAAGTAAGAAGTTCAGATTTGATCGTGGTTTCGAGTCGCGCATTTTTATTCCTAGGCTAATAAGTTAACGAATAATACACACTCGAATAAAACTCTTTAAACGGTTTAAAACGCAAAATGTATTAGTTAAACTTATGTACAAATTACTACGGCCTGACGTTAATGATGCTTTGTGGCAGCCATGGTCACGAGGCATGTAGAATTAAAAAGGAAACGTCGGGCCGTAGTTAATTTGTAAAAAAGTTTAACTAATACATTATGCGGGTCTAAGCCCGTTAAGAGTGTTTTAATCCGTTAGGATACCAGTGTTAGTGTTACCAGCTAAACAATGAATATAATAAAACATAAAAATTTTCAATTGAACTCTTATCACTTCCTCTTTCATTTCATCTAGTTTTTCGTTGTTAACGACATTAAGACTAATTCTTACTAATATCGGTGTTGCCGTATGTGCATTAAAGTAATCTCACCACCATTTTTTAATATTAGTAAGTCACTTTACTTTTTTTTTAAGGAAATCTGATCAAATTTGTTGAATAATTATGATTATTTCTATTTAAAGACCAACTTGTATAAGGTTCTATTGCATAAGATTAATTATATATTATATATATACATATAATTATATTAAATTAAGCCTTCCTTTTCCCATTTTCTTCAATGACTGTCCAATTGAACATACTTGAATTTTAAACATTGAACGATATCCGTCACCGTTCGATTCTTGGAACATTTTCAAGATCGATTACGTATCACAGTAGGTTCCATCGAACAATGAGCTATATGCAATTTGTGTTTCACCATAATTCCTGTGAAGTGTGGCTTAATCTTAAGAACGATTGTTTCATTTGTATAACTTATTGCATGCATATAAAATGTATATAATAAAGGAGGCTTTTACATGGAAAATCGGGATGAGTGAAACACAGTAAATAAAGTCTTACTTTGTTTTTATTTCAACATGATCTATTCATTTAAATAAAACACTAGGCGAGTTAAAACGTGAAATATCTAAGTTAAAATTAAAATTGGTTTATTTTAACTACGACCCGACGTTTTGTATATCGGTCCCCCAAAATCACAACTGGCGTAATACAAAATAAATATTTAAAAACAAGATATGTGTAACTTATATATATCGGGTTTTAATCCGATAAATGCTAACTTAAGTGTGCACTCGCGTGAACTATTGACTGTTTTTTTTTCATTTAACCGTTTGTTTTCTCAAAATGTAATTTTTTTAATTAGATTAGATTTTAGTCAATTTTCTACAAATAAATCCGTTTGGAATTATTTGTAGTAAATTGATTAGGAAGGATTGGACCCAAGAACCCTTTGCGCTTAACACAATATTTACCATTAAGCTATAGCAGCGGTGGCTGTTGACACCAAAATAATTGAACTGTTTAATATTATTACTTAATATCTAAATCCGACCTTGATAAACATATTTTCAAAATGTACCGTAATATACTTATGTAAATAAAGTCCAAGAAATTGATAAGTTATGGATCACATACCTTAATACCGTTATTTAAACTCATAATATAATGACCCGAAGTTCCCAATTATTCACAATCGGTCACAGCTAGCTTTAAGGCTTTAGAAATAAATGCCAAGTCAGAGGTATTAAACTAAGTATTGTTGTATTTGGATTTGAATAGACCACGCCATTGAGCACTCTTTTACACTAATTAAACAATACCAAAACTAAAGATATTTAGGTAATGTACCTCGATTAGAATGCATAACTCGATAATTTAACAAATATTTAATATAATATGTAACATATATTAATTTGTAATAAACAAATATATGTACTAACATATATTTGTTTAAACGTGTTCGTAAATTACATTATATGGTATTACATAAATTAAAAATCGATTTTAGATTGAACCGGCATCCACCGCGATCCGTGCTGTTGCTCTTACCAATTAAGCTACCGTTTCAAATCTAATCTAAAGTCGATTTTAAATTTATGTAATGCCATGTGCAATATTAACATGTGAAAAATATTAAAGTGTTAATAGTTAATACATTACTATAATTAAATACCTTTTCTCGCTACATTTTTGGATTTTTCTTCATATTACATCTTATTATACGAAACATTGTGGTGACAATAAAGTATTTTTTGTTTGTGTACGAATACGAAAATCTTGTTTTTCTAAATCTATAATAATTTGTATCTATTCGTTAATTGTAAAGAGGCCTTTATTAAGCATTTTTAATTATATTCTAATAACTACAGTTTAGATACCGATTTCAAATGAAAAGTTCGCCGACGTTCGGATTCTGTTTTCTTTGTTGACTAAGATAATCATTTTAATTGTACAACATACATACAAATTAACCACAATAATAGTTAGTTATACCTTCACCAATATAAATGTGAATTTCGCATCATGCTTGCTAAGAATAATTAAATTGATAAGTAATTCTAACAAGCTCCAAACGTCTTCACTTTCATCAGAGCAGAACTACAAGCAACCAGGAAGGCGTCTTCACACTTCATCTTACATTGAGTTCACGCCCAGCTTAATCACTGCACGCCCTAACCCAATTACTCCTGGCTCCTTCCTTCTGTTTTCCACAGACTATAAATGCTAATTCAGGTTGTTCCTTTCAATCACAAACCATACAACAACAGCACTTGCGAACTCAAGTACACAGTAAAAAAATGCGTAGATAAAGAACCCGATTGCGCATCCTTCTTAGTCCCGTAACCATGGTAACTTACAAACAACTGTCGAATACAAAAAAACAACCTATATAAATCGCGTTTGAAACCGTTACAAGCGTTTTATCCAATATGTGCCAGTCGCATCAACTATACGAATTACTAAATTTTCACTTATATTAAATATATTTAACTGATTACAATTATTGATAGACGATTAACATGTAAATAATATGTACATATATGTAATTGTTTTACATGTTACGTTTGCCTTGTAGTGCGTGCAAGCCTGCAGAATTAATTAGCTAATATTATAAATTGTTATGTTTTCGAAACAGATTACGCAAGTGGTAGCTTTAGGACTTCCACAGCCGAATATAATAGCCGGATACGAGTTACGTTTAGCACCTCGAAAGTCTTTTGCATAATACCAAATAAATATCGTTTAAATTACGTAGTTTCCTGCGATCAAATCTAAACGGAATCACAATATTTAAGGAAGATTTTTACATCATCGATTTCAAAATATACACGCAAATTGACGTGTTCTAGCCTTTTTTACTCTTATTCTATAACAAACGTAATATACAGTTAAGCACGAGTGTGTATGTTTCCTATAGAATCCGCCCTTCCTGAATGGGGCATGGGACAGACATATGTCTGTGTTTATTACTGTTGTGGGTGTATCTATAGTCAAGTACTTGATTAGACATCTATTCTCTCCCGCACTATAGTGTTGTTTGGTTTGGGAGTCGAACCCAGAATCTCTTTCGCTTAACGCAATATGCAATAATTGAACCAAGTAGACAGTAGTCATAACAACTTAAGTTTTTTAAATTTTATTGTACGAGTTGTTTGATAAAACAATATCAAATTAACAATTATCAGTAGTTTTAATGCAAAACAAATGACGATCATTAAAAAATGTTTCCTTTAAAAACAATACAATAGATTTAATGGATAGCTTCTTGCTAATGATTAATAGTAGAATATTAACCTATTATTGTAATCCTGTCAACCACGTTATTAGTCTATCGTTAGGAAATGTTAATTCAAAATTATAAGTTATAAATTATAAGTTCAAAACAATAATTATAAGTCAAAAGCATAAGAGAAAATTACTATGTATAAATAAAAAAAAATACATTTCTGATAGTTTCTGAAACAATATACTTATAAGATAACTATTGTTGCTCAGAGTGAATAAAGCTTTCGATTTGCTAGTTTCATATTTCCGGCTTAATGCAATATGAGATGTTTAGGCGCCATTGCTTGGTAGAAATTGCAGTGTATCAATACAGTACTGTGAGACTATTAGGGAATATAATTAGAATAAGCTTTGTTCACTTATAAAGATATCATTCTAAATTCCTAACATGATTGTCATGATTACCGATTATCCAAATCCAAAATAGGTCGATAGCGGATCTTGTTTAGATGTTCTATGGCTGGGCTATGTTACCACCCCAATACCTCCTCTAACATAAAAAATATTAAATTAAATAAATACAATTAAATACCGACATAGGGGCGTAAGTCAACAAAGACATAAAATAAATGATGTATTTTTGTTCAGCGTTATGTTTTTTTTGTTAAATTATAAATAATGTTTAATGAGCATAGGTTAATATTTCTACATAATTATTGAACAAAAAAAAACCATGACACAAGCGTGCCATCTTTGCCGCTTCTTTACTTTTAATTTATTGCATAATTAAAATCTTTATGTCAAACTTAAATAACCCACTGGAAAGTCAATTATATCATCAAGAACAACGAACTTTCTATTAAATTGTCACCATAGACAAAGCAAGCATCGGCTCACGGATTCTTAACGCGATTTCCAATAATCACGGTCTAAGATCATGAGTCAAGGCCTATAATGGAGGCTCAATAACTTCGGATTAAACAAGTTTTTACAATTTGCGGTTAGTTCCACGGTCGTGAGTCACTTAAAATAGAAAGAAAGGGTACCTCTCACGGCAGCCACATGCAAGAGGGAGACACCAGAATGTTCCTGATTGTGCAAAAAATATTCTCTGCTGACTCAACTATGTACCATTTAAAACACATTACCTGTTACTCGTAAGTCCAGATAAGTTAATGACTGAATGTTGTCATAGGATTCCTACGAACAATGGAAGGATCTTCGTATAAGTACTTAGCTATTACGTGTGAATGACCTTTGTTCATAAAGAACTTAATGCAAATAGTAAGTTATGGTAATCCACTCCTTGTTTGTATAGATTAAAAATAAAGGGGGGTAACCCAGCTGTTGTTTTTTTTTTCGGAACAGTATAATTTAAGAAAATATTAATTATAGAGGTATTTTGTATGTTCAAATGGTTCTCGTTATTTACCTTTTTAATTACTACTTATATCATATTCACACAACTACAGTCTGCTGTAAATCTAGAAAAACAATAGTAGTCTCTATTTGTACTGTGATGGTTACGTACGTTAGAACGTTCGTTACCTAAATCTATTTTTTAAATTCATTATAGTAATAATAACCAAAAATAATGTACATAGACCAGACTTTCGTATCAAAACAACTTTGTTTTGTAAGTATTTCGCGAATAAAAAGTGAATTTGACCCATAAATAGGGCAAACTCTTTGCCCCAGCAACAGGTAACACAGTTTACATCTTATCGACCGTGACCCACTTCTGCAAGTAGGATTTATTTCCCTCTTTATTTGTTTAACGATTATCCTTTTATTTCAGGTAATTTATCGGCGGATTTTTAAGGGACTTTATCTCTCAATTGTAATGGTGTTTAAATTTTACTCGTAGAAAGTGAATCTGCGACTATTATAACGGTTTGTTCTCAAAACTTGAAATAATTATCAGTGCATAATAAATGCTTTCCCTGGGCCGTAAAATGCTCATTGCAAATGATCGAGGGTTAATTGTCTGTTTCCAATAATAGTTGTTGCATATAAAGTCCATTCTATATAAGATTTTTATTTTATAATGATAATGGTTCACTAATTTTTCATTTTATTACCTTCCCCGAATATAAGGCTGCTAGAGCCAGAGTGGCCTAATAACAAAATACACGATTTTAGATAAAGAGGATAACAAAGATGCACAATTAACTTAGGCGAAAATGAATATATACTATTATTTGTGTAAGGATTATTTTAACAATCTTCGGTCACTGTTATTTTTTAGATTAACTCTATAAAAATATAAGTAAGTCAAGTCATAAAATTGCAGTTAGGCTACTCCTGCTCTAGCGGCCTCATAAATACACGAGCAATTTTATAACAGTGCAATACTATACATACATTAATACAATTATTGATAGAATTAGGTTTGTATATTTAAAACTCTAAGTAATTATCACAAAGTAACTTTTCGGTGTGAAACACATTATTAAAGTTGTAAATCAAGAACCTGTTTTGTTTTGAAGCTAATTACCTATTTCCTAGAAACTGGATTTACAATTTGACAGTAATTACTAATTAGTAACCTTTGAAAACCTTCTTATCTTATCGCATTATTATGTACTTATACAGTGTTAAAACTTCATGTGTAGTACCATGAAGTTTTAACACAGAAATTATCAGAGTTTCTAAAGGGCAATTAGTTTATTCACATGGAAAACTTATAGCTAATACCCAAGTACAATAACATAGTTGAAATAGAAATATTAAAATGCCAATTTAAAGTTTTTGTTTTTAGATCGAGAAATAAATAAAAAATGCGATCATATATTAAAAATAAGAAAAAAAAATATTATAATTAACATCATTGTGTATTATGTTACACCTATGTACTTTAATATTAGAATCACTCTAGAAACGTACGTACGTTGATTCTGATAAAAGAGATTACTTTTAGCGTTAAGATCATAATGTTTAAAATAGCATTATTTTTAGTCAATAATTATATAACTAACACGTACGCCTACGGTATACAATTATACGAAAAGATCAACAACCCTCCTTTTAACTTCTAACGTACGCCATAATTTTCAATGTCAATCTCAGCTTTATCGCGATAGTAATAAAATTCTCAATAAAAATAGCAAAACATACATAAAAACACCTCGGTAGTAAAAGTACACGTGGTTTCTGACGCACGTTGATTGTGGTTTGTAAACACAGCGGGTCACGTGAATACTAACTCTGCCTAGGTTCGTAGTATACAGTGGAAGCCTTTAGTTGACCCCAGAAGTTTATAGGCCAAGCGAATGGTTCGCTAACGCTTTTAAAACGATGAATAACTTCAAAAGGAAACTTGAAGTGCCGCATACTTGCAAGCGGCAAGAAATAACAATTTATTTAAAAGTTTGAAGCTCACAACTTGCAACGTTTTCGCTTTAAATTAATAATTCATAAGAAAATAAGTGCAAAGCTAGGAATCGCTGCGAATAGACCCCTCACAGAACTAATATTTAGTCTGTAATAGCTTAGCTACTACTAGGTATATAAAACTAGAGTGCTGGCTTTGAAAATATTGCCTTATAAAGAACAATTTTTGATTGAAAAACATTTACGACAAGAGCAAGACTTGAACCGGCATCCACCGCGATCCGTGCTGTTGCTCTAAGCGATAGAATCGACTTTTAATGTATATGTATAGATAGTGCCATCATGTGCAAAATATTAAAGTTTTCAAATATTACATCGTGTTACCTGTGATATAACACATGGTAGAACACTATTATTAAAAGAATACCGCACTAATCAGTGCACCGTAAGCACGTGTGGTTTGAGATTTGCCTGGCACGTGTGTCTTCGAGAGCGCGAAGCATGCGCGGGCGCAACAAGCCAGCCGCGTGCTTCACACACTCTTCACATGCCTATTAGTCAGCAATAGAGAAAGGACGGTGAGTCAAAGCCAAACAAGTTTATCGAATGATGTGAAAAAGCCTCATTCAAAAATTATGACTTAACTACATACCGTTTGAAAACTTTAATATTTTTTACATGTTATTGCACATGAAGGTACTATATAATTTAAAATCGATATTCCCCCCCCCCCTACAATTTATTTTCGATTTTTAAAATAACTACATACCGCTTAACATTTTCTATGGGACTAATTTTTTATTCAAGCATAATATTTGAAATATATCCAGGAACTGTTTGTTTTTATTAAAGGCAAAATAATACACGGACATTAATGATCGTAAAACGATTTTGTAAGATTGAATTGTCCTCGATCGTTAAATTATATTAAAACTCGTTGAAAATACATAAAGTTTGCATGAAACAAACCTTTTGTATTGAGACACAATAAAATTTTATGGCACATGTTTATATTATTGAAATCAAGAGCTGCGAATGATTCAGAGTAATTTATTTGTCATAATATCAATTGATAGAATGAGGTTTGTGTATCATCCCTGATTATTTGATGAATCGCTCGATGTACATCAGGGACAGTACATCCATCAATTCACATATTAGCTCAACCGAAACGATATTTGCGTTTCAAAAGGGGAGACCGGGCAAGACATGACATAAAAAATTCAACAGTATACGATATGAGATAGACATAATGTCGCGGCCATTTTTAGATCACTTTCGGACGTACGTATCAGAAACCCACAGAGATTAATAATTTTACCCGTTTTTCACATTTCCCGCTGTTTATTAGCTTTTATTAGTCACAGCACGATGCTTTATAGCTATATATAATATAACCTTCCTCGATAAATTCCCTTTCATTTCGAAATGTAATTCCTGAGATTAGCGCGTTCAAACAGACAAACAAACTCTTCGGCTATATTTATTAGTATAGATTGTTATTGATTTTTATCGTGTAAGTTATTTATAATATGTAATGAATAAGTTAGTTGGTAAGAGAAAATCTGTACAGTATAGGGCTGGCAGATATATCATAATTTCGTCTTGGTCAGGAAATAGGTAAAATATGGAAGACTAAGAATGCGAAACAAAAAAAATAGATCGGCGACGCATCTTTGTGGGATTTCATCTTTCATCGGTTGAACCTCATGTTAATCTATCCTCCTCTGTCTTTCCTCTCATTTGACATTTACCGTCTTTCAATGCGAACATTACCTTATTTAAAACAGTGTTGCAGACTTTGTACTAAAAATTCACACAATTATATAAATTCTCACATGTATAAGTAGGATACCGGACCACACTCACGTCTACAACTTATTTTAATCGTAAAACTAACTGTTTTTCACTTTTAGCACTTTACCTTTAACCTTTACTACTTTTACTCTTTGCTTTTTTCACGTAAAATTAAATAAATAAATATAAAAGATAAAGCAATCTTAATATATATACTTGTCGTTTATTTTCAAATTGAATCAATGTTGTTTGATTCTCGATTAACGAATGAATTCCGAATTAGGTCGAATATGTCGGGGTTGCTGGTGTGCTGGTAGAAATGTATGCCTAAACAACGGGCCGTGGATTCGATCACCACTTAATGTATCTATTTTTTGATAAGTACTTTAATAAATCAATTTATAAGTTTTTTACAACATGTTGGAATTCGTCTGGAAATCTGAAAATTCCGACCGGGTCACGAATCCCCGTTCACGGATGAAAAAGCCAAAAATGAAAGATGAAAGAAAACTATGAAATCAAACTGTTTATTCAATACATTTCAGCGTATAACTGTTGAGACTAGACGTTTATTATTTACAAATACGCAATGTACACTATCCACAAATGAAATTTGTAAATACCGAATGTTCTTACTTACTTGACTTTTCAATTATCATTTTAGACTCAAAACTCTCTCGTGAATCATCCGCAAACAGCATATATGGGTGACAGACTAATTTGACAATTGAGGAAGTCCCAATAAGCATTTTAGCTTAGTTCCAAACTAAAACGACGCGCGCTGACCCGTTAGAAGTCAAAAAGTGTGTCAGGAGACAGGAACGACTCATTTGTAGACCTCTCACAAAATACTAAAGGTGTGTGTTATAGTATAGTGTTTGTACGCAAAACGACTGAACCGATATTAATGAAAGTTTATATATTTCTTTATCTACAAATATCAACTACAGCACATTAACCAATTAAAATGTGTAATTTAATTTAAACAATAAGTATTATGGGTTTAAAATTTACCGCCATAATTAATTTAACACATAAAAATACTTGGTATAGGATTTGAAAACATTAATATTTTTCACATTTATTGAATAAATATAATTTAAAAATCAAAATAAATTATTTAGAGCAAGGCACGGAAAGCTGACGATGCCGGTTCAAGTCCTGCCCGAGTCGAAAATTTTTTCAATTTATTTTATTTTTAATTACTTGGTATAGGACTTTATATGTATTTATTATTCACAATTATTTGATTAAATTTTTCTACCAATATATTCTCTAGAAATAGGTAAAACAACGTTTGCTGGGTTAGCCATTTTCATGAGTTCTGGGACCATTAAAATTAGCAGTAGCAGTTGGTTTGGTGGTATGTGCGTGCATTCCAAGTTCAGTTCCGGTCAGAAGTGCATAAGTTAATTATAAACCAAGAGTCATCGTGAACATTCTGGCTAGATCTTCAGTGCTGCAACGTTATTGCAATGCCGACATTTTTCATTTCGAAAACTATGTTCTCGAAGTAGCTCTGCGTATATCTATACTAATATATAAAGCTGAAGAGTTTGTTTGTTTGAACGCTGTAATCTCAGAAACTATTGGTTCGAATTGAAAAATGATTATTACATTTTTCATCTCTGTGGGTTTCCGAGGCGTACCTACACTGCGAAAACGGTTCAAGATAGCAAAAAAATAGTATAAAAGAATGATTTTCTTTAAATAATCTAAAAAAAGTCCGCGACGCTATATGTCTATCTTTTAAGATTAACTTGCAGGAACGACGGGAAGGGTCGCGATCGACTATGGGGCTAACACCTTAAGTTTATAAAGATGACGAGGTTTGCAAAAACTCATTTGGATGCCCAAAACAACGAATCTCGTGGACGAAGTCGCTGGCACAGCTAGTATAGAATATATGCAGAATAGTAAATTAATATTGAGTCTCGCTCATGTTCATAAAGTATTAAAAAGGATTTAATAATGTTATGTTCCTGGGATAGTAACTACGAGGTGACTTTTTTAATGAGAACATTTAGTAAAGTCTAGGCGATTATTCAACCGGATGCTCTACATCTAAGGAAATACACATTTGCCTGTTCATTTCATCATATATGTCATATGTATGCAGTTTATTTGTATCACTTATAACATAATTAACTGCACTATCAATGAACATTTTAAACTTAACGAGCGCGAATACAAATAAATCATACTTACTATTATCAAATCGAAGAATACCTATTTCTTACAGTCGTTACGATGGAGGCTACATCAGCTTTGTTACCATCAACAAAGCTAATGTAGCCTTCATTATAAGTCAATACAGAGAATATACAAAAATATTTTTTTTATTTAAAATAAGCAACGGCGAGAAACATCTTCAACAAAAGCATCGAAATAATTCTTACCTTCACCCGTATATATGGTAAAACGTAATACGAAATTATATGGTAGGTATATATGATACCTAACTGGAGGACGTAAACCTCCATCATATAATAGTCACAAATGTTTGCAACCTTTAGCATCTGCCTAAGGGCGAACACAGTTGTATTGACAATAAGTGCAAAGTGTCAATTGACACAACAACTTCCTCTCGTTGACCGCCTCATAACGTTTAGAACTTCCGTTAACGGTTATTGAGAATATATATTACTATTGAGACATACAGTCTGTGGTGATTCGTACTAATGTTTACTACAGGTAATGTCAAAAGAACATTAAAACTTAGATTTCATAGAGCATATAATTTTAATTTTAAATATATTTGTAGTAACACTGATTGAATATTTTAAGAAATATTAATATGGAAATAAATACGCGTCACTTAATAAATACTCATGAGATTATCGCCATCTTACTCTCTAAAATACTATAACGACAGTCAACTACAAAGCACGTCTACATCTTTCGTAAAACCTATACGTTTATTGTAAAAGATAGGCAAAGCCAGACAATGTTAACATGTAAAACAAATTACGTATTTCAGCTAAATAAAGTTTAATTTGTCGCGGTAAACGTCGATATAATTAAGGTGCAGCCACCCGAGCTATTAAGAAAATTAACTGTCACTTTGTTTACAATAATTTTAATTGCTTGAACCAAAGACAAATTACTAAGCATTCGATACAAGTCGTTGTACTTAAACATTCCCAAAAACAATTGTCTAGTCTGTGGAAAAACCGAAATATTTATAGGTTACATAAGTAATAAGTATGTATAGCATATATTATGTAATGTCTATAAAATAAAAATAATTTATATATTTACACAACGTGCTCATCAAGACCTTTTTTTTATATTAAGGATTGATTATTTCAGTTTGAAAGTTTTCAAAAATATTTTATCAGATTTTAGGCTAATATTATATTGCCCGCATCATTATTACGAATTAGTTATCACCACAGTATTTATAAGCGCTTGAATGAAACAAACATTACACTGAACAAGTCCGTCTGGTTTGGTTTGGACGGTTAGAAACAATAGAAAAACGCCTATAATGTTTACAATGAAGAGCAAAAATCCAATACATAACATGAAAGCTCTTGTCAATTCCGATAAGCTTATGTTAAAATGTGTTTGGCTTTTATCAATTTGCAAACAATGGCTGATTAATGGTAGCAACGTTTTGACAGGCTTGACATACGCTGTTCGTTGCTTGTATTATTAAGCACTTTCAAAAGGAAGAAAGATGTCGTCAATATAAAAGCTTAGATATTTTATACAAATACTTTAAAAAAAAGCAAACTACGTGTTAAATACTTTTTTCTCTAATCAATTTAAAATATTGTTTTTTTTTTGTTTTTTATTGTACTTTAAAATATATAAAATGAACACAATGAATAATATGGTAACATGTGTTCTATATATAGACAATTTGTCGTTTTATGGTGATTTTAACTGTTTTCACGTTTGTTTTAAACATAAATGCTCACAATTCGCTTCAATAGCAAAATAACATAGAAAAAAAAAACATTAGGCAAAATTTTTCGTCGTTTATTTAAAAAGACCTTATATATTGACGCAACAAGAGTGCGTAGTATTGATATAGAAACATAAGGCGAGGAAGAAAGTGGAAGCCTGACATCTGTCGCCACTCTCGATATTCGGATTACCGCGAGAAACAGCTTTCTACACACCAAAATTATTGTTACAAACGCAGTTATATTATTTCGCTCTCAAACTCGACATAACCATTGAAATAATTGCATAACATTACAATCTTACACTTCATCGGCTTTTATTAACTTTAAGGCGCAAATGATCAAGTTATTACTTACTCGAAACTTATATTTTAATTCGTTTTACCTTTACATTTATAGGAAAGAATCCTAATAAGAGACATTACGGAAAAATATAGACATTAATATTGTATCTGTTCTTTACGTACACATTAATAAAACTACTTAAAGCGAGTTGTAACGCGAATTGAGAAACGAATGTCGGTCGTAGACAAATTCATTAACACACATATAATTCGAGTTTTAGCTCGTTTAAAATAAGTACTTAGTATTTTAGTAATAAATGTTTTCTTTAGCAAATTTTTATCATTTGAGTTTGTTAAAACTACTTAAGGGATTTAAACTGTATCTTTTGCATAAAATTAAATTAAAGATGGAATTACGAACTATAAAAAGATAGTAGCGTTCTCATTGTTTATGTCACGGCCTATAAAATTAATATAAATTGACGTAATCTGAAACAATGTGATTATTCGAGTTCCCGACGGGATGCAACTTGTTAGGAAAGACCTCTGTTAAACTTAATAGCCGCATAAAAATAACAAACTCCCTTAGGGTTAGGTAATTTAAACAAATCTACACCGAGTCCTTAAGCAAACTTGAAAATATTATAATTTTGTTTTTGCTTACTTTACGATTAATTTTAGAGCATAACTCATAAGTTTGTGCTCATATATTGTTGTTGCTCATGTAAATTTTAAAGTCTTTTTAGGTTAAAATTAATATTTGTGTTAGTCAATCGTCAATAAATTATTTCACAAGAATACATTTCAAAGATCGAGTGAAACACAATTTCAATTGTGACTTATATTAATGGAACAAGTGGGTACTAGTTTTCCCGTAACTACGGCTGCGGCTAAGTATCCAAAACGTCGGCCCGTAGTTAAAATAATTTTCTTAAATGGCGTTTTAAACCGTCAGTGTTTTTTTTAAATGGACATCTAAACAATTTAGATTTATTACTATATACTAGTATATATTTTCCTTCTATATCTGTCTGTTATACTCATATAAAATCAGTCTCTAATTACATATAAATTAAGGTAGATAAAGTGGGCTTAAAAAATAATATCAAGCTCTATTTGATTGCATCGAGCCTTAGCTATAATGTATGTTTATTTGCACCATATAAACTATTTTATGAGGAAATATTAAGAAAATCTATTAATAAACTTTATTATAGCCTTCGCAAGGATACGATCAATGTGACCGTAATTATTCTTGTATTTGGCGTAGCGCCTACACCGTGACCAATATAGAAGGATAAGTTTAATAATTCACACACCTGCCATAGTTCATGCATAATCTTGCAATGTCTCGTAACAGATAACAATATAGGTTTCATAGATAAAATAAAAGAAATATTATAAAAAAAGACATAAAATTTGTATGTGTACGATCTGTCAAAGTCGAAGTATTTAAATCTTATGTTTTGTAAATTAAATTAGGTATTTATCTTTTTATTGTATAATTTTATTTTTCGTGTTTACTGAAATTACCTTTTTATTATTATTTCTTATTTCTACATGCAATGTTGCCTGGAAGAAATCGCCATAGGCGATAAGGCCGCCTATGCACTAACATGTTTTATTTTGTATATATCATGGTAAGTATCTATGTTCTTATGTCTATGTTTGTGTAATAAAGAATTGTATTATTATTACTATTAGGTAGACATACTTCTTAATAAATTATAAAGCGATAGTCCAGTAGATTTACAAATTATTACAATAATTCTCCATGCCAATGGTCAATACACTCTTCATCCTATATTAGACAAGGTGTAAAAACGGCCGGCTGCGGCGTAGCTTAAAAAGGGAAACCGTGTAACTGAACGTTTCGTATTTTTATAAGGTAGGGTTTTTTATGGTTTACAAGCTTTTTTCCTCATTACACTAACCTCGACAGACGGGAAGGTCGTGTTGTCATCGTCGACTGCGAATTTCAATTGGTACTCTTTACTGCGTATAAAAAAATAAGTAGAAAGAAGTTAGTGTTAGATTTTTTATTTCATTTCGTGCGACTAATAAAATAAGCAAACATTAAAAATCGATTCTAGATGGAAAAAAAATACGATAGCGCGGGGCTTGACTTATCGCATGACGGTAGCTCAAATGGTTAGACCGGAATGCCGGTTCTTGTCTTGCCCGTGTCGTAATTCCTTATTTCAACCTAAAATCGATTTTAAATTTATATGTTGCCATCAATGAAAAATATTTAAGTTTTCAAAGCAACAATTTTTCGCGCTTTCGTTTTTTTACTGAAATTCAATACATTTTATTGCCCTTTTAACATACTGTACAGTAAACTTATAACTAATAAATTAAATATTAAAATCAATAATAGATAGATAATAAAATATATGAGAATCGCAATCGGTACCAGTATCAGCTGGCCTGCTGAATGCTTGTCACTCAGCAGCGCTGTTTATTAGACTAGTCCGGGTATAGTAGAAAAGTGAAGTTAATTTTAACAAAGTGTGGTTAAAAGCAAGTAGTGTGGTAAAAAGCAGTGGCTTTTAACACAAAATTTGATTTTTAGGATGTACCGGATAGAATAAAAAAATGCTAAACGGCAGGAAATGCCTGGAGAAAATATACGCATGGATTCGCCTGAGGAGATGCCCACCAGTGCAAGTGTACTGCGTCGCTCTCGGTCTTCCGTTCGCGTTTCGTGAATTCACTCGCGGACGCCGAGTCGTTCAGACGTGTTGCGTACGCTCTCCGTATCGAAACTTATTCGCGTACGATTCGTAGAAAAAGTTGTGCATCAGACGATTTTCAGTTCTGAATACTTTCATTCTGTTTGACAGTTTTGTGTTTTGTTATTTACTCTGTGGTTCGTCGCATTGGAGGTTTACAGTTTATTTTCAATACTGTGTGTTTACGGTGAGTACGTGTTGAATTTCAATATATTTATGTATTAACTCCAGCTGATTTATGCGAACGAGAAGAGATCACACCGTGAACTGCATTATTATCGAAGGTCGGACGTTTCCTTGCAGTTTCTATGTCAGTACCTACTGTTAACATCCTTATCGACAAAACTCTTAATTACACTCCACAAATAAGATCCATTTTCGCTGACCACAATGTGGAGCAAAGTTGTCATTAAAACAAAATTATAGCACCATAAATGGTCGCCTATGATAATGTGTCCGATTAAGCATTAAATAAACTAATAAGAAATTTATGTGCGCAAACCAGTCCCTAATAGATTCGTAAAGTGTGATGTGCATCTTAATTATATTTATATCGTAAGTGACTTTTTATTTTATCATCTGACGCGTGCGTTGAACTCTTTTCTTGAAGGCTTTTCTAAAATCGTTGAACCTGCAAAGCTTGCCTACAACCATTCTGAAGAATCGAGTTCCGCAAATCGACTGGATCTTCATTCGCCCGTTATATGTTGTATATATAAACATAATACACACACCAGAACAATTATATCTGCCAATATTTTTTTGGAAGAGAGATTATTTTTACGACGTTACTAGTAAATAACACTCCTATATAGGTACCTAACTTGAATTATGTACGTGTACCTACCGAGGATAGTCTTCTTAAACGATTAGAAAATCACCGACAACATTATCTCTCTGAAGTATATGTTAAGTCTTGTTGTTACTTCGATAACGGTGAATGCAAACAAAGCAACGCAAACTGTTTACCGCGTGCACTTGTCACTTGTCATACACATCGCGACCCTTATACCTACGGTACAAGTCCTCATAACTTGGTAATTAAATCACGAGTACAGGGCTACGCGATATTCATTGCACACAAAGTATTGTGTGTTAGGATTTTATTAATTATTATTTGTTACAATACGAAATCGAATAACACTTAACAACGATCGTTTAAACTATACACGATATTTAAAAATCGAATACCATAATTTTGTCATCTGTTTAGCATTCGATTTTTAAATTTAGTATTGGAATCGTTATTAAAGATTAACGAAATTACATATTATATTTCGCGTTTTAAACCATAAAATGTTTTAATCTTTAATCTTTTCCTCGTTTGCACGACCTAAAACCTTTTAATACCTATAATTAAAACCAACTGAGTTTTATAATGAATTTTGTGACAGCTGATAATCTTATAAATAATTCAAAGATCTTGTTGATGACAATATGGTAATTTCAAACATGTCAATACTAAGCAGCTGGGTATCATTTACAAGTTAAAGTAAGTAAATACACATTTACTTAATAAGATAGCAATGGTTTTTAATTTTTATTGAGTTTTATGTGGATATCTATTGAGTATATCTATAGAGTTTCATGATTATTTGATTAGTAGGTATATTAATTTTTAAGTTAAACGTTTTTTAAACGGTAATTGACTGGACATTATTTTCTACAATTTAGCCCCCTAAAATCTTATGTTATACTTACAATTGCTTCAGATTAGAGTTAGTAACAGGTGGTTTTTATTCCAGTATTGTATGTATGATTTTTCTTAGTAAAACTGTGTAAAATATCTATAACTTCAATAAAATATGTAAATGCACGTTAGGTAAAGAACGATAGCAATTTTTTTAAATAAAACACTTTGACGGTTTAAAAACGCGATATATTTTATTTAAACTTGCAGGAGCCGTGGTTGAAACGTCGGGCCGTAGTTAAAAATAAGTTTTAAACAAAGTGTTTTATTTAAATGTGTACTACTCGCGTAAACTACTGACAGTATTTAACCTTACCGTAATGATCCTAAAATCAATGCTATATTTTCATTCGAATGAGTGCACTAATCCTACTTACCCGTTCCCATCATTAGGTAATTTAATAAGAATCTTATTCGTTAGTGACTATTTACCATTTCTCTGATGTAATAAGTAAAGGTATTTGACAATAAATATGTATGATATTTACAAACGGCCAAAGGGAATCAAAACAAATTCATTATATTATATTATTTTAATTTTATTGACGGATACAAAATACAAATAAATTAAAGCCGTTATTTATTTGTTTTTTATTCCATCCCTAATTACAACGAAGTCTCAAGGGACATTCGAGTGGCGCGTGCGGTTTCGACAACACTCGGAAATAATACATTTTGTGAAATGTATGAATTTATCATGCCTTCGATAACAAGTCTGGAATGAAAGGAACTCTTCACTCAAAAGCGATATCTTTCTTATTTGATTTAATTTAGAATGCATCTTTAAAACAGGAAAATAAATATTTGTTTTAAGATACACTGATCTTATATCTAAGTTAGGAAATTATTTACTTATGGCTAAGTCTATTACATTTCATAAATAAATATATCCCTAGCAATTAAGTAAAAATACGAGTTTTTATACGTTTAATGTTTGGAATATTTTCTACACAAATGAGTATTACGCGGTAGCTTAAGCCAATGACATAATCTCATCGTTAGCGATGATTCCGTTAAAAGAAGTAAGCATTTTTTCGCACACTTAAAAATAATAAGAAAATTGGTTATTATCGCTAAAAATATTTAATTAATTACTTCTTTATTGGTATTTGTATGATCGCCACTTATAGGTATAATATTAACGCTAAATTTGAATGTCGGATTACTTTTAGCTAAAGCGCGTGATATTTCTTGGTTGGTTAAACGGTAGCAACTTATGACTAATATATAAATAATCAAGGGGTCATGGGTTCGATCGCCTCCATGTCTTCCGTCTTCCGTTTAATCGTGTTTCGGTTTCAGTATCTACATATCCGAATATCCAAAGCCGCAATAGGCCGACAGCACATCTTGATTAGATGGCTGGGATATTTGGCCTACCATCTAGTGAACCTTATGCTTGTCTGTCTTCCTCACAAGAAAAAAATATATTGTTTATCATATCCGCCATGACTTATTGAACCCAAAAACGATGCGCAATTAAAATTAAATCGCGTTCAATCACGCCCTCATTGTTTTCCGAGCTATCACAAAGCATTTATAAATTTGACATTATCGCTTCATCAAAGGGGTCTCGCTTCGACCGTATACGCGAATGAATTTTGTTTACTCGCTTTCTTATATGGCTTGAACGACTTTCAACAGGTGTCCTGCGTTAACTTATTTATTACGTTCACTCTAAAGGACAACATACCTAGGTGTGTTTAAATACATTTATTATAATGTACAGCAGCAGTTCCGTGTTATTCCTTAAATGGGCTCATTGATACAGTAATGTTAGCTTTATCTTGTTTCTATTGGAGATATTAGAATGAGTTCAATAATAAGTGGCAAACAATTATATTGAGTGTCTGTACAGTAAATTGTCTTTTTTTATTAACGATTTAAGGACGGTAAAATGATATTTTTGTATTTACAATTTTTTAAATAGTCTATAGTTTAGATTGTATTTTAAAACCTACTTGTCATTTTTATATCATTTAGTCTTTTAAAGTTGAGTATTATGTTACCTGTGGCGTTCTAATTTTTTTTTTTTGGGCAAGGGTGCTGTACCCTTTTTTATATAAATACCCTACCGTGTTATATTATAATTTTAGGTTGAAATCGCATTTTTTATTGTTGTTGTTAATAGTAGTAAAAATAATTAGTAAGTAAAATAATAATGCTTTATTTATTCCGAGAGAAATGAAAGTTATTGCACTGCATTGAGAATATTCTCATATAAAATCTTGAATTGGTGCTACATACATAATTTATTCATTGTGATCCACGAAGTTAATGTCGTATTTGAAAGATGTGTGAATTTTTACCATCGGTTAGTAGATTCATGGACGCAGTACTAGTATTTTAAGTAGCACATCTTGACACAATAGTGTGTACTGTAGCTCAGTGTAAACTATTTGTGTCGATACAATTGGATTAGATTACAAATGTCAAGGTATAAATACAGCATTCATTGACAAAGCTGTTTTCTTTGAATGCTTATCGAATGTGTTACTTCAAAAACCAAAAATTTTGATTGATTGATAAAAGACATTATTGTGTTTATTTCATTAAAATACAGGCCTTGTAATTATTAAAAAAATAAACACGACCGTGAAGTTTTTATGGCAACGTAAAACTATAAGTGCACGGGTACATCTTGAACCGTATTGAAGGTTTACACAATAGAGACGTGCCCAATTTGGTTTAAACTGAAACCGAATATTGGCCGAGCATTCGGTTTAAATGAACGTGTGATATTTTTGTTTATAAATACATATTATTTGATTTATATACTAAAATTGTTAATCAAACAATAAATAACTTTAAATAAATAGTATAACTACTTTTCCAGCATACAAGCGAATTTTCTATACATAGAAAAATAAAATAATAGAATATGATGATGCCGTCCACACGTGATGGCGAAACGTCGAGAACCTCTTCTCGCTCACATCGGCCGAACAGCCCGAAAAACAATGATATGCATTTTAATAAATTAAATTACATTATAATTTACTTATAAGACGAAAATTATAAAAGATAGTTCTTATTTTATCAAATGCAAATACAAATACAAGTTAATAAAATATTTTAATGGATTTTTTTCTTGCACCGCATTGCGATTCTAATTGCGTTGTTCGGTTGATGAATTACGGTTAAAGTAAAAGTGAACCGAATTTCGATCCAACTCTAGTAGTCAAGAGTAAAGACATCGTTTAATACCCTTTTAGGAAGGGATATCACATTGACATTGTCACTACTCACTGTAGAACCAAACCTGTTCAGCTACTCAACAAATTAATATTTTTGCCAGAAAAACCAACTAATTACGATAACTACACTACTTGCCTTTTATGAATATCCTTTTACGTTTTGTTTAGCTTGTTTAACAATAGGACTTTGAAAAAAGAGTAAGATTAAACGATTATACTCATAATACTATTTTATTTATAGGTTTTATTCAATGAACAATTTATTTTAAGGATGTTTGTAGTTTAATTATACGTGCTCCATGTTGCGTAAACTAGGATTTTAGATATTACATTAGTTAATATGTATAGAAGTTTAGTTTATGATGATATGACGGTATTTGAAAGAATATGTAGTTTCGAAAAACTGCAATGAAGTGGTCGTTCACACATTCGCATGAAATATTAAGCGATACGGCATTGAATACGACCGATTATATTCCGAGAACATTGCTCGCCTTGATATGGTCATGATTTGTAATGGTGATTTAACTTTTTTACAAGACGCTTGTATGTGAAAAGAAATATATGGGAGTGAGATTTTCCCAAGAGGAGGTCGGCTCCCACGCGGCTGCCTTCCGTCTCCACCTCGTGGGTACAATAGCGACATGTTACTGCACACTTTTTCTTCAGCATTGGTTTATATTACTCATTAACGTTCTATAGGAATTCCACGAAGCAATACTCGTTTGCTTCTTGCCTCTATAGAATCGAGATTTCTTCCGCGTATACCTTTTTTCCAGCGCTCCCGTCCTTCAATAAGCGACCTGGTCCGATTTAAATGTGGAACAGCAAAAATTTAAGACTATTTATTTTATTGTTGTACTTCTTTGTTAGGAAATAGATTTAGTATTTAATAGCGTTTCCGTGTTTGCCAAAATAATAAAACGTTTCTCGCTTAGAAGTAAAATCGTGATCGTTAAAAATCTCTCATACTGCACTATTAGCGATAGTATTCCGCTAATACAAACGCTTTACGTGCGTACGCCAAAACTGTTTTCACTGGGAACTGTGCCATCTGGGTGCAGTAAAGGTGACAACCGACCGAGTTTCGTGTATTTACGACCGTTTTAAACGCGCCGGCCCTATACAACATAATTCCCGACGAATTGCGCTTTCTTGTGTGCGAAAATGTGAAAATGAAATTTGGTATTTATGAAATCTAAAGATATAACTTGTTACAGTTGTATGTTGTACAGTTTAATTCATTAAGCCATTTAACAGCTCCCGAAGCTGAGACACGGGCTGAGAGTAGTGTTGCCCAAATTCAGTCTTGGTTTGGTTGGTTTGTTTGCGTTTTTGCAAGACCAAGACCAAGAACAAGACCGCGTATTTTTAGCAAGACCAAGACCAAGACTGACCGTGCAAGACTTGTGCAAGAACAAGACATAGCCTGCAAGACTCTTGCGTTTGCAGCTAGGACTTAGCGCTATTTCACTAAGTAGTTAGGTGTAACAGTTCGGGTCGTTAGGAATTCTATGAGATGCAAAAAACTGTATCAAAGAATATGAAAAACTGGACCTATGTGCATTACGACTAATACCATAAACATAGCGAATAAAAAACATATTAAAATCAAACTGAGTGCATGCATAGTTATGTTTTAACCATCGGACTTTGATATGTGGCATCAAGGTTTTGATTACTTCTCAAAGAAATTTGCCGCTTTTCGGAAGTAAGGTTAATAAGCGCCGGCGGCTTCTTTTGAAATAACATGTTGCCGCAGCCGAAATCATAACATTGACACTATTTATTGCCGCCATAGGGCGGGTATACTCATGCAAAATAATTTCGAATTTTTTTACACGTTTAATTATTGTTTGTTTGCGGCGGCATCCTTATATAGAGCCGGCACGTGGCGAGGTGCGGTAGAAAGCAAGGAAACGTACTATAAACAAGGAATTATTTTAATTCCAGTCATTTCCAATTGAGTGTTCTTCGAGTTAACTTAATAATTTTTTTACTTCTCTTTTTCTAAAACCACGTTACAATTTAAAATGAGTAACAAAGATTCAATTCTAGTCCGAGTAACGGTTTGAGTTTTAGCAAATGTAAGCTTATAAATCATAAATGTTTATTAAGAAACAGTTACTTCCATGGAAAACGACATATAGGTCAGTTGTTTTTTCGAATTTTTATCAAATCTTCATTTTTATTATCTGCTTGTTTTACTATGGCTATATTCATTCAAGGTCACAATGTTCCAATTCTATACGTTTTAGGATTCAAAGTAAACTTTAATAAATAGTAAAGACTAATAGGTAATTGCAGACTTGCAAGACTCTTGCTGCAAGACCAAGACCAAGACCAAGACTGGGAGCGCAAGACCAAGACCAAGACCAGGTGTATTGGCGCAAGACCAAGACCAAGACTGGCTAAGTCTCGTCTTGTTCTTGCTTTGGGCAACACTAGTGAGAGGACGTATAAACTTTAATATACCATGCAAAAATTGTCCAATTTTTTGGTAAAGACACCGCAGGTCATCCACGTGTTTGCCTTCAAGATGTAACAATTATCCTTGATATTGAAATAATAATGAAAATATTTTTGCTTAATCTGACGATAGCCTTTTCCATGGTACCGTTTTCGGTGTTTTTTTATTCCGGGTATGTAACGGTCGCGTTGTTTGGGTAAGCGTGGCTTATGTCGGTTGTGCGACTTCGAAGATCACATTGTTATGTCATACTGCTTAGGCTTGTCAGCTATGCCAGATCAAAATTTTATCAATCGTTATTATCATTTTTTGTAGGATAGATTGAAACTTACACAATCAATTAAAAAACCAATACCAACACAAATAAAGTGTAAAAAAAACACATTATCATTGTGATTTATTTTTTAAACTACAACATATAATTAAGGTAATGTTAAAAACAAACCACTAAAGAATCTAATTACCCATTATTTTTTATTATTTTACATTTCAGGGATAAGATCTTGGAATTAGATTTATATGCTCTTTCAACGAGTACAATTAGTATAACTGAGAATCTATTGAAAGAATTGTGACATAGCGAATTTTTATCAATCTTCATTATTTATTATGTTGCTTTACTATGGCTATCATTAGTACAATTCCAATTCTACTAGGATTCAGTAATTTAATATAGTATAGACTAGGTAATTGCAAGACTTGCAAGACTTTGCTGCAAGACCAAGACCAGACCAAGACTGGAGCGCAGACCAAGACCAAGACCAGGTGTATTGGCAAGACCAAGACCAAGACTGGTAAGTCTCGTTTTTGGTTTGGGCAACACTAGCTGAGAGGACGTATAAACTTTAATATACCATTGGTCAAAAATTGGTTCCAATTTTTTGGTTATAAGACACCGCAGGTCATCCACGATGTTTGCCTTCAAGATGTACACAATTATCCTTGATACTTGAAATAATAATGAAAATATTTTTGACTTAATCTCTAGTATACGATAGCCTTTTAACCAATGGTTACCGTTGTTCGGTGTATTTTTTTTATTCCGCGAAGTATCGTAACGGTGTCGCGTTCATTTGTTTTGGTTCGTCACAGCGTCGCGCTTCAATGTCGGTTGTATTGCATCGTACATTCGAAGATCACATTGTTATGTCATACTGCCTTATTAGGCATTAGTCACGCATAAATGCCAGATTCAAAATTTTATCAATCGGTTATTATCATTATTTTGTAGGATAGATTGATAACTTACACAATCAATTAAAATATATAACCAATACCAACACAAATAAAGTGTAAAAAAAACACATTATCATTGTGATTTATTTTTTAAACTACAACATATAATTAAGGTAATGTTAAAAACAAACCACTAAAGAATCTAATTACCCATTATTTTTTATTATTTTACATTTCAGGGATAAGATGCGTTGAAGTAAATTAGATTTAATATGCGTCTTTCAAACGAGTGACAATTAAGTATAACGTGAGAATCTATTGAAAGAATTCGCTGACATAGCATTGTAATATGACTGCATTCCGTCCTCATTCCTTATACATTCTCAATAGATCAAATTATCATGAGTGTGATAACAATACATTCATATGATGCCTATGAGTTATAACATTATAATTAATATATTAATAATGAAGTCCTGATTAAGTTCATTTAGTAGGACGGACCCTGTTAGTTGTAGGTTCGAGTTCGTCTGTGGTATATTTTTTTTAGTCAGTTAATAATCCTCCGCAAAGCGCTTGATACATCGGGCCATAGTTAAAATACTTTTCAAATAAGTTTAACTAATACATATCGCGTTTTAAAGTGCTTTGTTCAAATGTGTAAGTATTACTTTAGAGAAATGGTGTTTTGTAATTTTTTTGTGGTGAATTATAAAAACAAAAAAAGTGCGACTCAAAGTAGTATGACTACTAATATTATGAAACTATACTGATAGAAATTTTCACAAAATGTAAATAATCCAAGTTTTTAAATGGGTACGAAGTTCTCATTTTCCAACGTATCCAATACCTGCTTGTAGGTCTAGAATTGGAATTGATATTGTGAATATCAATTATCAACATCATAAATGTCTCGTGTGTCGCTCTTTAAGGCCATGTGTAGGCATCGACAGGACAAGGCGACAGGGAGCAATGAAAGTGACAGCCGCGGTCGAAAGTGACTTGCTCGATTTATTTACAGTGGTCCGAAATAGACGCAAGCACTTCTAAAACTGGTGTACACCTCGAACGCCCCAACTGGCTATCAATTAAGGATGGTCTGAAATTCGGCTTCTGATTAACCGAATTTCAACATCTAGATTTAAACTTCTGCATTCAGACGAAACTCGGTGCAACAGTTTAGGTGTAATAGTTTCCTATAATTTAGCAACGCCAGCAGAATATTGACGTTAATAAAACTGAAAAATATAAATTTAATAATAGTTGCGTTTATCTAAAGCGTTGGTATTCGAACGAACGTTCCTATGTTCGGTTTCGGATTCAATCAAAAATAGAACATCTCTAGTCCCTACTATTAATAATACATTCGAAGATCTGCTTCCATCTTCGGTAAACTAGAATTTGTTGTTAGCAATCAACGACAATTAGCCGCGCAAGCATCGCGTCGGAACTCGAGCTGTTTCATTACTTCTCTTTGTTCAAATAAATAGTTGGCTACCGTTTCTTCCTACCTTTCTGTCATTTCGTTTACTTTTTACACGAGGTCATCGAACGTTACTAACTCATTGTTAGTAAATAGTGACACGCGAAGACTTTTTGAGGCTAAGTGCACATTCAGATGTTTTCTCCAGCTATATTACTTAAATATTTTGTAGATTGTTGTGGAGTGAATTACGTAAGACGTATATAGTAATATACGTAAAATTGCGAGCTGTAAAAGTTTAGACACTAGGTTTATTTGCATATTTTTAGACTTCAATTTTCTTCGTGTTCCTTTCTAAATATTGTTGCTTCATTTTTATATTTCCAGGTGTTTTTAGGAATTAAAAAATAACGTGGGGACGAATTGTCGACAAAATGACAAAATATGCAGCTTAGCGAACATTGTGTAATATCTGCTTGAACCTAAAGATAATTCGACGCAGATTTTTAATTACTCTGAGAATAGACCCCAAGTACGATGAACGATAAAAAGTCCGATCTGCGATCCGTCACACCGATCTCTATAATAAAAACGCACGATACCATTATCAAAACTAGCGAGAGAGAAATGGAATGTGTCCATGCAGTAAGATAATTTCGATTTCCTTTCATAGAAAGTAAGACTATTTTGATAGTGTAGGTCGTTACGAGTTACTAAACGAGTAATATAGTATGAACAGATAATGAATATCGTTTTTAGCCTATAAGCATTCTATTGAGGCAGGTAATACATCATTTCTTGATCAAAATATTTTAAGTTGCAACGCAATTAAAACAGGTTCCGCATTAACTCGATAACGTAGAGTCAATTTATAAATCGAAATCTGGCCATACATAATTTGTTAGGCAGGAATTAGTTCAACCAGATTAAAAGTATTATAGAAAAACATTGCTTTAATTAGACTATTAAGGCGTTTTAAAGTGAATTTAGGCCGGCCTAAACTCGGTTTATTCGGTGGTTTTGTGACTCTGTAGCGAAATGGTTAATCTTTGTGTCTTAAATTGCGTTAAGCGCGAGAGGGCCTCGATATGAATTCCGAAAAAAATAGATTGTTTCGATCAGGCAGCGCATAAAAGTCTGATCAACTACTTGCCTAAAAACAAAAGCTTTCTATGAAATGGACACAAAAATATGTTTATGTTACGTACATTTAAAGGCTGAAATTGTGACACAAATTAGTACTATACCGCTTTTCCATTTATGGTGCGTTGCACTCCAAATGAACTTTTCAGATATAAGAAAAGGTCTGATTTACGAATTTTGCTATACTACTTAACTTGCCTTCTTGCAATGTATATTTTGAAAAATGATATTGACCTTGTTTTCTTGTAATTTGGCCCATCCCTACTTTAAAATAATTTTGTAACACATGACAAATATCCGAAATTATGTTTAGAACTTTATCGTGAGCATAAGTTTAAATGAGATTGAATTCGGATAAAGACGCTTTTCACGTCAACCCTACGTTTTCCAACGTCTCTTAGACCCCTCTATGTTTTATTATTTATTCCCTCTTAAGTCACCGTTGCTAACCTTTTGTCCCAAGAGTTCTCATTATAAACTAAGGCTTGGAAAATTGTTTGTGTCAAAGCCGCTTACATATATTACTGACACAATATCAACAAGAATAAAGTAGGCATAAAACTGTCATATTTGCCTTGACCACTATTCAAACAATATGAAGATTGAGGTATTGTCGCACCCTCTTCAATGTAAGTATGGTTTGTGACAATCCAATTACAGATATCGACATTGAAAAAGTGCTAACGTTGTAGTTTTAGGCTTTACGGACTTTATATAAGTTTTTTTATTTATTATAGAGGAGGACTAGCATGGGGCTTGATGGAAGGTTAAACATCCCAGCCGTGTAACGTTTCAACTAGATGCACTGTCAAACATTTTTGGTTTTGATTATTCCGAAATCCACAGACGAAAACCGAAACGCGATTAACTTTGACGGCTGTTTCAAATTTACAGATTTCTAGACCAGATCTAACATGTTTCAGAAAAAATACTTTAAACCTATTAGAGACACGTTGTACGAATGTCATATATGGGTTTCGTATATCCCTATCAGTAATATCGGTAACTATGTCCTAGTGTATGTATGTAATTTAACATTTAAGTAAGAAAAAGTCCCACAATTGACACGCACGTTTTTGCGGGATTCGAATCAGGACCCCTTACTTAATGTAATTGTCGGTTACGTGTTTAATATTAAAAAAGAAGAATTACTAGAGACTACTAAATCGATGAAGATGACGAATATCCCTACTGACGCATAATCTGTATCTTCAAAAGTTAAAAGCAGGTGCGCCACAGTTAAGCCGAAATTACGAGCACTAGTCTCAAGTGCGACATTCACATGACACAATAGTAGGCTTAAGTTTACCACAGACTAAGCTAGGACTGGAACTGGAGCAATATAGTCTATGTAAGTCTATACAAATACCAAGTACCTATTATGAAGTAGTTATCTATAATTGATTTCTAAAAATACCTACCTAGTACTGGGCATAAAAATTAAAAAAATAAGATTTAGAACTAACGAAACTCAAACAATTTTACTATTTTCAAGTAAAAATAAAATCCAATACATAAAAAATGTTGAAACATAGAATTTTCAGTTACAAGGGGAAACTAGAAACTAATGGACTTTGACGCGTTACGTAGCTCAGCAAATTGCATCTATTACTAATTACCAGGACTGTATGTGGACCCTTACACACTCTCCAGGGAACCATTAAAGTCCCCTCGTTTTATTACTACTACTTTATACTTCCTTGGTAGAAACAGGGCGGGGAATCTTCTCAGGTGAATAACACAGGATCCTGATTCTGAAATTTACACTGGCCTAATGCTTGCATTTTGTTGTTCCAATACAACAATTCCTTCCACGGTACTTGTCTTGGCTGGCATCTTACAGGAGATGACGTTTATTTCACTAGCGTCTAATGCTGTGTTTTTCGGTGGTCTCTCACTAGCATGTCACTGTCTCGTGAATTACCAGAATTAAGCCCCTGAGTGTCGTCTTACACGACAACAATAGCGTGTACATTTCCTTGCATTCCAAACTAAAACGATACTTATAAGAAATTTGGTCTAACATCTATACTAATATAGAAAGCTTAAGATTTTGTTTGTTTGAATGCGCTAAACTCAGGAAATACTGGTTCGAATTGAAAAAAAATATTTTTATGTTGGTTAGAGCATTTGTCGATGAAGGCTTTAAATATTACGATGTGACCCAAAGGATCGAAGATACAGTGGGGAATGTGGAAGAAGCGGGGAAAAATTTTTCATCTTTGTTGGCTTCCGTTGTGTGCGCTGTCAAAGCGGTTGAAGATACCCCAAAAAAAAATTATAAAAGAATGATTTGTCTTTAAATGATCTAAAAAAAATCCGCTATAGTAATTTCTATCTATTAAGATTAACTCACAAGATCCGCTTTTAATCAAATTTCGTCGAAATACTTAAATTCGAAGCAAAATAACATTTGACAGGTCAGCTAGTAATAAAAAAAATGATACTCAACATAAGACCTATTCACTCGACGGTATCTATTGCATATTGAGTGATTAAATTAATCTCATCCCGCTTCGTAATATCTAGTTACATTCTATCCACTGTTACTTTCATATGTATGTTTAATAAACACGAGTCGAAGAATTGATGTTATTTTCCATAAATACATGATATGATAAATATTCCGCTGCGTAATATCAAGTGGGTGAAGGTGAACCTTCAAATTTAATTAATAAAATTCCAATCTTCAAGTGATTGAAATTTACCAATACAAATCCAGGACTTCAGTTAATTAAAATTGTGGAGATCGCTGCCACTATTCACGTGGTAATTGTTATAAAATGTTGTAAATTGCGAACCCAAAAATATCAATAAAATGGAACTACATAATACTTTTATGTAACGTCTTATTTTGTGTAATACAAATTATGTACACATATATTTTCGGTCTTAAATATTAAACTGCGGCCAACTAAGGATAACATAAGTTAAGCTAAACTATATAAGTAAGTCTTTGTAACTAAGTAAGGAGTCCCATTTTTGATCAATTTTTTTTTCAAATTGACCGCCTCTGTAGCTAAATAGTTAAAGGTTGGCTAGCATAGAGTTTAATTCAAGAGGTTTTGGGTTCGAATCCCGGGAATACAGTAGATTGTTTCGGACAGCGCACAGAAAGGCGTGTGCCTCACGCGTAAAAGGGGTACCGGAATTTCACTACTACGTACTACTACTACTATTCATGTTTTAAAAGCTCTCATGTGAATATATTATAATTTCTGCCGCATGACCAACGTGTTTGTATATTTGAAGTTCATTCCATCTCCAAACATTTATAATTCGCGAGACAAAACGGCGCAATAGCTGCCTCGCGTCACATATATCTTCCCAACAGCACTTTGTATATTCAAATAAGTATTCTATAGGAATACGCTTAGATGCTTTCCGCATACGGATTTGTCAATTGGCAATAAGTATCTAACACAAAGGTTGAAGCTTGGAAATCAAGATAATATATTTTTTATAAATGTGTGAACGTTCACGATCCAAGAGTAGGTACTATCGATCAATATTCCTGCTTATATTCACAGTAAATGACATTTTATGTTAAATAATTCTGCAAGTTACTTTTTTATATATAAACGTGTCGCGTAAGGAGTTCCAGTGTTCTTTCTTGGATCCATAGAAGAAATTTAAAGAAAGCACATTCCTCCTTCATTAGTTAGTTTATAAAAAATCTAAAATTGTGTTAAAGTTGAATGAATTTCTCGCTATTTGACAATCGTTATTTATTTAAGGTTTGTTAAATTTATATATATTTTCTTAATATTACTTATGAGTCATAGAAACAAGTATAGTATATTAGGTCAGTCTATGAATACAAAAGGTAATATGTGAATCCTTATTGTGAGTAATGATAAAAGATATGACCGACTAGGTTTTATCAAAGACATTATAGACGCAGATGTCCATTCGGAACAAGTAAACAATGGCACTGATGAGATCCACCTCGGTGCTTTCTCTTTTACCTTTCTTTACGTAATAATGTGGTTTTCCATATAATCCACCTAAATTAGAGCTAATATTTTCATTGTAATAATCTCCTGGGCTTCTTCTTTCGGTTAGTAACACACTACATTAATATATTGAGTGTATAAAGAAATAATATCTCTTAAAGCTGCATTAGCCTTAAAATTTTGTATAGCCAATGTCTTAAGATTGTTTTCCAATATAATCGGCTTTTTTTTATTAAGCTCTTATCTGCCTTTGTTAGCTTCCAGAATTAATTCTTATAACTCCTTAATAATAATTTATTTAAATTTGCTACTGGAAAACATGTAACGTTCATCCTTGCCACGGCAGAGCATTTCCTCACTACTAGTTTGACATCTTTATCGTCCTCATTTGCAGGGAAAGATGCCAAAATACTAACAATCCGGTATTTTCCGTGTTATAGAACTTAACAGAGATTAAACAGCATTCTAAATTGAATTAGTAGGTAACATGTTTACTTCTTTTTGGCGGAAAAAGATTTCCTTTGTCCTTTTGATCTTGTCTTTTACGAATTCTTGGATAAACTAAGAGGTCAAAAACCAACTAAACGTAATAAAAGGTCAACACTCGACCCGAACTCCATTCAATAGTAGGATAACAGGTATAACAGTGGAAATTTCGGCCCATTATCTCTTAACAACACGTAGAACGTTTCCGTGTAAAATTAGAAAACACTTTTCTTGTTTTTCATTAGACGTTTCATTTTTACAGCAATATTTTTATACTAGAGTAAATGTTTATCTAATGAATCTGCCATATATTATTCGGCGTGCAAATTATTTTAACATCAGTAAGACAAATGATCTTGGCAAGAACGCTCTAACATTTTGTATCTGTTCAATCTTTTGGCCGCTCGAAATTTATTTGATAAATTGGGTTGTTACAATAGAGCAATCCTACAGATATTTTTTTTATTACAGGAGGACAGAGACATGTATATCAAAGCACGAATTTACATTTCACGACTTTTCCATCCGTGGGATATGGGGGCGAAAGTTCGTTCTTTACAACTTATTTAAAGTGTAGACGGCCACAGAAGAGTTTTAACATCTAGAGAAATCTGTAAATGATTTACCCGGCGAAAATCGAACCCAATACTTGTTGGTTATTCTATTCCACTATTAGACCAAACGAGTCAACATTCCTGTGGAAAGGCCATAAGTAAAATCTAAATTACTTACATCGTTAGAAATGACGCCTCTTTGTTTATCTTAAAGGCTTACCTCATTATAAATAATATCAGTGCAGAGGTTTTTTCCAATAGATACATTTGTTTATATTTATTTTCCCTACAAGAAATATGTCGATACCACAACATAGAAGACAAAAAAAATCCTCACGATACAAAATAGTAAAACAAACATAAAGGCGCAAGCTTCAAGTAGGCTATTTCAGCGTGTTATAATTATTAATGTAAGTGAATTCCAGAACACTTAGCAATAATTGCTTACCACGGAAACACCGTTAAGTAATTAAATAACATTTACCTCTGCGGATCCTTTTTAAAAAATGTAGGGTGTCATTGTAAGTCCTTTGTTTTTTTTGCGTTGCGCAAGCTTTAAAATGATAGCCAAGCGTAAACGTTAGCTTTACTTGTATCCGGTGATAATGAGATAACTTTATGATGTTATCCTCGAACTAATCTGTAATTACTTCTATTCATTTATTAATTATAAAATTTAAAAATTAACAATGGTTGTATGTTGGTATTTTGCAAACCCACCCCTTAAAAGCGTCTCAAACTTTTTTTAGATCATTTAAAGAAGAATCATTCTTTCATACATGTATTTTTGGGGAATCTTGAACCGTTTTTGCCGTGTACGCTTCGGAAATCCACATGTTGATTAATATTTCCCATTTTTGTATTAGTCAACGCTGTCCAACAAAAAGTGAATTTTTCAATTCGAACAAACAAACAACTCTTCAGCTTTATATATTAGTATAGATTTTCAAAAGAAATAGTACCTTAGGACCTTAACTTATGTAGTTCTACTTCGCAATATTTTAACGATACATTTGAGGTTGAACGTGCATGGTAAGTTAAAGACACAGCTCACAGCACGCTGTTGGTCGGGATATAGAATATTTTCAATATCAAAATTCCTTGTAATGTTGTTGCTGAATCGGCTACATGCATCTGTAGCTGATTGAATTCTATTTGAAATAATGGAAAGTATAGCGGAGTAGCCACAGAGGCTCGTACTCGTAAAGGGTCGCTAATGCGGAAACTGCGACGTGACGTCCTGGCCGCAGGCGGAATTGTCAATGCTCTCATTTATCAAACAAAAGTGAAAACTACGAATCCGCTGCTGTAAAATTGCTGTTTGCTTTATCTATTTGCTTCTTTATCTAATGTTAATTGTATGGTTTTATATACGTTACAGAAGTATGTACGTTCCTGTATCTTGAATCCCAAGGAAATTATAAATATAGTAGTAATAATCTCGGTCGCGTTAAGGCTGATAAACATGCATAAAAATATAATCGATCAATTGTTTAAAGTGAGTAAATGGTAAACCCAACAAATTTCCCATGTTCAATATCGTATTGACATCATTGTAACTAATAATGTTTTTAACAGTTAACACTAAAGTAATGTGCTGACAGCAAAAACACATTTAAAATTTAAATAACATATGAATATATAATTAAACTAGTAAGATGTTCTTATGTAGCATAATATGATACGGACGAAACCGGAGCATTATGAAATAGTAAAAGCGATTCGTATTGTTCTGTAATAGGTCTATGTACGAATCGTTAATATCATTCATAATAATCAAGACACGTGATTCATACGACTGTTAAAATTGTCACAACATTTAGGAGTCTTATATCTATCTTATATATAAAACTGAAGAGTTTGTTTGTTTGAACGCGCTAATCTCAGGAACTGCTGGTTCGAATTGAAAAAATATTTTTGCAGACTATTTATCTAGAACGGCACATATAACACCATGCTTCGACCAATAGGAGCCAAGATACAGTGGAAACTGTGGCAAGAATGGGGAAAATTATGCATATTTCAGGGCTTCCGTTGGACGCGCTGCGTAAACAATTAAAAAAATTATGATAGCTTTTAAGAAAATTAACTCACAAGAACCAGGTAACAACTAGTTTATAATATACGTATGCTACAAATGTATAAACATGTATTCCTTAACTAATTTAACTGTCTAAATGGAACTTGGAATCACGCACGGCTTCCGCAACAACACCCGCGCCATGATTATAACTGATGCTGAACTGTCCATTCAAAACGGTTCAGCATTTTAAACGCTGGAATATGTCAAATAAAAGATTGAGCGACGCGTGAGTTTGCTATTTTGTTTATTCCTGCTACTAAGATGTGCTTACTTTGCAAATATTGGCAACGTAAAGTGTTTCAAGCTTAATCCGATACAATAATACCCCACTATCAGCCTACGACAAGTATTAAGCCCTCGACGGCGCCAGCTGGCATTCTTATTGCGGGAGCAACTTTCATGAATAGCTAACCGACTGGTTCAATGCACTATCTATCACAGTTAGACACGAACTAACCCAAACTATTCTTTATTTTCCGTCTTGTGATACACGAAAATCGGTCAGTATAACTATTGTTTACATGAAAAGAGCTGTGAAAATCTCACTTTATCTATAATTGAAGAATTAATATTATAAAGCTGAAGAGTTTGTTTGTACGCGCTAATCTCAGGAACTACTAGTTTGAATTGAATAATCTTTTTTGTATTGTTTAGATCATTAATCGAGGAAGGATTTAGGCTATAAAACATCACGTTACGACTAATAGGAGCGCGAAACGGTTCAAAATACGTAAATATGTATTTTTTGGGTATTGAATTCCTCATTAAACGGTCTAAAAAATGTCCATGACCAGTGTATGTCCATCTTTTAAGGTTAACTTGCAAGAAAGACGCAACGGGATTCGGACGACGCGCGTCGTCGGTAACAGCTACTTTATAAAGTTGAAGAGGTTTGAAAAACAAAATTTTGATGCCTAAAACAACTATTCTACGCGGAGGAAGTCGCTGGCACAGCTAGTAAAATTATATAACTGAGCATGGATGATATAAAACGATATACAATTCAAATATTTCAGTACCTACTTAATACAATGTAAGTGTTTAAAGCAACTCGGTAGTTGATACCGAGAAAATACATACAAAGATGACCTGAATCGACAAAACAATCCAGAACCTTCTATTGTTTTCTTATAGAGTCATCTGTATATTTCTTCACGGCATGAAATATCATTTATTTCAGATAATATAAAATAACTTATTATTTACTACTACTAAATGTGCGCATTTTAATTAGGCTAATATAAAAATAAAACACTTTAACGGTTTAAAACGCGATATATTAGTTAAACTTATTTAAAAATTATTTTTAACTTCGGCCCGACGTTTCGGATACTTCGCAGCACGTGGACCCGTTTATATTATGATTTCAATTAATAAAACAAAAGTAAATACAATTTCTACTTTTGATAATCATAAAAATTGCAATTACAAACTACATTCGAGACAAAGGAAAATTACGCGCAGTAATAATATGTTCACACGCAAAATAAGAGCAAGAAATGTAATCAATGAACCATTCAGTGTGCAATTTGAATTATTTTTAGATTCCCAAGCGAGTGTTGTCGGTGTTCAGTTTATCTTCAAATAGAGGTATTAGAATCAATCTTCTTACGCGCGCCTACTGCATCAGCGGCGGACAAGATAACCTCTCGGAAGAACTCTTTTTTATTCTTTAAACGCACTATTTCAAGATCACTCATTACATTGTGAAAATCAATAAAATTCGGTTTAAGCTTAAGTAAATAATGTTATTATTTCAAAATCAACATACTGTTAATATTCAACATAGCTGTAGTTAATCATTTAGCGATTCTATAGCGAGATATTTAAGGCAAAACTTCTTGCAAATGACTATGTATGATAGATTTGCATCTGAATCATCTTGAAACGTGTTATTTGACATTTCTTAACGTTACAGTATTTCCGACGTCCTTATAGTACCTAAGCATATTATTTTATTATATGGTTGTTGTATTAGAGTAACGTAAGCCATCCCTAATCAAATTAGATATAATACTCCGAGGTTAAGAAACAATTGAGACTGGTCAAAACTTATCAATTAATAACATCATTCTGCGTAGTATCATTGTTATTCTTTGGAAAATTTGTGTCAATCATAAAAGCATAAACAACACATAATTTAAACAATTAAAACAATAACTGGGTCATTTGTATCAATTCAATATTGGCGTTGACAGCCAATGTGGGAATATTAGTAACAATTGAACAGTGTGATTTATATGCTTTTAAAAATTCCACAACTCTTATTACTCAGCGCTAGATGTGATAGTAATCGATGTGCAAGAAGCTGATAATCAGCGCTGAGCAAGCCATATGAAGTTTAACATGCGCCTTTGTGGAAAGTTATTAAGATTATTTATTAATTTTAATCAAGAAATATCTGTCTCCGTAACTCAGTTTTATAGGTGTTACAAAGGATTCGGATACAAAATCTTGGGGAAAGTTTCAGTCAGACGGAACACCAAAGTCTGATGATCCACCCGTTGGCAGATAAAATCGACTTGTTCGACAAACACATCAGTTAAAACGGGGTTTTCCACTGGTACAAAAAAATAATTACCAACTGTAAATGTAGAACTCATAGGTCTTATCACTCAACTAGTGCACACTAGTGACCCTGAAACTAATCAATTTCTTATCGTTCGTAGTTATTACCCATTAGATGCATTCAATGATTGCTCTCATTTTCTCTTGCAAACGAATATATTTGTAGGTCACATTTTTCTATCGTTTTGAAGAGGGTTTTTTATTCTAATTACAATTATGTCTTCCTACAATGGTAGAACGTATGTGCAAATGTGTATGTCTGTAAATAAAGTTAAAATTAAAAGTAGACATATGTGTGTCTGTTAAAAGCTACAGAAGTGTATGCGAGTTTAACTCTTTAAACTTATTTGACGGGGGCCACCTCCTGTCTCCCCGTGACCACGGATGCTGGAAAGCATCCGAAAAGTCGGGCCGTATTTAGATTTTTTTTCAAATATGTTTAAATAAGTAATATAATTATTGCGTTGTAAACTGTTAGTGTTTTATTTAAAGGTATATCTGTATATGAAACATACATACGTATTTCTACTTCCGCCACACTGATAGATTATTTTCAGCTAAAGAAGTAAGTGATCATCTTTCATTACCTAAAACAGTCTTAGACCTCGGGCAAAATTGTAGTTAGTTTGGGTGATATTGCGAATTAAAATAAAAATGGAATTTCGTGTGTCCATAGCAAACAGGTTAACAGTGCTACTAACTAAGATCTACAGGTAAACATTTAATTTACAATTACTGTAACTAGTGACCCGCCGCACGTGGTCGTCCACAAGTTGCCATATTCAGAAGTAATCTAACCATAAACAATCCAAGTCTATATCCTAACTCCAAACTAAGCTTATTGTTATCTGTATAACACTCGAAAATAACTATGACACGCGAGAGAGGATTTACAAATCAATATTTATAGGTTCTTCATAAGATCACGTTTAAGTGTACCTAACAGTTCTTTATATTATAGCGTAATTATTATTTTAAATTCTTTACTTCTTTAAATTAATACACTAACAAAAAAAATATTACTATACGATATTTACATGCGAAACCGGCACGTCCAATTTATCAATTGTTTTGGTTTGATTGATAGCCTTTGCATAGCGATGTGTGAACAATACATTAATCAACACCGTAATTTGATTGTATCCATTAATTTTCAATAATGAGTATTCGGTATTAAAGGTATTTTGGACTGTAATTAAATCTTGTAATCCCGCACAATACCGCGTTCAGACCAAATATTATGGTTCGTTATGAAGTGTGGCGAAAATTCTCGGGAGCGAGTCGTTTGAGCTATGTTTACCGTCCATACAAACCGATATTGACATTCTCTTTGCCGACTAAACGACGGCTAATCCCTTTGTGATCCGCTTCTTGTGTTTCATATCTACAAAATACATTTATTATAAAGAGCTTTTCTTTTATAAAATGAGACTATTCAATTCTAGTTTCGTTAAAAGGTTTTATGCGATAAATACAATGTTTCTTCTGTTTCATGTCAATCTTTTAATCTTATGTTAAGAACCGTACTTGTACAGAAATGTATAATGAGTTAGTTCTTGTTGATTAACGTAACTACTACTATATACCACTATAATGGCCAAACATATTATGTGTTTCGTTTACATAAAAACATGTTTTTGTATAAAAATATAGACAGTTGAAAATATTATACTAACACCATTAAAGATTTTTAACCTCTGTCTATGCTTAAAAATTACATCAATAAAATATTTTAAGTTGGAACCCCAATTATGCACCTTTTGTTTAATACATTTAACTAAGGCGCTAAAATACTTGTACTTGTACAGCAGCCGGTCGGCTTATATATAATTCGCATTCGACTCGTTTAAATTTTATTTAAAGTAAACTACAGATACAACTAGTTTAAGAAATACTCATACAGATGCGAGATTCGGCCTTGGCGATAAGGGCGGTCCACTTTCATAGTTTGTATGCCAGCGTCGATGCAGCATTCTGCAAGCTGAGACATCACACATTACTAGAAAGCGATCCAGACGAATTATGTCTCTGGGACACGAAACAGGAACTTACTGAAACGAGTCTCAATACAGAAAGCATAAATACATAGAAAATTGTGCTATTAACGTTATAAACACAGAAATATTGTACTAGTAACTTTACATTATAACAGCGTCTTTTTGTTCTTTATACGTCTTCAAATATTTATTTATCTATACTTACTAATGTATAAAGCCGAAGAGTTTGTTTGAACGCGCTAATCTCAGGAAGTACTGGTTCGAATAAAAAAAAGTTAAAAGTTAAAGTTGTGTTCGTTAGAACATTTATTGAGGAAGGCTATTATATATTAGGCTATAAAACATGGCGCTGTGACTAATAGGAGCTAAGAAACAGCGGGAAATGTCGAAAAAACGAGAAAATTATTCATCATTATGGGTTTCCGAGACGTACGCTGCAAAAACGGTTCAAGATAGCCAAAAAATATGTATCAAAGAATTATTTCTCTTAAAATTATCTAAAAAAAGTCCACGACGCTATATGTCTATATTTTAAGATTACCTTGTAATAATGACGGGAAGGGACGCGACCAACGACGTGGATAACAGCTTAAGTTTATAAAGATAAAGATGAGGGGGTTTGCAAAAACGAATTTGTAAATCAATATATCAATGATAACAATGCATTGAATCGATATTATATCAAGAAAACAATTTAAGTCTAATCAATCACAACACAAGATTGTGTCCTATAACCTCAAGACGATGTTGTAACAATCTGAGGCCTCTTGGATACACGAAAATTTAATATTTCCAAATAGAGGATTTTATAAAGAATGGAAAAGGTTAAGGTCGCCAAAGCTCATTACACTGATAACCTATTTAACGAAACCTGTTCTAGGTTTGATGAATATTTATAAACATAAATTAAAGTGTTAAATTTTATGTACATACGAGTGTATTATCTATACTTAGTAATATATACTACAAATATACACTCGTGTTTTCTAAATTCTATGTAAAATCAATTTAATATGTAGCTTTTGTCCGTCATTTTGTATCAATCATATAAGAAAATCTTTTTTTATAATTTAAATACATATTTAAGATAAACTACTTCTTGGAATTTTCAAACATAAAATGTAAAATTATACAGCTTGTGAAGCAAAAATAGAAATGGAAAGCATTGCTGGAAGATACGATAGAACATTGCAAGTGAAAATAAATAATAACTTAATAGAAACAAATAAAATGATTATTGTTCTCTTTCAGAAGCGTGGCCGAGAAGCGCACGCGCCGCAGCCGGTTATAATGTGAGCGGCGCACGAACACGCGCGTCTTCCCTCAAGGTAAACACTCTTTATTTATCATTCACTAGTGACCCGCCCTGGTTTGTTTGTATTGCTCATCAAAAATAGAAGTACGTAGTCGACGCTTTAAACTTAGATTTTGTACATTTCTATTAGCACATTCATATTTTGATTAGCATAAACATCAGGTTTCACACATAAATTAGTTATGTCAATTTAACTAAAACCCTCTAACGGTTTAAAACGCGTTATATATTCGGCTACTGCAAAGCATCCGAAACGTAGATAAAATAATTTTTTACTTTTAATATATATCACGTTTTAAACCGTTAAAGTGTTTTATTTAAATGTGTACTATTCGCGTAAACTACAGACAGTTTTTAACTTATGACAATGTCAACTCTAATACCGATTTATAATATCGGCATATAATTCGTTTCTAGTTTACTTTAATAAAAAGTCGACGTTAAAAACAATAAGCAGATGTACTACATAAAACTACGATACACATATTATCTTGATTCAACAGAATAATAAAACTTGGCAATTAAATTATTTACTAAAACAAGTCCAACAACACTACGACTACATTCAGGTAACCTTTATTAAGCCAGCATTAATTATTTTGAGGGCACAACCATGAGACGGAGTGATCGCAAACTGCCGTCGCGATGTTCAAAAATAACATCGTCGTTAACAGATTACATTAAAACTGTCCATTCAACTTTCCAATACAAAACATAACTTAAATAAAATTTATTGTGGCTTCTTTAACTGAATTTTCAATGACGATAACTAAATTCTACTCAAACCTTTACTTTTACAATGTTTTGATATGAAATGTCAATTCAATTTATTATATATTTATCATATATTTAATTATTGTTTGGAAGGTGTCTATATATTGTCTTTATTGATCTATAATGTTAATCAACAATACTACTAGTATAATATAAAACGAAAAAATTTATTCATTTATATGTCATTTGACACACGCGCATAAAATAATAAAATGTTATTATATACTGTTACTGAATACAGAAGTTACTCGTACGTCTGGCGTAGCTATTTGTTTAACTTCAATTAGTAAGTACGCCATCGAAGCTTCTGGCGAAAGCTTTAATTAGCATTTCCAGCATACCACCGAGAGCTGCCTACTGTCTGTTCTTGTTTTTACGTAGCACAATTTTAACCGGAAATTTCTCAATTTTATCATAGTTAATTGGACAGGGTCGTTATTTTAGACATAACAATGTTTTTTTTTATACATAGTTTTTATTGCATTTCTCTTCTTTTACTGATTTTAAGAATAGAAGACTTATTTTTAAAGCCATTTTCTTGTATATGTTTTAATATTTTACCCGATTTCGTAATCCGTTATAAGTAAAACACTATTCGTCAATATCCTGTAGGCTCAAAGCAAACAGTGTTACTTCATATGTATGTAAATTTGACCGACATCGTGGCTGACCAGTTAGTATCACTAGACAACACTTTCACGACGCCAATGTTTGGTCATTACCATACAATAGACATTAATGGCTATGGTTGCTATAAACAAAATTCTAGTTAGCTAATTTATATTGACGAAAACATTTAAACAATATTTCGAGTATATCTTGCTTTTGCGTTTCATATATACTTACACAGATCAAACTATATTATATTAGAGTTTACACTATATATAACTGTTTTATTGTATAGACTATGCAATCCAGCTATCATTTATAAGAAATCAGTTATTATAAAAAATGGTACAGAACTTTTCGTGCGCGAGTTTGAGATTGCATTTGTTTTTATAAATATGTAGATTATAAATATTGATTGCCTTTCTTTCCAGAATGAGATACGTAAATAAAAATTGTTTTAAGTGACATCCGTACCCAAATGATAACACCATCTGGACAACACCTGCTAGTCTTTTGAGGGTTACCAAGTTGCCGAGCGTGACTAAAGAAAGTCCGTTATTGTTCCCTCTTCTCAATCTTGTTGATTCATGCACGCGTTTTAATTAAACAAACGTTACTAAATAGATACGCGCATTAGACTGCATTGAGGATACACCGAGACGTGCATTGGCTAACTCGTTATGCGTGTCACTCTACTAGTAAATGTATCTGTTGCCGTCCGTATGTATAATTTTGGTGTTCCTTATAATAACTAGGTAATATATACAATGTTCGGGATCTAGGCAATGTATGAAATAACATGTGTATTGTGCAGTGAAATGTAGAATAAATAGATAAACTATAGTAGAACCTGCCGTTTCAGCGTAAAAATTATACATCTTAAATATAAAGGGATGCTTTTTTAATTATTAACTGGCCTACCTATAAACTGACATATTGTTATATAGTCTCTTATTGTAAAACTTAATTAACTTTACCAAAAAATTCCTGATTACAGTTTTATGAAAAGGCTACAAATACTTTATTTAACTATAAATTAAATTACAAAATAGTAAAATGATAATAAATTAGCCTTAGCTTTTTTACATTATCATGTTTTATACAATACCTACGTATTTATATAAGGTCCATTAAGGTCAATCTAGGCATTTTTTTGAACACTCGTTTCCAGAGATTGCCGGTAGCATATCCATCAAAGATCTTCAATTTTATTTTCTATACTGAAGTACCCGCTTGAGTCAAAAAGTTATTTATGTGCAACCCTGTACGTCTGGCTCAGCATTGTCCGAGCTTCGTTTCGTTCGCGCATGCATGTCAAGGTAGGGTTCAACATTCGAGGATCCGCCGGCTAATAATACCTAATAACATCGAGGCAGATTACCCGGTGCGTCTGCGCAATGTAAATTAATTCGTTACAGCACTGGGTTGTGTCAGGGCAACGAGGTTATCGATAAGTGGCGGTGGCGATGGAAAGATGGTGGGTGAATCAAGCGACTATTGAAATACGGTCAGAACCCGCGTAGCGCTTCCGTGTGCGATGCGCGATCATTGCCAGATGCCGTCGATAGATCGCGACGGGGTCAACAGCCACTGCCCTTGTTTTATGCACTAAATTATTTACCGATGGGCCAGTTTATTAACTCTGCTCGTCTTCATTACTAGGGTCAAGGGAAATGCGTTTAAAGATTATCACAATAATAACATAATATTAATAAAAAAATAATAATCTATAATCATTTTCACCGAACATTCTCCGAACAAAAACAGTAATTTCAATCAATTAAAATTTAGATAAATTTAAAAAATAAAACTACAACAAGTAGGTATATCCTTTAGTAGCCTTGATTATGACAAAAATTTGAAATATAAATGAAGTAATTTTAAAGATATTTATAAAATTCTTAATAAATTAAGTGCATAATTGGTGCGTATTTTTTCAATTACATGAACTTTTATTCAAACAAAGATTTATGATACAAGATAGATAATATATACAAACTCGTATAAGCCATGTGAAATGGATATTTTAAGTATCAAGAAGGTATGAGGGATTCTTATTCACTTGATTCGAAGTTTATATTTCTTATAATATTTCTATTTCATAAAAGTAATTCTATATATACTAAAACGCACTAGCGCATGAATACAAGTTAAAGTTGTGTCATCTTATATTTTTAGTAAAGTCATTACTTGAAATCAATGCCCGCAGGAATATGAAGCTCTTTATCGCGTCGGAAATTAAGAACCACAGTCGGTGTCTCTAGAATCAGACCGATCACAAAAGCAGGTAGATTGTGCTTTCAATGAATAGATGACGATAGATGCATCTAGTTATGCCCATCTATTGATACAATGAATAAGGCCGAACCTTGATCCAATTTATGAGCCATTTTATTCTGGATTGTTCATGAAGACCATTTAACCATGACAGTTAAAAAACAGACAGACATGAGAATGTCATTAACGAAAATATTTAAAAGAAATAGATAGTATAAGTTTAACGCATTCCGTAGGCACAAGATAATCCCATAATTTAATTGTTTAGATAATCGTTACTTAGTTAACGGGCTTCCGTTAATCAAGCGCTAATGATATTTGTTCTATAGTAAATAAATAAGATTTATGTAATTAAAATTGTGAATTGTTAAATGTTTCAGGTGTTTGCGATGTGGTACGCGTGGTTACTGCTGGTGTCGTGCGCCTTGGTGCAGGCAGAAATCGACGGGGAGACCGGGCCGGTGACAGAAAGAACTGGTCATGTTACGGAAGTAACTAGCCATGATTCAGATTTTACCGGTCCGGTAGGAGGCGTGACTGAAAGTGAACTGGAAGCAGTAAAGGGCCCCGAAGAACCTCGAAAAGAGCAAGACCCTGGTGCTTCACCGCAAAACGAAATCGGTGATATCAAAGAAGTGCCCAGCTCTTTCATAACAGCGACCGGAACAGTCACAGAGATTCCTCTACCGGTTGCTACGACTCGTACTCCTCCCCGTACACTCGACAGACAAGCTGCGGAACTCGCTTGGCGCTATTGGCTGCAAAGCCCGGAAAGCGGAAACCCGAATGGTCCAGCGAGACGAATTACAACCAAATCCCTGTTCATCACGCCTCTCGTTTGTCCAAAGGGTCAGAGATTAGACAGAAACGGCTGTGTTCAGGTAATTCAATATTTCATACCTTTAATAAAGTTTAAAGCTATAATTAATAGGATTAATAAACATATTACATATACAATTTGATAATCCACTTTTATTTAATTGTTATTTTACGTTTGATCAACAGACGCTGACGGTAAATAAGGACGAACATGAGAGAATTTTACTTGAACAATTAAACGCTTTGTTCATAAATTCTACGCCGTCCAACAACGCTGATGTTCTCTATGATTATGGAGAAGAAGAACCAGGTCCACTTCAGCTGACTATCCCCATAGGTCTAGATCCGCAAATACATCAGGTACAAACTAAGGCATTTTAATATTTGTCTATCTAATTCAAACCCATTCAGATATAACATTATTTTACTTTCTTAATGTTTTAAATGAAAATTTATTATTTTCAGAGCATTGATAAAAAAGGCGATAACGCAATGTTAAATGATGCTAGTATAGAAGCTGAGTTAGAGCTATTAAAATTGCAGCAAAATGCGCACCGAAACGAAACTACATCCGATACTTCAAATATTTTATCACACAATGTATTAAACTTATTAAACTATCCGGACAAACCGAAGCGTGACAGTCCAATGGAGAATTCAACTGAAACAGAAATACAAGACATACCTGATAAAGGACAAAAAGAAGAAGTTTTTGGACAAGTTAATGTAGATCCCGTTTTGTACGATACTAATAATCAAGATGAACAAATCGCTGACACAGAAAAGCCACTCACAGAAAAAGTAACCATTAAGAATAACGAAACATATCCTACATCACATGAAAACACCAATAAAATGAGTGATGAGTCTCTCACGAGAAAAGATGCTGCTAACACTAAACTTAATCCTGAAAATGATTACTCAGATATAGGTGAAGCAATTAGATTAATTAGCAGATACGCTGAAGTATCGACCGACGACAACTTTCCTAAAAGTAATAAGTTAAGGAACCCAGATGATAACATTTTGGGAACACGAACCAAAATGCAATATCGTCGCAACAAGCCAAAGTTATCAAACAATCAAAAGGACATGTCCTCAGTACTAGAGCCTCAAAATGTTGAAGAATCAAATGTAGGGGCGTCTCTTCGCGGCAGACCTGGTATATACTACAGATACCCGAATGATAACATTTCACCACCACCGAATTATCCATTTAAGCGATTACAAGATTATTGGCCGGGAAGAAATCAAATCGGCGGTGTTTATAATAATATGCATGAGAATCCCAAACGCCACCACCATTCTTATCCACATTATTTTCGTCCTCGTGGTTATCCCGTTCTCAATTATCCCGAAGTTCATTCTCGCATGTCCCCACTTTATCGATACCCAAACAAAGTACAACACAATACTAGTCCCGTACGATCTCACGACGGCCAGGACATATATAACCTCCTTGGTTTAAGGCATTGGTTTAGCAGCGAGGGTGCGACGAAAAGATAGCTTGCTTTCTATTCACAAGACAATTCGATGTTACCCGACGACGTATATTGGAAGCTATGGAACTAATGATAACTACATCCTACCCATGGACCAACAACCCAGTGTCATACCAAACCAGCAGTCTTCTGCATTCAGTATTGTTTTACAAAAAGAAAGCAGCTCGTGACGCATCGCATTTTAATTGGTTTATTGGCAGCTTTACTTTATTGTTTTTCACCATCGGCCACGTATTTTAATTTGGCGCTGCAATACCACATTGGTGTTTTGATCTTTAATGTTAGATCATTACTTCTGCACTGGTTGTTTGGTTCCGACTTCTCTCTATGCAACTCTTAGACATTTATATTACGATCTACCATTTTCATCATAGCTTTCGATATATTAACCTATTTATTTTAAAGCCAAATATTAAAGTCATAGCTATTTTTAAGATTTTAGAAAATTTAAGTTCTTGTAAATATCTTGAGCGTAGAAACATTTTACTTTGCTGCTGAATATTTAGTATTATCGTTGTTTTGTATTATGTAAATTGTTGTATTAATATTACTAATTTATTTTTATTTGGTGTAAATTTTTGTTGTTGTGAGTTATTATACTAGTAACTATAGGTAATGCAAAAATCACCAATAAACTGAACCTAAAGAGAAATATGGAGGACGTTTTGCCATACAATTTTAAGTAAAATGTTGATGACAGATGCTAAAGTTTTAAACTTTCTGAAAGATCCATACTCCTATACGATACGTGAATGTTTTTACGTCGCTGCTTGTCTCAATGCAAAAATAACGTGCAGATATTAAAAGCCTACAATAATCTTTTAGTGATAAAATATTCAAGTAGAAAGTTAGCTTCAAATAATCTTTTATGTAAAATAGCAGAAATAACTTTTTGCAAATAGGCAACACTAGTTATAAACGCAACGTATCTGTAGTTATATTTGAACTGAATAATTTCACGAGTCTGTCAGTATTTCTTATATGAAGTGAAAATGAATAACTTTTGCCGTACTAGGCATTATTCTCAGAAGACCTGTTTTCAACTTTAAACGATTATAAACATTTAAACGGCAGTTCTTAACGTACTTACTAAAATACCAACTACCTACCTAGCTATAATTATGGAATACGTTTTTAGCCTTTAAAATAAGTTGCGTACTTTATTGGAATGTCTTCTAATTAATAAAACTTGTAGAAACATCAGGCCCACCTAGGTACTTAATTAAGGCATGAGCATGACAAAGTGTATACTTATATTTAATCGACTATCGTATTATATGTATTACACTATTATCGTACTACTATGTTGGATTTCGCTTTAAACATAAAATAACATAAATTAATATTTATAACGTATCCTCTTTGTGAACGTGTACAAGGTGTTTTAAATCAAAATTTACTTATTGTCAAATAGCGAACCCTGCCCACACAATGATCCCACCAAAGTCTAGAATAAGAAATTAGATTTACATGTTTATCGAAGAGCAGTGTTAATAGGACAAATCATTATTATTTATGATTACAACCTTTTTTTTCCTAAGATAATCAATATTCTGGCGTAAGCAAAAAAGAAACAATCATATCTGAGTCACAAAATAGACACAGAACAATTATATATTCTTGCCACTTATTTCTTTTAGGTTGCAATCGATACAGAGTTTTTTTATTAATTACTAGATATATAGAACTGATCTAAAAAATTCTAAACAAAAAAACAACAGCAATAAGTAATAATAATGCTGCTATACTATATACACAATATATAACTGAAAATATATCATTATCAATTTAAAAAATCAGGAGCAACTTTTTATCCGTCATGTTCGCAAAATGCGTAGAAAAGATATCACCATTTATTACAATAATTAATCGAAAAACATTTGTGCTCTATTAAGACTTAGATAATCTTCGTATTAATTCAGGTAATGTAACTTCGAGATCTATTTTTATGGTAAATACAATCGATGTCAATGTATATGTTATTCAGATAAGATTAATTAGAATACCAGTGTCAGTAGATTTACCGCTATTGATGGAAAGAAATATGTTCTTTCTCATCGCAGTTAAATGGATCCCAACAAAGATTACGTTGCTGTTTTTAAAAAGTCGCCTGTTAATTGTTACTAGAAAATCTATACCCTTCTATCTTGTACATTAGTGTCTACAGAAATACCTTACCCTTCTTTTCCGTTAATAATAAGCTTTACTGTACAAACATGGAGTAGATCTAAGAATGTATTTTATTGTATGTGGAATATTGTTTTAAGGTATTTTACGGATTTGCGAATACTTATATCTGAATTATCATTGCCAGTATTTTATTGTAAATATGGATGTGTTATATTAAAATGATTGAAAGGAATGCATCGTTTTTTAATTTAGAGTATATATTATATTTATCTCCTCCGATCGCCCTCGTAAGTCGTAGCTTAATGGTGTCTGGTACTCAAATCCCAGGGAAAATTATAAATTTGTTTCGCTTGACCATGGAACACAAGTCTGATCAACTTACCTGTAAATAAAATCAATAAATGAAACGGTCACAGCATTGAGTTCGCCCCATGCCCCCGAGGGAAAGGAACTTTACTTAATGTGCATTACATTATTTTTAGTTTAGTACTTGTGTTTTAATTAAAAATCAATATATCAAGACCAACTGTCATGGCCAGTCTTCTCACTTAAAAGCCAGAAAATAATTGTATAATAAGTCAGCTTCTAAAATATGTGTTTGTTGTTATAGCCCTCCATAATTTTAATACATCACATATAGTGCACAGTCGACTCTTTCACTATATCGAATATTAAATAACATATGAATAATTCTACGGTATGATTAAAGACATAAACGTCTACATTTGACATTTTATTGAAAAAAAACAATTTTTAATAACAGATAATGGATAATCTACATGTATCAATACAAATATTGTTCATAAAGAATCCTGTTCTTGCACACACTATACAATATTAAAAATAGGTAACTCATTATAAACAAGAGAACATCAAATAATAATAATCCATAAAAACTTACATATTTGCATATCATTTGTACATTAGTATATCACAATGCATAGATCTAACTTCACATACTTTAAAGTTTTATTTGGTGATGTCCAAATGTTCATTTACACAATTCATAAGTCATCATTTTAAAATTAGGCAATATATTAAGAGATCTAAAACAATTGATTTACAAAAAAAGTATATGCAAGTACAGGTCATAACTTTGTTCATGATTTTGACTTTTTAATTACTAGGTCAATAGCAAATCTACAGGTGATGTCTTATGTCATTTTTATTTTTTCTAAGCAGGTTCTTAAGTAAACTTTAAAGAACATTTAAGTACTTTTTGAATATCCATCCAAATATCAATATTTCTCTCTGATGTTTCATCTAAACTCGTATATTTGAATACTGTGTTCTGGAACATGGCTCAGCGTCAAGGATTGAAACCTGAAAGTTTTAAACATTAATTGTAATAAACTCCACATCATTTGAATAAATATTGTAAGTTTATTGTAATTAGTTTCACTTAACTTAATTTTATTGTAATCTTAAATTTGCCAGTGATAACTTATTAAACCAATAACATTGTCAGGTTCTTAGTTAAGCTAAGAATAATCAGTTACAATGACACAATATAAATATTTTCCTTATTTATCAATTACATTTTAATTAATTTCCTTTATTACACAGTAAAGTTATTAAAACTGAAGTTTAACAGACAGCCTTAAAGCTATCAAGAAATCTCTTCCAAACAATTAACAACTTAAAAAAAAAACTAAATAAAAACTATTTCTATTATCTTGTTAATACTTAACAAGACAAATAGTTAATGAATACAAAAGGACTAATGACCCTAATAGAATACATTGAACTCCAAAGATAAAACTTACCATTCTGAACTTCTGTGATAATAGTAACCCTCAATAGTTGCCTCAGATTTATGAAAACATATATAATAGAAACCAGCAAACGAAGCACCATTTATATCTTTAATTGTATGATCTGGCACTAAGAAATGCTCCTTCCATCGCATATATACATAGTCAGCCTTTGCTAAAGATTCATAATCAAATGAATCAGAGTTGAATGTCTTTAAATATGGTAGAAATAGTTGAAACTTGCTCTGAAATAAAATGTTTAATACATAAGGGATGCATTTTTGCTATTCAGTATGGAGTTGATGTGCTTTACTACTTATTTAAATATAAACCTGATGGAGAATAAAAAATCTTACCCAATGTTTTCGGTCAACATCCTCATCAGCGTCCCATTTCCGCGTTAAAAATGGGTATTTGGCTGAAATTATTTCACCATCAAAAAATGTTGTCAGTGTTGGAAATTCTTCTGTTAAACCCTTAATCTTTAAGTATCCACAAAGATAGGAATTCTCCTCATCAACATGCTGAAATATAAACAATAATTAGAATACTACAAATAAAAAGCAATAGGATTTATTTTCTTAAAATAAAATCTGCCATGAGGTAAAAGTAAAACTTTTGCGTATTTAGAACTAACCTGTAATACTACCTCAACTTCATATGAATTCCCTTTTGATTTTTGGTGCCCTTGAAACTTGGAACCGTTATATAGCAGGGATTTAGTCACGCCAGGCTGTTTGGAGTTAGCTGGAGGCGGTGGGGTTATATCAACCTTAACAGGCATTATTTTCCATTAAAATTATGACCCAGCTTTCTCTGTTTAATATGTTCTCAATGTAATGTTATTGACAAATCTATTGAGTAGTTGATTACTGTTAAGTGTTGACTCGGCTATTCTACGCAACGCTCAGACAAAGTTTGCGTTCGTCAAAATGACAGCTTCTTCCAGAATTTTCCTAGTAATAGGAGCAATAAATTATGAAATGAAATTTGTAATCGTCACATAATATGTAAGTGATTTGTTTATTGTATAAATCTTAGAGTAATATTATAGTATTAAATGTTCAATAAATTCTTCGAGAATGCAGAAAATGAAAGCGTAATACAATAAAAAAATGAAGAACCATGTTATTTTGGTTACACACTGCACAGATGTTAGACTGTTAAACCTTTTATATGTCTGTAATAAAGACAGACTAAGTGAGCGTAGCAATAATAGTATAAGCTTATTAATTTTCAAAGTATATATTTTAATAGCAAGTAGAAAAAAAATATTCATTCCCAACTTTATACACGATTAACATATTAACAATTATTATTGGATTATATTTTCTATTAACTTCACAGATAAAAATAAGCCCAGTGACCTATATATAAATGCGTTCGTTCGAATTCGATGTATTCGTATCTCCTGTGGTTTGAAGGGCAATTTGGCTAGCGGCAACACTATGAATTTATGAAGAAGAATAATTATCTCGTTGGTTTCGTTGACCGACCAACTTGTTTATATTTTGTAGTTAAATTTAAGTATTTTTTAATTTATGTAATATTTTTATAATGATTTGTTATAGTAACTCAAAATGTATTCGTGGTGTTATGCGTCATATCATGCTTAAAGAATTGTGATCAATAAGCAATAATAGTGATATTGTATCGCATAATAATTATGGTTTACTGACGTTAGACAGTGCATCCTCAATTATGGCAGACCCAGGTTATTACCACAGTGATTATATTCGTCACCCAGTCCTTTATGAACTGGGTGTCAAGTATGGAATTAAGACGGAATGTATTCCAGAAATAGCATTGCCGTCTAAGTTGGAAGAACTCAAGGATGTTATACGTAGGGAAATACGTAAAGAGTTGAAAATAAAGGAAGGTGCAGAGAAATTGCGTGAAGTTGCTACAGACCGAAGATCACTCTCCAATATATCAAATCTTGTAAAACAAGCTAATATTAAGTTAAATGAGTTAAAAGCTGACCTACAAGAGTTAGAATCCCAATTGTTGCTGTCACGCGGTCAGTCAACACCAACGTCTCCTGAAGACCTATCCTATGATGAAGAAATCATTTTGGCTTCAGAAGCAGCACAGCAGCAGCGCCAGCTCGGCGAAGGTACCACTGATCGCAAACTTGCTTCACTTGAAAAACAGCTGAATATTGAACTTAAAGTTAAGCAGGGAGCAGAGAACATGATACAGAGCATAACTAGCAGCAACCAGTCCAGAGACAAAAAATTGCTTGCTGAAGCTCACCAAATGCTTGCAGATTCTAAAGCTAAAATAGAATATCTCAAACTAAGGATATCTAAAATTTCTAAACAACAAAAAGGAGATATTGCAGGGGCTAACGGTGATGGCAGAAACACGGATAATATAAGTGGAGTTGATCCTCTACTTGATGAAAGAATTGCTGAGTTGAGAAATCGTCTGCGTATAGAAGCCGCTGTTGTAGAAGGATCTAAAAATGCCATACGACTCTTACAGAGTGATAAAAAAGTTACTGATAAGAAAGCTTTACATGAAGCTCAAACTAACTTGTTAGAGTCAACCCAGAAGTTGGATTTATTACGTAGATCATTAGATATGCGTCGCCAGGAATTGCCAGCAGAGAGTGCAGCATTCATAGAACTAGGACATGAATTACGAAGCACAGGATCCAGTCCAGGATATGTTAGTTTGTCTGGTGCAACAAATGCCAGACCACCATTTATTTCACCAGCTCCATTAATTAGCCCCTGTGTACAAGTCACTGGGACCTTAGAGGTCAGGCTAATGGGATGTCAAGATTTACTTGAAGATGTGCCAGGACGCAGTCGTAGAGATCCCTTGGCTAGTCCCTCAGATCTGAAGTCTTTTGTAAAAGGGGTTGCAATTCGAAACTCAATGAAATATACATACAGCATCAAGGAAGATACAAGCAATGAAATTATGGCAGTGATGAAACTTGATAATCACACTGTTGCTCAGACAAGTTGGCGTCCATGCTCGCAACAAGCCTGGGATCAGAGGTATTGTTTTTTTCTTTTTAGCTGTAGCATTAGAAAGTTAAACATTTGTAAGAGGTTTAGAATACACATAATGTAATTGGATTATTAGGTCCTAGGCACTCTATATAACACAATATAGAAGTGCAACGTCGTGTCATGCAGTATTAAATTACTTACATAAACATACTATTTTTACATAGCATGTTAAGCTTGAGTAAATTCATATATTTTACTGGCTACAACCAATAAGGACCCTTAACAACATTATCAATTTCCTTGAAATATAATCTTTATAATTTCTTATACATTATGATTACTCAGGGTATCTTATCTATAGGCTAAGTTCACATATTTGTTGTGTGAATAAGGTCTCACACACTAACATGTTTACTATGCATGTAACTCACCTTAACATAAATATTTTTAGTATAATAAAAACTACTTTCCAATTTTAAAGAAAACAACAAAATATATGTTTATAAAAATCTGTACCTTCAAAGTCAATTCCCAATGATAAATCAAAATCTTTATCCTTAGATTCACAATTAAGCTGGATAAATCCAGGGAGCTCGAAATTGGAATACATTGGAAAGATTGGCGTGGTCTATGTGCTGTAAAATTCCTTAGACTAGAAGAATTCATTGATGATATTAGACATGGAATGGCCTTGGAGTTGGAACCTCAGGGCTTATTATTTGCAGAGATTAAATTTTTAAATCCTATAATATCTAGGAAACCAAAACTTCAGCGTCAGAGAAAAATCTTTAAACAGCAAGGCAAAAATATTCCACGAACTTCTCACGGCGAAATGCATATACCGGCTGTTGTGTTAGGTAGGTTGTTGAAGCGTTCGTCTCCATCAGTACAAAATATACAGAACGCACTCAATCAATCTCAGCAACATAACTTCGAGATACATGACAATAAAGATTTTGAAACTACCAATGCTACTTTTACGGGCATGGCTGGTGTGAGACCGTTAGGTCTACCATCGACACCCTCAATACCACAAGTGCCTGTTATACCACCACCTAAACCGACTCTGCCTTTACAACCTCCTCCAAATGTATCTACACTTCGAATGGAAAAAGAGTTGCAAGAAGCTTTTGCATTTTTGGAAGATTCTTACACTAGAGATAACTATATTTCTAAAGACCCACAGTCTTCGGCTTGTAATACTCCATTAGTAGAATACCCTCCATCTCCATCACCTAAGTTGGTATTAGAATACCCGAGTAGTGAGGACCAAATTGTTGAAATAACAAGTAATATGCGTTTGTCATCATCGCGATCATCGTCTGTTATTGAAACACTAAGTAAAGAAACTGACTCCAGAAGGCAGTCAGGTGAAATGTCAATGAACAGCTTCAGACTACTGAGTGTTCTGGGTAGGGGACACTTTGGTAAAGTTATATTAGCTCAGTACAAACCAACCAATGAATATTTTGCCATTAAAGCTTTAAAAAAAGGAGATATTATTGCCAGAGATGAAGTTGATTCACTGTTATCAGAAAAGCGTATTTTCGAAGTAGCTAACGCTATTCGGCATCCTTTCCTAGTTAACCTGTTTGCGTGCTTTCAAACTGAACAACATGTCTGTTTCGTTATGGAGTATGCAGCTGGTGGCGACCTTATGATGCACATACATGCAGATGTATTTACAGAACCCAGAGCAGTATTCTATGCAGCTTGTGTAGTATTAGGCCTACAGTATTTACACGAAAACAATATTATCTATAGGGATTTGAAATTGGACAATCTACTACTTGATACAGAAGGCTACGTAAAAATAGCTGACTTTGGACTATGCAAGGAAGGAATGGGCTGGGGCGATCGTACTGGCACTTTTTGTGGCACTCCCGAGTTTCTTGCCCCTGAAGTTCTGACAGAGACATCATATACGAGAGCAGTGGATTGGTGGGGTCTTGGTGTTCTCATTTTCGAAATGTTGGTTGGTGAATCACCATTCCCTGGTGAAGATGAAGGAGAAGTATTTGATTCTATTGTGAATGACGAAGTACGTTACCCTAGGACTTTATCTTTAGAATCGATTGCTCTTATGCGTCGTTTATTAAGGAAAAATCCGGAAAGGCGCTTAGGATCCTCTGAACGTGATGCTGAAGATGTAAAGAAACAAGCTTTCTTCAGGAATGTTGATTGGGAACAGTTACTTTTGCGAAAAGTAAAACCGCCGTTTGTGCCAACGATAAATAATTTAGAAGATGTCAGTAATTTTGATAGTGAGTTCACATCCGAAGCAGCTGTTCTCACTCCTCCCAAAGAACCGAGACCTTTAAGTACCACTGACCATAAACTGTTCTCCGACTTCACATACATGGCAGACTGGTGCTAGGCAGCTACTAATTATTAAGATTGAAAAGTTGTTAGATTAATTCTTAATAAAATACAATAAACCCCATTGCCTTAACTAATCTGAGTGAAAAACTCTATTTTGATATATCTAATCTATCAAGAGGGTATCTTAGAAGATACTTAATTGTTGACTTGTATTTAATGCAGTTAAATGCAATATTTTATGAATTGTGTAAGTTAAATAAGTTTTAAATAGTAAAAACCTTTATTTTTTTAAAAGCATCATACATAATATTATAATGTAGTTATTATAGTTGATTAACCTGAAAATAACTCTTAAGAATGTGTGTCAAATCATTACAACATCAGTCAATTCTTTACTTTAATCAATGAAATAAAGTTATCAGCAATAAAACAGTTTCTTATTTTGCACTTGGCTTATATGCTACATTAATATATTAAATTTAAAACTTTTTACGTATGATCATCTACATCCTATCTTGAGGCACTTGTTTGATTAATTTAAAATCATTTTACTATGTAGACAGTTTATTCTTACATTATGCTCAAGTATTAATAAGTACATTTATATGTATGTATAGTTCTACTACATAGCATAGGCAGTGACCTTTACAACATCTTTATAGTAAAAATTAAGAACAATATTTTACAAATATTTTGGGATATTAATATAAACATATTTTTCTTTTTAATAACAATCACATTTTATTTAAAGAAGAGCTTGTCAATGAAGATTAAGTATATAATAAACACACACACAATAAAATGAAGACAAGAAACTTTTAACATAGTAAATCTAGAAATATTATATGTATTTGAGTATTTGGCCAATATATTTCTGTTTGAGAAGACAATATCATACACCATTTAAGTAGTAAATAACTTAAAACTTTTATGTTAACAAAATGTTCAACTTATGCTACACTGAACTTATAATAATTAAAACACTTTCACAAACATCATGCAACTTATGTACAACACTTCATATACGATAAGTCTTAAACATCACCAGCAGTATTGCTTTTGATAATTTCAAATTCTTGAGCCTTTTTGCTGAAGGACCATTGCACGATCTGTGGGTTCTATATCATTACTATTGGGATTATTGCCACATTCTCTACTGACAACACACAAAAATTCAGCATGATCTTCACTTCCATAGTTATATTGAGATCCAATATTAATCAATTGTTCAAATTTCCAACCATCAGACATAGAAGAAACCATCTGTGTTAACTCTTCTTCATGGAATTGTAATACTCTGTAAACATGATTTTTGGAATCTTTGGATGGACCCGTTTCTCTCTGGGAAATTCTTTCTTTTACTAATTTTATAAGCTCTGTTATATTATAAAACTCAGCTTCCTCTAAAACTCCTTCTTCAGCAATGTCATTGTTAATGACCAACTTTCCATGTCGTAGATAATTCAAAACAGGCGAAAAATATGTTGGGTCTCTGTCAATAAGGTAGGCTCCAGTTTCATCCTGGAATAGAATTTATAGGACGTTACAAAGTTATTAATTAATTAAAACATCACTTTGGTTACTAAAACTAACCCTATCTGATATTAAGTCACTGTCTTCTTGTACTAATCGATACAAAAACGAGTTAGTGTCTCTAGACAAAGTAGTTTTTGTTGTTAAAAAATATGTACCACCAACATTAAGTTTGACCCACTGTTTACTACTACGTCTTTCATTGTTGTATCTTTGTATATTTTCGTTACTGTTAGTAAAACCACCGCCACCTACGTGACCAGCCATGGTTATTAAACTATAAACAACAGAGCTAAATCCAAAATAAGCAACATTGGTTTTGAAAACTCAGTCAAAACTACAGACTAATTAAATTTTTCGAGAAATTGACAGACATATTATTATAATTTGTCTATATAAAAATCTCTTAAAAACAATCGTTATCCAGTAAATAGCTATCCACTTTACTTCCCAAAGAATATCGCATCGTTTTGAAACAGATTATCTTTAATTCACTTGGAATTCGTTCCCGCCAAGAATCCATAAGCAAAGCATTAAAATGCTAATGACACTAGCAACGTTCACAGACAATAGAGTCAATTGTCATTGCACCTATCACTTCTTAGCATTTTGCGTTTGGAATTTAATCAATTTGGAAAGTACAATAACTTTATTGGTAGTACATAATTAAAATAACAAAAGTTTCTGAGATTTCATGGTAAAGAACACTTCGTTTGATTAAATGCTACTAATTGTTTTATAGCCATGTAACTCTCTCAAGTAATGTACCATTATGAGTAATCTCGAAAATGATCGGTCAGTCACAACTGGAAAAATGTATCCAATTGATTTAGCCCCTCAAAAAATAACTATAGTAAAGAGTATTTCTAATTCGGACGTTAAAATGGCACATTTAATACCGGGTCAAGCTAAAACTTCGGGGTCCAGTCAAATTATTGCTCACTCCAATGCAGCACCAGTTAGTTTAATGCGCACAGCTTCTGGCGCCCAAATAATATCTTCAGGTGTGGCTTCTCAGGTAAATAATTTTATAATAGTATTACGCAAGTTTATTAATGAATTTCATTTCGATATCTCATTGTATTAATAACTACAAATTCATAACAATAATAGCATGCCATATTGCACTATTATCATTACCATAATGCATTTGCCACAATGCCCTCAAATTCCTTTTTTACCTGCACATGTCTTATTTTTAAATTAGCTATGCTTCTGTTTTGCTTTTTTTATGCACTACAAAAATCACTACAGTGTTACTTAGAGCATTAGACTAGCCAAAAAATAAAAATAATTGCTGTTGTAATTTGTTTTTTTTTTTTTTCATTTTTAAGTTGCTCAGGTGTCATTTTTTATGCTTAAATAGCATAAATTTGTTAGGAGTGTACATTGAATATTGTGTAAGAATTAGGTATGGAGATGAAATATTTACTATATAACTTGTATTGAAATCATATTAAAAATTATTTTCAGGGTACACACATTGTTAGCCAGGGAAGCCAAACAATTGGTCAAAATGCGCAAATATTGACTCAGTCTCAGCTAATATCAAACAGTCATTTATTGAGCCCTTGTACACAGATAATTAGTCAGGGTACTCAATTGACTGCACAGATATCGAACCCAAGCAACTTAAATAATACACAGACAAATGTGACATCAACTGTAAGTGGGGGCCAGGTTCTGAATGTAGGCAGTCAACTTGTGAGCGGAACTAGCAGCTTGGTGGTTAGCTCATCTGTGCGCACACTGGGTGGACCTAGTGTCAGAGTGCTACCTCCTATGTCACATAGCACCAGACCAGGTAAAAATAATTACTATTTTGCATATTGTTAATCTGTCAATTTTTTATGTTATAATGTGATGTGTGTAAAAAATGATGAGAATGAACATGAACATGAAGAATGAGATGTACAAGAATTGAAGTACACCTGCCTAGAAGTTTTCAAATTATGTATATCCACATCCTCATCCACAGATGAAAGAATGCATTCTCTGTATTTCAGTTTTAAGCAGCGTAAACGCAAGCACTGCTAGTAGTGTTCTTGTTACTAAAGGAGTAACTAGCCATGTACCTAGAGGCCTAGCTGCTGGTGCTTCCCTTGCAGTTAGACCTGTTGCTGCTTCAGCACAAGCCCCAGTCAGTCAAGGTAAGTGTAAAATAGCTTACATATCCACTCTAAATATTTTTAGTTCATCATTAGCATATTATTGCATATGAGAGTATCTATAGAATAAAGAAGTATTTAAAAGACAAGATAGATTGAATCCATGCACTAACCTGTGCTGACTAAGACTCACAAGAAACACAGTACTGAGCCAATGATCTGCCACTAAAGTCAATCTGAGAACAGGTAGTGGTGGTTGCGTTCAATATAAATTATAACAATTAAAAAAACATGCTTAAAGCTGATTTTGATTTAAATAGAATAATAATATCTAATATAAATCTATCTTTACTAATATATAAAGCTGAAGAGTTTGTTTGTTTGTTTGAACGCGCTAATCTTAGTAGCGTACTACTGAGATTAGCGTGTTCAAACGTAATTCGAATTGTAAAATTATTTTTGTGTTGGTTAGAGCATTTATTGAGGAACGCTATAGGCTATAAAACATCGCCCTGTGACTAATACAAGCGAAGATCCAGCGAGAAATGTGAAATATTTTGGGTTTCAGAGACGTATGCTGCAAAAACGAGATACCCAAAAAATGTGTATGGAAGAATGATTTCTCTTTAGATGATTTAAAAAAAGCCCGCGATGCTATAAGATCTTTTAAGATTAACTTGCAAGTCGTCTCGATATAGATGAAGGGATTTGCAAAAACAAATTTGGATGCCCAAAATAACAATTCTCGCGGACGAAGTCACTGACACAGCGAGTATTTAATATGACTGTTTTAAAAAAATTACACACATAATATGTCCAGTAAAATGCCAATGAAAAGTCTAGATGGCTGATTTTAATCAAACTAGTATGTCTATTTTATATTTAACAAAGTTTTTATGAAATATAGGAATATGATCTAATATGACCAAAGTTACATTTTTATAAATTTTAATAATCTAAGTGACATTCAACAGGCAGCACCTGGTCTGGGAACAATCGCGGGCGCGGTGGACTAGTGTACGGGTCTAGGGGATTGAGTCGTGGCGCACCTCCCCGACAACCTTCACCGGCGCCTTCGCCGCAGCCTCAAACTCTCCAGTCCCCACACTCAGCTATTGTCACATTACCAACAAGTACAGTACTGACATGTAAGTATTAATTCACAAAGTAAAAGTAAAAAACCCCTTTGTGTTATTAAGTTCCAATCTATTCCCCTGTTTTCTCAGACAAATGCAAAGCACATTACTCTAAGAAAGCATAGGAAAATGAAAATTACAATTTACAAAAACAAAAGACTAACAAACATTGGTTCATTGTTTTATTATAACAGCAAGCAGTGTAATATCAAGTACAGTTCGTGGCACAAGTACAGTAGGTGTTGTGAGCACCACAACCAGGCCAAAAACTCCAACTCCACCTCCCCCAGCACCAAGGCCTTTACCACTTCTGCAACGAAACTATCAGCCAGCTAAGGTAAATAAGTTATCTTTTTTAACATAGGTAAGGTGTTACAGTTGGCAAGTATAGCTAGTAATATTAAATTTAATAATGAAGTAAAAAAATATTATTATGCCATTTAATGACCATTTCACCCATTTCCCTATTCCCCCCTCTGCCTGAGGTAAAAAGAAACTACTTTTTCATTTCTTAGTTTGGAAGCAGAAATACATCATAAGAATAATAGAGTCCATTCCATTATACCATTTGAGTATGGGGCAATAAAATTGTTGCTTTTCAACCATAGGTGGTTGGCGTAGCTAACGTCGGAGTCAGAGGAGTGGGTAACAGTGCACCACCACAGTTGTACTACGAAGTGCCGCGCGCGGCTCAACCTCATCACCACGCGCCCAGGCCTCTTACATCATTCACTCATGCTCTCAACACTCAAGGTACAACAAGAAAATATAACACATAGACTTGTATATACTATTTCTAGTCTGGTCAATTTGCTTGTTAGTATTATATAAGAAATAATATCTATGGATTATTAAATTAAACTATTATCACTTATTAAATTGTAGGAAATGCAGTAAGTGCGATCTCAACAACCGCTGAGGTGCGACAAGTGACTAGCACTATCAGCAGTACGCCTGTCCTGCCTAGACCCTCTATTCTCAGAAAACGCGACGTCGACGGGTGAGTTATTCAATTGAATAAAAGATAGAGAGTTAACTGTATTATAAAATTCATTTAATGGTTTAGAGGACAAGTTCTGTAATTACCACATAGCATTCAGCCCTCCCATGAGGACCAGAAACGAGCCGTATGATTTATGGTATTCATTTTTATTTTTCAGCTCTCCATCAAAGAATCAGGCAAACACAATACCAACTATATCAACATTAGGTATTAGCAACGTCAGCAATTTGACTTCAGCAAATATTGCCAGTCTCAGTGGCAACAATTCAAATAATCTGAACAATATAGCAACATTGAGCAGTATTAGCAATATCGGGAGTGTAGTTCATGTGGGAAATATGAATAACTTAAGCAATGTTAGCTTGAATTCTGTGAGTTTAAGCAATGCAATTGGGCGTGTTACTAATTTAGGTAATATAAGTGGTATAAATAATTTGAGCAGTCTAGAAAGTGTGGGTGTGGTCACAGTGAATAATATAAACAATATAGCGGTGAACAATATGGGAAACAGTGATGGACTAATAACAGTGTTAGCGGCAATATCCACATGGGTCAATTTGTGGGGACTACGGGCTGGGAGGATGTGACCAGTAGTCAGGGACCTGGTAGTGGTTCTACCACCATGTCGGCAGCGTCCTCTCCCACACCAGATGTTGAACCAGAGCCTCCCAGGCAAACTGATGTCTCGCCCAGAAAAAAGCCACGGAAACAGTTGTAAGTAACATGAAAATTTAAAAATAATAAGATTCAGTTAAGATAATACAGTAATAATATTTCCAAAAAAATTTCTTATAAGGATAAATTGAGATAATGTAACAATTTGGGAACAGGTTAACTAGTGAAGTGCGGCAATATGACTTTATCGCAGATGAAAAAGTACCGACGCCACCGCCCCCCGCACCTGTTATACCTAAACGTGAGTTGTTTTGATCCAAAGAAATTCAGCAAGTGAATCCCATTCTCGTGTGTCCACAGTGACAGTACCATGAATAATTAATTCAACAGGTCCATCCCTGAGCTCAACGTACGTCTGCGGTTGGCGCAGTACCGCGCTTCACTTTACTCGACCGTCGGACGTCAAGCGGCGCGAGACTCGAGCGCGAGATATTGTAGCCATTGCCACTCAGAAACACGTTCTTGTCTCCGCAGAAGGTTGGAAGGTGCATCACTTGACCGCCCAAATGGATGACTTGGTAACAGCTTTAATTTTTATGTAACTCATTAAAGATTTAATTATTATTATTACTATTGCTACTCAACAGTAACATTTGTCCACAGGTGTCTTTAGAAGCAGACGTGAGCGAACAGCTGGAAGGGGTGCATCGGTTGCTTGAGACAAGTAGAGCACACAACGCGCTTAAACCGGTCTCACATTCTCTTCTCGAACTTATTAAGGTAATATATTGTCTACAATAAGAAGCAATCTTTGTTTTTATCTATAAAATAATTTCTATATCTTTATTTTCTAGACACCGTTTACCATTACACAGATATTTTGTGTTTGGCACTCCATTAGTTACATTTCCCTATTTGTATGATGCAATTTTAGGAGCCTCTAATAATTTCTAAATGCTCTTCTTAACAGGGTAACATACAAAGGAGTAAAATAGTCTGTGAGGGGATCCAAGAGGCTCGCGAAGACATACTACGCGTGTTCAAACACAGAAACTTCGTCTCGGATATACTCACGCGACAAGCTGATAAGCGCTGCTTCAGAAAACACAGATCGCAATCATAGCATAATCTTAAAAACTCTAAAATTACTTCAGACAAAGTGACAATTACTTGCAATCACTAAACTTATAATATGTACCTATTCATAATTCTAAAACCAGAGACTATGTTATCAACTTTAAGTGCACTCTTTTCAGGCTATGTTGTAGAATATAGATTAATACAAAAATTGTGCAACCACCACCATACAACATGGACACTACTGTTCTAAATATGTATATATTAGTAGGTTACGATTGGCGCGCTATGAGCTATATACTATATTATTATAACGTAGTCTGAAAGTGCCTCAAGTAACTAATACATTTAATTTTTAATAATAGTAGTTAAACCTGTTTTATAAGATAATATGCTCTATACCTATGTACATTAAACTTACTTTTAGAGTTGTGATTGATCTGATATTAGAATTTGTAAATACTTGTGTCAAATTACCCGAATTTTGACTTACTATAAGATTCCTTTTGATTTGATTGCTTGGAATTGTACTATGACGTCCTCATTTTATGCATAAGATTAAAATATAGTGTAATATATGAAAAGTAGTTTTAATGCATTTAGCCTAGATAAAAATAACCTTTGGAAAGCATTGATTTTTTCCTTTTCCAACCAAATTTCTCTCTATTAGGTGTAAATGATATGATGAGTGACTCACGACCTACGAAACTTGCAACAAAATTTATAAAATGCTGATTACTATTTTCCTACCGTTCGAATGACTATTGGTAGGTATTTGCTTCAATGTGCTTTTCAACATGACGGTTCACGGTACAGTAGTACATGATTTTATCTTGTAGTAAATATTGTATTTATTTGGTGATTATATTATTAACCCCTATATTATTAATCCTGGCCTCAAAATAATTTATTATTTATCAAAAAAGTTGCATAAGTACATTAATTTATACTCTGCTTCTTTCTCTCTCTCAGCTTTTGACATCTGTCAGATGGCAAAAAAAGAAAGAATCAAAATTTGTTCTTATAATATCTTTTTATCATTATAATTAATAAAAACCATAATAAATTTAATTAATTTGTACATAGCGAATTAATTTATATTATACAAAATGGCAACAAGTCGGCTTGAAAGGATTGGCACAATTTTTACCAGGTACTTAATTTACAAACGTTCAATTTATAATTCTATTTTTAAAATGTTAAATATTTAAACATAAAAAAGCGGGAAAATATAATACCGCCATTCGGTCCGCGTCCCTGTTTACTGTTTGTCCTTTTGCGTGTGAAACTTCTGAAAAAAAAGCACTTTAAAAAAGGGTTACCTCTCCTATAAATAATTAAAAACATGAGTTCTATTAAAAAAAACATGAAATCAGAATATGTATTTGGTGAAATTGATGAATTTCCGAATGAGTCCATTTTCCCAAAAAAATCTGTAAAAACTAAGGGATCACTGAAGAGTCTCAGTCACAAAACTTCCTCTGAAATGTCTGCTAACCCAAAAAGAAGTAAAACTCAAGAAACAGAAAAATATGCTGAACCTCGACAAAAGATACTCAATATAATGAATCACCAATTGATGTCAAGGTAATGTAATACGGTCAATATTTATACCATTTATTGTATGAAAAAGACAAAACAACAATACATTTTTGCAGGAAACAAATAACTGAAAATGTGAAAACACATTTAAATGAAGTCTTTCTTAATCTGGAGGCAGACTACAACGCCCTGAAGGAAAATGAACAGAAATTGGAACATCTCACTAGTTCTTTTATAAAATGCATGCAACAGGCAACTGCAGCATTTAAGCAAAAGTTAAACACTCTGGAGGAAATCATACAAAATTTTACAAAAGAGTACATAATGAGTTTTATTCATGTTTATAATCCATTCTGTTCATTTTGTAATTTATTTATTTTTCTAGGACTGATGAAATGGAAGTAAAGCAAAAGGCAGAGATACATCTAATTGGAAGTGAATTAGAGGAAGATATGAACCAAATTAAAGAAAATTTAATTGCAGAAACCAAAAGAAATGGCTGGGAAAAATTACAAAAATCATTTTTGCAGACCATGCATAATGATTTCAATTTTTGATTTCCTTATAATAGTTTTCAGTTTCATTTATCATTATATGTTCTTTCTTTCTTATACAATTAATTAAATACAAAATAATTTGCCTCATTTTCTCCTTTTAGATAGATAAACAAATGCCTATTTGTACCAAATATTTCATAATAAAACAATTTGCTACATAATATTTTGTTTTTTATTTGTAATTATAAGACATAAGATAATATCCTTTGTTCTCTTAATTGACAAAGATGTTCTCCTGCAAAAGGACTATTATTTTAAAATTAATAGATAGTTCAATAGATTTTACTTATGACTACTTATGTATAATATTTTTTTTCTGCTAAGAGCTAGAAAAATTAGTGATTTATTCTTAATGTTATATTTTGCAGAGCCGAAGGTCTTCTAAAACGAGGAGCTGTGAAACCTGATGATAGACCAATTTGGTTTGATGTTTACCGTGCTTTTCCACCAATAACAGAACCTAAATTTGCAAGACCAAAACCTGAATCTAAGCCTGTAAGACAAATACTGTATAAAGAAGATGTAGTTAGAGCGTAAGTAGATATATTATTGTAATTTAAACCTGAGCATATTTGGTAAGCATGTGTTTTATGGATGTGTTTGATTTTGTTGGGAAGTCACAGATTTAAACTAAAAGAAAATTGTTTAACTAAAACTATGCCTACCTCTATATATACTGACACGTCGAGATCCTACATTTTTGAATAAATTAATATTTCATTAAAAAAAACTCTTCTTTATTAATCGCCTGCGTGTTGTCAACGTAGTTTATATCATGAAATAATTAGATAAATAATCAAATTCTTTTTTTTTCTAGAAAATTCCACGCTCAAGGACATGGGATAGGTTTTAACATGCTGAGTCCTTATGGTGAAACTCAAACCAAGAGATTAATTATGAAATATGAGCAATTGCAACAGGAAGGTGTACCAGAATCAGAGATAGTGGAAAAGTCCGTTGCGTCCGTGGTCAGTGAACGGGAGCCGGATAGTACTCGAATCAAAACTATAAATCCTGAATCCGCCACCGCTCAAGTTTTATCTGAAGTCAACATAAAACATATTTTTAAAGAATAAGCCAAATTATTCTAATATATAGTGAATAATGTAAAAAATATACCAAGTTTAGAACATTATTGTTTTTTTTAAGCAGAAGGTTATTGCAAAAGCTAGTTTTAGTATTAACTTTACTTTATTAGGTATAAGAGTTTCGAGTTTTAAAAACCCAGAAGAATTATTTTTTTAGTAGTAACAAAGACTTGCTGATTTTTAAAATACTTATTTTAACCCCGTAGTAGGTACATTACAAATATAATAGGCTAATGATAAATGCGGGGAATCGAATCGAAAAAATCTCGGGGAACTCCAAGTTATTAAATAAAAATATTTTAAGTTTTCAATATTCGTCACGTCATTTCACATGATGGCATCATATAAATTAAAAATTTATTAAGATTATCTTTGACGAAACGCTGTTGATGCTGGCTTAAGTCCCACTCTGTCGTATTTTTTTCTTTCAATGTAAATAGATTTTGAATTTAAGGAATATTATTCCGATTTATAATATTTTGTTGTTCATCAGATTAGACAGCAGAATCCCCAATATGCTCATTCTACAATATTTAATGTGATTCATGCAAGATACGTATTAACAATATCGTAAGTAACGTAGTGTTCAACCTAGTTCATATTTCTTATCTACTATCACTATCTTATCTGATGATAAGGTTGAGTTATACAGAACAGAACTTACTCACCGATTCGCTATTGAAAACGTATAGACAATTAAAAAAAGAACAGTGAAAATGGCACAAAAGAGGTCTTTGTTGTTTTATGTAGCCGTTGTTTTTGGTAAGTTCAATACCTTTAATTATTTTATATAGTGCTTTCGTCGACGTTAAAACGTCCAATACCCAGGTGGTCAAGGTTTTGCGTGATAAGGGGACGTGCAGAGCATATTGTTTTTGAGTTCTATACCCTAAAACTGTTCAGATGTATACTATCCCCTGATCAGTATGTACAACGAAAAGGTTCTTGCAGTCTTCGTATTTGTTTTTCAGTAATTCTAAGCGCTTTGAGTCATGAAGTGGAGGCCAGGAGAAAAATTTTGCGCGGAAGGAGGGTAATGACTCGTACATACTATCGTAAGTCTCCAATCATATACTAGATGGCTATGTTTACATGATTAGATTCTTCTTTAAACTTTGTATTATGAATAGATGGCAACTCTGTACCGGCTTGGGCGATCAGTTTTATGGCTGGCATAGGAATGCTGGTAGCCGGGGGCGTGTTGTATGGCATAATGAGGAAGCTTGTACTGTCTGCCGAGTCGGGTTCTCTAAACACATACCAACCTGCTATGCAAAACGATCAAGTTTAAAAGTGCATACATTTCTTAGCTTATAAACTTAAAGTTTAAGCCAGTATTTTAAGATGTTTATAATTATGATTTTAATAAAACCACTATAAAAGATAATTTTTAATTTACTTTACCATTTATGTATTTATAAGGTACATGTACTTTCACATAAATAAACATGTCAAAGATGATATATGAAAAATTTCAGATTAAGAATGAGACACGGATGTAGTATTAAAATTCTCTTCTGTGGTACTTGTCTGGGTCAAAGTATGAAGTGACTACAACCCTATTACTGAATTTCCTTCCTGTGAGAGTCTGTTGCGCCTTTTGACAGTCAGCGATGCTGTTAAACTCGACGAAAACCTAGAATGCAGTTACAAAGTGAACAAGATGCACGGTTATTAAATTTAACAAGAAACCGAATTTGTTGCACTTTTTAAGAATTTTTAATAAATTTTATATAAACATAATAAAGATTGAGCGGTAAGCCCTACCTTTCCACATCCTGGTACGTCCACACCTTCTATGGGACGGGGTATCTCTATACTGCGCACGCAACCGTATTTGTTACATTCTTCCCTGTAAAAAGAATAGGTAACAAATATAAAATAAATTTATTTTAAGTTTATCTTTAGTTGAATTACTTTAAGTCTCACTAACTTTATATCCTCAAGAATGTCTTCATATTCCTCTTCATCACGCAATTCATCCGGTGTTACCATGTTCAACAAGCACAGAACTTCTGTGGGTGGTCCTGCTCCAGCTAATGTCAAACCAGCTACTTGCAAGGTGACTGGTGCGGCACCAGTCATAGCTGAAAATGAAAAATTTATAATGGTACTTATAGAATTATACCAAGCTAGAGTACACTACCTGGACCTATGACCTAATATGTCCATTTTTAACCAAGCTATATCGGCTATTATATAAAGCCTTAGCATATGAAATGTGTGCATGTGAAGTGTGTGTGAATTGTAATACTTTAAATTACCTAATGTTGAATTCTTAGCTCCAATACTAGCTCTTTGCACAATCAGTTTCTTGTCTCCAAGCTGCATGCCATTAAGACCAGCAATAGCCTGCAAAACAAAATTCGCTTATACATGTAGAAGTTCTCGAGATAGGATTTCGTTGCCAATGTATAATTTACCTGATCAGTCATTGTTATATCAACATATTCGGCAAAAGCGTAACCCTTGCTGAGACCAGTCGACGAGTCCTTCACGAGATTGAAAGCTCTGAGTTGTCCAAAAGACATCAGGAGTTCCTTAACCTGGACGACATGAGATTAAGTTAGGTATACACGCGCTCACCGCAAGAGGACTCAAAACATTTCTCATTGACACATGTACCATCTAGTGCTATCTAATATATACTGTTCCCGAAAAAGATGATATCTGCACATATAATGGGCAAACATTAATTGAATTAGTGTAATCTGACCTGTGTCATAGGCGCAAGATATAATCACATGTGAACGGAGGAGACTTGCCTTGTCGTGCCGGCGTCTCGTTCAAGTACAAGACGTATGGGTGAGAATGAGAGACAACAGTGACACGCGGGCCGCGAATGTGCCAAATCTATGCTAGGGAGGGGCAAAAAGCAAACTTTATCAGTGAGATGTAATTAAGAATGCGGAGCGTGTAACGTGCACGCTCATCACTGTATGGGTACCTGAAATACCTGAAACGGATCAAATTAAACGCGGCTCACTGCTGGCAGCACCGTAGCCCTGTCAACTGTTGAATCTCGCCTGAAATAGCAGCGGCACCTATGGCCTAATCGAAACCTATGCTATTTTTAACCTCACAAGTCTCACTTCTAACTACATTTCAAATAATATTTGAATATGAACGCGAATTAATACGCAAATAGTTTAATTCCATAACGCCTAACCACAGGATTTTATCTTCCGAAAAAAGATGTTCTTTCTAACCTGCAAAATACAATTCATATGTATAATGGCTCTTGTTTTAAGGTGTAATTTAATACATTGAAATTGTCGGATTAATTTTGAATTCAGTTTTTTAATTGAAGCTTGATAAGGTTTTATGACTATTATATATGAGAATATTAAAATTCCTCAACATTTTCATGTTAGTTGGTGAAAGGCGATAAGTAACATAACTTTGCAAATACATTGGATTTTGGCCCTAGTAACTCAGTACTTTAGCTAAATAGTGCCATAAACACAGCCACTTACCTGATCCTCATTAAGATAGTTAGGGAGACCTCCAATAAATATTTTATGAGGCGAATCTGGAACAACTGTACTTATGACACCCGCTGTAAAAAATATACCCACATATTGATCATACATCTTATTAAAAATGAACACAAAATATCATTCAAGCACCAAGCCACATTCACAGGCAGTAAAAATAAAATTTCTTCTCTCAATTCTGTTCTAGCTTGCAGGAGGCACAACTGTTAAAGTAATGCAAGTGAAGGAGTGTTGTTCTAGAGGGATGTACAATATTAGTGTGGAGGCAATAAGTTGTGTTAAGTGTTTTTGTCTGATTAAAAATTATAATGCTAATATCATCAATACAATATTTAGGATTTGTTATTTAAATAGTATTTTGGTTGAAAAGGATTGTCATTTTCATGTATTTATCACACTGACAGAGAACAACACTGAGGCGTAATTATACTAACTTGAACTTAGAGCATGCTTGTTTTATATTATTTTCATGCCTAAATGCTAAGGACATGAAGGTAATAGGTCCAGTTAGTAGAAAATTCTAAAAACAACTTTAAAAAGATGCAAAAGCAAATAACAACATATAGCTAAAGCTAGTCAAAATTTAGGGAAAAACTCACCAGGTACATTTATTGAGGGATTTTCAGTGCCAGGCATTGGTTGATAATCGTGTGGACGACGTATTTTCAAACTCTGTCCCTTGAAGTTTATACCGTCGAATGCCATGGCTTGGGTTGTTTCATCAATAGATCTAAACTCAAGGAATGCAAAGTTTTTGTCAAGGTTAATCTGACATGCAAGAACAGGATTTCCAGCTGCTTGAGCCAACCCCGAAAGATGCATTTGTTGGTTAAAGAACTCCATAGTTTCCTCTTCTGTCACACCAAATGGTATGTTCCCAACGTAAAGGCGCCGAGCTTGACGTGTAATGGTAGACCCGACGACTGGTACCGCTGCCTGTGGCGTATCCGCCACTATGTTTGCCGGGATTTGTCCGGCCGCTTGCATAGCCTTATACTGTAATGGCGTGATATGTTCGAAACCAGGCGGTGGGACATCCCAATAAAGCGATGGCTTGCGACGACGAGATCGCTTAGATGGTGATCTCGACTTACTTTTTCTTTTTTCACGTCGATCTCGGGATCGTGAACGAGTTCTTCGTCTTTCTCTGGAGCGTGATCGGCGTCGGCGGTCTGCAATTGAATTTCCATGTGCAATTATCTTGTTAATATATATCTACAATACCTAAAGCTTAAATAAAAACCAAATATCTTACCTTTATCTTCACCCATAATAATATTAAATTGCTTGTCTTTTTAACAGCAAAATTATAGACAACTCTGTTGCAAACACAAAATGGCGTTAAGCATTGTGCAGCAACGACTGGAAGTTTGCATTATAGATTATATATGAGACGTGTCAAAAATTTTAAACGTGAGTATGGTAAATTTTATTTCATTGGATTGACTTTTACAATGAAATAGGCGCGATATATTTATTTACTTATTTTAGTAAAGATCAATATGACTTATAAAATAAAAAATAATAAAAAAAATATTTAATTATTTTTTATGATATTTCAAATACAGAGTAAGTCTATGGCGAAACTTGGCTAATTGACTTGCAGCCACATCATGTAATAAGTTAAATTAAAAACAATTGTCAAATATTTATTGCAAAATTAAGTATAATTTACAAACATAAAACAATTCTAATCGTATCTTGAGGTGTTTTAGAATTTTAAATTATTTGCTAAGTACGTGGTGCCCGAGAAACCAGTCAATAATTATATTTTTAGTTGTCTTAATTATACACAGCATTGTATTTATATTTTCTATGAGTATTATTTCGAATACAGGAATTTTCCTTAATAGAAAGTAAAAGTGAAAGTATTTGTGCATCAAACCCGTGATCTTTAAAAAATATTAGACTTATTAGTAATGTGCTGCTACGTTATTATTTTTAAGACAGTTGTTTAAATAATTAAGGTGACTTTAATATTAATAAGAAGTGTATACTTTCAGCAAAAATGGTATGTATTATTTTCCTCTTTTAAATAATTTGTAGAAGTTTGTTTCTATTACAATATTAGTTCTAACTCATAATAAAATGAAATATTCTTGTTTTTAAATTTAATTATCACTTTCATATGTTATTTTATTTTCAGGAGAATAATAATGGTGATTTCAGGAAAAGAATAATTAATGACTATGATAAGAACATAGCATTGGATAAAAAAGACATAAGAACTGAAAATGTTTACTCTAACAACAAAGTAGTCAGTTTAGTATTTATATCCCTTCTACTAGATCTTCTAGCATTTACCATGATACTCCCATTATTACCTTCTCTCTTGGACTACTATGATAAGGAAGAAGGGGACAAGGCAACTCTCTATTCAGCCCTATTGAATGCCGTAAAGAGATTTCAGACAATGACTGGAGCTCCGGATCGATTTGCTTCTGTTTTGTTTGGAGGGGCCTTAGGGTCAATGTATAGTTTTTTGCAATTTCTCACAAGCCCTATTGTTGGAAGCCTATCTGATGCCTATGGAAGGAAACCTTTACTTTTTATTTGCCTGGTATGATATACTGTACTTTATAATAATTGCTGAAGCTGTAAATCTGAATATCTAAAGCTTATCCCAACCTTTCTGTCTCTGCTGGCAAAAAACATAAAAAAAAAAATTAAAAATAATTCTTAAGTGTTCTTTTAGTATGTTTTATCCTTCACAGATATCAAGTGAAGTATATTTATCTCAATTCATATCTTAGATCATCCATAACTATCATCTTATATTTAGACTTATCAGTATTCAGAAAGATAATACCTCTCCCTTTCTATTTAATTACAGGTAGGGATAGCTTTGTCCCATGGGCTCTGGCGGTATGCAAGTTCATTCAGTCTGTTTGTATTGGCCAGATTCATTGGAGGGCTGAGTAAAGCTAATGTTAGTTTAAGTATGGCTATTGTAACTGATGTCTCCAATGAGAAGAATAGGGCTAAGGGCATGGTAAGTGATGTTTAATAAGAAAAGAGAATTTAGAACAAACTTTACAATATCTTTGGAGGCAGATATAACTTACAACCCAAAGTAGGTAAAATGGTCAGCTACAACCATAGACTGTTGCTTATATTGGAGTCCTTGATCGATAATAAAACAAAACTTTAAACCACCATAATAAATACACATTAAGCTTAATAAATTAGTATAAATATTGCTTTTTCAGTTATAAAATTTATCTTATAATTTGTACATTTATTAATAATCTGTAATGTCTTTAGAATGCACTGTTTCTATCTAAATTACCAATTTCTCCATTTGATATCAAAATCTTATTCTTAGGGTTATTAAAAAAATGTTCTGGAAAGCTTGCCCATTGTAAAAATAATCTTGTTTCAGGCTCTAATAGGTTTGGCATTTTCAGTAGGTTTCATACTGGGCCCTCTGGCTGGTGCTTGGTTTGCAAAAAACAATGATCATTCTTCTGGCATGTGGGGTGAACGACCTGCACAGTATGCTTTGTTCCTTTCACTAGCAAATGTTATTCTTGTCACTTTTTTCATACCCGAGACATTGGCAAAGGTGGGTTAGAGTTTTCAGTAATGTATTATAGTACTTTTGATTGTATACAAATGGTTTCTCACACCTAATATTTCATTTGTTTTCAGGAAAAGAGAGCACCATTGTCTTTGAGCCTTTCAAAAGGCTTAGATTACGTGTCGCCTTGGCACTTGGTAAAGTTCAGTGCAGTAAAGAACTTAACAGAGCATCAAAACAAAGTCCTTTATAAACTTGGATTGATTTATTTTACCTATCTCTTTATATACTCAGGGTTGGAATTCACTCTCACCTTTTTAACGCACCATACATTTAAGTATACAGCTATGCAACAGGGGAAAATGTTTTTAGTCATTGGTAAGTTAGTATAATTCTATAGACAGTATTTAAGTTAGTATAACATTTTTTGGAATTTATTATAGTTTATATTAAAATCAATAATAGATTGTCTCTTTATGTTTTAAAACGAGCAGTATTATCTGTAGAGTCAAAATCTAAATATATTTTTAGTATATTTTATGTTTACACTTTAAAAACTTGTTGTTGAGTTGAACTTGGAAGTTGTAATATTATAATTATTTTGTATAGTTTATTTATTATAATTGGCATATTGGAAGAACGTTATGTAATACAAAATGCATTTATTATTATAGGTGTTATAATGAGTTTACTCCAAGGAGGAGCAGCGAGGCGACTCGGTGCCAGAGGCGCAGTGACGGCAGCTCGACTAGCTTTAGCGTTGACCCCACTCTCTTTCCTATGCGTCGCTTTAGCTGCCGTTCCGCGACCAATACTCATGGCACCAATTGGCTGGCTATGGGCTGGCCTGGTCTTATTCGCTTTATGTGAGTGCTCCACTTATAACTTTTGTTCTCTACTCCACTTAAGAATTCTTCTTCCTTATTGGCAAATCGGTATGGTGCTTGATTCTGTGTTTTTTTTAGCAACTGCTTTCGCAGTTTCGTGTATGACTTCCATGGCGGCTGCACAAGCACCTGAAGAGTCCAGAGGCGCAGTTCTTGGAACTGTTCGCTCGTTGGGCGCCTTAGCGAGGGCTGCTGGACCACTTATTGCCTCTACAGGTATTACCAATAAAATACACAGCTATTTGTTTCTCTAAAAATAAAACTGCGAGAAAAGTAAAATACATTTAAATTAAACGCTAACGGTTTTAACTACGGCTCGACGTTTCGGATGCTTTGTAACAGCCATAGTCACGGGGAGTCTAAAGATGGAGGGTGTCTCTGACGTCAAAGTAAAAACTACGCTAGCGCCACCTGTTCCGTCTGCAAGGACCCGGCCAGTTTCGACCAATGCCATCTTCGACGCGATGATATATATATATCGCGTTTTAAACCGTTTAAGTGGTTTATTTAAATGTGTACTATTCGGTAAACTACAAACAGTATTTAAAGTAAAATATATCAACTGTAATAGTACGCAAGTTAATGGATAATCGTAACGCTGCACTTTACGGACGTTATGACATGGAACGACTACGTCAACTGTTTTGTATACTCCGTATGTCCTACCTATTTTCACATTCCCTAGTGGATATTTGATTTAGTCGCATTACAAAAACTGTGTTAGTATGTGTATTATCTGTGTGCAGTATTATCTACACATACACATAGACAACGTAGAGGTAAGTGGAACCAGAGTCAAAATGATGTATTTTTTATTTACAGTGTACTGGTGCTACGGTGCGAGCGTTACATATACAATCGGTGCAATTATTCTTATTATACCAGCTGTGATGTTATTTAGGCTTAGAACATAATGTTTTATTTACTTTTGTATTACTTTTTCAAACAGAACTATGATTTCACTGCTATTGTTTACACTGAACACTTCGGTCTCAGATATATATAAAATATATACGGAAATATCAAAACGTCTTTCAAGTATTGACAATCGAAAATTAAACTGTTTATTGAGTTTGAGAAGGAAATGTTCACGAATTCGAAAGTTTATTTGTCAGTCAATTTGTTTCTACAACTATATTAGTATTTACAAAAAATGTGTTTGATATATTAAACATTATTTTATTTATTGATATCCATAAAAATTCCGACTGAACGAAAGACTGGAGTATTTGGTAGTACATATTAAGAATTAGGTTGCCCGTAGACAATACAATATAATGAGCAATATTTTAGAAAAATGTATACGCAGAACCTGAGATAAAGCAATAATATAAATAATAGTTTTTTTATCATTCCGAATGGATATTACTATATTAGTAGATAGATTACTTCTTTATTAGATATAGTTCCAGCAGTGGAATGAGTATAAACCGAACGCAAGGTATACCAGTGTTAAACAATAGGACGAAATATAACATTAATATGGTAAACAGTTTACTTCGGATTGTAATTTTGTTTTTGACTTCGTTTATTGTACTCGTAGATAGGTAGTGTAGCGATGTTTAGCGCTGAACGATGTAGAGGGGATAGTTGCGCATCTCTACAGTCGCGCACGTAATTGATTGGAAAATTCGAAAAGACAACACGACTGTGGAACTAATCAACGTTAGCGCACATGACGTTTACTCGCCCCGCGCGCGCTACCGTTCTTTCGATACCCTATTTTTTACTTCTGCGCAGGATTCGTTCAACGCTAAAGATCCATGCCGTTACTTATAAACACATAATTCCGTTAACTTTGTAATTTCGACTTAAGAGGTTGTCTCATTGTCAGTAATACCTAATAATCTGCTTTTTTTCACAACAGCGCATGACAGCAAGTTATTTGTACCTACCTAATATATTTTTAGATCAAACGTATTTAAAATTTGATCAGAAATAGAAAGTCCTGGAATTAAGCCAATATTATTCTGGATGCGTATTGCAGTTGTATGTTGGCATTCTGCATTTGGAGATCAATAAAATGAGCTTATGCAGCCAAACCAGTGATGGAACAAAGTATTTGATATATTTTATATCTACGTAGTTTAAGATTGTATTCTACTTTTATCGTCCATTTATTTATAATAATTTAATTCATACGTATTATTGTTTGTAAATTTACGAATGTATTAATAAACCATTTTATTTACATTTGTTTTTATTTGCATGTCTTGTAGAGAGGGGGCAACAGTAGAGCAGTAGTAGTACAGAGCAAGGACTATAAAATAACATATATGTTATTTATTGGTAGGTAGACAAATAAATAACAATAAAATAACATATAACAACTACAACTGTCACTAAACTGACAACGAACCCGTTTTTACAAATTTAAAATATAGGTAAATGACGATGCTTTTTTCGCACAGTAAAATGTTTATTTTCTATACCGTCACCAAAACGGATCGATTCATGATATCAATAAGCGTCCACACTCCACAGGTAAAATAGCCGTGAAGTTTAAAAAAGGTCGACAGCGCATTTTGTTTATATTTTGTATGGCTGGGATTGATGTAATTCACCTTCCGACAAAAGAACCCCACGCTTGTCCAAGTCTATTATTAAAAAAACTATGTGTGGTTACTTTTCGTTACCATGGAAACTGATAAATATTCACAGATATAATGGTTATTTCTTATGCCAACACTAGATAACAATTAATCATAATATCTGACTAATCGTTAGCCCAATATGCCACTGTTTAGTAACAAATTTTCTCCTAAAACTATTCCAATAAGAAAGCAAGACACCGCCGTTTTAAGAAGTGAGTTTGGCAGTGAATATGCCACCAAAGAACTAAGTATTGACATTCAGCCGTTGAAATTAAAACTAGGAGGCTTCGAAGTATCTTTTGAAGACGGGGAATGGATACCAGGTAATTTGTTATTTTGGCCACGCCTTATTATACTGAAAATAGACAGTCCCATGTGAAGTCGTAGACATATAACGCTTGTTTTTACAGCGTCAGGAAAAGCAGGCGCGGCACATAAAGAAAATTTAAGACTTAAGAAGGAATTGGAACAACTCGAGGAAGAGAACAATATGTTACGGCTAAAGTTTGAAATTCTGCTCGATATGATGACTGACAAGACAATGGAAGCGGAACAGCAATCAGAGCTACAAAGATCGCACAGCACCAGTTCTTTAAAACAAAAGAGCAAAAAGTACAAGTCCTGACTTCGACTAAGAAAAATACATATAAAATACAAAATAATAATAAATAAAACTATATAATAATGAAAATATTTTATTAAAACACATTTCTTATTGAATAATATACAATTACCATTTTCACAACTATAGTTAACTATAATAGTAGAGTTTATCTAGGCAACACTTACGGTCTACGTAAGAATTACTTTTTATTTACATGAGTTTTCGAGAAGTTATTTGAAATGCCTACCCTGCACAATTATTTTTAAATATTTGTATTCTTCTTTCAAGACGCATACACTAAGCTGTTAAGAAAGTTCGGATTGTTTGTTGGACAAAGTCCAAGATTGATCACCCAGGTCTAACTTTGCAACCAAGGCAAGGCTTCAAGTCACCCCTATGTCTACGATTATGCAATCATTCTAAATTGCATTTCAAGCTTAGCTTAATTGGCAAATTGAATACAATAAACAATATATATTATATAATAACTTGCAATGTACCAATAGAAATCAAGAGTCTTTATTAGGGCAGCGATTCTTCGTGTGTCCCTCTTGACGACATAAACCACACTTGCGTCCTCCCCGCGCCTCGCCTGAGCTCGAACCACGGCCCCTGCCTCGCCTGCTATTACTGCTACTTGAACTTCCCCAGTCTAGAATAAAAGTTAATATGTAAAGCGGAAAAGTCTAGTACTAATTTGGTTATCGAGACAATATGTACATAGAGATATTAAGAAAAAGATGCCCCAAAAGGCTTATGTTTGTTGTATTCTTATGTACACAATTCTTATTTTACTAACATACTCCTTCGAAACGGCTCGACCGATTTTTCTAAAATTGTATATACAGATTCAGTAGGTCTGAGAATGGGTTACTATGTTTCATACTCCTAAGTGATTATAATCAGTACAATATTTTTATTTAAAAAAATGTGACATTCAAAGTACATACAATCCTTAATTTTTACCCTTCTAACACCCACACCTATTTCTAATAGTAGTCTTATTAATTTAATAATGTTTCACCCCCCTCGAAAACTGATAAATTATCACTTGGTAAGTTATTACCACCAGGTGTTTACCGCTGTTAATAAATTAATAATTGGTGTTTTGTCTCCATGCCCCTTTCAAACATACCAGATTCTTATACACTAGAAATTCCCTAAATATCATTTATATGGCAAAACAACGGTGACGGGTCAGTTATTATAATATACATAAATCTAATATTTTCTACCTGTGGTTGTCGAAGATCCACCATCGGCCCACTGGAAGAAGTTACATCGCTTGTTGAATTCCTTGGGACATCCATAGAATGGACGTCCTTTATTCGGACCCTCTTTGTGGACAGTTATCCTGGGAACAAAAACTTTATTTAGACATCTGAATTGTTTTCGGAGGATATGTAAATTTAAAAAAATATATAAAACATTTGTATTTGCTAGTGCGCAATTAACTTATGTTTAATCATTATAATCACAATCATTATAGACATATATATTTATGCTATTATAATGTAGCATAATTTGATGGGCTCATTGGTGCTCAATGATCCTAATAATCGACGGGTCGTGGGTTCGTTCTCACTGGGCCCAACGTGTTTTCAACAAATTATAAATTTTCTGAAATATGTTGGGCCTCGTCCGGAAATGGATATTAGGTGCATGGTAGGAATATCGAAATTCAGTCTAGGTCGCGACCCATTGACCACAGATAAAAAATCTGCGAAGTTTAATCGTATTTGTGTTTCAGTCTGCGGATTACCGAATATCCGAATACTAAATAGGTCAACGGCACATCTTGTTTAGGTGTTATGGCCGGGGTATATCATCTACCATCATGTGAACCCCACGTTTGTTTGTCTTTATCTATCATGAAGAAAACATAGTCTTTTATATGAATGAGAAAAAAAATACGTACTTCTTACAAGGCAATCCACAATCACACATAACATTATCGTCATTAGGTTGGAAATCGTCTCTACTGAAGCTTGGTGTGATTCCCCAGCCCCTGGAACTGCTGGGAACAGGATCAGTTCCAGAATTGGCATTACTGGTAGAGCTGCTTGGAGTGTCGAAATTAGTTTGCAGGTTCTGATCTACAGACTCCGGCGCCCAAAGAAAGAAATCGCAGCCATTGTTGTCTCTGCCGGCCTGGCATTTGTAGAATTTCTTGCCTAAAATTTAATAGGGTCGGTTACTACCCCCTTTATTGTTACTTGATGATTTTAATTCCCAACACCGATATTAGAGAAGTAGCATTACCAATAGTTGTGGGGAACAGGTTTAAGGTATCATAGATATGTTTAATTTATGCATTTTAAACAAGGGTCACCCTACGCGTCGTACTAAGGCAAAATGAAAATATAAGTGCGATAGATCTTTCTATCTGCTCTCCAGAATTCGCTTCATCTATAATATTATGGCGTCCTCTGGAAACTTCATTTGGACGTGACCACTATACACTAATAATGACAGTTCCGATTAAAAATAATAGTTACAATAAGGTTAGAAAAACAGGATTAAAATATATACTCTACATCAAAAATTATTGTAGCTAGGTAGAATGCGTTAACTATAAAAACTTTAAATTTACATTACTAACGAACGAAAGAACTAGCAAGAAACTCGCCGTCAATCCTTTTAACATGTTTTAGTTACAAATTACCTACGTACTTAAAGTGTACATATTTTTCCTTATTAGAGCGAGTTCCTCCAAACCCCGAGCGTTGTTATCATTTAAATATTGATTTACGTTATAATAACCCTTTTCAAATAGTGTTTGTCTCACATACGATTTAAACTTATTTATTGCCAATGTTTGTTCTTTAAAAGGAACCAACATATTATATGGCACATTTACAGTACATTTGTGGAGTGCATTTTAAGCTAGTTAATTAACCTCTGTCTTAAACATATTATATATGTATATTACTACGTGGACGAAGTTACATTATAATATTTTTGGTAAAGGGTCTTACTTTCCAGCAACGGAGATACACAAATAAAAGGTCGCATCGAACTCGCGACCGTGTAACAGCCAATTCAATAAGCTTCTATATTACCTCATTGATCACTATTTACTGTATATTGATTTATTTGATTGCATTTATAAATACAGTGCGAAATTCCACTTACCAAAATTTGCGTTTTGCTTCCGAACGGTCAACAAGATGGCGGGTTTATTACATCCACATATAACATTATTGTCGTCGTCTCCAGAACTGCTCGGGGTTGGAAATCTTGGACCATTTGGATTTCTTGGTACTGGCATTCGCGGTGCCGGTATAGAATTTTGACCTCTATTTACATTAACAGGAGGTGTCAACTGCCTTGGCAGTGGTCGAGGCACACTAGGTATATTTGGGCTAGCGTTCCTTATTATTGTTGATGTACTTGTATTGGATATATCAACTGTTGCAGGCAAACTTCGAGTCTCAGTACTTCTAGTTTTTCTGACGCTGCTCAAGTTAATTTTTAGTAGTTCTAAAAAGGTTGTATCACATCCGCCGAGGCATGCCGTATAAGGCGGCGGATATAGATGATTGATGGAATTATTTCGCCATTCGAATTTCACCTTTTTGTACGTTGGTCCACACTAGAAACCAAACATAAAATTATAAAATTCTAGTTGTAAAAACATTGAAAATTGTAATTATTAATTAAATATATTATGTTTGCAATAATAATCTGTGAAAATCTACCAAACTTTGAAACCTTTATTAGTTTCACATGTAATGCAATAAATTAATGAAAAAAAAAACATTATAGATTAAAAAAAATCCGATTTAACACTTTTACCAACAGAGTTATGACAATATGAATCGCGTTGGACCCGGTGGGACTCGAACCCCCGGCCAGTTGTTTATCGTTGGTCCAATGGGCTTGTTCTTCTATAGAGATAAAAATGATACGTACAGTAGGACATGTATCAGGTAAGACGTGCATTGTTTTCACAATAGTTGGCAACCACACTGCGTTCTTACAATTCGGATAGGTCACACAACTTATATAGAACTCGTCCGCGTTGTTTCTCTTCTGTTTCAGTACCATATCAGCACCGCACTTTGGACATTTTAATACTGAAATTATTAAGAAAAAGCCGAAGTTAAGTCTTAATAGTAAAAAGGTAAATAGCGACAATAATCTTAAGAACCTGTTATTTAACTACAATATTATAAGTACTGTTGCAAATTAACCTTAATATTTTTAAAGATAAAAAAAAAAGACTGAGATGAAATATAGCGCTAACAGAATTACTACCATTTACGTAATTTATATAGAAACAAAATACTGAACTGAAAAATTTGTTTAGATAAAACCCTTGAACGGTTTAAAACGCGATATATATTAGTTAAACTTATTTGAAAATTATTTTTAACTTCGGCCTGACGTTTCGGATGCCTTGCAGCAGCTGTGGTCACGGGGAGACTAAAGTTGGAGGATGTCTCTGACGTCAATGTAAAAATCTGCTACGCTAGCGCCATTTCTTTCATCGTCCGACGGATTTATATCGCGTTTTAAACCGTAAAAGTATTTTATTTAAATGTGTACTATTCGCGTAAACTACAGATGGTATGAAAAATTCGTTTTTTTATTAAATTTATTTTTAGAATTTTTTTTCTACGTTTCGATAATTGAAACGTCTTCTTTCACGATTGTTATTTCTTCATTTAGAGAACTATTATAAACTATCTTAATAGGGCGGGTAAATGCTGGTATCAAATGATAAATTAATTTTTATCTAAGTTAAATGGTCGTTTTAAAGAAATACCTGAAGGTATGTCTCTAGGCATAGTCTCGACGGTGGGCGTATACTCTATCGGTCTCTCGCTAAACCTCTCTGCTAGGGCACCATCAATTTTATTCGCTTCTGCCGTAACAGTTAGATACACTTCCTTATACTTGGCTATCTGAAAATTACAAGCCTTTAATTTAAGTATTTATAAAGCTATTAGCTTTGCCAGTGACTTGATCCGCGTAGAATAGTTATTATGGACATTAAGCTATTGTTTTTGTAAATCGCATTGCGAGTTAATCTCAAAAGATAGATATATAGAGTCACAGACATTTTTTTAGATTATTTAGAGAGGAATCAATCTTTCATACATTTTTTCGGGTTTTCTCAAACCGTTTTCGTTCACACGACGGAAACTCGCAAAAATATTTCCCCGTCTTTCCCACATTTTCATCCACAGAACTCCCCTTTCGTCACATTGTGATGTTTTATAACCTTTCCTCGAATTTTTTTAAAATTTGAACCAGTAGTTGCTGAGATTAGCACGTTCAAACAAACAAACAAACTCTTCAGCTGTCATATTAATGTAGATTGTTTATGGGTGGGCAAAAATTAATAGATGTTATAACTAAGTTCTTAATTAGGTCGTCTTATCATTTTATGTTTGATCTTTGTATTTCGAATACTACACTCGATATACTTTTTTCACATTTCAAGTTCCTAGACCTACACTTTTCATTTTAAATAAAGCTTTCTCGAATATAATTACCTGTTCAGCCAAAACTACTTGCGGTTGCTTTCTTCCTTCTGATATTGCTTTCAAATCTGCTTCAAGCTGAGCTCGCAAATGAGGCTTGGATATGTTGAGGCCCATCGCATCGTAACCTGTAGAACAAAACAGTGTTTATATGTTCGCAATTATTTAAACTGTGTTAAAAAAATACAAACTAGACCGACGACGTTCTTGACAGTTAATCTTAAACTATGGCAGACATTTTTTGAGATCATTTATGGGTATTATTGTATCTTTTTGGAGCGCACACAACAGAAGTCCTCAATAAATAGTATATCCAACACAAAAATAATTTATCATTTTAAAACCAGTAGTTCTTAAGATTAGTGCGTTCAAACAAACAAACTCTTCGGCTTCATAATAAAAGTATAAATACTAACCTTCCACTAACCCCATGCCGAGCAGACCCGGCACGAAGTGTATCGCATCAGCGAGGGCTACGTAAGACCGGCTTTTAATTGTCTCTATATGTTCAGCGTGAGTTGCGTCGGTTCCTGAAAAAACAATGATCAGCTCGAATATACCAAATGGCATGCGATGGCAAGCGTTCGTCAGGAAAATACTTTTCAAATACATATTTATTCGCCTCACAGGCTTTGCACATGAAATCATACATCTTCTCTGTAATATTATTAAGGTAATTATAATTATTCTTTTATTTTTTCTTGTTACCCAAATAATTATGTTTTAGTTATAGATTTAGACTGTAATTTTGTCTGACTTGTCTTCTTGGTAAACGACGTGTTTGCCAATGCCTGCAGTTTATGATTGTATCCCCTTACTATCAATATTAATGCGAAAGTAGCTCTGTCTGTATGTTACTCTTTCACGCCAAAACTACTGAACGGATTTGAATGAAATTTGGTGCACAGATGATCTAGACCCTGAGAAAGAACATAGGCTACTTTTATTGCGAAAAGGGGGTTGTAAGGGGTTAAAAGGGGGGGGGTGAAAGTTTGTATGGAAATTCGTGGTTTTTGAAGCTAGAACAATAAAACTTTCTTCTTTGGCTTTTTGGGAATAGGAGTGGGAGTGGGAGTTAGAGTAGGAATGATGTGAGGTGAGAGTGTTGCGGCAAAGTAGCACCTACAATATAGATTGGCTGCGATAAATGCGCAATTACATAAATTAATAAACACCCTAAATAATTAAAATTCTACCCCAATTCACTATCCCACGCAAACGAAGTCGCGGGCACAGCTAGTATATTATAAATGTAATTTAACCATAACTCAATCAAATAACCACCAACCAACTAACCAATTCCATGTTTCTCCATAAGAGCAATAAGGTCAGCTTCTGTTAGCAGATTCGGTGGTGAGGTGCTTCCATCTACTAGGTCGATACTTGTGGGGTGAAAGGTTTGTCTTACCTGAAAAATAAAATGTGTTTGTCCATGCCTGTATGAGCACTTAATTTTGTTTTGGTAGGCACATGATTTTAAATCTTAGTAATAATGGTACAGAGTTTTTCATATGGAAGCCCATTGAACAGAACACCATTAGTCAATTCTGTAAGAACCCGGCCAGTTTCGCCAAATACCAACTTCGACGGAACAGATGGCGCTAGCGTAGGAAAATTTACTTTGACGTCACGTCAGAGACATCCTCCATCTTTAGCCTCCCCGTGATCATGGCTGCTGCGAAGCATCCGAAACGTCCAGCCGAAGTTAAAAATAATTTTCAAATAAGTTTAACTAATATATATCGCGTTTTAAACCGTTAAAGTGTTTTATTTAAATACATATATTTAGTCAGATAACTTACTTCATAAACATGAATTTCCTTGGACGACCACTTGTCATAAGGATACACTTCCAAGTAATTCCTGGCGGTGATCATGAGACCGTTGGCTGAGAAGACTTCGTTGGCAATGTTGATGGTTACTGTTGTCTCTTGGCCTTGAGCATCTTTAGAGCAACAAGCGAGAAACGAACGTACTATGAATTCGTATAGCCGTTGCTCGTTTCCAGAAAGATCTAAAAAATAAATTGTTATCACGCGGGTAGTTTCGCCATATTGATATATCACATATTAGTTAACTTTCCCATTTTGAACCCATATTTTAATTTACTAATACTTGGCTATAATTATTTTAATATATTTTTTTTTAATGTTAAAAATGTAAAAAAAAAACTTGTGAAGTTTAATAGCCTTTTGTTTTGAATCTGTGGATTTCCGTATATACAAAGACAAAATAGGTCCCAAAAAATAGGCGTATCTTATTTTAATGCTGTTCCTTGCATCAAGAGAATCCCCATACTTCTCTCCTCTAGCATAAAAACAAGAAAATAAAGATAAAAGATATATAATTATTACTTAATAAAAAAACCTACTAAATATCCCTAACAAATATACACGAGGAATAAAGGATATAACTCACTGTTAGTGTACTTCGTGGGATGTATAGGAGGATGGGCCTTATCACTCTTATTGCCTTGCCTGGGAGTGGGCCCACCGCTATCTAGAATATTCTGGGCAAATGTTCCCCAGTTAGAATCTCCCGTTTGTAGCCCCACCAACTGACCAAGATTCATCTCCTTTGGAAACTCATTCGTTTCAGTACGCGGGTAACTAATCAAACCCTGGGTATACAATTTTTCAGCTAACCGCATTGTTTCTTTGGCGTTAATTTTTAACTTTCTTGAGGCAAGTTTTTCGAGTTCCTTAAATAGTGAGAAAATGAAAATAATAAGACATAAGGATTAATGTTGCAGTAGCAATTGAAGCTTGTAAGACATAATAGCTCTATTGTTTAGAGCCGCGACACGGAACGCTGTGAATGTCGGGTCAAGTTCCGCCTGTATCGTAACTTTTTTTTTCTATCAAAATAGATTTTAATTTATTCAAATCAGCTATGCCTATTCACAAGTAACAACCATACGTGCTCACAAACTCTTGTAGTAATATCAGAAAATGCAAATGTTAATTTTGTTTAAAATTTCGAGATATACATACCACGGTATCTAACGGAAGAGGTCTCCATTTGGATTTGGGTTTAGTTTTTACATCAGTAACTGTCGCAAGTGGACTCTCGGAGCAAATATCATGTAGCACCTGGAAAAATAACAATTTCCTTACTCTTATATATACATAACTCATATCTTAAAGCAGTTATTTTTTTACCATAAATTTAATTCTGATATGTTACTTAAATAACGTTATACATCACTATGAATCTGATATGTTTGATATTTCATTATTTCCAATTCAAGTTTTTTTCAATAGATCAATAAATAATAATAATAATAATAAGGTATATGAAAAAATTATTATATTTTTCACACTGTGCATTTAGTCTATTAGTTGTAAATTGAAAGATTAACAAAGTAATAAAAAGATAACAAATTAATACCTGACAGGCATCTTGGTCAAATAATCTGACTCGTTCCCAATTAAAATCAACACTCAAGCCATTTAATGTGTGGTTAACTGAAAATATAATTAAAGGGAAATATGATTATTATGTATAATGAAGACAGCTGTTTTGCTCTCCACAGCACAGTAATCCTCGAATTTGGGAGTTTTCTCTTGATTTTATTGTTGAGCCCGATTTTTCTAATACTATTATTGATTAAGATTTAGATATTATTGATTGATGGGTTAAATATAACGTTATTAAATTAATGATAGCAAAAAGTAATGTTCAGTACCTTTTATCTTCCAAAATGGTTCAGACACAAAATTCTCAACTGCCCTATACCGTTCCACAACAAATCCTAGGGTGGGGAATTGACATGAGCCATAGCTCACCAGACTTTGTGACAGCTTGCTAGGAAACACCTTTTGCAGTCGCAGTGTTTGGAATCTCGTGAATGCAGCACCTACAATATTCTAAATAGCTTTTATCATATTGAAGATATATGGTGAAGTTCCATGTGCTATGTGGGGTTGGAGTCAAACACAGTGCTGCGTCTGTCTGTCTGTTTACCTGTCTGGTAGGTTAACCAGGGCTCAAACCCGGTACCTGGAATATTTTATGCTATACTAAGCAATGCAGTCAGCTAAGCTATTAAAGCAAAGGTTAAAAAAGTCATATATATATATTTAAATTATTAAGACAGTATGTAATGTAAGTAATATTAATAAAACAGCTAATCAAATACCTATTCTAAGATCCAACTCCTGTCTAACATCTACTGCATCACTAATATTCTTATTAGGTTGTTCCAAATTCTGTAAAGCTCTTCTCACAGAAACAGCAGTTATCTCCGAGAACTTAGCCCTGTATATTCTTAGATTACTTTTTATTGCTGTACATACATCTATAATTTCAAAGCCAATATTTTCACCTTCTCTGTCACAATCTGTCCATATAATGAGGCCCTGGCAACTGCGAACTTCCCTTTCTAAGGTTTTCTAAAAATAAACCTAAAATTAAGTAAAATATACAAAATAATAATTAAATTCAAAAATGTAACTACCTTTATCTTTTCATAATTTTCTGGGCAAAATTTGAAAACTGGTGCGTCAAACAGAGCCACAGGATTACATGTTTGCCAGTTTTTATAGGTTCCTACAAATTCCAAGGCCAGAAGATGGCCAGATACTGATGTCATAACCATTTGACAATTTTGTCCCATTACATCATGCTCAAATTCATAAATCTTGTTAAACTGCGACAGGCCTTCCCTCTAAAACAACACCATACAATATATGTTTAACAGTCTTTTTGAAGTACTTTTTTTAATTAAAAATTTAGGTTCCTTGCTTTACTTTTGGATTAAAAACTACATACCCTTCTCGATGTCCCTCGAGATAAATGTAGTGCAATATTTTTGGCTGCATCATTTTTTTCTGCTACATTCAAAAATTTCATTGTTTCTTGATTTTCGAATCGACGTTGAGTGGTTAGACAGATTTGTTTTCCATACTTAGAAAATATTTTCTTACTATATTGAATTGTGTTTCTAATCGAAATTACCATTATCTAATATCTTTTTTAATAATTAAAATGTCATTATGCGATAATGTAAATTAATATGAAAAGAAACTAGTAAATTTTAGTAATTAGAAATCATTTTTAAAAATATGGTATCATAATACTACTCTACAGACCGAATTTAATTGTTATTATAGCATTTGTATAAGTATATAGACAAAATAAAAATAAGGGCTTAACTATAACTTTAAATTTTTCTTGCGTTTCTATTCGGTGGCGCCAAAAAAATAACCAAAAAATGGTTACATTGTTGAAGTTAAAAGTAATACGATGCTATCAATGTCAGATGTCATATTCATTATCAAAATACTTAAACTAGCTGTGACAGCGACTTACTTTGGGAGTCAAAAATATCTTATCCTATGTCACTACGTCTATCTATGAAATTACAATTGTAATCTGTGTGTATAAAGCACCATTATTACCCTTTTATTATATATCAGTCGTATCAATTGTGACTCCAAGCCATAAAATAAAAATAAAAAATCGTTTGTGACAATTGATATAAATGTCTGATGTCACATAAATGTATGCAAAGTAGAAAGAGAAATATGAAAATGCCATAATACCTCGTCTTTATAGCTTATAGCTTTGTACATCAAATTAACGCAAAACATTATAAAAAAAATAATTCATAATACATGCCAATAAAAGAATAAATTAAATAAAACACGAGTACTACTTTTACTTTTAGTATGAATACTTTATCATAAAACTTAATGATATGTTTGTATATTACATATTATTAATAGATACTGTCAAGTGTTACTGAATTTGTTGTATTAAGAACAAAGACTTAGCGATTGACTATATTATGCTTCTTTCGAGTTCAAAGACGTACCTTAGTGATAACTTTTGCAAGATGTGCTTATTAATAAAATGCCTCAAACGATTGAAAAGTTCGCAGCAATGGCTCAGTCGTCAAAGGGCAGATCCATACGTGGAAAAAGCAAAGATAAACAATTACAGGTACAATACATAATAATCTAAAAATAAACTCTTTGTTTTCCTAGAATATTAAGATTATATTACGTATTCATATTTTAATCATTTTTAGATGTCGTAGTGCGTTTAAACTAATAGAAATGAATGAAAAGACCAATATTCTACAACCTGGGCTAACTGTTGTTGATTTAGGAGCTTCTCCAGGTTCATGGACTCAAGTTGCCGTGCAAAAAACGAATGCTGATGGTTCTGATTCTGCAAAACCAAAAGGAATGGTGTTGTCTATAGACAAGTTACAAATTTTTCCAATAAAGGTAAGATATTTACATACAAATATTTTAATCTTCAATAATATATAAAATAATTAAGTTTTGTTATTGTAAAAAGCCAAGAGAAAAACCATATATCATGGGCTCTTGAAGGTTGGTAGCTGCAAACATGCATTGAGCATGAAAGTTTTTTTTACTCTTTTCTTACACACTTTCTGCCATAATTTTTTATAATAATAGTGTCCCTTTACAATTCTTTATTTCCAGGGTGCAACTATCATGAATAATGTTGATTTCTCAACAATAGAAGGACATGATAAGGTGATTACAGCATTAAATGGAAAGCCTGTAGATATTGTATTATCAGACATGGCTCCTAGTGCCACAGGAATTCGAGAACTGGATAAGGATAGAATTTTAGGTCTATGTTATATGGCCTTAAGGTTTGCTGCCCTAGTAACAAGGATAGATGGCAACCTTTTATTTAAAGTGTGGGATGGTAAAGAAGTCCCTATTTTAGAAATGGACTTAGAACGTTTCTATAAGAGTATAAAAATTTTAAAGCCAAAAGCGAGTCGGTCAGACTCATCTGAGAAGTTTATACTTGCTAGGGGCTTTAAAGGTATTCAGAGGCCACTAGAAAACGGGCGATGGGGATAAACATACACTCTATATTCTGCCATATAACCAATAAACTTGTTATTATAATAAAAAGCTTCAAATCTGTATACTTAGTAGATATGGTAGGTAGGAAATAAATGATAATGTTAAAAAACATAGTCTTCCAGATTTAGACATAGATGTAAGAATAATATATTTGCTATGTTTCATCAGCTCAAATTATTTTACAAGTTAATAGAAAAGGTATATCATAAGATAATTTTTTTACATTAAAAACAGTCTAATTGATGTTATTTTTAGTATAATGAAACAATTGATTATGTTATAATATATATTTAAATTTAGCATCATTATGAGGCGACAGATCAGTAACAATTTGTATGATTGTATTATAGCAGAACATATTAGGTACATAGTTGCTTACGAAAAATATACTTTTAGCATGTATTTAAAAATTTGCGTATGTTTTTATTTAAAACACTTATTAATTGTGTTTATACCCTATTTAAAATATTTCGTAAAACTAAGCGATGATCACATTTTTGACAGCGGCACCAGCGTAATCGTTTATTTTTGAAATCACAGAAAAACTGGTGCCAAATACTATTGTGCACGAACACAACCAAAAATATTACTCTCTAGAAATTTATCTACAAGATTATTTTTTTTATATACGTAGTGCTTAGACATTAAATATATTTCGAATTGAAAATAAGAGTTTTACTTCTGACTATTGGGGGTTTTATTTAGACGAACTGAGTTCTAGTGCCATGAGATAGTTTGTTCAGTTGCGCTGCAGAAAGCAAGCTAGAATGAGCAACATGGTCAAGCAGAAGTAAGCGTTCTCCTCTCTCGTCGTTATTAGTTACAGCCTGCGAGCATTGTCCTCCAGTTTCGAGGGCGAAACTGCTCACAGCACATATGGCGTAGATAAACGTTAACACGAATATCGCACACCCAAAATCTGAAACCATTTTAAGTTTTACATGATGTTATAAACCTTAGCTTTTATCGAAGTTCTTAGAAAGATTCCCGCGCAAAATTACATTACCATATACAATGCATATGTTTGGGGTAAGGCGCTGATAGAAGTCTGACGGACTTCACCATAACTTTAATTATTGACCCATACAATTTCAAAAGGTAATTCGGGATTTAACCCAGAACCTACTATATATCCAGGCCTACTTACGATAAATGTTATGTCCTCCGAAAAGATTAATAATGCACGGATAACCGTCGAACACAATAATGAAGTTAATAAGAAGGACCACTGCAATGCAGGCTGCCATGATCCAAGGCAAAACGTATTCTCTTTTATACTTGACGGCGCCATACAAAAGAGATATCGAACACATCAGATATATTGCTGTGAGTATCGTACTTGTATAAAGTATTACGACGGTAACTGAAAAAACAACGCAAAGGGGAAGTATTATTTTTTTATTTAATTCTTTAATAATTAAAAAATTCCATATAGGAGGAAATAAAGACTATAGCAGAGATGGTCATCAGTCATGGTGATAAGTCCAAATGATCTGCTGACCATTCCACTCATGTATTATATATATATATTACAGATATAGATATGAAAGTAGTGTATTAAATAACCACCTGAAGCAAGATGCTGAGCTTTGACAAATCTCGCCTGATTGTTAGTACTAATCACATCACTCTCGTGAAATATCACTTGATCTCCGTAACCCACACCGTAAAAACCTCGTCGTTCTTCTTCATCTTTCATGTCGTTGTGAAGCAATTGTAACATCTGTCCAAGGTGAGATATCCCAACTAATAATATTATGAGCACAAAAGATGATAGCGCCTGAGGAAAAGTTTTAGCAATTACTCAATAGTGTTTATTCATCCCGATTGATGAAAATATGTACTTACAATTTGATGGACGGCGATTAATATTGTGCCTTGACGTAGATTAAAAACATATAAGAAGTTGTTTAGACGGATCATCATCTTGTTACATTTCTTCGTTCTGGTAAACATTTGTTTTATTTATAGATTTACAGTAGTGATAGTGAGAGTGAAAACATTGTTTAGGTTTATAAGCAAAGTAAAGATGCGCATGTTATATTTTATCGATTTACTTTCAAGCGCGCATGTTAACACCGCGTCGTGTCGTTATTTGGCTCTTAATCAGAGGCGCCACTTAGGTCTCTGTCTAGTCACTAAAATACTGTGAACAAAAAATGGCTTATGGCCAATGGAAATAGCTATACATTCTTTTTTGTCTATGATAATATTTTAGAATAATAAACTCAATATTTTAAATGAAAAAGATATATAAGATTTCTTTGAATTTTGAGACCATCAATTTTGCAATTTTAGTTGATTATAATTATGCCTTTAGACAGAAATATCGACTGTATCGATACTTCTGTGTCTCATTAGAAAGTTTTGATCAAAATGTTCGAGGATTATCACTGTATCTTCCTCATAATCATCAAATGAAATGTTTTGCAACTTTTATTTGTGGAAAAATAAAATACAATTATTTAATTAAATTAGTTTTATTTCACAACTTACAGTAGAAGTGATAACGTTATGACTGTACCGAACTTTTAGCTGGTTTTAAGTATATTTGGATTATATTCAAACTCACAATAATTTTATATATAAATGAAAATGTATGTACAAAAGAAAAACACGTTTTTCATAAATAAACAATAGATAAATTTTGAAGACAGATAATATTTACAAAAATTTCATAACATGCAAACATTTTCGGATTACAAGAATATACTGCACCTAAGGTTAATTTGTGTATATAAATTGATTAACATAGAAATTAATACGACTTAGATTTATGTAGTATAATGTACTTTAGGTTACTAATTTTACAAGTACAAAAGTGAAATGTTTGAATCGCGGTATGAAGTTGCTTGTTTCTGTGGAAAACGTAGAGTTAAATCATACGTTTGTTTCACTTGGAAATGTGTTAAGTTACATCCTAGGGACGGATTTAAAGAAATTACAAATTATTTTGTGCATTGTTGGAATACTAGTGAATTTTAACATTCAAAACTATCACTTTATTATTGTTTCCTGAATTTGTTTACACTTCAATTGTGCTCGGAATTGTCGTTATTAGTAGGATTTCTATTTTTCTGTGCAAAATCTAATGGACAGATTTCATAGAAAGTCACGATAAAATGGTACAAAAATATCTTAAACTATCGAAGTATTGTATTCATCTGATTAAAGGAAGTCAGTCACAGGACATAATTAACATAAATGAGCGAGAGGTGTGAGGCAACTAAATAAAAATTACGCATAACAATTTTCAAGTTATGGCGCCCATGAGAAGAGCTTGCATAAATTGAAAAAGTATTTGAGAGATCGAAAACTACGACGACACAAACGAAAGCCCCATGGCCTTGATCTGTAGTCATCGTAATTCTTAATCCTTATATGGTTCATGTGAGGAAGTGTAATGAAAAATCTGTGATTTGCACCACATTGTCCACCAAATCGACTTAATACTAGGCACGTGACAATAGATACACACACTTTTGTCGTATCGAATATTATATGGACAATTCAATGGCGAAACGCCGTGCTACAAAATATTCACATACTATTCAAATAACTCACAATATTCACAACATGTTAAGTAACGTTAGCCTATACTAATAGCTTAAGATAGTCACAAATCCGTTGTCAATTACAGCCTATATTCTTTGTCAATTCATGAGTGTTCCCCCCTTGATAGAGGGTGTTTTTTTCAAGATTGGCCATTTTATATTTTTTCCTTTTAACATCAGATTTAGTTAATGTATTAGCTGCTTTGTTACCATCTTATGTAATCGTGCAAGAGTTCCTACCAGTACAATTAAGTCTGGTGTGATGGGGGTGCTTAGATGGTCTCGCGCGGTGGCGGTTCGGCGCAGATGATATGGCGTATGATTTGAGATGAGACTTGAGGGTGCTCGGCAAAGGAAGGCGCTCGAGTCCATATACAGATGTTCGAGCCACTATCGCACGACAGCACAACTCTTGGAGACTGAGGACTGAAATTACAATACAATGTAGGATTAAATGGAGCATACAAATTTGTGTCTGTTCTATTACCAATATACCAAGTTATTGATACCATACCAGGCAAATAGGTGACCAAAATTCTGTGACCTGCCCAACAACAAAATAAAATATACTTTGTTTGCCATTTGAACCTAGAAACCCTGAGGTGTTTTACCATTGAGTGACGTTATGTGAAGTACTTTGAGTGGTTACCCTACTGGTGGTATGACATTTAAGTACCTTTCTAAGATTAAATATGAGATTTCTGTATGTATGTATTCATAGGCACAAAAATACACATTATTTTACAACATTACTCTTGATGTTTCTTGACACTATTAATTATTTTTAGTCAGTGTTGAGTTAGCATGTAGTTAAGATAATAGTTACCTTTATTGCTCCTCCAAAGCCGTTCCATACCATTCCGATGTAGCGCCATTCTTGAAAGTTCACAGAAGCTCTCGCGAATGTTAAAATCACAAAGCGGGCTGACTTCAAAGAAGGCCATGTGATTTTTCGCTGCATACATTTCTGCGTCACGCTCTTGCACTTGCCTCTTGAATGCTAAGTGAAGTCGGTTGCCTACAAGCACCTTAGGAACACCTGGCGCATGCTGAAAGCATTTACTCATGATAATGATTAATTGCACTGTTTCACATTAAATACTGTCTATAGTTTACACAAGTATTACACATTTAAATAAAACACTTTAAAGGTTTAAAACGCGTAACTAACTAATATATCGCGTTTTAAACCGTTAAAGTGTTTTATTTAAATGTTTCACATTCTCTTTTTTGACTGTTGCATAATAGGACCATAGTCTGAATCTCAATGATCAGTGAATCAGATGTCGTAATGTCTCTGCTCTGTGCATCACAGGATAGCCCCAAATAATTTGTGATACACATAATAAAATTGTGTTTTAATCTAGGTGTGTCGAAATCTATACTATAAATCAAACTAATAAAAGAAATTGTATCAGGTCAGTTTCTAGATAATTTTTTAAGTAAAAAAAATACCTTTTCTACTTCTTCTAGCCATCTGTCAATACTATCAAAGGACCACTTGTTAGTTATGTCATAAACAAGAAGAATTCCTTGAGCACCTCTTGAATATGAACGGATGATTGTGCAAAATCTGCCTTGTCCTGATGTGTCCCACAATTGTAGTTTCACTCTTTTGCCATCTAAGAGTATAGTTGTTGTTTTGTATGCTTAAAACAGAACACAAGTGATATCTAATTCCAACACATACAAACATAATGTAGATAATTGGTTATATACATAGTAACTTACCACTACCACTGCAAAAAGGTGAGTCAGCTGATCCATCCTCTAAATCTTGAAGAATTTCTTGTTTACCAACATCAGAGTCACCCACAAGTAAAACTTTCAATAAGTAATCATATGATTTAGGTGCTGCAGGTGGTCGTCCTAAAATTTATAATTTCATAATTTGTATGTACTATCATAAAAATATTGTTACAATGAGTTTATTTTGTTTGACCTCCAGAATAGAGGAGGACAGACAAGCTTGAGTTTCACTTGATAGTAGGTGGAAAACCCCAGCCATGTCTCATAAAAATGTTCTGTCTGTATTTTGGCTTTTAAAATTTGGAAATTCACATATACAAACCTTGGTTTGTATATGTGTAACACTTTTCATCTGTGAACAATAGTTCATGACCTAGACAGAATTACAATATCTAAGTCTAGCAATTATGTACATATCATAAATAATAATATATTAATCAACATACATACCAGGTCTTTGGTGGTGAGATCTAGGTAGAGTTGTGCTGCCGTTAGATGCGACTTGTCCAGTCGCCTGCTGCGGTGCTGCTACCATACTATTTGCACTAAACATACTTTCCATGAATTCCTGAGTTTCAGGTGGCTATTATCCCACACTAATGTATACATAATATCGACCAGTATTTAATCCTTTTCAAGATCCATGTATAAGATAAAAAAATATATAGATTTTTAAGTAAATAAAACTATGAATTCCAATGCACTAGATATTAATGTAATTTACGTTTCAATACGCAAGCCTATAGAAACTTCGTCAAAACACGAAGTGATCTAAAGTTGAAGACATACGTTATATGGAATTAATTTCTCATAGCTTAAAGTTGTATGAAAATTAACAGAAATCTGTTTTAAATTTAAATACGTTAAATGCAATTAATTTGCAATACAAAAACAACACAATGTCCACGAAAATGAATCTTCGACTATACAAATTGCAATCTGACAATTATCAGCTGTCATTAACCACAAGTTTGACAAAATAAGGAGATTAACAGACTATACTCAAAATCTTGGACAGTATATATTATATGTATGTTTACTTTAAATTGCAAATAAATGAGTTTCGCCAAAATTATTACAAATTAACATAAATAAATAATTACAGCATACTTAAAGAATTACTTCAAAAGCACTAAATCCTATCTCTACTGTGATCTTTAGATTATGTGTGGTAATACTTGATAATAATAACATAATCTGAAGCCTAAATTTCTAACTTTTATTAGTATATATTAAATGATATTGTTTCCATGAAGAAATATGTAAAATATTTTTGTTTGTTTATCATTTTGGACAGTCGCAATCGATAACGGGAACCAATGAACTTTTATAAAACTTAAATTACTACTTTGTTTTTGGGGACACCATGACCTTTCGAAATCATTGGCCGCTATCTATATTTATCAATAAACTGTCATCGTAATCTAAAATAAAAACTCCATGTAAGAAGTTACAAAATATATATTTTGTAAATATTTAATTATCTTAATACATAGGTTAGAGATTCCAACTTTAATATGTTTTATATTATAGAAAAATGTAATAAAAAATAGACAAATGAAGCGAAAGTTTCACTCCGGTAGCTATGATTGTCATAGTATAATTGAAAATGCGTTAAGTTCAACTTATTTAAGATAAGGTTTAAGGTTCGGTATTTATTATCTTAACGAAAGCACAGACAGAAAAAGGTGATATAATATCTTTTGTAGTCATTGTTGATTAATAATCATCATAGCCAGGAAGCGGGAAGCCTCTGCTGTATTTTTCAATATTCTCTCTGAGACTGTGAACCTTTTCCTTGAACTCTGCGTTCTCTTCAATTACTTTATTAAAATCTACAAGTTTTGGTCCCGATATTTTTGTAATTTCTGCTGCAAGTTTTAGTGCTTTGTCTATAAAATCTACAACTCTATCTATGTCTGCCTCCTTAAGGCCTCTAGTTGTTAGGGCCGGTGTACCTGTAACAAGAATATATGTTTAAGAAATGCATCCTGGCAGTATATGTACTATAAGATCATATTATATACGTGCAAAACTATCACAGGAAGTAAGATTTTTCGATATTATTAATATCCGTATAGTAATATATTCCGCATTGGAAAACGATTTTCTTTTTTAAAGTGATGTAATTTTTTAATGAAGAGCAAAAAGACACATTGTCATTATACATGGTCTTTAGTGAAGTAAAACATCGTGAGGTAACGTTTTAAGAGCCAAAAGTTCGACGTTTGTCATTGACCAACAACACGAATTGTTTATCACGTACCCTGGCCTGTACACTAAATTAAAAGGCCCATATCCCAGAAGTGGGAACAGTTAAACGGCTAAAATATAGATGAGTAAACACTCTTTGTTAGTAATTGAAATAAGTATGGATATATTAATACTAATGTTATTGAACCAGTTAATTTATCTATGATTAATAATAACGGCATATAATACGTAAATAATATTTATTGTTGATTCAATGCCTTGTTTGTGTTACAGTACATCAATTGATTAGTTTTTGCGATAACACAGTCCTCACGCAACTTCTTGACGCAATATTATATTCGTTCGCCGTAAACCTATTTTCTTATTAGTCGTCGTTCAATAACAAAATCGAACTTAACAACAACTTTAAATTTACATTTTTGCTTGAAAAACATGATTCAAGTTATTTATAAATGTTTTCTTTCAAAATCCTACAGACAATGTTAAGTTTTCTTATATCTTTCGATATTGAAACTTATTTATGAGTTAAATTAAAATTCCAGTTGAATTTAACAAAGTAAACAATACTCTAAAAATGATGTATGATTGTCAACTGACCTTTAGACAATTTTTTAAAACTTTCCCAAATAAAAAAATAAATAATCAAAGGCTTACCAAGGCGAATACCGCTGGGATTCATGGCACTTTTGTCACCAGGAACAGTATTTTTGTTGCACGCGATGCTACAGAGTTCCAGTATACGTTCCGCTCGCGCACCACTCAGGCCAACGTTGCGAACATCTACCAACACGATGTGTACATCAGTACCGCCTGTGGCAATCTTGTAGCCGCGAGATATTAATCCTTCACATAGTCTCTTAGCGTTTTTAATTACCTGGAAACGTAATTTAAATGTAATTATTTCTCTATAAAATATCAAGCAAATTAGGTTTGTAGTTAAGACAGTTTCAAGTATGAGAGTCGTTTTTCTTTAAATCTTCTGTTATTTCTAAAAATAATTTGTAAGATCTCAAGGCAATTTGTTGTTTAGAGCGTCAGGGAAGAAAACAGTTTGGTATGATAGAGGACAAACAAGCTCAGTGTTTATTGATGGTGGGTGAAATACCTCAGTCATATAACATCTAAACAAATGCACTTAGACCATTTATTATAGATTCGGTTTGGATCATCGTTTGAAATTTATACAATATGTTTAGGTGGATTGTCATGCAATACTCCACAACTGCAGATAAGAGAAACAGTTTTTTGACAGATACTTCTAAGTTTCACACACCTGTGTTTGATATTCAACGAACTCCGGCATCGTTGCCTGCTTCATAGCTGTAGCAATTGCAGCTATTGCATGGTTATGGGGCCCTCCCTGCAACCCAGGGAACACTGCCATATTAATCTTATCTTCCAAGTCGTACATAATTTTCACTCCCTTAGCATTGACTGAGCGAACTCCTTTACGATAGAAGATCACCCCAGCACGAGGTCCTCTAAGTGTTTTATGAGTAGTTGTAGTCACAACGTCGCAATATTCGAAGGGACTTGGAACTACACCTGCAATTTTAATCCAGCATAAGTTTTATTAGTCTTACATGTCCAATAAAGGAAATACTTCTGGTAAAGCATTTTAGATTGCAGATATTGTAGAAATGTCTGTAGAAATGTGCCTGGCGATTGCTTCACCATCTAAGCCACGGTGTAACCTAATGGCGAAATGTTATTGCGACCATAATATTGAACTTGCGATTGTTGTGTTATTTGTTTGCGATACCTATCAATGCTTTTCAGAGTAAGAAAAATCATCAAAGATCAAAGTCGATTGTTTTAATAATTTTTTTTTATACCATATACATATATACTTCAAATTAAAAAATATCATCATGTTAAAACTTTACATATTAATTGTTCTTGGTGGTAGTTAAGATAACAAGAAACAGATAACACAACCAGTACTCCATTGACCAATATTAGATATATCTGGTTCATATTATCATTATGATAGCAAGTTATTGTTTTAAATAAATACTATGCTTGCATCTTATAGACATTAGTAAGTAGATGTTCGTATTACAATTGTATTATTAGATCGATTATTGAATAAGAACACAGAAAAAATAATATTCCAAAACATTGACATTCAAGCTTAGACAAGAGAAGCAGTTGCCAAGCCTAAGAATTACATACTAGCCCAATGTACCAATTGAGCTAGCATGTCGCTAACTATGTTCATTGAATTACAAACGAAATATGAGGCTGCTAGACGCATAGTGGCCAAAAAAGATGATTTTCAATAAGGAGGAAATAAAAATGTGCATTCAAGTTAAAATTAGTTCGTACTATTATTTGTGACTGACCGCTTCTGTAGCCAAATGGTTAAACGTATTGCCTAGCATTGCGTTATGGGCAAGAGTCGAGGGTTCGAATTCCAGGGGAACAAAAAAAAATTGTTTCGGTCGGGCAGGGCACAGAAGTCTGATCAACTACTTGCCTGTTTTTTGACTATGAACTTAAGACATAAAATTGCAGTTAGGCTACTCTGTCTCTAGTGGCGTCATATGTATGTAATAATACCTGCAGCAACAAGACCGGATATGTGTGCCATGTCTCCCATCAAATATGAACCATTTTCATTTGCAATTTCTTTAAACCTCTTGTAGTCAAGGCACCGTGAATAGCAACTTATCCCAGCAATGATGAGGCGTGGCTTGAACAATCTTGCTGTTTCTGCCAATTTGTCATAGTCGATAAGACCCGTAGTTGCATCTACCTGTGGTAGAAAAAAATATTTAATTCTGCACACATAATATTTTTCTAATATAATTTTGTATATTGGTTAGTGCATGTGTGTCTTTTACTAAACTTACTAATGTCTGTGTAGTAAATCAGGCTAAGTAATTCCAAATTACGCAATAAGCATGTTGCAAGTAATGACATTACAAATAAGGTTACATTTACTCTTAGGAGTGATTAATCAGAAATGTTAATGTGATTTAATACACCAACCTAAATAAAATAGTTTATACCTTTAAAATTATTAGTCAATGAAGCAACTACTATAGAAAAAAGCATACTTTCTATTTCACAAAAAGTGTGGGATATCTCGAATAACTGCTGTGCGTCCCCTTCACTTGTAATGTTACATGATACAATATGAAAGCTGTCTCTACTCTCAAAATCTGCTTTATTGTTTTTTTTTCTTCACCTAAGCTATGGATCTATGTTGACAGAGTTAAATTTTAAATAATAATACTTGTTTTAAATTGGTAGAAAATAATACTTACTTTATAGGGCATGCTTTCAAAAAATATAGATGTGGCTGAAATTTTCTTTGTAGCAGTAAAGAAACCATGGGTTAGATGACCTCCATCGGGTAAATCAAGACCCATAATACGACCGTGTGCTTCAACAATGCCAGTGTATACAGCAAAATTTGCTGGTGAGCCTGAAAATATTGATGAATTATTTAGTTGTTAAGTATGAAAAAAGTTAATCTGTTTTGAAAAACTTTCTTAAAAACTTTACCAGAGTATGGTTGGACATTAACACCCCATTCCTCGGGATTAAGACGGTAAGCTTCTAATGCTCGTTTTTGAGCTAAGATTTCTATTTCGTCTATGTATTCATTTCCCCCATAGTACCTGTAATAAAATTTTTATATAAACTTGTACTTAGATACCACTTTATAATTAATAAAAAATAGCTTTAAATGTATCTTACTTTATAAATTATGGCAAATAAAGTGTAATTTTAAATATTGTAAAGGTTTTTTACCGTTGATTTGGCATTCCTTCCGAGTACTTATTGTGGAGACAGGAACTCAAACATTGCAAAACAGGAATTGAAGTAAAGTTTTCAGATGCAATCATTTCAAGACCACTTTTCTGACGCTGTTTCTCATTTTTAATTATATCAAATAATTCTGGGTCTGTGTCCCGAAGGTTACCATTAAGTAAGTTATTCATGCTGCTAGTAAATCTCCTTGGAGTAGTTAAAGTCTAAAATAATAAAATACAATTTTTATATTACTTGCAAACTAATTCAGCTATAGCTAATCCTGTGTCGAACTGAATGTGAATTAATAGGAGGCAATTTCGATAGCACTTTAATAAATAATATCCAGCCTCGAGGTCGCCGATACATTGAACTTTTACTGATAAGGGAATAACGCAATCAAAAACAAAAATGTATCTTTAATAAAACCTCACGTAAAATTATCACACGCGTATTTGATATTCTATATAATAATAAATTATTTAATAATATTAAAATACGGCGTAGGAACCAAACTTTATTTTTAAAAACTTCTTACTTACGAAAATTCTGGTGAAACTCGAGTAGCGCATACGCTTGTAAAATGTGGAAATGTTTTAAATTTAACCTAGCAGGATAAGAGTCGTCGGAGGTATTAAAGTTAAACTTCTAACAAAACATGTCAAGTTAATTTGAAACTTTAGTAATACTTTACCAAACTTACCACAACGTTGACTTTTCTTTGTATGTTTGCAGACGACTCACGCAAAAACCAGAAATAATTCCCTCGAAAGCTCCGAGAAACATCTTTAAAACAATATTTCGGAATTGTATTCCACATATCTTCAAGTCTTTAAAACAATCCAATCCAATTATTTCTGCTGTTGTATATTTCTTTCTGAAAACATTTATCGTTTTATCAATTTCGATAACCCATTATGAACTTTATGTAACTCCAACAATGAAACGCTGCTAACGCCACTTTGACGTTTGTATAATTTTTATAGCTGTCAAATTTTATTTGAAATTTGGCGCCCTTAATCTTTAAGGGTTAAGCCGCATTCACACTTGACTGATGTGACCTGTTGTGTTGCATCAGCCTAATGCGGGGAGTTTGAAACATTCACGCTAGTCTTGCGCGTATATTGTGACGGCGTCTGTCTTGTCGCATCAATTATAACGTTTCAGTTTTGTTTACGGTGGAGGAGCGAGATGGTTTACCGACGCCATTACACGGCATGGCTTTTCTCTTTATGGATTATGCGCCTGTGCTACTTCGACAATGCAAATATCTTTAGTCGGCACTAAGCTCGTACACATACGCCTCATAATGATGCACGACATTTTTACATGGACGGGAAGGGCACTAATAGCAATATTATAATGTCGAGATATTTTTCAAATAAATACTTACATAACAAGTTACGAGTAACAATGTGAATATCTTATTTTTAAGAATGGTAATTATCTTAGAAATATTGATAAAGTTCCTTTTCTAGAACAATGGCTGTTTTAATTCAAATATGTTCCGAAGGCGTCAGAACACGACGTATACATATGAACACTAGCAATTACGTCGCAACAAGTCACGTCACAGCATGGCAGCCAAACATAAATCCGTTAGGCGTCCTTCAGTTTGTAGCCTAGTAATAAATTTAGAATTGAAGTTGAAACTGAAAGATTATTTATGTTTATTATTGAGCATTCGCGCTACACCGGTCTACTCCGGTCTTCGCCGAAACACACTGCATAAAATACACTTCAGGTAAGTTTCACCTTAATGGCTCTCTCATAGATAAAGCTTAAATACATTTATTTAAACAAACATTCGGCTGTCATTCTATCTTGACTTATTAATGACTCCTTTACAAAACGGTTCAATGTTATTATGTTTCTGCTTATTTACTACGTCACGTTTGACTAGTTCAGGACAACATATTAATAAAATTATAGGTGTTCATTCGGCATTAAATATATTAATTACCTAGTTTTACGACGTGCACTGTGTACTTATTATAATTTAACATAAACTAGACAGTACAACTGTAAACGACATTCTGTTACGAAGATGTTTTGAGGTTAACAACGCGGATGGAGTAATGTTGACAATTATTAAGCCATTGTTTTGCTGATCTGGATATACACAGTTGTAGTCGTACACAATTTGTAATAAAGCATTGTAGAGCAGCTAAATGCTCTCAATGATGTAGGAATATTTATTAATTTGAATTAAAACAAAAATTAAAATGTTAAATTCAATTGATTTGATACATACAAGCTGCAAAACAGTTATAAATTTGATGTAAAACTGATTGAAGTTTTAATCTATGGAAAGTTTTTAATCAACAAAACAGAAATTTCCCCATTAGATACTTAGTTATTTAATTATGAATTAGTTCCTATTTTATATTAGTGTATCTCTAATATTTTCTTTGTCCCTTTATATTATGAAATAGCCAAAATGCTTGCTTACTAATAACTGTTAACATTCTCAGGAAGGATTTTGCTGAGAATCAAAAACTGACAATTTTTATTAAGAACCTTTTAAAATAAACAAGATTTAACTAACATTTTTGGCAGTCTTTCAAAATATTCTTGTCTAATTTAAATATTTTTTCTCAATTTCGTTTTTTTTTATTACTTTCCTGATTTGGGTTAACGAAACGATAAATATTTTTTTCATACTAAAAATTCTTTAGTAGATATAATAATATTTCTGCAATTATTATTTGACGAAGAACGAGTTTTTACAAATACTTCGTTAAAAACAAAACTATTTCGAAAATTTCCCTAATAAGGACAAGATCTTAGGAAAAACTAGGGTGCCTATATCTCTTGCATATATAAAATCGAAGTGGCTAAAATTAGTATCTTCAACTGTGTATAGTTCAATAAAATTAGGCAGTTTAGAAGTCAACTTTTTGACATCAACTAACTCTGAAAGCAAGTCTCCTTTTCCATAAAATATAGCAATGGGCGCAGTTATCTTTTCTACAGGATACGATGGTGGCGCATGTGTACCATATTTTTGTAAATTTAAGAGTTTGTAATCGTACTGTCGGAAATAACCAGACCTCACCAGCTGGGCGTAGTGGACGTATTGTTTAACAGAGGATCCAGCAGGAAAATGGTTATAAATAACTGATAAATGTTCAAAATTGGTTTGCTCAATATTAGAGCCTCCCATGACAGACGCAAATTGTTGACAAAAAATAAACGCACCTAAGTTATGTTTGCAAAAAGCCTTCTGATATAGTTTTACTAGAGGGGAGTCTGGAAATATCTCGTGTATGTCCAGTATCTTGAAAAGTTCATGTACTTCCTCAAATATCGGTACTCCGTAACGTATCGGAGATATTATGTTAGACATCCAGGCTACAGACGATAGTGAAATCATGAGATTGATTTTTTCATTATACTCTGGTAACAATGAACACATAACATAGAAAGCCGTAGTTCCTTGAGAGTGTCCAATGTATGTCAACGTTTTTCTTTGGGTTTTTTCAAGAACAAAATCAATCATAGTAGGTAGATCTATGAATCCTATTTCATGAAAACTGAAGTCCCAAAATTGTTTCTCAGATGGACTAGTGTATATGTTAGACCGGGAGTGTTTAGTACCTCGGGCATTTCCCATCCACACGTCGTATCCCTTTTGCGCTAATAGAAACGCTATTCCAGCGTTGACACCAGGTGTTACTAAGTCATCTGCACTACAAAGTAACCCATGCATAACAAAAACGACAGGGCCATGTCCAGGTATTCGAAACATTTTTAATCTATAGCCATCGTTGGTTATTACTGTATATTCCTCTGACGTGTAATTATTCTTCTTTATCAATTCTGTAATATTCAAATAATTATCTTCAGTGTCCACACTTACGTCTGTCGATGTTACATTCGTATTGATAGGATTTTTCTTGACGAAGTTCATAAACTGATTAAAGGCCGAATCATTTGAAAAAGTATCTGTTAAAATATTGTTTCCACAAGAGACTTCGTAATTAATAATTAGTAAAAGAAGACATATGCCGCCTCTAAGTCTAAAATAATGTATCATATTGTCCGATTTTAATACAAAAAAAGGAGTCACGGGGAAATAGAAAATGGCTTAACATTATATACTCCTACGAATTAAATGTACCGTACGTCAGGTGTTACTTGTGGGTGTTACAAATAGAAAATCTTTTTGTCATGTAAATTGTAATACCTATGTTTACAGGCTGTTATAAAGTGTTATAAAAAATAATATGCAATAATACGTGAAAATAATGAAGTTTCCAGCAATATATTTCTGATCATTTTGATAACAAAAAAGATTTTTTCTTCAAAATTAACACTATTTATGTGTAATAGTCACAGTACTGACTTATACATTTCTTTATTTAAACTAGTTTATTATTTTAACATTGTTTTCTTATAAGGACATCCTTTACACGAGACCCATGCCATTTCCTTAAACAAACAAAGTTAGAAACAATTTCATTGTACTATCAAGGTTTACCCAACAAAGCCGTATTGTTACGTTTCAGACAATTAAGGTACTTGTACCACAAAAGTAAGCTATTTACAATTTCGTGTATTACGCACAATATGTTAAAAGTTAAAAGGCAACAACCCAAGCGCCATGGTGATTTATTATTCGAAAAAGTTTTGCCTATATTTAATTGACCATGTGGTCACTAAGTCCTTGATGATTATAGCTTTTACCATAAATAAAAAATAATAATATAATGGAAACCACAGTTGTTCATTCGACGGGATAGATTTGGTGTCATCTACACCAGTTCTTACATACCATTTAGGTACATCTGAAACATGAGAACAAGAAGAGAAACAAGAAGAGAAGTAATGATTATAATCTAAATCTGCTGTTAATTATGTTCAAAAATAATATAATAAGGTTCATAATGTGTAAATTTCTAATTCTATAAAATAAATAAGTTTTAAAAATACAATCTTATCTAATTTATATAATTCTCGTGTAACAGAGTTAGTTACTGTAGTCCTACACAACGGCTTAATCGATTTTTATGAAATATGCAGTATTATATACATATTTAGTCGGTCTAAGAACTGGTTACTATATATTTTTTATTCATCTTAAGACTTATCCATGCCTAACATTTGTTTTTTATTTCTTGACAATTTTTAAATTTATGTTTTATAATGTGGCATTAAAAATTACATACAACACTTAGTTTTCACTCTTCTACCGTCAACCCGCTTGTTAACTAAAAAATTGTCATATTATCATTGTTTATCGAGGTATTCGGCCGACGTGAGCGAGAAGAGGTTCTCGACGTTTCGCCAATACGACCGGACGGCATCATCAGGAGATGTTAGCTCCTTAATTATTTGAAGAATTAAATAACTTTTATAACTAATTCTTCGGTCGAACAGCTCGAAAAACAATGATATGCTGAACGATGGCCGTGAAAGCCTCACAATTTGTTAATCAATTATCACTTGGCAAATTATCCACACCAGTCGTCTACCGCTGTTAGGTGTTTTGTTTTTTTTATATGTCCTCGTCGTACACAGCGCTCCTTTATACCTACAGACAGCATTACCGGCAATATTTAATTGAATATTAAAATACAAATATAAAGAACAAAAAAAAAAACTGCCCAAAGCTTGTTCCAGGTTTAGGGTGGCTTGCTACGCTTCGGCTCGCCCAAAACGCCCGGTTAGTATTCGTGGCTCCTTAGGAACACAATACGTAAGAGTCCAATCAAAAAAAAAAAAAATACATTTCAAATAGATCGACAAAGCATCATTGCTGTTCATTGAATAGCCTGAGGCGCGTAAGAACCATATCTAACTACAGAAACAGAAAATTGTTCCCACATAGTCGACGATTTTACGAACAAAAATGTTTTTAAAAGTATTCGTACAACGTCCTAGGACCTTTTACTTATAAATTGCTGAGAAGGACTTTTAAGCAAAAGGAAGCGTCTACTTTTTACAACAATACGTTTACTTTTCATATCTTGATTATATTTAATGTTATATAACTCAAACGAATTTTATTTTGCCTTAACAAGGAAGTTTTTCATCAAAGCTTAATTACCACCTTGTATCAATTGAAAAACTCAGAAAAACACGAGAGTGATCATCTTGTACTATCGTCTAATATATATCAATTGTTATAAATAAAGAAAGAAGCTAGTAACATACACTGAATTATGAGATAAGTCATTTGTGATTGCCGCTAATGCCTACACTAGTTCAACAATTTACAGCAAAAGCTGTCTGTAATAAACAATAATCTCAAAATTATATTTATTCCTTTATAAAAACCAGGAAATAGGAAAAGATAAAAGTAAATAATCTCTTTTTGTGTCTAATAATATTTTATTTAGTAACGATCAACATATTAAAATATTTCAAATTATAAAGATTAGAGACAACTGCTCGATTCTATTGACTAAAGTAGACTTATTTTGTATAGTTCCCCATTAATGACATGATTTTTGGAAACAGTAGAATGCCTTTATCTCTTGCATATATAAAATCGAAGTGGCTAAAATTAGGATCTTCAACTGTGTACAGTTCAATTAAATTAGGCAGTTTAGAAGTCAACATTTTGACATCAGCTAATTCTGAAAGCAAATCCTCTTTTCCATAAAATATAGCAATCGGCGCCGTTATCTTTTCTACAGGATAAGATGGTGGGGTATGCGTACCATATTTTTGTAAATTTAAGAGTTTGTAATCGTATTGCTGGAAATAACCAGATTTTACCAGTTGGCCGTAATGAACGAATTGTTTAACAGATGACCCAGCAGGAAAGTGATTATAAATAACTGATAAATGTTCAAAATTAGTTTGTTCAATGTTGTAGCCACCAATAATAAACGCTAATTGTTGACAAAAAATAAAGGCGCCTAAGTTATTGTTACAAAAAGCCTTTTGATATAGTTTTATTTGATGAGAGTCCGGTAATAACTCGTATATGCCCAATACATTTAAAAGTGCTTGCAAGGCCTCAAGTATCGGTGCTGTATACCGTAAAGGAGATCTTATGTGAGACAACCAGGCAACAGCCGATAGTGACATCATAAGGTTAACTTTTTCGTTATATTCAGGGCGCAACGAACACATAACATAGAAAGCCGTAGTTCCTTGAGAGTGTCCAATGTATGTCAACGTTTTTCTTTGGGTTTTTTCAAGAACAAAATCAATCATAGTAGGTAGATCTATGAATCCTATTTCATGAAAACTGAAGTCCCAAAATTGTTTCTCAGATGGACTAGTATATATGTTAGACCGGGAGTGTTTATTACCTCGGGCATTGCCCATCCACACGTCGTATCCCTTTTGTGCTAATTGGTACGCTAATCCAGCGTTGACACCAGACGTCACAAAGTCATCGGCACTACAAAATAGCCCATGCATAAGAAAAACAACTGGGCCTTGTCCAGGTATTCTAAAAATTTTCAATCTATATCCATCGCTTGTTACAACTGTATATTCGTCCACAGCATAATTATTTTTCTTTATCAATTCCGTTATATTTAAAGAATAATCTTCACTTCCTGCGCTTACATCGGTCAATTAAACATTTGTATTGATAGAATGTTTCTTAACGAAGTCAATAAACTGCTCAAAGGCAGTATTAAACGGAGTATCGGTTAAGATATTGTTTTCACAAGCGACTTTATAATTCCCACCGATAATACAAAGAAGAAACAATGTCCTCCCTTCATTCATAATTTAATACCTACGTATTTTTTATCATGAGTGAAAATGAAGGTACGAAAGACACGATGAAGATAGAATTTATACGATGGCTTAGGAATTTATACTCTTTCAGAACATATGTATCTTACGTTCGGTTCTGCCAGTTGGATTTTTCTGTTTTATAGGTAAATAGCAAAGTCCATCTCTATAGGATGTAGTAAAACGAAAGGTAATAAATATACATTCAATGTATTAAATAAAAAAAAACGTCGATAATAGCTTTAATATCTATATCAACATTATAAAGCTGTAGAGTTTGTTTGTTTGAACGAGCTAGGCTCTGGAACTACAAGTTCGAATTAAAAAAAATAATTTACTGTTAGATAGAACATTTGTCGAGAAAGGCCTATATAATACCACGAAGCAAACAACACAAGCTAAGAAACAGTGAAAATTAGGAAAATTATTCATCTTTGAGGGTTTTCGTTGCTAGGCCTGCGAAAGCGGTTCAAGAAAATAAAATATGATAGAACTATTCCTCTATAAATAAACTAAAAAAAATGTCCACGGCAGTATATGTAATCTTTAAGATTAACTCGCAAGAACGACGGGACGCGGATGACGACGAAATTTTGATGGCGAAAATATCTAATTCACGCAGACTAAGTCACGGGCACAGTAAATAAGTTATATATAGCGGCTAGTACTATAACGAGTTGAGCCAAGAAGAAGCATGAGGGTCGAGATCTGTTTTTTATTTTTTTTTCTCTCAGGACATCCTGTAAGTATTTCAGACAATTTCCATCAGCAAACATATTTCAGATCAAACTAATTGTATAGTGTATAATTGTATTTCCAAGGTTTATTAAATAAAAACGACATTGTTGTTTCAAATGTTCCTCACAAAATTTTTAGGAAATATTTGAATGCTTTGTTTATATGATCTCTTTATATATATATAATATTTTTTTTGACACGTTCCGTTTTGCTTCCCTTACAAATTGAGCTACTGTGTCAAAATATGCATGCGAGCCATAAAGGCCGTGGCTGATATAGCGTTTTTAAAGTAATCATTAATAATCTTTTTAATACTCATTTACAAAGTTTAATAATGTGTCATTTAGGTTATATATTGTAGTAAAGATCTATGTAATATATAACATTTAGGGATATAGATATAGATAATACATAATATCAATATAAATTGTCGTTAAGCTTAATTGGTAATAAAAAGGCTTTAATTGACACACAACGAAGTAGAGTTGGTGACCTGTATTTATTTATAGTTTGAAATGAAGTTTACACAAGGGTGATATAAATAATATCGCTCATTTTAGTGCTTATTGAATAGGTCATAATATGTGGCATTTCGTCAATTTCGGCACGACAAAATGTATATTTCTTGCAAAATGAACATATTATCACCTCACTTTGCAGATCTGTGGTTTTTAAATTGGACTTTATTAGTACTTAAATTATACAGGTAGACGTTCTCTGTGGGAAACATTTACAACAAAAAGCAAATACTACTGTAATGCGTCTTTATTATATATATTGAAAACACGGACAATGAATAGACGAAGTTACATTTCGTCACAACGTTTACTTAAAAAGTAATAAACAATCTCTTGAGAATTGCATCTATTGAATGGCATAAAAAAGATATAATTAAAAAATCGAAAATAAATTGAAAAATTTTTCTACTCGGGCAGGACTTGAACCGGTATCGTCAGCGTTTCGTGCTGATGCTCTTTATTTTCGATTTTTAAATTATATACAAACTTCATGTGCAATAACAAGTAAATAATAATAAAGTTTTCAAACATAACAAAGATATTCAAAACGTCCACTACAGTGAATATGGTAAATCTTATTCTCCTTACGGTTTTTCTTTATCACAGTATTTTTATATTTTGATCTTTTAATCTACACAATTATTTATTTTATATTAGGGAATATGTTTACTTCATTATTTAGATATACACAATATTATTATAAATTCTTTATTTTCATTGGTCTAATCTTTATGTACAATCTAAACACATTTCTACTTAATATTAAGTACAATTACGGGGATGACTTTTAAAGTATTAATTGATCATTAGTTATGCGTTAATGTAAATTTCTTCCCGATCGAAAGTCGCGGAGTCTTTGGGTGGGTGTTTTAAAGAGTTTTTTAAATAGGAAAATCGATGGAAGTTATAATAATACTCGGTGCCATCTGGGGAGTATTGAGGATAGAGGGTGTAAGCGGGAAACTCGAGTTCGTCGTAGGAGTTCGCCAGAGCGTGTCGGGCGAACTCCTCTTTATATCGTCATGATTGTTCTTTATAGGCTTGGCGTTTAGTGCACTTCTCCTTCAGTATGTAACATAGAGCGATGGCGATCAAAACAGCTATCGCGATGGCCATGCTTATGCTTATCCAAATTATCTCTTCGTTGATACCGCTGGTTGACTTTCCTTAAACAACGTAAGACATCTATTACTAACCATTTATTTTTTTTTGTGGTATTATTGCTGGTGAGGCCTCCGTTTTTAGAAGCGTAAGCGTCAAATATATCATCGTGTTCATAACATTAGACAAACTATTGACGTTGAACTTTTATTTTATAACAAGATAACTCTTCAAAATTTACAATTATCGCACAAGAGCTTTTGTATATTTTTTCGGACAATTTACTAGGGAACATTACTGCGGATTTTTTTGGCTTTAAAGCATTGTCTGCAAGTATTAACACTACTCCACACACATTAATGGTGTTCTGTTCTGTACATACCTCCCATTTTGTTAGAATATCCACCCATCTTCCCAGCGACGCGACCCGAGGCGCTTCCTGCCAATACGAGGACAGCCCCCGTCCGCAAATAAATTCGACCTGGAAAATTTTAATACATTTTCTTAGTGTTTGTAAAAACACGAATTTATAGTTATAGTTAGAAAAACTGTAAAAGGGTCCCCCCCGGCCGGGGGGGGGGGGCAACATAATAGGGGAAAAAAAAAAAGTGGGTTTTTTGGGGGGGGAACAAAAAAAAAAAGGGTTTTTTTCGGGGGGGGGGGTTTTTTTCCGGGGGGGGGGGGGGGAAAAGGGGGTGGCAGGGGGGGGGAAAAATTTAAAAAAAATTTAAATTACCGTTCTTTTAAAAAAAAAATTTTGTGTTTGTTAAAAAACGGCGGAAACTTATTTGTACTCCTAATATTAATTCACGTTATGAAAAATGGAAAAAGAAAAGTTATTCTTTTGTTATACATAGTGATTTGCACAATTGAGGTAAACTGAGATGTTTTTTTAACAGTCACACTTCATGGTAAATTAAGGTAAAACAATTGGTTTTATATGATATCATCTGACCAATGTTGAAAACACTTTATTTAATATACAACGATGTTACATATTAATGCCTAAGATATCAAGTAAATATTCTTTTTTACTTCATAAGAAAAACACTATAAACCAGAAACGATAAAAACTTTAGGCTACCTGAGTTTCCTTATGAACATCGATCTTATCAGTTAACATGGGTATAGTCATAAGGTACAGACAAAATTAAATTTAAGATAGAGGAAGACAGGTAAGCCTGGTTATCCCACCCATATAACATCTAAACAAGATGCGATGACGAATTATTTTGGCTTTGGATATTCGGAAATCGGCAGAGTGAAACCGAAACGCGACTTCACGACTTTTACATCTGTAGACGGTTGTTCGTGACTCGGACGAATTTCGATATTCCTACCACTAATTTCATATCCCTATTTCCAGATGAAGTCCAACATGTTTTAGAAATATTATAAAGTCGCGATTCGTTGATTATTAGCATACATTGCTAGACATTACACCAACGAGCCCATCTAATATTTACTAAATCTTAAGCTTTATCTGTTTCTTTGCGAAGATTAGATATAGGTACCTACCGATTACGTGCGCCATGGCTTGTTTTTTTTTCTGTTTTTTTGACAACTAATTAAAAAGCTCGAAGATAATCGCTGTTGGTTGTGACGCTACAGCACTTCAGTTAGATCTGAAAAGATAATAAGTTTTAAAAGAGCTCGCGAAACGCGAATTAAAATTCAAAGTGATGTTTGCATGTATATAAACATGTTTATGACTGCAATAACCAGTTATCTAGTTAACTTACAACCTAGAACACACCGTGTAGATTCATATATGTATTATTTGAATATAAACAGTTTGGATATTATCTTTTTGCTATGAATAAGTGGAAGATGACTCTTCAAAAGACATGACTGCCTAAAGCTCGGTTTAGGTTGAGGGTGACTTGCTAAACATACATTGAGCAAAGGTCTACAACCGTAGGGCCAGGTTCTACTATGCACCAGTGCCTTGGTACTTAGGTCGCCTAGTAATCCCATCTTTGAATTGAGATAAGTAAAAAAGAAACGAAACTTTTTTTAACGCTTTTAAATGAAATGTTTTTGTTTGTTTTTATAATTTGGAGATATTAATATGTTCAAGCCACGTGGTAAACGGGGATGAGAGTCTGATTCTCCTATATGGCTTGTTTAGCTAGCTACGCTACTGAAAATAGGTCGACCATGCATCATCGCTGTTTATTGATTAATATAGCATGCGTAATGGTATTATTAAAATAATAGCTGTGCCAGCAACTTAGCCCTCGTAGAATAGTTATTTTGGGTATGAAAATTTGTTTTTGTAAGCCTCGTCTTTCTAAATTAATAACAACTGTTACCCACGATGTCAATTGCGTTCCGTCGTTCTTGCAGGATAATCTTAAAAGAAAGCCAAATACTATAACGGATATTTTTTAGATCATTTAAAGAGGAATTATTCCCTCATACATATAACATACATATTTCCTATAAGCTCCTTTCTCGATAAATGTTCTAACCAACACAAAAAAATAATAGTTCCTGAGATTAGCTTGTTCAACAACAAACAAAGTGATTCGCTTTATAATATTACTATAGATACAAAATTTTACTAGTCTAGTAATCCCAACAACAATCCGTACAAGACAGCGTCAAATTTATATTAAAATAAGTTTACCGTGCCTCGAATCGATTAAAGCCACAAATAACTTGTAATATTACATAAATCAGACAAAATCTACAACACCTACTCAAAAGCAGTTCGTAACTAAAAACCCAGCAATAAACATGCCATAATGATCATGAACACAAAGTACTAAAATCGTGTTTTACGCCCCCGGTACGTTAGACATTTATAACGGGCTTTGTGGCTTGTGTTGAATGCATAGAAAATTCACCCACGGGCTAAAGAGCAAATGTAGCTTGAAAGATTCAAAGTGGACGGCGTTGCTATCTTTAGTGTGATTGCGCTGACAACGGCATAGCATTTTTACCCAAAGACGGCAAAGCGAAGAATCTTGTTTCTCGGTCTATGTATGATGTATATATATATAATATGTTCAACTCCAGCACTCATAATAATAGTTAATCGAAAGATAAAATCTTTTACTAAATGCATAATATTCTTAAGATCGAACTACAACAAACAAGTTTACGTCGCCTAGACGGTGACACCACACAAGAGGTAAATACCGCCCCTGTAGCTAAATCGTTACAAGTGTTGCCTAGCATTAAGTAAGCGGCAGAGGTCTTGGGTTCGAATACCGAAATCTATTAAGATTGCTTTGGTCGAGCTAGGCGCAGAAGTTTGATCAATTACTTGCCTGTAACCGAACCGATCAGAATGACACAGAAATGTATATGACTAATGCCCCACGTAGAGAAACGAGATTTCACTTTCTTTAATATAAGAGGTGTCTGTCAATATATCATAAAAACAAACAGACATATCGCACCTCGGAAAAATTTTTACTGAAATAATATCAATTCCGAGAAAGTCTCTGCATTCTCTGCAAAAGCGTGAAAAAAATATATGTTAGATACTATCAAATAAAAAGGTAAAAAATGTGGCAGCGCAGCTTTCGCATTTCAGTTATTACATCGTTGCTTTTTATACTCACTCTACAATTTTTATCCCTTATTTATTTAAGTATGCCTGAAAGAGCTGTAACTTTAACAATATACTTATAATTTAAATATGACATTCATGTGTTAGATTTAAGGTGAGTGAGAGTTATTATGAGAATTATCTTAACATTATTTTCCCTTAGAAAAACAAAAAAGGTTCGTCTATCTCTAAATTCCGGAAAATACTTTTTCTTACCAGTATTCCTTATATACAATTTCAAACAATCAGCGAATAAAACTTTGGAGGCTAAGGTATTTTTCCATGTTTTCTTTACACCCTCAATCCCTTGGGTGATACGAACGTGTGCTCACATTAAAGAGATAAAATAGAGAATCTCTTCCAGTGGCAAAACATTTTATCGCCTTCTTTTTATTACCTTATAACCAACTTTATTCGCTATAAATATGTCCTTGGAATAACGTTACTCAATGTTCAGCTAGTGACGAAATCGGTTTTTATAGTTAACTAAGAGTCCAAAATAACTAAGACCCAAAGTAGTTTTTTTGTCCCAACTCCAGCTATGAACGATTATCCGACCAACAACAATCTATACTCTATGCTCTACACTCAATTTCGCTTCTCGCCAAGACGGTGAGAAAACTGTCATTTGTTTATTAACATTTTTTTCAAATATTAAAAATAGACGTATGTATAGGACACAGTACGTCAATTGGGTAAAGGCAACAGAACGGAACGTTGTGGGCGCTGGATCAAGTCCTGCCCGTGTTGTAAAACGTTTTCAATCTAAAATTGGTTTTTATTTTTTAAAACGGGGAGTAAACATTTATTCGTTAATTATCAAACGAAGAGTAAGATATATCATATTATACGAGTATGTATACACTAGTGTTATAACTAGTTGTACAAGTATTTATACTATTAAAAAAATCCATGTAACGCAATATGTACATGACATACATTATTTTCTATTAATATTTTTTCGTTGTTATATTCGTATATGACGAGTAAGTAGTCCGTAATCAAAAATTTTCCATTTTTTGATAAAAATGTAATATTAAGTAATTGTACGAACTTTAAAAAAAACATTAAGTAGCTCGATACTTTAAATAAAAAGAATGTTAAAAAACTGGAAGAAAAGCTAAAAAAGTTTAACCATCTGTGCCGAGATTTCGTTTACATTTATTATACCGAGCCTCGTAGCTTACTCGCGATTAATTAATTATATTAAGTACTTAGCCACAAGTTTAACAGAAAAAATGCTTAGGTATTTTCAACGAACGTTTTATTTTAAAACAATAGAACGATACACATAGATTGATAAAAGTCACAGTTTCCGATAACGATATTTACTCAAGCTATATACTACTAAGGCTTATTTACTCATAATAATGTGTGGTGAGCGTGAAATTGGCTTTAACGGTATGATTAGCTCCTGAGATTAGTTACAGTGCCTTCCACGTAGAAAATTGTTCTCGAACTATCCGACACAGATCGCCCGAGTATGCCAGCTAAAGTTTGTCTCAAATAACACTACGTTTTACCACTGTCTACTTTATATCTCTAGAGATGAGCTTCAGAATGGAAATTGCTTACTAATACGAGAAAAAAAAAACCAACTATAACGAATGCCATCGAATAAGACATAAAATGGTTAAAGTGTTGCCTTCAGGGCCAGAGCGATAAATTATTTTAGTGGAGCCTTAGAGCCTTTGTTTTAAACAAACTTGTTCTGCTTTTACACTAAGAAACAATCGTTCTGTATTTTCACGTTTGTTATCAAACTTGATGGAAAATATGTTTTATGTCCATCGATAAACTTATAAAGTTTGTGGTTGGCACACAATAGACATCAATTGAGAATACACATAAATATTCCGTGACTTGTGGAAGTGGGCTAGACTGTCAACAGGAAATGGTTCCGGGGTTGAAGTGGAGTTGTTGCGACACATACACTTACTTTATATGCAGCAATGGACTTAGAACAAGAATCTCAAAAGGCTCTTATTGTTATGATTTTTATTTTATATATTTTTTAAGTTTTTTAATTTTATTTAAGGACCTGGTTGTTTGTTCGGACAACAATATTTCCTAATCTAGTCTACTTTAAATTTTGCAGAAACATACTTCAAAGGATTTATAGAATATGCTTTTCAGGTTTCATTATTATGTATGTACCCAAACAGGGTTACAAAGTACAGCAAGGTAATTACCCGCGGGGCGCTAGTAAAAATATTAAACAAAATTCGTTTAACAAAATAAAAGTAAAGAGAAGGAAGTAGATGTTGTCACATCGTTTAAGCTAGAGTTTACTTCTAGTTTTTATAACAGTTTTGAAACTTCTCAGGGCTCTCACGGAGAAAGAAATGGATGAGTTGATGACTTGTTCTTTTTTTGAAACCTTGAATACTGTTCATATCTAAATACGCTGTATTCTTACTTGATTAGTATATTCTTTATCTTTTACATTATGATAAATTAACGTTCAAGTTCCATAATGGGTATCTATCAGATCAAGTGTCTAATAAAGCGTTAGGGAATGATATCAAAATGAGATGGATTTCAGAGTACCCACAAAGAAACATTTCATTGAATGCCAACAATAGTTGATAAGAATAATGGCTTTTGAAGAGCTCTAAGGAAAATGAAAGATGCGAATCGATAGAGGCTGTATTGTGGGTTCTTTCATTAATTTCTTTGCTGGCGTTCTTCATCACCAAAGTCTAAAAAAATGTATGTATACCTCTCCCCGCAATTCTAGAAACCGAAAGTTATAAGACATGGTTAGTAACTACAATTTAATGAAAAGTATTCAGTTTAATCCCTAATTCTAATAACAATATTCAATAATTCATTTTTATAGTCGAAATTTCGATGCTCACGTACCTAAAGACCTTTAAAGAAGACATTCTTTTATTAGAGTAAAGATATCAAAGGTTGTTTAAATTAAAAACCAAATGGTTTTAACTCAATTCAGTACCAGAGAATCTGAATGCTGCAGTGAATGACTTTTAAATTAAATCTTTACAGCTGGCAATTTGTGTTAATTAAGAGAATAATTTTTAATTGATGTAGAATTGCAACTGTAATTTAAAACACATAACTGAAATTCATGAATTAGCTTATATAAAAACAAAGGAAGAAGGATATAACTTGGACAATGTGCGAACGATCCTTGGAGTTTTTTGAAATCGATGTGAAATTTATAAATTAATACGTAATAACAATGGTCGTACATCAAATTCTGCAATATAACTAATTGAATAATTACCCATGCTGCTTCGTAAGGGTTGATTTTATCATCTAAAGAGCGATCTGAAAGCAAAAAAGAATTTGCGAACGAGCACAGTAAAAGTTCGTACACAATAGACTACTCCGCACTACACATTTCCGATTGGCAGGCATTAAGAGGAATGAGACGCTTCAAGCCATTCTGCTCCTTGTGAGAAGTTAGATCGCGGTGTGGCCACGGACGAATGGCACAAGTTGCCGGGACAGAATCCGGGAGAGGACTGAATGCTCGGAGTATCCCGGGAGGGCCGCCGCGCCCGGTTCAGCTAAAATTCCCAACACTACGCTTAGCGTTCCCACATTACTATTCGCATCTCGCATTACTCGAATGTTGTAATTCTCTGTGACACTTGAATGAAGTATTGAGATATTGATAATTTATAATAACTCATGAAATAAACTTTATTGTTCGGGAAGTAAACACTATACCATTTTTGTCAGCCAAAACCACGTCTTCTTCATTATTTACGATTATCAAATAAATTAATGTAAATAGATAGACCGTTCTACAATTAATTAACTAAATACAAGAGGTAAATTCGACATACTTTATGCAATACAAGCTTCATATGAAAAAGTAGCGATAAAACTCCATTGGACTAAAATAAAGACTGTTTCGACTAATTAGGATTCTTCAGGCATATTCCTGACTGCAATATGAGACGGAAATATTTAAAAATTTACAAGTACACGCCGTTTTTATCGCTTTTCCTCTGTTAAATATGTTTCATGCTATCTCTCCAGTATTTTAGTTTTTACTTTATTATTCGTTTTTTTTTTTTTTTTTTCCCCTTTTTTTTTTTTGGGGCCCTTTTTTTTTTTTTTTTTTTTTTTGGGGGGGGGGGGGGTTTTTTTTTTTTTTGGGGGGGAAAATTTTTTTTTTTAAAAAAATTTTTTTTTTTTTTTAAAAAATGGGGGGGGGGGGGGGGGGGGGGCCCCCCTTTTTTAAAAGGGTTGTTTTTTTTTTTTTTTTGGGGAGGGAATTTTTTTGGGGGGGGGGGGGGTTTTAAAATTTTTTTTGGGGCCTTTTGGTTTTTTGGGCCTTTTTTTTGGAATTTTTTGCACTACCAAAACCGGGGTTTTTTTTTTTTATAAAAAAGGTTTAATTTCTCCTCAATTCGTCAGAAGGGTACGTGTAAATGTTCGGTAAGTCTTTGAGAGATCCTTATGGATTTACCTTACTCAAATATCTCGTTCGTTTCATATGTAGTAGGTATATGAAAATAATTTACATATATGTGTGCACATATATGTGTATGTGTATATTCTTGTAGTAATGTCGTGTTCAATTACGTACACCGATGACTACCAGAGTTAGTGAAGTGCACTTCGTCAATCGAAATGAAAATGTCGTGCGAATAATTCGAATTAAAAAAACCAATTTCGTTTCCAACTTATGTTACGGCCTCATTTTAATGAGGTTAATATTATAGACTAAGTTATTTTATAATAACTTACGTTTATCTATTGGCGTTACTTTGTATCTATTGGAATTTTCGGATAATATTAATAACAATACTGACTTGTTTTTGGAATATTAATGCATGACAATAGGAAGACGTTTCTTAAAAATTTAAAATTAAAGCATATAGTGCCTTGGTTGGTGGTTAAACACAGAAATGTTTTCGCCCTATGTCCCACGGTGGAACGAGCTTTTACTTTTTTTTTATATATATATAGTGCCTTGTTTGGTTTACATCTAAGTTTAAAATTTCATTTAAGTCTTCTCTTATTTACTTAATTTATTTATTTTAAGCATGTTATACATTCTTGGCCAGTTACAAAGGCTTTCACGCAACGGGTAATATTTTTTGCATGCAATACATGCATTACTGAAATATGTTTTTCCAGTATGATGGACCTAGCCACATTCGGTGACACGTATGTGACTTTTGTTTAACTCACTTATGTCTCTACACTATACTTATTCTATAATACGTATTATATATATATACTACAATACGTATTATTTTCGTACTGTGCATTACGTAGCATTGAACTTCATAGTTATTTGTCACACTTTTGCTTTAGACAAGTTAACAATTACAAGACAATAGTAGTGATATAATTTAATTAACGATATTGTATGTCTATGTTTACTTATTTTCGTTTTGTAATTATCAATTTGGCTAAGGTCGCAGCCCAAAATAAATCCAAGGTAGCTGGAACATATAATAGCTATTTTACGATGTAGGTACGTTTTCGACTCCGTCGACTAATGCAAGCATCAACGCCACTCCGCTCTCAATTTTCCGGTAAACATTGCTTTACCTAAATCAATTAACTGGCGGTTTCTATTAAAAGCGTTTTATGTATAAATTAGGCAGCTAGTAAATTGAATAGTTTGACACATACCTTTGGATACAGCCGATAGAATGATGACTTTTATTTCTAATGACTTTGAACCTTGTCTTAAAGTCCGTAATGGCACGTTAATCGAAATAATCTGAACGAATGATTACTTTTTATCTTAAACTTAGTTTATTGCAACATACGTAACAATATCTATAAATTATTTCCCTTTCCGTTAGGGACGTATTCTTCTTTCTATAGCACTTTTAAATACATAAGATATTTTATGATGAAGATATTTCAAACTAGGAAGTTCTTTCTTTGTTAATGAAGAAATCCTATCTAACTTCACCGGAATCGTAAAATTTCTGGGTAAGGTCGGTAAATTCAGAACCCCTACCCATAAAACGTGAACACTCTTCGCTTAAATTGACCTTACGCTTGACCTTATTTAAATTAGGATAATGGAATGAAAACGCAATAAAGTTTTGTACGAAAAAGGAAGAAAAGAGTGGTGTTATTATTAGACATATAAGTAAATAGGAGACATTTACGTATAGGACTCGATAAAATAAAAGTTTAATTTACAGATGCTAGGTCAATCTGTGGGCTTAAAAAATAACTATAATATTATTGAATCCATAGACACTAATTTATGGTACTGCTGGTACACAAGAAAAAAAATACTTTCTTACCTGCACTTGTATAGTAATTCTATATAGTGTATGTAAATAGTAACAGGAACAAACGATACAAAGAATTTATAGGACCACTTTACCAAAAGGTTTTAAAGTACATCGGTCTAGCAAATACATTTATTTGATCAATAAATCTCTCTTCTATTGTGCATTCGTCTGGAACGTAGAAATCGCTTCAAAAATGGGGAAACTTCCAACATCTAACACGATAATCGTAAAAAATTAGGTTACGAGACTGTGTGTATAAAAATTTTGCTACTACTCGATACAACACATATTTCCAGGTCACGTTGACTCTTTGCTTTATCTGGTTTATTAAAGTATAAGTAAGCAAAAAATATTTAATAGATGTTGCTATTAAAAGACATGACAGTGACCATAGCTACAAAATTTAATTATTTTCCACGTAATTCTTCTTCTACGCACATGATGCGTTTTTCGTAATTTTGTTGTCAATCTAAATAGATTATAAATATGTAAGCTTAATTAAAAGATCTTTAAGTGGCAACAATTCTATCGATTTATGAAATTTAATACAAATGTAAAATGAACTACGTGCCGACAATCAACATTTGTGATTTTTATTTAACTTACTACTCACAAATATTCGGTACATCTGAGTCTTGATACGTCATAACATACAAATACTTGACGTAACATATAGCAACTGAAATTCCATGAGGTTATTAAGATTGTTATAATATTGCTACATACGAAATAAATATATTTAACTATGAATGCTGATAAAATTATCCATGACAATAAATAGATTTACATTAAAGATTTCTTATTCTACTGATTTACTTTAGAGTAGCAATTATTTTTCTGAATTATTACAATACACTTTAAACACATCTATGAGCAAAGGGAGGTCTTGCTAATTTTAGTTAATAGTTTAGAGTGCCCTAATAATTCAGTAGTTAATAATAGCTAGATAACTATTATTATCTACAGATACTAGTTTTATACTTAAGCCAGACTGAGAGATGGATTAGACGCTATCTTTTATAGGAAACAGAGCGCAGTAATTAATATATTCTACCTGAAGGCTATTCTCGCATGAATGCGTCCGTTTATGCATTTCTAAAGATGTTCGTAGATGACGTACACATCTCGTAAACAAAATACCACAGTTAATTAAAATCGAACTGTAACAGGAAGGCATTTTTAGTTTAGGAATACTATATAGTATTCCCATTAACTAAAAATGAGTCAAAACCGTGAAAAATATACAGTAATATTACCAGAAGCTTAGAACTTGATAAAGCTTTTTCAGCTTTATCACTTTATTTTCTTTGGCAACATCAGGATGGTTCCATGTATTTGTTCTATAATAAAATTTTTATAGATTTCAGTGATCAATCCCAAACATCTCGCCGTCTTTATTCATCTTGAGCCGGGGGTAACGTCACAGTTATTTGATTACGATTCTCCGACGTAGCTGTGCGACAGATAAACACCGACGTCTCTTGAATTGGCAAATTATTTTTAATTTTTTTTCTTTTTCGACAAAGTACATACCAGCATCAGAGAGTTTATTATCTAATATATAAAATTCTCGTGTCACGGTGTTCGAACTTGAACTCCTCGAACGTCGACCATTTTCACCAAATTTAATGTATTCTAGGTCTGAGAATAGGACAACACTATTTTTTATCCCCTAATGATAAGGGTGTTCACATTAATTTTTTTTTTAATTTTTGAACAAAATTTTTAATTTCTATTTTTTTATGAAACAACATACAAAAATACATACAATCCTCAATTTTTACCTTTCTATGATCAACCCTTATTTTTTAATAAATTTTAGTAAAATTATTTAAATTGCAAAACAAGTTAGCGGCTCAGCTAGTTGTTATATAATATGTAGGTACCATTTGACGGCAAGCTGGATAGGACAATGGTATAAATGTATGGCTAATTATCTTGATTCCCACCAGCTCCATCCAACATTTTTCTAAAATCGATTGAAGTTTATCTGAAATGGTTATTCCAAAGGTGGTAGGAATATCGAAATTCCGACTGTGTCACGTACTATCGTTCGCAGAGTGAAAACTCGTGAACATTGGTTTTGTTTTCCGTATATAGATTTCCCAATGTCCCAAGCCAGAACAGGTTAACATCATACACTTTTTAAATTTATATATTCCACTTTTTAACAAGTACATCCCGTGCTTGCGTTTCCTCTTTTATCATAAAAGCAAGTAGCCGAGAAACTTAACAAAACGGGCATAACTACGAAACAACCGAATTCCAAGTTCTATTAAAACTTCGTGGTCTGGAGTTCTCTACATTCAATCTACTTGACTAATACATTTACTGTTTATTTAATTCGTTTGCATAGTAATTTTTTTAAGCTCAGGAGCAATTGCGGACTTACTAATGCGTCGAGGGACGTAAGTTCTATCATAGAGAAACCTAGATTATCTTATCTGAGCACGTACCATCTACGCTAAGAATGAGTTCTGATTTTTACGAAGTAAGCAACTTATACGATAAAAACTTATTGGCTAGCCTCAGAGTCTAAGAGAATGGGGTTACTTGATAAGAATTGTATTTCGTATACTATTAGAAACTCATATACCTAAATAAATTGAACCCACGACCGACAGTTAACGTGCCGTAGCTACCATACATGGTTACATGATAACACAAATAGTAGAGCTTGGATGAGGGTTCGAAATACTTTTGAAATTACTGGTTAATTTAATGCAAGCAAACAGTTCGCAAAATATGCAAATGTTTTTCAGCTAAATTTTATTTTTCAACTAGCATCGATTATTCAAAGCATAACACAGCTGTCAAGTTCACGTTTGTTTCAACATAAACTTAATGGTAATATGTATGTCCGAAAGGTTTGAAATTCCAGATCCACTTGGCTGAACGCCAGGCGTCAGTGGGAAGGTTTCTGCGGTTAATTAATTTATGGATTGTTTCACTTTCATCGTTTGTTTATTTCTTCTGTATAAACGATTATTGTTTGAATAATTAGCCTTCGCGTGGTTGGGTAATTCATTTTAATCAATTCTGTCATTTATAACAATTGACGGCATGAAATAAAATTAATTTTATTGCTACGGCGTGAATACCAAGTACATGTTTAAACTCTAAATTTAAGTCTTATCTAACCGCAATCTTATATTACAACTCATAGTAGATGTAGGTACAGCCACGCCTACAAGTTATTATGTCAAAACAACAAAACTAATGTTATTCATTGCTTTTTCTTACGTGATATGACTAGAACATCAAGACACTGTTAGTTTTGTATTTGACAAAACCCTGTGTCGTACCAACATAATATTATATTCGTATTTTTAACCGTAAATTCGTTGTTTACTGTTTTGCTTGTTATTACATATTTTGTTTTCTTTGAAGATAAATTCGAGTTTGAAATTTAAACGTTTTACCGTTTTTTAAACGTAGGGCATGAGGTGATACAAATCCATAGATGGAATCTACAGATACATATCTGCCTTCATCATCGATCGATATTACTTACAGGCAAGTAGTAAATCAACCTTCGCGGTCCGACCGAAACTCAGTAGTTTGTTAGAGTAATTTTAAGAACTCGGATGATATCACAATTTTAGTACTGCCTTATTTAATACGAGACGAGAGCAATACACGATAATCGTTCAAGTAATAATTATATTCTAGTTCAATTGCCCGGTTGACGTCTCTCAATACTTGAATGTCTGAGTCCCCTTTATGTCTTAACACGGTTCTGAAGACTCGACTCCGTTTAATAAACTCGCTTGTAAAGATATCCACTTTCATTGTCCTTTTGAATCAGACGATTTTTATTTTAATCGGAATATAAAATTCTGACGGTACTTAAGTGTGTACTGATATTGGTAATCGGTATCATAGATCGAGGGGGGGTTATTGTTATTTGCATGTGGAGCTGGATTGGTGAAACGGGTAAGAATTGGTGAGACTTTTTCGCCTTGCCTAACATAAAAAATTATACATCTAATAATGATTCAAATATAAAAATATGTCCCTCGTCGAAGCAAAGCAAAAAAATTTTTTCTTACGTTTACTATAATTTAAAAAATATAACAATATAAACAATTTAAAACAACTTCTTCCAACTTTGCCGAGTCGCAAAGACAATGGTAAGCAGGCTATTATCAAACAAGCTCTGTGTCAATTTAGTCTTTCCATTCTCATGTTGTGAAAATACGTGAAATTTCTATTTTATTAAATACGAAACGATGAGTTTACGAAACGATGGTTTCATTTTAGAAATGCAATTTCTTTACTGCTTTTATTAATTTTTAAAATATAAAATAAGAGTTTTATAAATATTATGAGATGATACATTAATGACTAACAGACATCCTAATAAAATTTCCTTAAACAAAAATGTATTTAAAACTATATTACTTTAAACTATTTTTGCCTATAATTTTAATGATACATTATGATGGTGATTCAAGTACCTCGAATGTTATGTATTGAATATTCATGTACTACTTTCATCTTGTCTTTCGATGTCAACTTTCAATGGATGAAGCCTTTTTGTTTGCACCCTATTTGTCGTGGTATATGAATAGCTTCGCTTCGTTTATCTTTACATAGTTTCAGCTAAATCAAAAGACTAGACATATTTCTTTTCTTCTTCTCAATTTGACCAAAGACAATGTATTCTAAATTTTATTAACAAGAACAAGAAAAGTGTAATACATATTAGATAGCAGTGCTTTGTTTTTATGTATTATATATTAAATTAAATATTCTAGACTTCTTTTATATAAACTATATATGTGTGAATATTACGCTCTCACAAATACAAAGTTTAAATGCATGTCAATGTATTATGTAGATGTATTGAATCCGGTATTGATATAAAAGGATCGAAATAGTTATACTGTTGAACCACTTCCAAATTTGTTATTAAGTAAGTTAATACATTCGGAAGAGTTTATATATGTATTCTTTATGATACTTAACGTTGATGTTAATTGCATATAATGTTTGAATAAACTTTAATACCAAATTCTATTGAAAAACTATTGTCGCGCTTGGGAATGAAATGTAAATACGGGTTTTATTCTGAAACTCCCATAAAAACCTGCGTATAATTGGCCTAATGGTAACAATGTATGGCTAATGATCAATGGGTCGTGGGTTCGATTCCCACCAGGTCTAAAATTTTTCAAATTTTTTTAATTTATAATTTTTCTGACACATATTGGACTCTGTCTGGAAACCTGGATATTAAATGGGTGGTAGGAATATCTAAATTCCGTTCAGGTGATGAACTGTCTACAGGTGAAACAGCCGTGAAGAATAATCGCGTTACGTTTCAGTCTTCAGATATCCGAATATCCAAAAACAAAATAGAGTCGACACCTCATCTTGTTTTGATGCTATATGCTGGGGTATATCATCTACTATCAAGTGAACCATGGCATATCTGTCCTTATCAAACATCAATCATTAAAAAAATGATATTCCATAGAAGTCTCAACGTTCCAGTAACATACAACGCAATATTATGATCTGTTCGAAACTGGTCTAAGCAAACAAGCGAGAAGCAACACAAACGCTCTCATATTACAAAGTATACTCGCTCCTCTGTTTATTGAGTAATCGCTCAAAATAGCCAACACTTATTGTTAGCTCTTACTTAAGAAGCTTAGCAATTTATATTCTGAAATTATATTAACAAGAGCTCTTAAAAACTATTTAAAGGAAACTTTTCTTGTATTTTATATAAAGGCAAATCTATTATACAAACTACATCTATTATTTAGCTTACATAAATACGTTACATTCACTTATAACAATAGTTCTGTTTGCCAAGCGCTTTTTCCAAGTACAATAAATAACCAAGCAAAGGGCAATACATAAATAAAATGGAATAACAATCGTCCCAGAAAAACGCGTTTTCTGTGTCACTGAGCTTTGCTTTTTTTTTTATTTTAAATATTAGGTCTATGTCATTATGGTTCACTATAGTTTTATTACGAACATTTTTTATCTGTTTCAAATGTTTTTTATCTGCGTACTGACTAACCGCCTCTAGAGGAAATGAAACAAGCAAATCCCGTTATATAAGACTTTTTCGTTTATATTACGCTTACGTGAATTTATGGACTTGTGTGATGTGAATGTAAATGAGGAAGAGACCCTCTTTACACCCGAAGCTCGTTCACTCAGAAGGCGTTTATTGGAAAATATCAAGTAAATTTGTCGTCTATTTCGGAAAGATTTTTACGAAAGCCGGAATTGAATAGAATATCCACATTTAAGTAATGATTATTGAATAAATTCCTTGGTTATAACAAAAATGAAGTACTCAAAACTATTAACAGCGACATTGTGAAAATAATAATACAATTTGATCCGCAAAGTTGTAAAACGACGTGTCCACAAAACCGCAAACTTTAAATCTTGCTTTTAATTTAGGGTTGGGTTTACTTACACCAATTTTATTTAACGCATAACTGGGTAATTACTTTATTCAGTATAATAATTGAGATTCCCATTCAGAAAAGCAGTACTTTCGTTTTTTTACTTGTTTCTCATATTCGTACTAAAGCGTTGATATTTAAAACAGTGTATCTCGAACGAATGCTACAAAGTAAATATGTACGCAAGGAAGGTACTTATTTACTTTATTAGAATGTTTTCTAAAAGGACATGTGAATCGTGTTGCAGCTTATCGAATTACGTCTAGTGTAGATCGTTAGTCTGCACCAGTCTGCACTGAATTTTTGTTCGCTATAACGGTCGACCGTGCACAGAATTTAACGTATAAACTAAAACAGTGTGTATATTCGTGTACCCTCTATAAAAAAACCTTTTTTAGTATATAACTCGATCGACTTTTTAAACTTGGCTACAATATTTTTATATTATTGCTTATGAGACGATAAGTAGCTACTGTCATATATTGTTATTCAAAGATTAAACAACAGGTCAGAAAAGAAACCTCTTATTTTACTATTTTATATATCAATCTTGTTATATATACTTTAAGCTTAAAGAAGCCTAAAAACATGAACTTAATAAACACGTGAAGAATATTGTTTGTCGAATTCTCCAATTCTGATATTGCAAAGTCTGAAACGTCAGTCTATGGATTTCCCCATAATCAAAAAGCAAAAAAAAGGTCAACAGCGCATCATTATGTTATAATATGACTGGAGTATCCTTCCGTCCTAGAACCCTATTGTTATTTGTCCTCCTCCATCATAATAACACCTTATTTTCTATCTTAAATTTTAACAGTCACAAGGTAAAATATGTTTAACAGAATACTAATACCCTTGGAAATATACAACAAAGTAAACGTAGCGATAACTACGTATAGACAGTAATTAAATAGATTCGCGACTCAGGTAACAAGGTTCGTAATCTATAAGCTAACTCGGTATATACATAGTGTGGTGTTATGCACGCCCTGAGCCCAGATTCTGTTATTACACTGGTTACTTGATTGTTTCTCGCTTGTACCGTTTGGTATTCTACTAACCACAACAAGGAAACTTTGCAGCTACACTGTCGAGCGACTTTGCCTATAAAGTAGGAAAAAATTTAGTCGAATACCATTTTACCTGTCCAGTGAGTCCTGTGAGTTACCAGAATCAGAGCCCTGTTGTGTCAGAGATACGCTATGCTAATCCCAAGTGTAAATAGTATGTCGTCTGCTCGATAGTTGTAACGTTCGTGTCTGCCTTTTTTGCAAGGAAAGTTTCAAGTATTTGTTCGGAAAACAGTATTTTAAAATTTTTAAATACTATATTGAAAGTATAAGTTATCGAATTTGATGATTTATACAATTTATATTGACTTATGCCTCATAAATTTTACAGTTATAGTTTCTATGTTATTTTAACAAATTTTCTGTTTTCAATCACGTATATCAATTATCAATCAATCATAAATCCTTTACAAATACATACTTTTCTAAAGATTACCTTAGGTAAAGATTTACCTAGGTGTTGAAAAAGCTTTTAAAATTTAAACAAGAAATGTATTACAGTTTTCCTAAACTAAACAACACATTCTCTCACAAAGGATTAGAGACATTTTTTAGAGTAATAAGAACAAACTTTACAAAATATGTACTGTTCTTAGCGCGTTATATAACAAGAGCAAATCCAGTTTTTTCAACCGTATTCACATTTTATGTAAAGTTGTAAGCCACGATATTAATGCCCGCTGTTTTAATCTATATGCAAATTGAAGCAGTCAACGCACATCTTTTATCTACATGACACAATAATTATAATAAATATTCCTTTATTTTATACTGGACGGCTTAGTTTGTAGTATTAACAAAGATGTAGTAATAGCAGCAGAAAAAGACGACCTGAAAGTACACTTAAGTGTATATTTCATTTTATTGTGTACCTTTAAAATCTATTTTTTACGTTTTTTTACTGTGACAATACTTTTAATACTTAGCAACTCTATACTATACAGTAATTATTTAGGACTACAGAAATATCAATATGCTTTAAAGTCTTCGCCCTACCAACCATCAACCGAGTGACCTTCTTGTATATATTATTTTTGAAATTTATTTATTAAATTTCGAAAGACAACTTATTATCCAAGGAGTATAGAAAAAATAGCAGCTGCGCCATTATTTTAAGTCTAGGCCTCTAGGGACTGTATTAAGTTGTTTACCATTAACTTAAAAACACCGTGAGCGTTCTTACTACGGCGTTATGTGCTACGAAAGTCTGACACTACCCTGTAACGCGTAGCAGCTACGCAGTTATCATCGCGCCGCAGCCGTCTTGGAGTGCACTGAAATGTTAATATTGAGACCAAATGATACTAATGTATGGTAAATAGTATTATCATTTTATGCAAAAGTATGTTGGGTTGACCAAGAAAAACACAAAATAATTATATATTACCTTGAAAACGAAATAAAATAAAAACGCTGTAAATTATAAATGTAATAAGTCTCACTTATTGGTGTCTCTTTATTATGGATATGTCAAAGAAGTTGTTTGCTCGTATTTCTAAGCTTCTTAGAAATACGAGCAAACAAAATACTAATAAATCAAAGGGATACATGTACATTCAGCTGAATTACACAGAAATTTCTTGAAAAGATTACTGCTACAAATAAGCTCTTATATACACATTAATAGGTGAAACGTATACATTAAAAATAATGTCGGTATTATTAAACATAACAAAAAGCTTTTCGTGGAAAACACATTTTTTTTTCTCATTCAGAACCCTCTAGACCAAATAAGGCTCGGGCCAAAATTATCACTTATCATTAGTTACGGGTCATTAATTTTAGTGTAGTGTTACCTCTAAGACACGGGACTAAAAAGTTTATTAAAACTGAAGTTTGGTGAACATATTATTACGATTGAAGACCAGTAATAATTACTAATTATAAGTGTGTTTCTTAAGAACTTTTTTATTAGTATTGATGTGACCTTAGACTACAGACATATTGGGCAAAATCTGAAGCTCCAAGAGAGATTGTTTGCAATATCAAATAGTTCTTTCACAAGAATAACCTTGACATTTTTTGTTCCATGACCCTGCTCACGTTTTGGCCTTTGGGGTAATATGTATGCATGAACATGTCTGTCGTTGAGCAATATTTCGCAAAACTGGCCTGCAATTAGCTGTATTGTCGACGTTCATTAATTATTATTTTACTCAAGGAGAAAGTCCTGCTGTTGAAAGACTAAATGTAATAAAAAAATCATCCTCCTCAGTTAAATTTACCCACGTTTAAACATGCCTAGCATTGCGATCTAGATTCGAAGCCCGCGTTTTTTTTTTTTTTTTTTTTTTTTTTTCGGTCGGGACCATAATCCACGTGCCTGATAATAACAGATAGTAAACAAATATATAAACGTGTCTCCTCCATGTACCACGAAGAAGTAAAACTGTTTTATTATTCCATTTTATAAAACAATACCATCAATAAGTCACCTTGTCAGAAATTAAACAAGAAATCATTTTGCAAATGAAAATACTTACCCAATACCGTGTTCGTGAAATGTAAAAGTGATTGTGATTAATGGCGGCACTCAAAACGGAAGGGCGCGGGCGTCCCGAGATAACTTACCACTTTCTAAGCAATTTACAAACGAATATCTTAGATTTAACTTAATACTTTTCTCAGCCTTACTTTTTACATAAGTCGGCGCCGCGGGCAATCTTTCAGAGAAGTTTCCGGAGCCCAGGTTACTGTCAGATAAGAAATAATTGATACCTCAGGCAACTCGAACTCAAACGTAACGTTAGTTCTCAAACGGCAGAAGTACTTTTTAGGAACTTCAGATTTTTACCACTTTAAATGACAAAAGAAGCAACACAAGTTTTTATTTCTATTGAATTTAGAATCGCTTCACTTGATGGGATTGTGACCCACGATTTTTATCGTTAATCGTTATCAATGAAAAAATCAATATAGTAGGCATAAATATCTCCGTAGAACTAAGAGAAAAACAACTATAATGTAAGTCGAAGACGTTGACTGAATGAGATTAATGGCGCGTTCGTAAATAGGCAGGCTATACAGGCTTGTTTAATATTTTATATCAGTTTACTTTGCTACTTCGCTGAATAAAGCATTTCTACTTTATGTGCCGCGGATGTTTACGATTTCCTTCGTGCGCTAGTTGTTTCCGTGACTTCTTAAATTTTTTAAATTTAAGATTTTGAAAATTGACTTAGGCAGTCTGTCTATTGTCTGGACGGACTTATTTTTTTGGTTTTTGTACAACGAAGCTTATGAGTTCCCCACGGCTAAGTTAAATAATAGGCTAAGTCCATAATAGGAAGCATGTATAACATATCTTTTTATTTACTTCATAACGGTCAGAAATATCATAAAATATTGGTTATTATTTTATATTTCTAAAATATACGGAAATGCGATTTTGCATCTAACATTTAACAACTTATAAATTAAAGATATAGAAGAATTTGAAGTTTCCAAAGTATCACTCTAAAATTAAAAACTCCTTAGTCCTAATTACTTCCTCGCTGGCTTTACGCCAAAATCAACGCGTATTAACTTTTTCTTAACTCCGAAAAGTCACTTAGTAAGTTTTGCACGTCTACGTCCATTTTTATTCTAGTCTAATTTAATTATGAATTAAACTCAAAGATATTACATACTATATATTATGCTTTATGCTTATTGGTATATTCTACAATAATAAAATTATTAAAATATTATTTATAAGTATAACAGTTCCTAATATACAAACGACAATAATAATCAAGACGAATATAATTGCCTTAAATCCTTTATACCGAAGGTAATTTTCTTCTCCTTCAAATAAAGACACTTGAAATACGCGACATAATTTAATGAAATTTTTTATGTATATTATTATTGTATTTGTGTCGTGAAGGAAAAGGTCATAGGTACAAAAATGAGATCTAAAATTAAACTATTACAATCCCTGGACATTAGTAAAACAGAGTCATTTTAGGCTTCAATAAATAGTCGTATCTGGCCGTATCCAATTTTAGATGACATTTTAGAATTATAAATATTTTCGCACTTCCCCTAGAGGCTACTTTTCACTAACAGGCAACATACGTTTCCATATACACATAAAAACTGACGTTTGAAAATGAAGTACTAATTTTAAAACTATTTACGTCAAAGAATCACAGTGCTTATAATTGAAATGATCAGCTTAGTTCTATTTAAATAAAACACTTTAACAGTTTAAAACGCGATATATTAGTTAAACTTATTTAAAAATGATTTTTAACCCCGGCCTGACGTTTCGAATGTTTTGCAGCAGCCGTCTCGCCGTGACCACGGTCAGTGTTTTATTTAAATATATACTACCTACTCACGTAAACTACAGACAGCTTAGTTCTAGATTACTGTACTTTTACAGCCCAGATTCCAATTAGTAAATTGTAATTTATTAGTCTGATATCACTTCAGCCGTTTTTTCTAAACCGATCCCAACCGTACCCAATTTACGCCGACTTCAATGATTAATACTGGCGTAGGTATCGCATGGCTATAAATTACCCAGCCCCATATTTGAGATAACACGGACGTATTTTAGTACCCAAAGGGATATACGAGAACGTAGATAATCAAGCTACTGAGATTATGGTCGTGAGTATACTGAACTGATTAATTGGTTAGAATGTAACACTACTAATTCTATCAGGGACTTATCCTGTCGTCATGGCTTGTATCAGTTGGTCTATATTGCCTAGTCATCCTCATTGCTATTCTTTATATACCCACGACTGAAGATGTATAAAAAAATTTTTTAAAGTCATTTATCGAACATAAGAACACTAGTTACTTATTTGTTGTCTGTAGTTGACGCGAGTCGTACCTACACATTAAAATATTGTTTGACTACCTAACTACAAGTTGTCGTCTTGATAGCTTTGCAGCAGTCGTGGTCACAAGAGTAAACAAGGATGGTGGACGTTCCTAATCTTATAGACAAATCTGCTATCGTCGAAGTTCAAAGTTAACTCTATATTTTGACATTTAAAACCGTTTAATGTTTCGTTTAATAAGCGCTTTTATACCAACGAAGACGATCAATATCGAAAACCTACCAGCGGGAAATCAAATTTCATTCTCTCCAGCCTTAGATTTTAGTGACGAAGGACATCTAGCAATATGTGTCTACTATATTCAGATTTAGCTACCCGTTTACTCTGATAAATACAATTTACGAACGCTATCACTTCCAGCTCCATGATTCAATTTAACCTTATCTTGTGAGGATTTATAGCCTTAGCGCCGAAAAGCGCATTTGAAATGATAGGGATCTTATTTTTATCCTACCCCTTTTTCACCCACCCACCAAGAAATGTAAAGCCAAAGAGTGTAACACTATGCAAAGTCTAGCCTATTCTAGATAGTAGAGTCTATACGTCTGTACAGGCCTAACTATTAATGATATGTTATAGCCTATGAATAATAAATAATATATTAATGGCAATACAACCATGACATAATATATGTTAGAATTTGACATATGTAGCTAAATGGTTAAACGTGTTGCCTAACGTAGCGTTAAGCGCGAGAGTTCGCGGTGCGAATCCCGAGGAAACTATAAACTGTTTCGATCGGGCAGGGCACAATAGTCTGATCAACAACTTTCGTGTGAATAAAACCGATGAGTGAAACGGACACAGAAATGTGTTCGCCCCATGCGCCACGAGGGAATAGAGATTAAATTTTTTAATAAATAAAATAGCAAGATGCTGAGTTTTATCTTTGATGTTGTATATAGTTTATTTTTACATTGTTATTTAAAAATCAACTTTCACTAATAACCTTATCTCATGGTAATACATTGATTATTACATATTATGTCGTATCATAACAGTCGCTAAAACACGGCACTTTATACATGCTGCTACGCTTTTTTTATAATAGCTGCGTTCAAAAGTACCCCATCGATTGCTGGGCCTCATACATTTTTACTTCATCCTTCATAACAAGTTCCGGTCTAAAACAAAAAATGTATGTATTTTATACAATAAATAAAAAAATACCAATTTCTTATGTAATATCTATGTACTAAAATATGTTTACTTTTGAACTTTCAGTATTATTACGTACGTAATGTAAAAATAATACTTACAACGCGAGTTGCACTTGCACTGTCTGTGGTTGAGCTGAAAATGATAAATATTATTACTATAATTGTTTTAAGGTTATAAAGTTATTGAGATCATTATATAATATGGTATAGGCTTAATATACCATGCTAGGCAAATGTTTGTTGCAGATAATACATGTTCTCGTTGATCGATTATCACCGGGTCCAAAATGTCGTTTGAAATTTTTCTATTAGATTCGGTTTAGAAAATCTGTACAAGAATGTAGTTGGTGGTAGAAATATAGAAATTCCGTCGGGCATTAATTAATAAAGTCCATAAATAGAGAACCGTGAAGTGTAAATCCATGTTTTGATTCTAGTCTGTGGATTTATGATAAGCGCGTATATATAAGTCAAATAAGCAAATCAAAGAAGTCAACAGCGCATCTTCAGTTCATGTAGGTCTTATAGTGGTTACCCACCATAAGAGCACCTAATAAACAATAAACTGTAAACTTCTCTGAAAACTCATACCCTGAGGTTGAATTAATCCGTTGATTTCGGTGAAATATATCTGATGTTGAGGCATATAGTCCTGTTTCTGTTCCACGAATGTCGCTTCCATCGTTGGCTGGGTTATTATGACGTCCTGCTGCCGCCATTTTGTAATATCATTCTCCTGTACCTTCATCCTCTCTACTTGCTTGTAAGACGGTTCACCACCGACGTAGTCTCGTTTTATCCTGTTGTGCGTGCGTATTTCGTGTTTACGTAGATCAGATCTATTAGAAAAAAATCGCGAATTAATTTACACAACTTTATATATCTATGCATCGGGGTTTCCTTATGCTACGAGAATGCGAGTGGAGCAAAAATAGCCTACAAGTAGTCACTGGTCGATTTAGAACCCATGTACACATGATATATAAATTCTTTACCTCTCACTAAACCAATTTTAATCATATAAAACCAAATTTTAAGAGCTTATTTGATTATTGAAATGTTTAACACACTTTTGAAACATGTAACTATTTTCTCCAAACTACTTAATAAAATGTCATCAAGTTGACAAATGGTTAATAATTTAAATTAACAGTGATTTAATTTTTTTGTGGGTTGATTAACTGGGCGTAATACTGACTCCCCACGGTCCACATGGCAGAATCCATACAGAATGCAAAACCCAGTAATTGAGTGTAATTCTTATTATATACTTAGTACTACTCTTCTAATCTTAATATACTGACTTATAACAGAATTCCCGCCCACAAATATTGCATGTGTGCTTGATATTCATATGCGTCGCATCACGATGTTCACGCAATGCAGCGTTAGTACGGAAAGCTTTGTCACACATTATACACTGGAAAACAAGAATAAACAATATTACTTATATTTTCCAATTAATTATGTTTAGATGGAGGACAAAAACGAATAAAACAAGGAAAATTCTGCGACATATTTAAGTAACGCTCTGGCGCGGAATGCAATTACAGAGAGCCGAACTACCACAGGAACTGTGAAGAGGTAGGTACGTACAGGCTTAGAGTTTTAAATCATTATATTAAAAAAAGATGTTGCAACTGCAAACCTCAGGGTAAAATAATAAATTGTTTCTGTTAGACGTGTATAAAAGCCTGATTCCTTACTTCTTCTATTTCGTTGATTTTCGCAATTAAAATGTAACGTAAAAAGTTGCAACTTTTAACAGTAATTAAAAAATTAAATAGATTTTTTTGTGTTGTAAAAGACACTGTTTTACTCTTGCACAGCGAATGCAACATTACTAAGCGAAGGTTCAGTAATGTCCTATGATCGTAAATCAAAAGTTAAAAACGTTTACTTTACTTACCTTGAATTGTTTTTCTTGGTGTGTAAGTTTATGCTTATTCAAGTTTGAAGGATTGACAAAAGTAGCAGGACACACAGGACACTTGTACGGCTTCTCTCCTGTGTGTGTCCGCATGTGCATCACCAAGTAGTACTTGTGCTTACATTTGTAAGGGCATAAATCACAAAAGAAGTTAAATGTGTTTGTGTGTACCAACCTGTAATTATAATAAAGAAATTAGATTTCGGACGTTTTATTAATGTTTTATCAATTTTTAACAGTTGGTACCATGAAGCAGGTACCATGTTGTAAAATGTATATAGATTTTTTTTAAATACGACACAGGTCGGACTCGAACCTGCATCCTGCAAGTATAATGCTTAAAGCCTTTTTTTATCACATGAGTAATAAATAAGTTGATGGTTTTAAATACTTACATGTGGTTTTTCAGCCTTGCTATGATTGGAAATTCTTTGCCACATGTTGGGCATTTATGGGACACAACTTGCTTGTGAATATGTCTCATGTGCTTAGCTATACTATAAACCAGCTGGCCACATATATCGCATGCTCTGAGCATACATTGCTTTTCATGTCTATGAGCTATTAAAACATCCTTAAAAAAGAAACTTTTTTTTTAACACCAAATAGTAAGTTACACATCCTTCAAAGAATTTATAGAGAAGCATTACAAAATATGTTTCCAGTTGGATAAATTCAACATTAGTAAGGATTGGTAAAATCCTTTTTTTGCTTCAGTGAGCAGTATTAAAATGTTGAATGCACTTCTTTAAGGTGGGGCTTTATAATAGCTAGAATGAGGTGACTTAGATCATATCTTCATACAAGCAGATATTCAATAAAAAAAATACTGTTTTCCTAAAAGGATTCATTAGTATAATTATACCTTAGAATCAAACACCATATCGCAGGAAGTACATTTAATCTCTTTCTTCTTAGGTAGTTGTTTCTTCTGCAAAAGTTTTTCTCTCTTTCTTCTCGCTTCTTCTTTTGCTTCTTCTCGCATCAAGCGTTTTTTCTTTAAATGATGAAGTATTAATTGGAAATCATGTTTTGAATATGGATATGAATGTAATGATGGATCACCTGGAAATATTGTGATTGAAATGGTTATTAAGAGTAAAATATCTACATATATATACTAGCTGACCCGGCAAACATTGTTTTGCCATTTACATTTTTTATTTTTTTTAAATAAGGGTTGATCGTAGAAGGGTGAAAATTGAGGATTGTATGTATTTTTGTATGTTGTATCATAAAAAAATAGAAATTAAAGGACTTTTGTCTAAAAAAAATTCATAGCATTTGGAGATATGGACTACCACTGTCTAACAAAAAGGTGTAACATAAAAAAAATAAATTAAAAAAAGTCTAGAGTATTGTTATGGGTCAAGTCCCCTTTGAAGCATAGCATAGATTTTTAAACTGCCTAATATTGAATTACACTATATAATATTACTGACATAATATTCAGTAAATAAAATTCTAATCAAAAATACACACCCATAGGATTTAAAATCATTTTAAATCTTTTTTCAGAAATCTCGCAATTCCTCTTAAAGATCATAGCCACTTTAAGGGATTCTAGACAATCAGTACAGATGTATTTTGGTAATGAGTCATCGGTGTTAATCTACAACATTAAGATTTGGAATAAATATTAGACACCTAATTAATAACTATTTCTTATAGCTCTTGGTATTTCCAAACTTACAGAAATATTACTGACACTGCAGATTGCTTCTGAAATATCATAATATAAAGACAATTTTTCTGTTATTGGAGTACATCCATTTCGACCACAAACCCTGCATATCATCTCTGTTGCCAACAGGGGTCCCATTCGTTCCCTTAAATAATAAAATTTGTAAATAATGAGCTTATTTCGGTATACTCAATAGCTTACTGGCGAAACTACTTTATTGACGTTGAAAAAACTTACTTATCAGCAAAAAGTGTTTGCCAATGATCATTCGTGCATTCACTTTCAGCTTCTGCATTCTTGACAGGATATGAAACACGGCTTAATTTTTTAAGTGTCTGATTCGGTAAGTAAACATTCATATTCACTGTTGTGTTCAAACAAACAAATATAATATTTGAATCGATTGATTTCCTGCACCGTTTAATAAACTTTAATTACACGAATTTTTACGCTATCGCTTTCTATCGTGGGAATAAAGAAAACAATATTCTATTTTGTATTTCGAAGTATATAGTAAGTTTTTTTTCATGAACTATTCATATTTATTCACAAACTAAACTAATACTTGATATAATCCTAAATTCCTAATGATCCTACGGACTACTACATCGAGTGTCATTATAGGTAAATATAACACACAGACGTATAATATTATACAGATAACAGAATACCAAACAAAATACACAGCGCACATACTCTTGTAATAGGCATGATGACAAATTTTGGGAAACTGTTCTATAATATTTGAAAATATATATGAATTATAATAAACATAATATTTCTGCGGAAAATTTAGGTTTAGTACTTAAAAAATAATTTTTGATTCATAAATTTAAAATTTGCACCAAAACGCGTCAAAGTGTCATGGCGTCGCTTGCTTACGTCACTTAAGAGTATAAGGAACATTCGGTATATGTAAACATTAGCTAATTCATATTTAATTTGGCCATTTTACTAGTTTTTACATTAAAAACATGACTTCGAAAGCATATAGGTGGTGTTCCGTCCCTCTGTGTACTAATACGTCCATAAAAACTCCTGAGAAGTTATTTATTTTCGTTCCTTTCGATAAGAAATTAAGAAAGAAGTGGCTTGAACTTGCAAGACGTGATTTGAAAGGAATATTATCCACTACACAGCTTTATTTTTGTGAAGATCACTTTGACGTAAGTATTTCCTTTTTTATTGTAGAATTTTGTTGCTAAATTCATTATAAGCTAATTTTATGGAAGAAGTAAACATTGATATACAAACTTTTTTGAAGTTATGATTCTCTTACTCACTGTTACTTATTGTAATCAAATCCTCAATGAATAAGCTATTAAAAAGGTATTTTATTTCATTTTCAGTTACCAAATTGTATGGCAAACTACATGGAGTATCATGTGATGGGGTCAGTGTCGCAGATTCGCATGAAACCTGGGTGCGTTCCCTCAAAATTTGAATGCCAATCTGACAGAAGAAAACGAACTTCCAACTCAAACGTAAGGAAATATAGTGCGAAAAAGAAAAGAAGAGAAGTCGTTGCAGAAAGCTGAGCAAGAATGTAGGTTTATCCTATAAATAAAAACATTTTTACATAAACTGGTTTTTATTTATAACATTACTTTATAATGGATATATTTCCTTCCAAAGGGACTTCACCTGTGATACATATTTTTCATCATACATAATTTCCATAATCCTCTTTATAAACACAAAGTACCTTTATTCCTTTAGTAACATTTGAAGTTGCATTTGCACATAAAACTTTTGGGTTGGCTTCCTATTCTTTACATATGCTTTAACTGTTTTTTGACTCATAGGACACTTAATTTCTATTATACCATTTTCACAGATCCCATCAGGTGAACCCGCTAGCATGGGATAATTTTTAGATAAGAACAACCCACATTTTCTAATTTTCTTTTCCAGGTTGGCACTTACAGTTTTCCTCACTTCATCCTCCAAAATTCTACCACGTTTCATAGCTGTTGTGTCTGGAATTTTTCCACCCATTATAACTGCCATCAGAGTGCCGTCACTGGTTTTACACCTACTGAATTCATATGCTCTTGAAGCGGTCACTCTGCCATACCTTAATCCATACCAAAGCTTACTTTTATGTTGCTCCCTTGTTTCTTCTTCTACATTGTTGATGTCAGCATCAGAAAATATCACACTATCCAAAAATTTATTACAACAGTTTTCTTTATATTTCAACACTAAATTGTCCATTGATAGACTAAGAAGTCTATCAAAAGCATAGTCCTTTTGGTATTTCATTAATTCACAGTCGGTTAACCTTCTCTTCCCTTCTTCTACAAACTTTTCGAATACTTCGGTATCTGATGGTATGCTAGGGCTACCCTTAGATAATTCCGTAGCAGTTATGTATTTAACGGTACTCCCAACTCTAAAAAGTTTGGATTTCCTCCAATAGCATTCTATGGATGTGCAAGATGGATCTTCACTTCTGCGATGAACCCACATTAAAAATGCCATGGCATGTTTGCAGCCTCCTTGAGAAGCTACACAATCATGACATCCTACTGACTTAACTGTTTCTTCTTGTTCGTCGACTACCAAAGACACTCCATACAACTTGGCATGCACTTAATGTTCTGGGCAGATTTTAGCTTTTATTGTGCACAAATTTCCTTCACGTTTGACCTGAACATAGCTTACAGCATCATCACCATAAGATGCCCTAGCAGACCTGAAATAATTAAAGCAACGGTAAATGTTTAATTGCAAAAAGAAATATTTAACATAAACATAACCTCAAATTGTAATATTGAACGTTATACTGAAATATGTACAATGGCTATGCTTTCAACGAATTATTTTTATGGTTTAAATAATTAATTAACTGTTTAATACACAATACTTACATGGAAGTTTTAACATTTCTAAATTCTGCTAAACAGAAGTCTTTGTTTGATGCCAGAAACGTTCCTAGCATCATCAAGTCGATTCTTGGTAAATTTGCGCTGGAAGCCTCTGTAAATCCTTGTTCCATGACTCAATTTAGGGCATCAATAACAAAACAATAACGGCGTATTTAATTTAAAAAAAGCGAGCGAGTGTGTATTATCTTAAGTAATTCAAATGTAAACAAAGAGAAAGAACTATAACGTGACGTCATGCGCTCTGATTGGCGTTCAACATTTCATGGCTGACTGCTGTATTTAGCGATTTTATTTTATCGATTATTATATTCATCTTGCGTTTAATTATGAAAAGAATCAGAGTTTTGGAATTAGAAATTTTGTAATAATATACACACAACTTATTTCAATAAAATTTACTTCTTGTCATCAGTATGCCTATTAGTATTATTATGTTCATAACCATCGTCTGTCAGGTTTGACGTTAAGCTTAGCGTCAAATTAAAGTCTAATCTATAGTGTATACCATAGAGTAGGATAATATATATACTAAACAAAGTGTTCTTGTTTACCTTGTTTAGTGGTCAGTTGATCCTTGTTCCCTAATTAAATGTAAAAAAGCAAAATTGAAAGAGTAATTTTATAACCTTGTTTTTATTTTTATTACGATGACTTTAACCTCTCTTTTATATTTAAAATCAGTATTGCTTGGGACTATGGCACATCAGAAAAGTCGAAGTAGTACCGGGTAAACAGCCCAAACGTTTATTTATGTATACCAAATATTTATTGTGTGAATCAAATTTAATTATAATGCTTCATAACTTTATTTCAGCTTTTCAAATGACCTAAATTCTTTAGAGTTATGTAGAATTTGTAATAAAGTTGTAGGGAACATCGCAATTTTCAGCAGTCGAAATTGTTTCAATATAGCAAATGAAATCAAAAAAGTGTCTGGAATTATTGTAAGTACTTACATACTGTGGTTATATAAAATTTATATTATCATTTTTTTTGTATTACTATTGTTAATGTTACTATTCATTTTCCAGATTGCTAAAAGTGACAAACATTCAAAACATATTTGTCATAAATGTTTAAATTTGCTTCAAAGCTGCATATTATTTCGTGATTATTGCCAAAAAAGTGAACAGAGATGTAAAGAAGTTTTAAACAGAAATGGTATATGTTACAAATACTTCAATCATCAATTATTCTAGGAAATGGTTTAGCTGTTGAAAAGTCATTTAATAAAACAATCATTAGAATTTATTGCTTTAAAACAGTTGTTCAAATTATTTGTATATTGACATTCCACTAACTTTTTTAATAAGGACCTGTACTAAAATTATAAAATGCTTTTAGAAAACTCAAATAGTGTGAATAATAGGGCTACAATTTTGATTAACAAAAGTTCATCTTTGAATAATGAAACTTCCCTAACAATCTCTGAGGAAAATGTGGTTCTGTGGCTGTGTCCTATTTGCAATGCAGAGTTTATTGACAGGGTAAGTTTATGTAAAAAATCAAAGGAGATTTTTTTATTAAAGATGCATTACTATTTAATTAACTATATAATATTTCTCATTTCAGGATGCCTACACTTCACATTTGAGTACATGCGAATCAGAAAACTTTACTTCTATGAAAGGAAAAAAGAAGAAAAGGAAGCCAGTGAAATGTAAAATTTGCGGAAAAATGACAATGAATGTTACAACTCATAGGTTGTATTATATTTATTAAATTACAGTCTCTACTTCAACACAAATTCCTTTATAAATTGTGAGATTTCTGATGTTTCTATCTTGGATTTTGCATTACGTTTGAAGTATGCCTTATTATGTTAGATTCTAAGGAATTACATTATGTTGTGACTTTTGTTGTATAGGATGCAATAAAGTTTCTGTTTTTTTTTTAGATATACACATCAAACTATCTTTCCATACCATTGTGATATATGTCCATACAAAGGAAAAAGTGTATATTTATTGCGAGTTCATAAAATATCCCATTTGAAAAATAAACCTTTCAAATGTCATCAATGTCCAAAGGCAACATCTACATCAAGTAATTTGCAAAGGCACATACGTATGGTTCACTCTAAAACTCTGCCATTTAAGGTATTTATTTCAACATTTAATTTAAAAGCCTGTATTTGAGAATGTAATAATATTTAAATAAAACACTTTAACGGTTTAAAACGCGATACATTAGTTAAACTAATTTGAAAATGATTTTTAACTTCGGCCCGACGTCTCCCCGTGATCACGGCTGCTGCAAAGCATCCGAAACGTCGGGACGAAGTTAAAAAATCATTTTCAAATAAGTTTAATTAATATATCGCGTTTTAAACCGTTAAAGTGTTTTATTTAAATGTGTACTACTCGCGTAAACTATAGATAGTATTTAATGTAATAATAGTTTAGTTTATTATACTTTCAGTGTCCCTACTGCCGAAAGGAATTTTCAAAAAAGCTTTTAATGATTGAACATGTCAGATGTGAACACTTATAAATGAGTGAAGGGTTTCATCACAGGTAGGCACTTACTACTTATTGAACTTAAGATTTAAATTTGTTTGCATGTATATAAATTATCTTAACAAGAGATTAAACAAAAACAATTTACCTAAACATTTATAACCTTGACTTCCTTTACTAGATGACTCAACTTGTTTTAAAAGTGTAATATTTTTATGGATAACTTTATTTTCAGATATCGGGGACAAATCATGTCAGCTCAATAACTGACAGACGGAAAAAAAATATTTACGAAATAAGATTTTTTAAATTTGTAGCCTTTGTATTAATTGTTGTATGCTAAGTGTACCTATTGTATAAAGATTAATTTAAATGAAACCCCATCATTAATAGTTCGTTTGAACGCGCTAATCTCAGGAACTACGAGTTCGAATTGAAAATTTTAAGCATTTATCGAGGAAGGCTATAAAACATCGCGCTGTGACTAATAGAAGCGAAGATACAGCGGGAAATGTGAACAAAACGGAAATTTTTCATCTCCATGGGTTTCTGACGCTGCGAAAACGCTTCAAGACACCCAAAAAAAATGTATAGAGGAACGATTACTCTTTTAATAATCTGCAGAAATGTCCGTGATACTATATGTCTTCTTAAGTCTTATAAGAACGACGGGTCCCGAGAGACGAGACGCGGCCTATGTCGTGGGCAGCCTAAATTTATAAAGTAGTAATTTTAAAATGTAGAGATTGTAATTATTTGGATTCTCATAACAACCATTCTACGCGGACGAAGTCGCTGACACAGCTAGTAATTATTACAAACCAATCAAAGGGCTAGGGGAATCCCCTAACTTAATATTATTGCTGCCACCTCTGTCGAAGTGAATTTTTAATAAAATTGAATAATCGATACGGGCATTTCCATGGTGTTGTTCTAATCAACACAAGGTACTGTACGGCCGTTGTAACTTGGCAGGCCTGATCTAAGCGCGAGACGCTGCGCAGAAACGTTCCTTAGGCTGTTAACGGTGGTAAGAGCGAGGGGCGCGGGACGAAGATCTAGACTAGTGATTGCTCAGTGGCAACACAAGCGACCGCTTTTTCTATAAAATTTTGTAATCGATTAAGATTGTGGATTTTAAATCGTATAAGATATTGTACTAAAGGGCAATCCATTCACTGTGTTCATCAATATGAACACAGTGAATGGTGTTGTTAATAAACAATACTATGATTACTTTTAAAGGAAAATAAAATCATTAAAAACTTTTTTCATTATTGAACTACCCGATTTAGTTAAATATGAGTAATAATTTTTTGTATAATTAGTATTTATACCTTTAAGGCTTTTTATAAAATTATATTTCTACAATCCAATTTTGTCTATTTCAATAGGAATATTAAACGATACTCACAAGGATCGCGTATGGACATCTCTATTTGGTTTTTTTGTCGATTTTGCCAGAAATGTCGATTCTTATTAATTAGTTTAAAGTTTGTGAGTACTCAATAACTAATAAGAATGTTCACGATGGCATCAGTTTAAACCTTAGTGATTTTTTATTGCTATCAATATATAAATAAATGTATTTGTTATGTTGATATGGTAAATAAAAAAAAAGATACAAGTGTAGTCTGTGGTGGAAAGAATTTACTTGGCGCTAGGTCGCATAGTCATAAGTCACAACTCACAACATCATTTATTATTGTTGTTACTTTTGTTATTCATTACATATATCTACGTTGTAGGTAACTATAATTTAACTATTAGCAACTAAAATGAGTGCCGTTATTTTCCTAAAGTCTGTTTTATTCCCATCTGCAGTAAAAAAGAAGAAAAAGACAATAACACAACCGTAAGTAAAAAAGACCCTGACTTTCCCCGGTTTTTACCAGTAGTCAACTTTCCAGGGGAGAACGTCTTCGTGTCTCAGTTGAATAAGTATTGTATTGCATGTAAAGTCTTTGCTTCGATTCCTTGGAGAACAATATTAATTGTTTCGGTTGGACAGGGCACAGTAGTTTGATCGCCAGAAATGTTGTCAATGCCACGAAATAAAATAGGTTATTGTTTGACATAGAAAAAACACTAATTAATTTAATTCCAAAATAAAAGATATATAGGTTAAACCTACATAATTGAATTATTATGTTATAAACTTATAGAAAAAAAGAAAACACAAATTCACCAGAGATGTGTCGGATTTGTAACCAAATCACAGGTGAAATTAAAATTTTCGACAAAAAGAACCATATTAATATAAAGGAGGAAATTAGGAAAATCTCAGGAGTCATTGTATGTACCTACTTTGTTTAAGTGTTTGTCAATTTATTAGAGTTATGAAGTTATTGCTTTATATTTTTTACAGATTAGCAAATATGATAAATATTCAAAATATATTTGTCAAAACTGTTTAGATCTACTCCAAAGTTGTATCATATTCCGTGAGATGTGCCAAACCAACAACAAACATTGTCTAAAAGATGTATCGATAAAGAAAGGTACATACGGGAGTATAGAGCAGTAACCCACCAAATAATCCTAAGGAAAAAATTAAGTAGGCATTTTTCAGATGGTTCAAAAATAATCATAATTAAATTTCATTTTTAGAGTATGTCTGTCCTGATGACAACAAAAAAGACCTACATGCAGAAATAGTAAGCTGTTATAATATTCCATCACCAAATTATTCAGATGACAACTTTGACAATTGGGTTTGTTCCAAATGCAATAAAGACTTTTTGGATGAGGTACATATTTGTGGAGAAATTGTAAAGAAAGTTATACTCTTTAAAATGCAACAGTTACCAAATATATTTTAATAAGCTAAAAGCCAATGCTTAAATATTTATTTACAAATTACAGACATTGTTAAAAATGCATGACTGTACTTCACTAAATTCTGAACCCTTGAAAGTCGAGAGAAACAGCATTTTCTTATGTGACATTTGTGGCAAGACTGCTAAGTCCAATGCCAATCTTTTAGTCCACATGTAAGTTATAGAATTGACATAGTACAATCAAAGGCTTACATTTCTTAAGTACCTTAAAATACTTGTTCATACATTACAGGAGTACACATGAAAATGTATTTCCATTTAAATGTGATGAATGCCCTTACAGAGGAAGAACAATGGATTTACTAAGAGTACATAAGAGAACACATTTAACAGATAAACCATTTAAGTGCCCACAATGTCCAAAAACAACAACAACATCTAGTAATTTAAGGAAACATATAAACCGTATCCACACAAAGACCCGTCCACACAAGGTTTGAATATTTTCTATATTAAATAAGTATAAAGGGAATAAGACTAAATTTGGACAGTTTCAATATATATTAGCAGAAGCTGTGTTATAATTATATTGTTTGTTTATGTGACAAACTATGCTTGGTGTCTATGGCATTCATCAATTAATGTCATCTCTAAATTTGGGAAAGATTTATTACCCTTTATTACCCATCCAAGTAATACAGCTTAGCAATGGCTTGTTTTAATGTTTCCATATTACGTTTACGATTTTTTAAAACAAGGTAATCCATCACATAGGCTAACTAAAAAGATATTTTTATATGAGTTAAGTGAACTCGATTGTTGCTGTTATGGTTAGAAAAATATATGATTGTTTCAGTGTTCATACTGTGAAAAAGCTTTTTCAAGTAAACCTTGTGTTAATAAACATATCAAAGAAATTCATTTAAGGCAAGGAACTGTTGAATGTGAGATATGTAACAAAAAATTTAATACCAAGTAAGTTACCATTATTTAACAAAGATAACGATTAAGTAATCTCTATGAAACCTCAAAGTAAAATGCATTATTTTTTTTTTAACAATTATTGATTTCATTGATTAAATTAAATATTAACAGTATCATTTTCAAATAATATTATAATTAACATACATATGCTTAAAAAATGCACTAAGTTATTTTTATTACAGGAAAATATTACAGGGGCACCGAAATAAAATTCATAAAATAAAAGGTATAAGACATGGACGGATACCTTCTTATCTACAGTGCCAAACAGATGAGAATACTTGAGAATAATACAACACTACATACTCTGATTAAAATTATGAAGATATAATATCACTTATACAACATGTGTAGAAATATTCTATAGCATAAAGACTTATTTGTCAGTCAAGTCAAGACTTATTGTTTAGTCATAAGCCACATATAATACCAATGGGTGAAATATAAATTTATGTTTACCTTATTTTTAAAAATAAAGTATGACATTTATCAGTTTTTGGCATTATTTTTAATCGAAGACTTTTATTATTTTTTATGGAAGCGACTTTGTCCGTGGCCTTCCACGATAAATGATCAAACTAACACAGAACTCTTAAGCTTTATAACATTAGTATAAATTTGAATTAGCGCGGGAAGGTATCAAAGAATCATAATAATCTCGTTTTGCCATACATTAATTTATAACATAACATCTGTACATGCTGTCAACAAACTAGGTCTAGCACATCTGTGGAGTTCTTGTTATTATTTGCAACCAAACAAGCAATAAATGCAAATGGCAGTAAAATCTTCAGGAAATTAAAAAAAATGTACATAATAAAACTATTAGTTACTAAACGGAGCGGTTTCATCATACTATGATCTGTTTATTTAGCATTGGCGTTATCGAAATAAAAAAAATAGTTTTATTAAACAGTTTGAAAAGGATGACAACTCTCCCTATGATACTAATCTTTTTAAAGTTTGCATACAGTGTCATAAATAATAGTATTCGTTATTAAATGTCGTACAATTTCACGATTTCTGTTATCGACCCTGACGATCCGTACCTATATACCTAAAGATATCTCGATGAGATTCCCGACACTCCCATGATACTCCCACTTCCCACATCGTTCTAATTTGCTAAGAAACCCGCGAAAGATGCTAATGATTCAAAACAGTGTCAGCAGGACATATAACTATAACGTATAAATGTGAACTCAATGCAAATGAAAGAAAATCCACCTTCAGTCTGTTCCATAGAGTAGGAAAATATCTACAGAGAGGTCTGTAATCTGTTCACTCTGTGGGGTAAAGCAGTTGCAACTCGTAAATATATTTTTTGTTAAATAATTTCACTATAAACAAAAATTACAATACTTCTATTAATTAAAACTGAACTAACATAAATGAGTGCAGTCATCTTCTTGAAGTCTGTTCTATTTGCAACTGCAATGAGACAGAAGAAAAAAAGAATAACGCAATCGTAAGTTAAAAAAAATCTTTCATTATTAAAAAATTACAAACTTTCTATGTAATAGCGCCTTCGATTGAACATGATAAATTGTTTTGATCGGCTAGAGCACAGAAGTATGAACGACGACTTGACACTGAAATATTTTTGGCTAAGTAAGGAATTTTGAGTTTCACATCTTTTAGGGTAAAGCTGAAATCCCTTTTAAAGCATAATCTAATTATTAACTTATGATCTTATAGAAAATCACAAAATACGGAGAAATGCCGGATTTGTAACAAAAACACAGGTGAAATTAAAATTTTTGACAAAAAGAACCACATTAATATACAGGAGGAAATAAACAAAATCTCTGGAGTCATTGTATGTAGTTGGTTTTGTAATTATTTGTTATTACAATCACCTGACTATAACGTATTACTTTTAATTTTTTACAGATCAACATATATGATAAATATTCAAAATATATTTGTCCAAGCTGTTTAGAGTTACTACAGCGTTGTATTATATTTCGTGAGATGTGCCAAGCCAACAATAAACATTCCCTGAAGGATGTATTAGTTAAAAAAGGTATGGTAAAGGAGCAATGCATTAGGTAGATATTCACTATGCACAGACACCAAATGGATGCAATGAAAAACAAAATTGCCCCTATGCAGTGGTTCGATTATAATTATCTATGTTTGAATATCATTTTATAGAGTATGTTTGTCCTGTTCAAGAAAAAGGGAAACAACCCATAGAAAAAGTGAACTGTTATGATATTCCATCACCAAATTATTCAGATGACAATTTGGACAACTGGGTCTGTTCCAAATGTAATAAAGATTTTTTGGACCAGGTAAATATTACTTGTAGTTTGGTATCATAGTAAAGGTTTAACAATTAATTACAGAAGTAACAAAATTATTTTTCTTAAATTAAAATTGAGCTCGATAATTATTTTTCTTAAAATTACAGGCTTTGTTAAATATACATGACTGTACTTCATTAAATTCAGAACCGCTGAAACTCGAGAGGAACAGCATTTTTTTATGTGATATCTGTGGCAAAACTGCTAAGTCCAAAGCAAGTCTTTTAGTCCATATGTAAGTTATGGTTTGTATACTCATTCTTGTGTCATTAATACCTGTTGCTTTTTGGAATGAATACTACTGTTGGGAGATCCTTAAATGATCTTTTATTAATATTGCTTTAACATTTATATTTTTCTGATAATTATTAAAATGATCAAATATAAATAATAGTGAAACTGTAATCTTTCATAGGTCCTAAATCCCCTCACATAACTTTTTCATAAATTACAGGACTACACATGAAAACATATTTCCATTTAAATGTGATGCATGCCCTTACAAAGGAAGAACTATGGATTTACTACGAGTACACAGAAGAACACATTTAACAGATAAACCATATAAATGTCCACAGTGTCCAAAGACTACAACAACAGCGAGTAATTTAAGCAGGCATATAAACCGTATCCACACAAAAACCCGCCCCCACAAGGTACATATATTTTATTATCTTTAAAATCAAATAGCGCTGTACACAACGTTTTCATAGTATCACTTTTAAATACCTAGGCTTATTTAAATAAAACACTTTAACGGTTTAAAACGCGATATATTAGTTCAACCGAAATTTAGGATGCGCAGCCGTGACCTCGGCTTTATCGCGTTTTAATCCGTTAAAGTGCTTTATTTAAATGTGTTACTCGCGTAAACTATATACAGTATTTATTTTGTCTTATTTTTACCAAATTCAAAAAAAGTTTCGTAGATAACTATAATTTAGTAAAAGCAATTCAAAAGCAGCATTTCAGATTATGTTTAATTTTATAATACTATAGTACATATATTGAGTTTTAACCAACTTTTCTTATTTCAGTGTACATACTGTGAAAAAGCATTCCCCAGTAAGACTTGTGTTAATAAACACATTGAAGAAATTCATTTGAGGCAAGCAACTGTTGAATGTGAGATATGTAATAAGAAATTTAATACCAAGTAAGTTATTTTTAGCCTAAATTCTTTATTAAATTATGGTAGTTCCGTATAGGCTTCAGGCCATGCTGACTGTGAAGGTGACTTTACTTATTAAAGCGTTATCAAAAATTTACTATATTAAAAGCAGTAAAGACTTAAAATGTTATGTTAAATAAATATAAGATTATTGATAAGATACTTTCAGAGCTCTGACGTCCGCATATATATATATAAATGATCATTGAAAAATACATAGTTACATATGTTTACAGGAAAATATTACAACGGCATCGAAGAAAAATACACAAAATAAAAGATGTAAGACACGGCCGATTACCTGCTTACTTGCAGTGTCAAACTGAAGTGACAAGAGAACCATATAATACTACATAGTAGGTACATAAGCTGATAAATTTAAACAAAGAATTTAGCTAAATGAATTAAAAGTCACTTCCGGATTGAAAAAAATTTACGACACAGGCAGGACTTGAACCGACATCCACAGCGTTCCGTGGTGTCGCTGTGACCAATTGTACTTCCAGGAAGCGTACCTTGATAAGTGCAATAACAAAAAATATATATTTAAGTTTAAAAAAAATGTAGGCTACTGAAAACAATAACATTATATACATAAGCCTCTTTGTTAATGAGTATGATTTTATAAATATTGCTCACCTTATTTTGAAACGTTGATACAAAGTAAATCATGACACAATACATTGTTTTGTTTTTACATTTTTATTTATGAGTGGTGACCTCTGTATATCTAGGATTTATCTTCTGTATATATTTAATGGACGTACCTAAAGGTAATAATAGGGACATTCACTTTTCCTATTTCATCACTTTCTTCTAGAAATAAACTTGCTTCAACTCAGTTACTGACTTGTCATCAACGAGAATAAGCGCGGATTAATAAATAAAATGAATTTGTATTTAATAATCATATTTCTATCAGTTCTGAAGAACGGTTCTCCCTTTGATCTACCGAACCAATCATGTGGATCAGATTTAACTATAGACAAGGACCATTATAATGCATCGGAAGTATACGACGTTGGTAACGCCTATCCAACGGATGCCCACTATGATAAATACGGAAATTTATTCTTTATAGAATCCGGACGAAATTTAGACGGGTACTATTTTGATGCAAAGGTAGTTAAAGCGAATTCAACAGTACCTGAAAAAGTTAACGGTAAGTCCTTAATATGCCGACCGGCTTTTTATTTATAAAAAAAAAACAAATATTTTACAATCTTGACACTACCTATGAGAACTGAAGTCTGAATATTTAGTTTATAAAAGGTAAAACTTTTTTATCTTAAATACAGAAGTCTTGACCAAATATGTTTGCATCTTTTTAAAGGGCTTCCTGATGGACAGTGTTACTCTGTTACTGTCGACAAAACCAGTTCTTTGGTGTACTTCGGGACAGGGAGAGGCATTTACGCTTATAATTACAATTCAGAAGATACGAAACTAGTTTCATCTCCTGAAATAAAACCGAACGAATTGTTCCTAGATAAAGACGGAAACAAATATATAACGGAAAGTGACGACGGAGTTGAACAACTTTACCTATTGTCAGGCGAAAGAAAAATAAGATTTAAATCCCTCGAAGCTCTTAATGAGGTCGCCGTTGATGATAAAAACAACTTCTATTTCATCAAGGATGACAAACTGTTTGTCCTTAAAAACAATCTATCGTTTCCAACATTGGTTGGCAACGTTACGTACGAAGGTCTGGGGCAAATTTCAGTTCACAAGAACGTTGTGTATGTCGCTAGTGAAACGCTATACTACATCCATGAAAATGATACGGCTCTTAAGAATGTAAATCTACGCGATAACGTAACGGCTATTGCTTTCGACAGTTCGAGTAACTTAGCGCTGGGTACTTACGGAAAAATAGTCAAGTATGAAAACAAGAATAGTGAGTGTTATCATCGAAAACATTAGGATACATTGAATGTAATATCAACGATCAATAGAGGAAATGATATTACTTAAGAATCACACGATGATTATTCTCCTTAAAAAAATTAGATCACACGAAGTCCTCGTTCAACTGTAAATAAGACTTCTTTAATTTCAGTTTCTCAGAAAAAAACAACGATTGAATTATCAGAATTAAAATATTACTTTTTTAACAACGTATTCTTTTTTTTCGGGCTTCGAATTACAGGCTACCTTAGGAATGGGTACGATACTGCAGCTCTGCATAAATGGCGTTTTATCTGTTGGGCCTACAGAAATGAATGTCAGAGAATACAAAAAAAGGAAGGGTATTTATAAACCTCTCACTTCTGTGTTTTCCAGCTAAAACATAACGCTTGTCGAACTGGAGTTAATACCGTTTGTTCAGTTCGAGCTTCTATATAACTATCTCACTATATTATAACTTTTGAACACAATTATATATATATAAAATATGGATGGATGGAAATCAAATATGTTTTTTAAATTATTGTTTATTAGCGTTGTATGGAACTAATCATTATTTAATACTCGTATTGCCATGCAGTCACTGGCGAATTCGATCACTCTAATGGTGAATGATTACTTAACTAAAAACACATATTTTTGGTAAAAAGTAGACCATTCAATAGTAAAAATCCACAAATAGACTCCTCAGGACGTTTGCTGTGTATACATCACAGCATAATATTTTTTGAGTTTGAAGAATATTTCTTTATCTTTCTTTTTAACACTTGTGTTAAGTAAGGTCTAATACACAGTAATATATAAAAATCATGAATGGTCCTATGTGTATGTACACAGAAAAAACAACAAAAACATGCATTCAATCCTTTAAAATTAGCTAATATATTTTACCACAACTTAACTCTTCACTTCAATGAGGCAAAATACTCTGTGATATAATTGGGAATGTAATAGACTGTGCTTGAGAATTGGGCAAAGCCATCGGTTGACTAGTACTAGATATAGTAATTTGTTGTGTAGGAGTCTGATGCACCAATTGCTGTGCTGATGGCACTAATTGCTGTTGAGCTGATTGCTGAGCAGCTAGCTGTTGGGCTGATTGCTGAGCCACTATTTGCTGGGCTGATTGTTGTGCAGCAAGCTGTTGGGCAGATTGCTGAGCAGCTAGATGCTGTGCTGACTGTTGAGCTAAGTGCTGAGCTGACTGTTGCGCCACCAGTTGTGCAGATTGCTGAGCTGCTACATGCTGTACAGATTGTTGTGCTGCTGCTAAATGTTGTACAGACTGTGTTGCAGCATATTGAGATGCTTGGTGCTGTGGTATTTGAGACTGTAAAGCTGACGTCTGCATGAGGTGTTGCACTGTTGTTTGTGGTCCACTACTCATTAGCTGTTGTGTGGGTTGAGCTAACGTAAGCTGAGCTGGAGTCACGGCAACTACAGTCTGCCCTCCACCCATTAGGGTACCAGAATCACTGACTTGCATCAATTGTTGAGCACCTGCACTGGTTACTATCAAGGCTCCTGAATTTCCCACTAACTGTTGAGTTGTACTAACTGTAAGTATTTGTGGGGCGGGAGTTAGCAATTGACCTTGGGAAGCAGCTGGGGCTAATGTGAGATTTGGTGTTGCTGCTGCTGGAACCAATGTGGGGAGTGCTCCTGCTAGACTGACAACAGGTGTGACACTTACTGTAGCTAAAGATACAGGGGCAGATGTGCCATGCCTAGAAGTTATAACACAAGGTTGATCTGGCCTCACAGAAGTTGTTTGTTCTAATAGAAATTCATTCATAGACGTAAGTTGAATATTTTTTTCAGTCAAATCAGCAACTTTCTTCAACAAAACACTGATATTATCATGTAATAACTTAACTCTATGATCTAACGCATCACAGTTAGAACATATAGTCTGTGTGTGCATCACTTTATTATCTATTCCTGTTTCATCAAATGTATATCTTCTTAATTTGGGTTCTGGTGGGGAACTATCATCTCTCAAACTTGGTGGTGGCCTGTCAAACATTGGAAGTGGTGCTTGAACATTTCGAATTGAAACTAATTCATTATTTTGTTCTATGTGTAAAAATTTGCAGTCAGGAATTGAACAAATTCCATGTCTATGAGCTTGACAAACTGGTATATTTCTTGGTTCTCTAGGTAACATGCCAGTTGCATAAAAATGGTCTTCTTCTTCTATCGAACAATGTAAAAATTTACAATTTGATCTGAAACAGCCTTTATTTTGGAAGTCATGACAAAATTTAAATAAATCTTTTAGGTAAGGCTTAGGTGGGATTTCATGAATATACCTACAGTTATCACGATTACAGCAACCTTTTATATAGTCTCGACAGAAGTTATTTGCACTTGCGTTAAAATGTTCAGTTTCATCCATATTACTTGTTGTTATATCAGGTTTCGAAGATCCACTAGCGACCATTGTAATGCCACTCGATTTAAACCATCCAAACGTCTATGAGTTTTCTTTATTCCAAGCATACATCGTGTTAATTTACGTAGCGTTAGATTATATATTGTAGCGCTCTACACTAGTGAGATGAATGTCAATTCCTTACATTTTTTCCAATTCTTAGCTTAAGTCCCGACACTCAATATCAACCTCAAGACACTTAACGTTGGCAAATTCAAGAAATTTAACAGAAAAATATTGGGTATACGTGAGTTGAGATCAAAACTATTTAGTAAAACTGCATACATTGGTTAATAACACTAGTAATATGTACATTATATTGTCCTTATAGTTATAATGTACATTGTTCAATTTACATAGATGGTATATTTAAATTATCCACTGATTACCTACAAAAGATAATAAATATATTCTTATTATAGTTTGACGCACCTCAGTAAGTTATTGTTATTAATTATTATAGAAGCACAGATGACATAACGCAATAGAACTTAATATCTATGATTGAATTCGTAAGCAAAGTTGCCATATAACTTTTCCATCCACGTCTATATTTCGCAAAAATATTTGTTAAAAAACTATTATTATTTAATCAAGGTCTAAACGCGTTCTGTTCCATTTGATGTCTGAACTATAAATATTATAAATCGAGCTATATCGTAGTATCTAATTAAATGCGTAGTATGCGCGTAACCTATTTGAGATGAAGGCGATAAAAAAAAATTAACGGTAAAAATAGTAAAAATTTTCCATAATATAAAAATAAATAATAATTATTAAACACGTTTACTCTATATTATTTAATCGAGTAATCAATAAACTTTTATCATATAGTATTTAATTAAATAACATCTCAAAAGAATAATGGATTTCGTGTAACATATCGGACGCTAACATACTTCGACCATATTTTTTAAAAGCATTTTCATTACAACTTCTTGTCAGCTTAGCGGCTCCAAAAGCTGCAAGACTGTGACTTATCCAAGTTGTTTTATTGTTTTCACAAATGTTCGAGTTTAGCGCCCAATTAAGGAAAGTTCCTAAGGCTCCAGCCAATATATCGCCTTGACCGCCGATACGACGACACGATCCACCCTGTGCGAGGGTCCAATTCAAATTTGCAACGGATGTATGAAATTGATCTTCTGCGCCCTTTTCTAATATTGAGACATTTTCGCCCCAAAATCTGTGCCAGAGTAAATTGTCTGATCCAACAGCTCCCTTGATTCTTTGTGCCTCAACGTGGTTAGGTGTCAGAACTACGCCTGGACCAGGGTAGTCTTTTAATATGGTTGCATTTTTATAAACGGCAAATAAACCATCTGCGTCGATCACCATAGGTTTCTTTAGAATTCTACACATACCTACAATATCGTAAAACAATTTCATTGCATTCGGCTCCCTACCAAGGCCAGGTCCAATAATAACAATATGTACTTTTTTCAGTATACCAATGAGATCTAAGGAAGGGGAGTATGGGATGACAATTAGATCAGGGCTGTACGATTTTATAACTAATGCGGTGGCACTTGGAGTTATAACGTATGCTAAATCAGCACCAACCTGAAACATTTATAATACCTATTATGTCTATCTGTATGGACTTAGAGCTAATGTTATAAAAGATAAAAATATTTATATCTAAAAGTAACACCACATCTTGCCAAAAATTTACGATTAATTATTTTTCGATACATCGACATATATACAGAGAAGTAGTATTTAAATAAAACACTTTAACGGTTTAAAACGCGATATATTAGTTAAACTTATTTGAAAATGATTTCTAGCTTCGGCCCGACGTTTCGGATGCTTTGCAGCAGCCGTGGTCACGGGGAGACTAAAGATAGGCCTCAAATTATTAAACACCTGGGATCCCATATTAAAAACTCTGGATCCCATATTAAAAACTCTGGATCCCAATAAACAGCATACCGGCAAACGCGAAGACACCGTTAGTCAATTCTGTAAGGACCCGGCCAGTTTCGCTAAATACCAACTTCGACGGAACAGATGGCGCTAGCGTAGCAATTTTTTACTTTGACGTCAGAGACATCCTCCATCTTTAGTCTCCCCGTGACCACGGCTGCTGCAAAGCATCCGAAACTCGGGCCGAGTTAAAATCATTTTCAAATAGTTTAACTATATCGCGTTTTAAACCGTTAGTGTTTTATTTAAATATGTACTACTCGCTTAAACTATAGACAGAGAAATAGTAGTTAAAATTGTACGAAGGACTCGTCTTAAGTCCAATACCGAATTTATATTCCAACCAATATACATAGAGCCTTTTGAATTTAAATTAAATTCCTACCTTGAGTGCCGTTATTGCAGTGAAATACGGTGCTCCTGTGTAATCTGATGATCCTCCCACAACAGCTATTTTACCAGCCTCACCTTTATGTTTTCCACATAAATCAGGAATAACTGACTTTGTTAGATTCATAAAATCATCTTCGGTTAAGACACCATTTTCAATACTAATGCAACGTTCTACTTTCATTGATATCACTGTATGAAAGTACAATGAACATAAAATGCACAAGAAAAGATTGAAAAAAAGAGCACAGTCCATTTTTATGGGGGTAAGAGAATAGTTGTCGTTTTAATAATTTTATAACGCTCCTTTGGTATTCATTTGTATGTGTCAACTTCGACCTGATATCTGCAATGTTATAAATGTCATATAATTGTCATTGTTTGAGCAAATACTTATTTATTTTTATAATGTATACTGTTCTTAGTTACTTTTTAGTATTATAGGTTACACTTAACAATCTATCCGTATTTTTATTTTAAGATTTTCTGCACCTTTCAATTACAAAATCTTTTAAAATTTAACGTTTTTCTGTCTCATCTAAAAAAAATATTTCACATATCCGGTAGAGAAAGTGAGTATTTTTTTTATTAACACTAACAACTCTTAAAAATTGTCTTCCTACTAGTTCACAAATAAGACGTAATTTCTAGTTGTTTTCGATTTCAAGGCCTATGCGATTTTAAAAGTTGTGCTGTAGCCTACAGTTATGTTTACCTCTATCTTTCCATAGATTTATGAATGATTTTTATACTAGGGTATGAAAACCCAAAAAAGTATGCTTTTTAAAAATCTTATAGAAACATTTTTGTGGTCTTTTATTTATCCTTGTATACTATTCATTATTTATTTACAATATAAAAGTATACTACAAAAAAGAGATATTTTAACTATAGAAAAATAAAACATTGACTTACAATAATTAATTGTCAGCCTATAGTAATGTAAAAAGGCCTAGAATTTTGTAAAAGTTATCTATTGGTCAATAATTTACAAGGACGGTTATTGTTGTATTATACGGTATCTGTTTGTATACAAACGCATAGTATAATAGTATAGTCTATATCCATCTGTGCGTTGTGTGCTACGAACAGTCTATATTTTTGGTCTATGTCAAAACTCTGTCACATCTGTGGCTTTATGTTTGTTGCATTTTGCGATAGCATTTATGGAGATTAAATAAAATTTTGTACTGTGGTAATTGAAGACCTTAATTAAATAACAAAAGACGATTTAAATGAGGTTTAATTTTTAACGTTGGGTATTGTTTCTATAGTATTTACTTAATATTGTGTATAAGACAAAGCACGATAATGTTTTCTTCAAGAAGTGCAATTTTATAAGCCACATGGGGATATTTTGTTGTTTTTGGTATATGAAGCGTTTAAAAAAGGAAAAATGATTAAACCACCAACGCAGTTTGGCACAATTTCAAATCGTAATGTTCATCCATACCAAACAACAGTAGTTCCGCGTAGTGAACAACAATTTGCGACGGCATCTAGGCTCAGGGCTAAGTACCCCTGGGCTGAGGACATTAATGCGTCAGTGTATACAAGCACCGAACGATCTACCCCAGAGCACCAGTATCATGTAAGTGTCTATAAGTTATTACCGTCCATTTACTGTCGTCCTTTTTTCACAGTACCATTCTGTGTTCTTGAGTAGCCATGTGGACGTGCCTCGATTAGAGCTTATTTTTATAAACTTTCAATAATTTTAGCAGTCAGCTTTACTTATAGAAGGTTTTTTTAATTCATTGAAATTTAAACTTAAGTTTAGAATTAAGCCATGGAAGAGGCAGTTTACAGTGGGAGGTATTAGTACTGTTGTTTATGTAAGGTCTTGTGCAGAATTTACCCCTTCCTTAAATTACAGGTACTGCAATACAAAGAAATAGCACCACCCTCCCCAGTATACCATTCACCATGTGAAAGTGGCACTTGGAATGAATACTGGAGAGGTGAGAGAAGAACCACTACAAACAATGTTCCAACTTGTGCATCCTCATTTTCATTGCCACTACAGGAGATGCACCCACCAATGGATTTACCAATTGCCTCACTGGCATCTGTAAGCCCCGAAGTTCCTATCATCGGAGCATGCGGAGGCCACTGTCCTGGGTTTGAATATGTCTGCTATTACATTTTACAGGTTTCTATTTTTCCTTGTTAAATAAGTTTACATAGTAGGCTTTATACTTTCTTAGTTTTATTTTTTAACAAATAAAATGCAATTGTTGCTGTAGGAGGGCTACTAAACATATAACGCTTTTTAATGAAATAGTATAGTAATATGCTAATAATTGCTTGGTTTTAAAAAGATAGATTTTTCAAACTTAATATGAAATTTTTGTCTAGGTCATTTTTGTGGTGGGGATATTGACTGGCATCTCCCTATGTATAGCTGGTATAGTATTAAGAAAAACAAATCGCAATGGTGATCTTGGTGTATTAGTTTATATTGGTAAGTAATTTATTTTATATAAATATATTACTTTTGTCATATGGCCTAAATTAATAAACTGATTAGCTATCCAAAATTAACATCTCCCACCAGCATATTTGTAACTGCAATAAGAAGTCCTGATTTACAATCCCTGGTAGAAAGTTAATATATTATTTTGGTCACAAATAGTAGAAAAATTGCTTCTTTAATAGTTCTCAGTGCTAGGATTCAGACCTTATATATCTATTTATATTGATTTTATTTTATTCTTTACAGGCTGCCTTTCATCATGTGTCTGTGGAGTATTATTAGGGGTTCAGTGCTGTGTTCGTAGAGAAATAAGACAACGCAAACTGAGAACCAATATGCACATTCCTATGCATCAGATACAAGTGGGTTTGGTTTTGCATTTATTTGATTACTTATTTAAAAGGGGATAGGATTGCTTATAGACTGTTATGGTTTTCTGGCCATTTTTCAATGCTACTATGGGTTTGTGATCTGTTTAGCTGCCATAATTTTGGTTGATATGGGCCACTGTGTCTCTAGCGGCCACATTTGGTATCAAAAGTAAATCAATTCATCAATGGCTATGCACTTTGACTAAGCAAAGATTTCTACTTCTTATGGCGATACCCAAAGTAGATTATTTTAGATCTTTATTTTGTAAAAATATGTTAAGAAATTTATCATTTCAGGAAGTATCTGCACCAATACGTCCGTTAATGCCATCCACGTTACCTCGTAGTCATATTTATAGGTATGCATTTATGTTATTTGATTTATTTGTCCTGACAATAAACTTAGTATTATAAAAATTATAATAATAAACATTTTTGTTCCTTTTTTTATAGGCCTACAACATTATCTCAAGATGATGAAATTCTTGGAGTTCCTTGGTGGCGTCGTACAAACAGAGACTGATTAGTAAATTTGAGAGTAAATAACTATGTACTATTTTGTAACTATTTTAATAAATATTTATGAGCAAATTTTGTGATAACTCTTACCTGAATTAAATTTGATGCATAAGAGGAATATATATATATCCCAAAACTAAAACAACATTTTACACTTAAAATAACTTTATTAAAATATTTGAGATTACTTGTAAGTACTTCCTATAGTAAGCATAACAAAAAATAGGTACATTGTATAACTACTATTAAATCATAAAAATATAATATAGAAAAATTGTGTAGCAATAAACTATAATAAAGTAAAAACAAATTGTCATTGCAAACATAGTGAGGGCTCTCCTTTCCTTTAGATTCAAGAAAATTTACTCTTTTTAGGAATACCAATTTTCTAGTCGTAAATAATTAATTGTACAAGTCACAAAGTCCAATGCACTGAATATAACGTAACAGTTATCCAATATGTAATTGCAAAAAGGTTTGCGTAAGAGATCGTTCAAGAAGAACCCCCCCCTTTATTAACATGTTCTCTATCTGAAACCTATTTGTTTAGAATCTGAAGCTAGGGCAATCATCAATATCATCATCAATAAAAAAAGCAGATTAGGTAGATAGAAGGAAAATATAAGTACAAATGTATATGAGCTTACTGTTGCTGATAGGGAAATAAACTTATCATGATACTCGAACAGCCCCAATGATAGTGTAAATGAAAAAAGAGTTTTTCACCTATGGTACACAACGACTCTAAGCAAAAATGTATAATACTTAAATCTAGGAGGACGGTTTCTACCAAAATAAATTAAAATATTTAGCTACATTATGTGGTTTAAATGAAGTTTAAGTTAAGCTTACAGAAAAGAGTTATATTTGAAGACTTATTCTATACAAGCGTCGATCAATTATATTTTGCCTGGAATATTAAACTCTGTTTCATTATTTCTACAGTTTAATGTAGAAACAAAAACATAGTAGGATGAAAATATATTTTTAAAATGAATTTGTTTATATTAAGAGAATCGGGTGTTACAAAGTTTTGAAAGTTATCTATTTTAATCGGTGTCTCTCTACAATAAATCTGCTTTCATAATTAGGATAGACTTGGATTGTACATCTTAGTATTGTGTTTTTAAATATTTAAACACGATAAAAATGTAGGAAAATAAAATACGATGGAGGATTTCGTCTACAGTAAATATACAACAATTACACATTGAATTCTCACCTAAATATCTTTATAGTAATACTTTTAAATGTTACCAAGAATATTTAATATGCCCTTTACGTTGGTGACCTTTCGGATGATGATCTCATACTTGTATATATTTCTTCTTAAATCTAGACAAGAAATGCTTAATTAAGAATAACCATCTTATCTAAATATCTGGACGATAATTTGGCCACATTTTACATATTATTTGTTTGTTAAAAGTTGCTAATGAATAATAGTAGTAAAAAATAAGTACAGACCATATTGTATGAATACAAAATATTCTTAATCTATATGTCAAACAAATTGAAATATTTGTACCAAAAAAAAATGCAAAAATCAATATGAATATCATTGACATGTTAAACTGAGTTAATCCATTTCGTAGTATTACTCTCCTCAAACTCTTGTTTAATATAACAAGGTAGGTACAATAATTCTGGTTATCGTAAGGTTTTGCCTAAAGCAACTGATAATTGAATTAAAAATAGTAGTCTTAGTAAGGGGGACGTAAAACAGGTAATTCCTGTGAAACAAGTAATAAACAATAATGCTTATGCTATTGACGGCCGGCTGTCCAACATCTTGTCGCTCTCCTCAGCGCTGCTTAAACTGAAACAAAAAACGCAGTCCAATAATAGACAGACAGGCGTGTAGTTAAAACGGTCGTCTAGTATCCTGTAAATTGTTCCCACAGGAAAAAGTTACCGAGTCAAATAAAATGGATGCGTCATTGTTTTTCAAATGAGCATTTATTTATGATGTCTCTAGTTTGTCAATGCATTAGAAGAAGTTATATGATACACTTTACGTGCTACAAGCCTATGTTTAATAGTTGATTTTAACACAAATAAACCTATATCAATACCGAAGCCGATCAACGTTGCGTAGTGCCGATTCATTCACTATTGACTGCCACAAGACCGTAGAGTATCATGTATCTATTCGCATAAAAGATTTTTAAAGTTTCACGTAAGGTATAAATAGTTTTTAATATACCTATGGTGTAGTTGAGACTAGTACGATGATCGGTACTGTGTAGACAGCATGAAGTATTACCATGTACTTGACTATGACAATAGAACATCGTGTAAACTACACAAGGGGCCAATGTCAACATTCTATTCAAATATTCCGAATAATAACAAAATCTATTCCGTACATTTTGTAACTTGAACGAATAATTTGAAACTAGATTATTAATAGATTATCAGAATGATGCGTTACATCCGAAAATACTTAACCAATGCACCTTTTATATCTTATTGACTACATTTAATCTTTCTCCACGTTGCAGTACAAAAAATAATTTCCAACATCGTCTTATATGTTTACAGAATTACCAAAACAATAATATTTCTTGTGTAAAAACTGACGCCTACACATTCATCAAAACTTCTATTATAATAGGTGGGAGAGAGCTCCATAAAAACTTGCCATAGACTACTTTCACTTTAAACATTTGAAATATTGTATTGGGCCAATACAATATTTCAAATGTTTGCTTCAAAATAAGTTCAAAGATATTTAAACTTTAATTTCATTTAACAGCTATTAAAATTAATTAATTTGACTAATCATTTGTATGATTATGGTCATACATGGTACGTTCATACACCATTAAATATAAATTAAGATTAAAATCAGTAGGTATTCTTAGTGCTTCTAAATGTTAAGTGTAATTGGATAGTTTTAAAAATATAGGTAATCTTATAAGCCCAGGATGACCTAGATGGCGATAATAGGTGAGGGTAGGGGGATGATAAAATGTTGCTAAATACGCTAATTGATCAACCTTTAATTGATAGGTTAGTATTTTTCAGTTTTTGTCCCAGAGACTCAGCCCCCACCAAGTGCCGGTTGTCACGGTTTAGATTCGATGAAGCCAGGATATCAACAAGACTCCCTTTACGATACCGTATGTAACTAAACAAACGGTTTGCTGAAGGACATCTTAATTAGATGTCATATGTCCCTGATGGTACTTTTATTAAAGGGAAGTGTCATAAAATAGGGGAGAAATAATTCCTCACATTAGAAGGAGGTCAATAGTTCTTACCACTCCTTGTTATCCATGAGATTCCGCATCTCGTCGTCGGGGGCAGGTGGTGCGTCGCGTACGGGAGCGTATTGTGCTGCTACGAGTGGGTCGGTGGAAGGATTGAGTGCGGTGAGAGCAGCTGCACCGCTAGCTGGAGCGTCCTTGCCTCCACCCCAACGGGCAGACCAGGCCCAACCGCCTACGCCTGTTCAGAAACAAATACACAAAATACATACAACTTCCGCGTAAGAGGTTATATAAATAACTAGCTGTGCCAGTGACATCAACCGCGTAGAGTTTTGGGCATCAACATTTTTTTTTGGAAACCTCATCTTTATAAATGATAGCTGTTACCCACGACGTCGTTCGCGTCCAGTAGGTTGTTGCAAGTTGATCTTAAAAAAATAGATATATACTGTCATATTTTAAAATTATTTATTGGGGAATCATTAATTTATAAATAATTTTTGGGTATCTTGAACGATCTTCGAAGTGTATGCAACGGAAAACCTCAAAGATAAATAATTTTCTCCGTGTTTTTTAAGATTTCCTACTATTTTTTCGCTCCTATTTCGCAGCGTAATGTTTTTTACCCTAGTGTTCCTAGATAAATGCTCTAACTAATATGACACATTATTAGAAATTATTATTAATATATTACTAAAATATTTTTCAAATCGAACCCGTGGATTCTGCGATTAGCGCGTTAAAACAAAAAAAAAAACAAATTCTTCAGTTTTAAAATAGTAGTAAAGATGTAAAAGTATTACGCACAGTAATACTTTTTTGAAGCGGTTTAGCATCAGTAGGTAGGCTAAGAGTGCGTAATTTATCCTCGCTGACACATTATCATTATAATTAATTACGTTTATACTATGAGCTATAGCCCTCTTTAATTTGTTATTTAGAACGGAAATCTGTGCTTTACTGTTTTGTTTACAGCCTACGATTAGGCTAACACCCACTCGTTCGCCCCCACAACAGTTAAGCAATTCTTTACCAACATTTTAGACTTTCTCAAAGTTATCTTGTCTTAATTCAATCTAACGTAATCTACTAGCATTGTCAATTATACGTACCTAAGTAATTTTTTTATTGTGTTTGTGTGTGTCTGCGTATATTGTTTTTATACATTATTACAATTTTATAGACTTAAAGTTTAAATGGTTAGTTCGAAATAAATAATGTTCCAGAAATCAAGAACGTTTTGGACATCCCGAGGTAACGATTACGGTGTAATGAATAAATGCTCCATGTTAATTTATCATCAAGTGAGTATTGTTATTCAATAAGTATTACGTAATAAAAATAACAATTCTCAGAAAAGTTAAAAACTATCAGCCACATGTTATATTATTTAATCGATGGCACTACCGTATTGGAGAGCGAGATTACCATCGGCCTTCCGCCGATACATTTTCCACTTCCTTTCAGACACATCGTGATCGCAAAGCACGATCGGGGCACGTTACGTCACATATTTTAACCATGAACCGTTTATTGCCTCTTAACAACTTTATTCATAACAATATTATATTGTAAAGAGGGCCTTTCACGTTATTATGTAGGGGGATAATTTATTTGGCTTTATTTTGTTTGATGCACGGTTTTGCCGATTAAAACGCGGGAAGGGGAGAAGGGGCTAAATATGTATTATTATCTTTAATGCCACTATAGCTTCCTGATTAATTGATTTATTTAAACCAAAGAGAATACAAGACTCAACTAATGCTATGTCAATTTTTAAAGAAACTTATTATTTATTATTTTATCAATAAACAGACTTCTGGTAGTTAATTTATTTAGTCTTTAAATGGAAAATATTAAAAAATGTAACGGTAAAATATATTTTCCAATTAATAATTATAAACCGTTATGCTTATAACATACAATATTTTTAGCGCTTTGTTGTGTTAATAACGAAGTAATGCAAGCGTATAATACAGCTAAAGCATTAGTCATGATATTATAAATGGTTTAAAAACAAAAAATCTAACATATATGTAGTAAAAAACAGTAGGTTGGTTCAATTGTTCTTATATAGCGTAAACTCTACATAATAAGTTGAATTTATACCGTTATATAAAGTTGACGGCAAAAGAAAAACATTTATTAGTTCAACTAACTTTGGATGAATGGAAATATCGAAACTTTGAGTACAACCGGCCACAAATGAATCCCCGTTTCGGATTTCTTTATTTCTAATTATTTTCAGTTGCTAATCATATCATCTTCTGCTTAAAAAAATATTATTATATGGGGGAGAAACTAAATAAAAACAGCAGATATAAGGGCGTAGTTAAAATAATTGCCAGTGCGCTTAAATCTTTAAAAGTACGCAACAGATTTTGATGCAGTTTTTTTAATAGAGAGATTGATTCAAGAGGAAGGTTTTTATATACTACGTTCACAGTTTTTCTGTAGTGTATTTAGTATCAGCATTGCATCCGAGCGAAGGCGGTGCGGGTCGCTAGTATACTGTAAAATGTAATGAATAAGTTTATTTACCCGCAAATAACAGTCCGAGACAAAGGATGACGCCTCCCGCAATGAGCGCACCGATGCCGTTATCCACGTCTTGCGGCGTCGGCGCTGGAACGGCTGGTGTGTTCGAGTATTGCACTCCTCCTGCTATTAGCAACGCCAGGCCTGGAGAAACAGAGGATTACCATAAATCATTGAGTCCTTAAGTAGTCTTTGTAGCTGGGAGTAGTAGTTGACCAAACAAATATAAAGCCAATTTCATTGGATCCAATGGATCTTGCTTCTATAAAATCCAACTACAAAATTTTTTAAGTAATAAGCTTTTTTATTTAACAAACAAATAACTCCTCGCTTATGTCGTGAATTTAAATTATTTTATGAAATAATATGAACCGAATTTCGGTTGAACTTTACAGACAAAATTTGAAATTCAGTTTCGGTTCAAACCGCATTCGGCCTGGGCTAACAAACTTTATGTAGGATGATGAATAATTGATCATTCCACTGCCTCGCTAACGAAATATGATGCAATGACTTACAATCCAATAGGACTAGTTAATTATCTAAGTACTGAATAGGTTATATATAAAGAAATGTTTAAATAGAGTAAGTAAAAGACATTGACCTATCGACAAAGTACACACTGACCCTATTTTATTTGATTTACAGTGACCAACTGGGTGGTGATCGATCCCTTAGTTGGCTTGTCGACTGACCTAGCGTTACAACTCAAGGTAACGTACAATCTTCATTTCGTGCCGTATTAAAAGAAGGTATTTTCACTTATGCTATCGTACTATAAGGATTTTAAAGTTGTCCGAATTGATAAAACGTACAAAAAGTCCCGGTAGCAGAATTGTTAACAATTTATTCCGCTACAAGGATCTTGATATGGAAGATAATTTATTGTATACACTACAGTATTGTAATAAATAGAAATGTTTCTCTTTCATAAAGCGACTGTAGCCTACTTAGAATACCTATCCAAAGCCAATATGTTGACAGCACACCTTGTTAAGATGTTATATATTGCTGGGGTATTTGATCTACCAACTGCTATCCTCTATCATAAAAAAAAATCGAAGTAACGGACTATAAAAATAATGAAATAGACCGCGTCCTATTTGTTTCTTCCTCTCTCTGTAATGAATAAATGACACAGTGCTCATTACAAACTTCCGAAAAGATGACTCATCGTAGGGTCAACGAGTATTGTATTGAAATTGGTATGATCACTAGATACGTAATCCAACCATGAACAAGTTTCATCGTAACCGTTTCACAGTTTAGCGTCAAACTGGTTTTTATGTATTAAGGATAATTAAGGTCGTGTTTCTACAACACGGTTAATATTTCTATCATTAGTCTATGTCTAAAATAATTCAAGATATTCACTTTATAATATATCCTACCAACCTTTATAATATAACCAACGCACTATTTCGTAATAAGTAAATGTATGTTTATGAAATGCAAAGTTTAATATAACATTAAGCTTATGTCCCAGGGATCGCGTCTACTACAATCTGGAATCGTAGTAAAAAAAAAACAATATTATAAATGCGGAATATTTAAAACGATAAAAAAGGTTTTATTTAAATATGTACTCTTTGCGACAATACAGACAATACATAGATATGAAATCCTATTTTCATTTTAACAGCCTAAATAAAATAATACTAGATATAAAAATTGTTGATTAAAAAAGTTAACACCTTTTTCGTTTTATTAGAATTCTATCTTTAAAGATAAAAACATACTACTACTGAAAACTATAATACATTCTTACTTATTACTTAGAAACGTTACAATGAATCAGAAATCATGTAGAAATAGCACATGCTGTCCAGTAAGGAAACCTGAGTGCGCGAAGGTCGACAAACCCGTCCGAGCGGCGCGTTGCGTTTCCGTTACCTCTTGCAAGGATAATTCCTTTGAACCTTAACTTTCATAAGATACAAAGAAATTTATTTATATCTGTATTAATTTGTCAATTATGTATGCAAAAAATTGTAAAAGAACTAACAACCTTTGTAGTAATTATAAATTGCTTTATGTTGTTACATCTTTTTAAAAATATGTAGTTTAAAGTTTCTGCTTCACTGATAACAGGTTTTTATTTTGTCAGCTTTGAAACTGGTTTAACTATAATAAAAATCTTCTGTTCTTTCAATATTGATAATTTGGTCATTATTTTTACACAACATACTTATATAACAAACCTTTAGGTTGAACAACTACAAATATTATATTTTCATGGTTGATTAGTGTAAAATTCATATAATTTTTATTGTAGCGATTACTATAATCCTATAGAAAGTTATTACCAATTGTAAAAAAATTATAAAAAAAATATTAAGGGGAAAAAATATTAATTTGTTTTTTGCGTCATTAGCAATTATGTACAAATAATAAAGAAACATCTTAGTTGTAGGGAATTGTCTGTGTCCACATATTTGTTCATCTTTTCAAATCAAAAAATTATTTAGATTAAAAAAAAATACAACATAAGTGGGACTTGTACCTACAACCCCAGAGTTCCATGCTACTGCTCTGATCAATTGTAGTGTAGTTTTTAAATGTATGTTATAAATAGTATTTCAGGTATAATGTATCTATGTATATATCATTAAACCCAGGTTAACCACATCATGGTCAAACAAAAAACCACAACCAAGATATTAATACTTATGAAACTAAGGGGGGGGGGGGGGGGGGGGGGGGGGGGGGGGGGGGCCCCCCGGGGTTTTTTTTTTAAGGGGGTCCCCCCGCGCGAAAACTAGAGACAGCACTTAAAACTAATCATTCTACTTCTCATTTAGAATGATTAAATGAATCTATTGCATTTCAGTCAATTGACAAAATGTCATTAGGAGTGAAGGGTAATGGAACATTAAGTTAATGTACTAACATTATAATATTACAATTGCAGATGACAAATTAGATAATAGCAAGTGATACTTATTCTTTTAAATAACTATAGTAAATACATTATATGACAAGACAACTTATAAATTATCATTTGTTACAGTGATTACCGCTGTTATGACTTGAATATACTTAATATACAAAAGAATAGCTTAAATTTTGACGTAGCATTCCTATTAGATTCCCATATATTATTTTATAATTCCTTACCAATAATAAAGAGTGTGCTACCCAAAAGGCACAAAGCGATCCTTATACACACAGCCCGGTTCAGACTACTAGTCACTCTTCTTGAGAAGTAACTGATTGGACAGTTCCAGCGCTGATCCGTAGGTTGCTGTTCGTATGTTACTGTTGTAGGTTGGTAAACGGCACTAGTCGGCATGATGGCTACTTTTTCTATACAAAACGTAAATATTAACACTTCACTATATCACATACATCACAAAGAAGAGTTCTCGATTATAAATAACTTAGTCCCAGCAAATACTGTCACTCAATGCCGATGACTCGAATATTTTTCAAGAGTCGTAACAAGCAGTTGCGACTAATAAAAGTATTGTTTTTGTGCTTTTTACTTAACAAAGATACATTTACAAGGTGAGTGTACAATTATATTCACGGCGTCACATTCAACTTTAAAACTGAAGCAAGTAGGCAATAATTGTTAACTAACCGAAATGTCAGAGTATGACAATTTACAAAGCCAACACAGTGTGACAAAATGACAACATTTTCACCTCCGAGTAACCGAGTTGAGTAATTGAATAGAATAGGGACTGTCACTTCAACATATTATAATCTATGGCGTACAATAATTTCAGCTTTTTTATTTTTAATGTCCTTCCTTGAAACTGCAATGCCACCCAGATATCATCGAAATCGTTAAATCCTTTTAGGCAAGAGATACAAAAAATATTACATAATCCCATCGCATTTATAGTTTTAGTAATCTTTAAATATTTCATAACGATAATCAATAGATTATAAGATTTCATGAGAACTTTTACTTTGTTGTAGTTGATAGAGTCGCCATTATTATGCAGCTTTATTTGGTACTAGCTGTGCCAGCTACTTCGTTCGCGAGAATCGTTATTTTGGGCATGCAAATTAGGTCCGTCATCTTGATAAACTTAAGCTGTTAGCCACGAGGTCGATGGCGTCCCTTCCCGACGTTCTTGCAAGCTAATAAAGCTTAAAAGATAGACATATAGCGTCGCGGATCATTTTTTTATACTACACATCACTTTTCCAAACTCTTCGGCTTTATATATTAGTATAGATTGAATGAATACAATATACTGAAACAAGAAATGGATCATAAACAAAAATTCTGCAAGTGTTGTGCAAAAATATTATATTTTCCTTTTAACTATTTCATACTATCTATTATATCATTTCATATCACTAACAGTCATACAATACATTTATCACTAACAATAATCATATAACCTTATTAATAAAACTTGCAATATAATGATTGTGTGAATTTATATACCATCACAATTGACATGTAAACCATGAACAATTTTTATTAATAGGGTGGTGGTAATATTAAATCATAAAGGCACTGATCCTTGTTACGAATACTATCAAAAGCAATAATGTCAGTAGCATTCACTCATAGCCCACGCACATTTATTAAATAGTAAAAGAACGCTTAAAATGATATTAATTAATAATAAAAAGTGGAATAACTTCATTATGTGATACAAATGATAACTATACAAAAACCGTAAGGCACCTGAAGCTTCTACGCTTTGAATTTGACTGAATATAACAGGTATATTGTCTGGGCTTTGTACTAAAAAATACATTATTTACATTATTATAAAACCCAATAATAATCTTATACACACTAAAATATAACACATCACTTAGTAAACAACAAAAATTACTATTGCAATCAATCAATTTTCAATATTTTTTTATTTAGTTTCACATAACTAATATTAACTTAATTTCCTTATTGGCGTTTGATTGTAATACACAGATTTGTTAACATTATTTATAAGTAATTTGTCATTGTGTTAACTTTTGTACCAATATCTTTTATCATTAGAAGTTAGTCCTTTTTTAATGTAGAACAATTATAGATCATTAATTCGGGTAAATATGTAATTGATTCCTATAAATAAAAGGTAAAAATAGATTCTTATAACTATCAATGAATGTATTATATTATTTGAGCATGTATAGAATACGTTTTAATTGTGCATAAGATATTGCGTTGATTTGATTTAAATTGAATTCGTTAAAAAGCAGTTGAAACAATATTATGCTAATTCAAATAAATAATAACCTAAGTAACATTGTCACCAAAGTTGTTTTGGGCTGTACAAGATTTGATATTTCCTTAGTTAATGGAAGAACTCAGATTCTCAACTTTGTTAAATATCTGCAATTTTAAAGACATTGGTTCTACAAGTGGTGAACACAGAAATACTAACCCTGAATTTGGAAACATCTAATAAAAATTTGACATGTCAGTCTCATGAATGTAAATAAATTTCTATCTCCAATTGAATGTAAATAATGTTTTTTAGGCTGTGGCGTTACAGGTCACGTACAACGTCATGCGTTACGCAGCTTACTGATATATTTAAACTAAGACTATTTTAGCGAAATATTTTTTAACTGACGTTGTTATGTATTAGGCTAAGTAACGCATGATGCTGGAAACAACCTACCGCGTTTATAGGAGCAGCCTAAGTGAATGCATTGTGATTATTCAACAGCAAAGCCGGCAGTTTCGAGGACAGCCTGTGTGAGTTTGTCGTGCAGTTTCTCCTTAGTCGGGTATGGAGGAAGATCGAGTCGATTGAAGCAAGTGTGCGCTTTAGGAAGAGAATCCGGAGATGCGTCAGCAACTAGGTGCAGGGTAAAGAGTCTCGGAGCAGCCGCTCCGGTCGAACCTTGCAGCGCTCTGAACCCAGCTAGAGGGACCCGCCGAGAACCAGTAACAAACTGAAGTAGCCTGGCTCGCATTTCAGCGTCAAAGTCTTCCACGATCTCCCAGAACCAATTTACAATAGGTGCGTCGGGATTCACGTGTTTGAGGCGGGTATGTCGTTTCCAATCGGCCGGGTCGAGGTCTGCGCGGCCCGCAAGCAAGGGCTGGAGGTCTCTGGGCGAGAGTGGCCTCAGGAGTTGTGGTGGAATAATGTCTGCGAGACCCCGTTGTAGGGCTAACCACTGTCTTTCGGCGCCGCGGGTGAAGCGGTGCGCGACGTACAAACGCACGTAGTCCCGCTTGTTGTTATCTGTTACTGGCTCGTTGGTTCCTCCGGGTCGCAACTCCACGCTCCGCACCGCACCAAAGGATGAACATTCCACAGCAAATGTTGTATCTATTATGCCAGCAATGCTGTTCTCTCTGAAAGTATGACAGGTCAGTTTTAAAATATTTATTTACTGAAGGATAAGTAACTGTCACTACCTTACAGGGTCAGTAATTTTTAACCAAGTTTAATCTCTTTCTTTTTTGTCTTAAAGTAGACAAAAACCACTACAAGTTTAAGTACTACTACTAAATATCTTTAATAAAGTTTATAACTTAATGAATTTTTCAATTCCGTCCAGTAAACTCACAGAAAAAGTATTTAACTAAATTTTTTAATTACAACTAAAGTGTAAATAATTATCTCAATGATGTAATTATAAAATTCTCACAGCATCCAAGAAAGTGAGCGATGAAGTTCTGGATCGACATCCCTTATATCTCTCAGTGTTATAGGACGGCCTAGAAGTTGTTTATAAAATGGCGCAGTGAAAGCGGCGTCCAGCTGATGACCGTGGAATAGCGCTACGCCGAGGATTCGACCAGCAAAGTGGAAGTAAGACAAGTGCTCCGGGTTCACCTGGTGACATTAATATACATGTTGTACATTGCCTGGCAATCTATAATGAAGTCAATTATATTTTACACGCTTAAATCATAGAAATATAGTGATATCACCATAAGGTGTAGAACAAATTCTTGTCTTGTGCAACAACAATTTCAATAAGAAAACATTTATGGGTCTGTTATCTACATACAAGCAACAAGACAATTGAAAAAATGTACGACACGACCAGTACTTGAACCGGCATCGACCGCGTTCCGTGTTGTTGCTTTTTTTATTTGGGCTACCGTGTCTCTGTCGAATCTTTTGAGCTACCGTTTCCTACATGATAGGGGGGGTTTTCGTCGCGCTATGTTAACAACCTTAATACTTAATTTAAAAATCAAAATAAATTAAAATTTTTTTGGGGCTTGAACCTGCATCGTCGCTTTTTCGTGCTGTTGCGCGGAGCAACAAAATATATATAGTGCCTTCATGTGCAATAACATGTGAGAAATATTAATGTTTTCAAACCTTAACACTTGCTTATTTTTCAATGTCTTATGCTTCGCAGCTTAAGAAAATAATTGATTTTGCATGCAATAGGTAGAAAAGATTCCATAGCAACAGCACGTAACGCTTTGGATGCTGGTTCAAGTCCTGCAAGTGTCGTAATTTTGTTCAATTTATAACTTATTTTGTTTCTTTTTTTCTATTTATAGTGCCATCATGTGCAATCAATTCTGAAAAATATGGAAGTTTTTAAAAGTAAAGAGACAAATTAAAAAACACACCCCGGAATCTGCGTTGATCTGGAGCGAGTAGCGGTCATCTCCGGCATTGGCATATTGAAACAGTCCATACTGTGGGTTAAACAGCTCCCGCCCCAATAAATGGAGCCATTCCCGAGCAACACCACCGTAGTCCAGCCCTTCCTCGCCGCGGAACTTCACCAGTAGCCGCTTGCGCAGTTCCTTGCCGCGCAGTTTCATCACAAGACGGTACGACTCTTCCAGTACTTCGTTACGTGAAACCTGTAATAATAATTTAATCAATATGAATTATTTATTTTAGTAGCTATGTAATACTATATATGAGATAAGTAGATATGTCAAAACGAGTTGAATTAAATTTAAAGGGTCTGAAATAAAATTTACTGCAAGATTTTTATGTAAGGACAAAGAATAAGCCCCCGATGAACTATGTACCCAGTTTACAGTATATAGAAAATAATAGAAGACAATCTGTCCTTAAAAAAATATTATTCACCTTTTTTCGTTTGTTACAGAAAACTGGAGTTTGACTTAAAGAGTGTCAAGATTTTTCACTATCTATAAATTGTATAATATTACTTTCATCTTAGTTATGAGGCAAAAGTAATGTAAATGTTTTAATGGAAATTACCTCAATACGACAATGTCCAGTTTGCGGTTGGAGAGCTTGTAATTCCGCTCTCAAGACCCTCGCTTTAGCTGCGAGGTCCCGTTTGTACTTGGGTAGCGCATCCGCGTCTGCTGGTTCGCTTGCACCGTTCGTTGGAGGCGGAGCAGGCGCTGAATTAGGTGTGGGGTTCGACTCTAAAGGCGGCGTCTAATGTTAGAAAAATACGTATTAAAAAATGCACACATAACATTAATAATGCATGATAAAAAATTGCATCCGTAGTAGTGAGAGTTAACTAAGCCCGAACTGAAGAGTGATTTTATCTCTTTATGTAGATGTTGTTAAATAAAACCATCTTAAACAACTTTTAATGCAATCTATAATAAATTGTGAGGTGCCGAGTTCGAATCCTAAGAAAATAAAAAAAATGTTGCAGTAAGGCAGGGCACAGAAGTCTGATCAACTACTTGCCAGTAAAGAAACTGGATTCAAACAGACAAAGAAATGTGTCCACCCCGTGCTCCATAGGAGGATATGGGATTTCACTTTTTCCTGTTTAAATAAGCCTTACTAGTCTAGCGGAGAGAGCAAGACGTGGGTCAGTAAACTGCGTAGTCCGCTTATTGTGGTCCACAAAGTATGGCCTTCCAGAGGGCGCGTGTCGCATCTCCCAGCCGGGAGGCAGCGGGCCTGCAGCTGCCGCGCAGTGACGTAAATGCTGCGGCACTCGTGGGTCGTGCCACGTAGATGTTCCCGTTATGTTATTGTAGAAGTAAACTTGCCCTTGATTTGTTGTCCTCATCTCTGAAATCGTTCATATTTATTTATTTTTATTTTAGATATAGAAATTGACTTGCAACGAATAGTATATTCGCAGTATACCGAATACCGAATATTCGGCGACCTCAATAGCCGAATATTAGGCAAAAGTATTGGTGGATTTTGCTCCAAAAACTTGTAAGTCGGATTTGGTCTTGTTTGTTCTAAGTACTCGTTATTATTATGTACCAATTACTACTATTATAGATATTTATTTATTTATTTTATTTATTTATTTATTATAAAGACAATTAAAACGGCGATAGCCACTTACATTAATTGGATAGAAGTACACAATAGAATTACACTTAACAATAGAGTATGCATCAATAATTAGGACAAAATTTAAAAATCAGACAATTCTCTAGTATTGAAAGTATTGGAAAAGATCACATTTGGGTCTTAATTGAGGAGAGGTTGAGTGAGGTTAAAATTGTGGTATCGGCGAAAAGGCGAGAGAGGTGGACCTCTCGGGACGTCAAAGAGATCGTGTCTTTAGGTGGCATAGTTGTTGGTACAAAAGTGAAGAAGGCTTCCCTCAAATAAGTATATGAGGTGAAACAACTTACAAGCTACAACTAATTGCAGAGATGGACTTACAAAAGAATAAAGCAAGGTTAATAAAAACAAGGTAGGATACAAGTAGGGGTAAAAACGTATTGGTGTTTGTAAAGAAAGAGAAAGGTTTTGGATTTCTAAGATGAGTATATATTTTTCCTGGAGGGTTCACCAATATGTACAATGACTACTTATATGATTATAACAAAAAAAAATATGAATATATAGTAAGAATATTAATTTTATTTTACCAATTATTTCTCTATAAAAAATATTATTTAGGTATTATAAAAAAAAGTAAAAAAGAAATGGATGAAAAAAAGAGAAAGAATAAATATAAATAGAAATAACATTGGCAAATGCTTGGTAAAGAATAAAATATTATTTAAATTGTAGCTTACCAAATCCTGACGGTAAGTCGGTTGCAGCTACAGGTGTAGGAACTGGATTGGAAGATGAGGGCGTAGACTGCGATGGTACTGCACGCGTTCGAACAGCTGTTTGTGGCTGAGGTTCCGGCCTAGAGAAAATATGCCACATATATACATTTTAAATCATCTCTTGCTGTCAACGGCACATACCGTAACAACATTATTTTTCGTACATATCTCAGTTTTACGTAGTATTTATAGAAGATATTGTGTATTAAAAAAGTTTGTCTTTGAACAATAATGTGCGTTAAGAAAGTTTATTACCGCAATGAAATGGAATTTCCCTGGTTAACATCAGCTTCTGATATTGGTGATGACGGCGAAACAAGAGAGAGGGGCGAGACTGGTGAAGCTGGACTCAAGGGTGCGGGAGATGGTGATCCGGGTGGTGGAGAAGGTTGTGGACTAGTCGGAGAGGATGTATCTGCGCTTGGACGCTCCCATTGTGTGCGTCTCAATGCGTGGTTCACGTAGTATGGCCTGGAAGACATTACTATTTTTACATGTTATGTTTATACAAATGCATTATTACTGTTGTTATTATATAAATATAATTAAAATACCATATATAACTGATTACATTAAGTAAATTTAGTAGAAATATTACATAGGTAAGGTATTTCTTAAATATTAATTATGAATTGCTTAAATACTGTCTGTAGTATTACGCGAGTACGTTAAATAAAACACTTTTAACTCCAGTTTAAAATGTTGAGTTTTTAATTCTGGTATAGGTAATTCATATTTACTTAAACAAAACACTTTATCGGTTTAAAACGCGATAAATTTTAGTTAAAATTGATCCATTTTAGTCTCAAAATAAAAATCTTCTAAAAAAATTCAAAACAGTTTAAAGATATATTGTATTGTTTAAGATAATGGCCATAATATGTCATGTCAATAAGTATTTCTTCATATATATCAGTTTAAGGTTAGAGAGAAAACATTGACATATATTTAAAACTTTTTTTTTTAAAATTTGGGAAAATTTTTTTTTTCATTGCCAAAAATTTGCCAATTATGTATTTAATAAACAGTATGAGAAATCTATACCTTCCACTTGGTGTGAACCGTTCTTCCCAATGCTGTGGTAATGGTAAATTTGTAACATTATTAACAGGTGGTTCACGAGGTGCCCTGACTTCACCTGCTGGTCCAACTACAGCTAGTGGTGATCCCTCACCAGTAACAGAGGCTGGTTCTCCTCTTGTACCATCTCTTGATAATAAAGAAACAATAACCTGGCCTTTCACTCCACAAGCCTCACCCGAGCTATCCTCACATAATTCTAGGCATTGATCTATAAAAATAATTTGTATGACAGTTACAATAGTCACATAATAAATACATAGTACTTCAATACAATTATACATATTAAGTAAAAAAATTAAAGGAGGAAAATGTGGGGAATCTTATTGTTTTTATTTTGCATTATATAAATTATAATGAGAACCAAAAGAGCAAGCAAGAAACTGGCTACTACTCCTTCTATAGCTGACTTCCAGAGTTATTTAGATCAGACTCCCTTTTTTCTTGACAGTGCTTACACTTTCATCAAAGATTTGATTAAGTCTTTTAAATCTCATATTATTCTTAATAAATGCACTAAATTAAAGTAGCATTAATTTATTATTATGAGAAAAATTGTATTACTTAAACTAAAAACCTAGCACTTAAGATTTTTCCTCATTTATGAGTATTTTCTGTGGTAAGTTTTATAAATAATAAAGCAATAATAAATAAATAAATAAAAACTTTAAACATATGTACATTAGTTCAATTATATAAACAAATGTATGCAAAATAATTGTATAGATATAATTAAAATACTTACAACCGGTGTCTTTTAATTTATGCACAGTTGATGGCTGAATTCTAACACAACCTAAGAAACCAGATCCTTGTCTCTTGTGAACTTTACGCTGATTCCAAATGCTGAAACAGCACAGCATTCAGCAGTTAATATTTTACCTTAAGTTTTCTTGGATTAAGGCATAAACCATCTAAATGTACTCACCTAATAGTTATTCCATCTCCTTTTGTTAAATATAAATCATAATGTGTATTCCATTTGGGATCTAAAGTAGCTTTTACTGCATTTGTTGAGTAGACTTGGCCACTTCCATCCACAGAAATTTTTGCAAAAGGGTCAGGCAATCCTATTTTTAGAATATAAAATATAATTACTCATTGTATGCAAAAAATCTAGGAACTACAACATATTTGTAGACAGTTAACTGTCTTCTTATTTTCCCCAGTAAAAGTATCATTAAGTAGTATATTAAATTTGTTTATGTAGATTAGTTTTATTAGTGATCAAACAAGCAGGACATAAAGACTATGATTTTAAAATTATTTCAAAACTACCTTTTCTATATACCCACATAATTTGAAATACAATACATTAATAAAGGAATATATTACTACCTCCTACACTAAATCATACATACTGAAAGTAGTAATAGTAATTTTACCATGGATATGAAAACAAACAATAAACTAAGAGATATTGATGTTAAAAAAAAGTTCCTTCAAATGGTATCTTTACTCTTTGGCTTAAAAATTTAATAAATCTATTTACAAGTAATCAAGGTATGCATTAGGCACGACACATCGTCTATAATGTATATTACGATTCATAATGGTGTGTGTTTCAAGTATCCTGGGAGTTGCACAATCAAGGTTTGTAAAGTTTGTCTAGGTATATTGTTTACTTCGTGACTATTGCAAGAAAATAATATAGATATTTATGACTTACGAAATAAATCCCTCCGAACAAGGTTTCTGGCACACAGAACTAAAAATGAAAAATTTAATTAAAGAAACACGTAAGGGAAGTAAAGGTTTGGAGTTTAAAAACACGATTGGTGAAAGGTGTGATCACTTACTAGTAAGGCGAATTTTTTGAGCTCCATATTTACGATTAGAGACTGGAGTCGACATTATATTTTTTGACTAACTAGACATCACACATATTTCATCGATCCTCCTTAGAAATAACACAAACTTCGTATTTAATATCAATTCCTAAATCGTGTATATAGCCACCATTTTTAATTTATTCATTAAAATTGGTAACAAGATCGAGAGTTAGGTATATTATGTCACATTACCCTCGAAGCGGCTGTCATATTTGACATTGATATAACATTTTGTCCTAGCACACCAAATTCTAGTCATAGATAATTTCAATAAATTTTCGTTAATTATACAGCATCATGATCAATGTAGCTAATCTATGATGTAACTATGAATATGAAGTAACAAAATATTTGACTGTACTTACAGATTTTAATTATGAAAATATGACTTAAATAAGTAAATAATAATAAATATCTTAGTATTATTTATTTTTAATTATCATACAGAAATATAACATCTTAATTTCTTTTATTATAGGTACATTTGAATATTAATTTATAAGTGGCAATAGTCAGCCTTAGAAAATTTAATATTTAAGCCTCAAAAATTTGATCTCTTTCAATTCCATACAAAAGTTTTGCCTCTTTAATGAATGCCCATGCCATTCTTTTCGAGCTGAAATTGATTCCAACATCTCCTGTAGCAGAGAGTGTTATAGCGCCTGCCGTATTGTTGAGACGGCTAGTCATAGCTGTAATTAATAAAAAAATATTGATATCACGGGCAAGCAAAATGCAAATTAGTTGTCTGCAATACTAATAATACCTTTTCTTAAAGCGTACTAAAATATAGTAAACAAATATCTTTTTATCTTATTATAACTATTATGTCTGTGAAAATAACATTTCAAAAGAATGACTTAATGCGAGATATAGAAATGGTTGCCACCAGCAGACGTAAATATTGGACAAATAAATTTTTTGTATGTACAGCTTTGGTGATAGCTGATCATACTAATAAATATATCTTACCATTAACAGCTACCTCAGTTGCATTTTTTGCAGTACTTCCGCGCTCTATCAGTTTGATAATGCTGTGTGCCAAACAGTATTTCAATATGGATTCGCCATGACCTAAAAGTAAATTTTTATTATTATTTATAGAAGCTGTAAAAATTTTGATTCTGATAGTCAAACAGGCATAAAGTTGAAGAAATTAATTTAACATTTTAAGTGGTTATGGATGAATTACCTGTTGTAGAAACACCGCCAATATGATTATCTGCATATGTTCCACTTCCAATTTGGGGAGTATCTCCAATACGACCCACAGCTTTTCCACTCATTCCCCCTGTGCTTGTAGCGACAGCCACATTTCCCTTAGAATCTATTGCTACAGCTCCAACAGTACCAACTCCACCCTATGAATGTGAGTAAATAATAAAAATTATTATTATCATTAAAAAACCTTTTCAAACCTTACCTCATCTTTTACACCAATTTCTGTTCTACCAAATTCTCTGTGTTTTAGAAATTCTTCCAGTGCATGTTTAGCATTATCACTTATTAATGAATCCGGTGGTACAGTTGCAAAACCCTAGGCCAAAAGAAAAATATAAGAAGTTCTAAGTAAAATATAAATTCATGTGTTACAAAAATATTTTTTGAAGAAACATACTTTCTGTATTGCAAATAATTTAGCTCCCTCTCCACCTAATAAAGAATGGGGCGAATCAGTGAGAACTTTATGCGCAATACTAATCGGGTGTTCAAATTCTTTTATTAATGTAACTGCACCAACATCTAGGTTTTTTCCACACATAATACTTGCTTCCATTTCTACTTCTCCGCATAAGTTTAAAACTGATCCATAGCCTGGAATTAGAAAGTTGTAAATGATTTCTTTTTACAAAAATGTAGTTGCTGTATGTACTCAACCTGATCAAAATAATTCTAAAACTACTCAAACCAGCAATTAGTTAATATAGCCACAGCTCATAACAAATAAACAATAGTTAACATAGGCACTGATCTATAACAAAGTTTAAAACAAACATAACCAACTAAGATCTATAATATAAGAATCACCTGCATTGAAATATTCGTCATTTTCCATTGAAATTACAGCTGCTTCGACAGCATCTAGAGCAGACCCTCCTTGCTGCAATATTTTGTTTCCTGTCAACACAGCTGCTTTTACTCCATCTAGCTTTCCTTGAACACGGCTATCTGGTATGTCTCCTGCCCCGCCATGTACAATAATAACCGGATGCATTTTTCCTTAAAAAGCACGTTAAATTGTTATTATTTTCAGATGGTTGGCAATAAATAATGTATTACAATCCCTCTATTCCCTTTATTACTTTTCCGCTTTTAAAGATGACCGATCTTATCTATTTTCAGTTTTCATACGTTCATTGACAGCCAAAGATAAGAGCTAACTACCAGTGCATTTTATAGTGCACAATACATTTGCATAAGATATGAAACTTATCATAGTAACAATATTTGTATATATGAATTGTTGAAATAAGTTATTTATTTTTAATCAATCAGACCTGTGTTTCTTAAGAAGAAATGCAATGGTGAATGTGTATTGTATTTCCTTTACAATACACTCTATAGTATTTTGTATTTTTTAGTCAAACAAAATACTTGATAAGTAAAAATAACTATGATAACTGTTATCTTAGAATTCTTCGCGGTTTTATGCTGTTAGATTTTAAAACTAACCGGAACTTGTTATTATCCACAGATTAATATGCAGTTTGATGGTAGAGATGTATCAGAATGCCGATCTACATTCTACACCAGTCATTTTCATTTTTGAAAATTGAAAATCATAACAGTGTCGTCCTGTTTTTGGTTGGGTTTCCATTCTTTTGTATCCTCCTTTAAAAAAGCGCGTGTAATTCACGCTCTTTATTAAGTATGTGGTTACTGTATACATTATTTCAGTTTCAAAAGATCTGTGACTTAACATAATCCACTATACTTAATCTGTTGATATATAGGACAATTATCTGTCACCCCGATCACTGTCATAAATTACATTGTAAATAATAATAATAAACAAAACTAGAAAATTATAACCTTTTCAAATACACGTAGTCTTAATGTTATAAAATAATATTTAAAATTTACTATACATGTATTATTCACACATAGTGAACACCAAATTTTAGGCGACGCCGTGTATGTCAGAAACTACATAAATAAATGAATAAACTTTAAATAATATTTTCTATCTAATAATGACAATGCGATTCAAGCCCCCAGAGTTGCAATCCTTTAATTGGATTTTTAATGCATCACCATGTTTTCCTATATGTGCTTCCAAAGTTAATATAATAACAGATCCTAAACAGTTTTATGACACTTTGTACGAAAGATTTCGTCGTGCAAAACGAAGAGTATCAATAGCTAGTCTTTATATTGGAACAGGCGAACTTGAAAACAAGCTAATTCGAGCAACAATTGATAATGTAATGAAGGTGGAGAAGCTTAGTTTTAATATTCTACTAGATTATCAAAGAGGAACTCGCGGCAAAATTAATTCGAAAACGTTATTCGAGCAGTTTTCGAGAGGCCTAAATAATAAATGTAGTTTAGCATTGTACCAAACCCCACGGCTACAGGGCAACTGGTCAAAGGCACTTCCATCTCGGTATAATGAGATAGTCGGTCTTCAGCACATGAAGTTATATATATCAGATGACACAGTAATATTGAGTGGCGCTAATTGTTCAAATGATTATTTCCAAAAAAGACAAGATCGTTACATTGAAATAGATGACTCAGATCTTGCCGATTTTTATTGTGAGCTAATAGGTAGGAGAATAGTAAGTTAATATTTGATTTTATTATTCATAGTTTGCTACAAAATTGTACTAGCTTTGTACATGACATTATTTGTTTTAATTTTGCAGATGAGGTTACTAAGTTTAGTATGAATGAGCACAATGATTATTCACATACTTTGCCAAAAGAAGTAATGATCAAGAGTCTTAACAACAATGTCAATGATTTAATAAACAAGTGGAGGGAACAGCAAAATACAAAGTTATCTTTACAAAATGGTAACCTTTTATTTTAATTTTTTATTAAACATATGTGTATCTCATAGTAACCTCATATATTTTTTTATAGCAGACGAAAAAGATACATGGATTTTTCCATTAATACAAATGGGTGAATTTGGCATAAAGCAAGATGAACATGTCACTTGTTCCATCCTCAAGACAGCTCCAAGAGGTGGTTATATAAGACTTGCCACTGGATATTTCAATTTAACAGAAACATATTCAAAAACATTGCTACAACTTTGCAAATCTAATATTAGCTTATTGATGGCACATCCCAATGTATGTATACATAGCAAACTGTAACTATTTATATATACATATATGTAGCTATTTATTAAAAAATGACTTTCAAAATATTTATGTACAATAGTTGTACTGAATTCCCATTAATGTACAAATGTCATTCTTATTTTAGGCAAATGGATTTATGGGTGCTGCTGGTCCAGCCGGTGGTATTCCTCATGCATATTCTTTAATAGCAAGAGAGTAAGTTGCTTTGAAGTTACAATCATTAAAGTTTCTTTATTTATAGCAATTTCAGGTTCCAATATTTTTTAAGTTTTCCTTATTTCAGATTTTGGCAGCAAGTAATTGAATACAATCAAAAAAGCCGAGTTCAGATGCTGGAATATGAACGCCCAGGGTGGACTTTTCATGCTAAGGGATTATGGTTAGTTGTTTTATTTACATAATATAATCTATTTTTTAGCTATCTCTTTTATCAGTTTTCCATCACCAACAAACAGACTTTAAAGCAAGTTTTAGTATGAATATAGTTACAATATTAATGTATCATTATATTTATAATGGTAATAACTTTCAATGCACAGGTATTACCCAGCTGGAAATGATGTTCCATGGTTAACAGTGGTGGGTTCTGCAAACCTTGGTGAACGTAGTGTGAAGAGAGATTTGGAAGCACAAGCTGCGATATTTACGTCATCACCAGATTTGCAAGTAAGATTGTATTCTTATAACAAAGAATAGTATGAATAGTATAGTATTCAGTTTAGATTAATGCTGCTTCTAAATGAATTGCAAAAAAAAGTTTATAACATATATCAGTTAGTAATATATATACAAGTATATTGTCAGTAACAGGAGATTACAATATACTGCTAAATAAACTGGGTTATTTATATTCAAAATGATTTTGTAGAGGCGTCTTCACGACGAATGTGCGAGACTACACAGTTATGCGTCGGAGTGCAGCTGTAATTTGCAAGGTCGACAAGTGCCCCTCTGGGTGCAAGCGACAGTTGGACTTTTCAGGACTTACTTCTAGTTGGGTTTTATGCTTTAGAAACACTTACAGCCCGATAACTTTATTGGTGAGTACCAATTTCTATGTAACCTTTACTGAGTAGTAAAGATTACATAGTGATAGCATTTGTATGACACTAAATAAAATAGATTAGCGTGTATTGCTTCACTGAATTGTTATTAAAGGCGCGGGTCTTTGCAGTATTATTAAGATGTTAGAGAATTTCGTATTACAAACTCAATTAATTTAGCAAATCTGTTTGTATGGACGTATGGAGGTTATTTGAAAAATAGTTAATAGTGCTTGGGAAATATTTAATACACAACACTGTTCAAATTGTTAAGTATAAATTAAGTTTTTATATTTTATTTTGAGTTGTCTGGATGATATTTTTATATTGTGTTTAAATAAATTTAGCAATTTAATATTCGTTGTTTCTCTTACACATGTTAGCACTTTTGTTATAACACATTACTTTTAGTCTACTTTTCCTTTTCACTGGTATTATAAAGCTAGAAATGTGACCTTATTAAAAAACCTCATTCATTGTGAAGGTAGTTATTAATTTTCTTATGATCTACCTTTGCTATTGGTAAGAAGTAATGTAATTTTAACGTCATAAAAACTTCCACATGAAAACATAATTTTTTATATAACTCGTTCAATAAAATGAAAAAAAAAAAAAAAAAAAAAAAAAAAAAAAAAAAAAAAAAAAAAAAAAAACGCGGGGGGGGGGAAAAAAAAAAAAAAAGAAAAAAAGGGGGGGGGGGGGGGGGGGGCCCCCCCCCCCAAGGGGGAAAACACACCCCCCGGAAAGGGCGCGGGCCGGCGGCAACCCCCCCCCCGGGGGAAAAAAATTTTTCAATTTATTTTCGATTTTTAAATTATATAGTTCCGTACTATGTAACAAGTAATAACTGCTAAATAAGCTGTTTTTAGGCAACAAATAAAAATGAACATAACTCTTTCATCAATCATTTTTTTATTAGATGCATTCTTACTTTTATATAATCACATAATTAGAATTATTTCAATTCACACTTAAAATAATTTTAAAATAAATTAATTGAAAACATTCTGTAAATTATTACACAAAAAAATCAGTCGGTTTCTGACAATATTTGATTACAATTAAAACTATACAATCAATTTACAATAATAGGAATCAGGCACATTTTAAAGTAATCTATGTACTTGTTGATAGCAAGATATTATGCTAGAAGCATACCGCACAGGTACTTTATACTCTACTGAGCGGATGAAATCGCTATCATCTCGAATGAGAAATTTATTCTCATTTAACTGTCTCATATTTGCTCAGTTGTCTGCTCTCATTCATAATTTGAGAATATCAGCAAAGTAGATCCACAAAAAACTCACATTGAGCATAATTATTAAAAACAAAACTGCAATTGAGCACATTAAAACAATATGTAGCAAACATTACTATCCTTTCCTGAGCAATTAATCGGACGATTAGCAGACGTGAACCTCCACTGAAAGTGAGGCCATTTTATTCTAATCTTTGGTGTGTTGGGCATAACAATACTGACGCCGGCTAGATGTTCTTATTAGGAATATTATTAATGACCGGTTGGCTCCGAATAAAGCTCCGCCAGTCCACACGGGGGACATGTTGTGTTGCGGTAACCCCGCAGCTTAATACTACAAACGCTGACAGTAGGTACAAAAATAGTTCACCTATCAAATATAATTAAGACTACTTAACACTTAAGTATTGCGAGGGGGCTTTAAAAGGGAAACTGTGCAAATTACTATATAACTATAGCTCAACAATTAAAACTTGCAACTGCAAGAACAATAACGCTCTGCTCCTAGGAACGTCGCGAACCGCCTACATCGTAACGCGTTACTTCGCATTTCGGAACAAAGAAAGGTGCTTTAACTTGCTAACTCATGGTTAGCGACGAGGTAAAGAGATATTTCTGTATATAAGCAGTGTAAGCGGTGTAACGCTTGACATTGTACGCAATCGACGGCATTTATAGGAGACAAGGGCCTAACTAATTGACGGACAACGGGATGCGATATTAGGCACTGGACAGAAGCCTCCCTCATTTCTTAACGTGTATCACACTAAGGTAAATTGACTAGGTGTGTTGTGAGTCGGTCACGCCGATATCGTGACTAACTGTAGGCTTTAGTATATGCGTTCTGGAGATGATCAAAATTTCACACGATGTAAGTTATAGGCTTACTTGGAGTTATTATTCACTTACAAGAATGCACTTTATCTCTTTTGGGTCATAAAAGAGATTATTTTACTTTGGTTATATTTGTTAGAAAGACTTTGATGTATAAATAGTAGAACAGTTTTCGCTACACAATTTAACGCCCGTATGTAAGATATAATTTTTTTAAAGATCCGAGTCGCATATTATGTAACGCCTACTGTAACATCAATCTTTATAAGGTATTTTCTAAATAGTTTTGTTTTAACATCTCCAGAACACAGTACAGTAGAGTATTTACATCGCAGACTAACCTCCCAGTGGACACTGTACAACGAATTTATGTTTAATCAACTATCATTTATTTTCTCGACTTTTAATTAGCCAGCCATAGAGAACATACGCTCTATATAGCATTACACCCTTTTTCAATAGACAGGAAGTTTTGGAAAATGAATTTTTGTATAAGAACTCACTAAGATGTTCACCTCATTTGATCGGATGTATATATGAACAAAAACATACAGCAAAGTACGATTACATAAAAAGAAGAAATATTGTTTGTAATTCTTAATAGAGTGTGCAAGATCTTGTGTAGGTAATATATACTTATTGGTTTCAAACTTTTTCTGATAGAGTGTCAGTTATGCAGACTTTAGACTATATGTGGGAAACTTTCGCATTAACATTGTCCACTGGTCGGTTGGTCTGAGAAGATAGATGATAAAAGCCTAAGGAAGATTGACTGATCAGAATCCGGCGACGTCAGGCGGTGGGTCGGGTGGCATATAGTGAAGCTCGTCGACAGGTCCACTGAAGATGTTGTAGAGGACGGCGAAGAGAGTGCACGCCGCGTACGCGCCGAGAGCCGCCCACCACAGTAATCGCTCCCAGAGGCGCTGCTGTGCGTGCTTCAACACCAGTAGGCCGATTGTGAGCCCAGCGAGTGCCCCCGCCACGTGAGCCGCGTATGACACCGGCGGCGCTTCCTACAAACAGCAATTGAAAATTAAAAACGGATATACTACTAAATATTAGAGAGATCGAAGAGAAAATGAAATGAATGAAAATTCTTCTGAGAAATGAAGTGAAAAAAGTATTTGAATTCATAGTTATTATTCGGGTGAGCCCGATTAGTGAGACATTGAAGTGGGTTTTTGGAATAAAAAGGCGTTTGAGACATTTAGGAATGCTGTGATAGTATATTGATAAAAAGCGATTGTATAATCTTTGATCAAGTAAAAAGGCTAAAAACATTAATGTCATTATAATGTCTCTAGTCTACGCGAGTAGTACACATTTAAATAAATCACGTTAACACTTGGCGGAGGCTCCCGTGCCCACGGCCGCTGCAAAACATCCCTAACGTCGGGCCGTAGTTAAAATAATCTCCAAATAAGTTTAACTAATATATATTACCAAGTATACGTACTTTAGTATATCTAGCGTGTACAGCAAATCCGACGTCACAAGACGCGACTGCCAGCGCAGCGACCAGCCTGACAGCGCCGTATCGCATCGCATGGAAATTGAGCAGCGCGTTGGCAAGGTGCGCCGCAAGTAAAGCGTAGACACCACCAGAGGCACCCGCAAGGCACACGTCTGGGTCCAGTACCGAAGCTGCCAGGGACCCGCCTAACACTCCCGCTAGATACACGGCTCCGCAGCGAACCGCCCCGTGCACCATTTCCAGTGGTAGTCCCACCTGTAATAACAGCATTTTTATAATCAATCCTAAGTTACTACTTGTTACATTTGTTAGGAATATTACGAACTGCGAATTTCAATACTGTCATTGCGTGTACTATTAAGGATTAAGTCTTGATCCAACGAAGCCATATATGAAGTGCAAAATAGAGAGTAGTAATAATTCTATAAAATCTACGCGGAAATGGCTTCTTTTCTATAAATATCGTGCTTTGTCCTATTTATGATATTAAAAAGTGTTTAAAATATATAAAAAAACGAATCTTGTAAAGATAAAATAGAACAGTGAAACAGGCCCAATTCAATTCTTGTAGTTATATGGTTATGAACTTAAAGCACTTTACTTATCAAAGTTCGTTACTATCAATAATGGTTTAGATGCATACCGCGAGTTGTACAAGAAGGTTGAACGCTAGATGGAGCCAGCCTGCGTGCACAACGCTGTAAGTGAGGAAGCGCCAAAGTTCGCGGCGTCTATCCGGTCGGTACACGAGGGGCGAGTCCACCGGCACGGGTCCAGCCGCCGCCGCCACTCCGCCCGCGCCCCAAGCGTACCACGCGAATACGCCTAGCTGAAATTATAAAGTGTTCGTTAAACATCTTACAAATTATTACAATCAAATTATGGCACTTAACGTTTAAAGAACTATCTAAGAACTCGACAACGTTTACTGCAAAATTAATAATCTCATTTTATTTTTAGGGATTTAGAATTACCTCACAAAATGAAGTACACATTTTATGTGAGTATTGTCTGTAGTAAACACGACTGATACACATTAAATAAAACGAGAAATATAAAAGTTAACTCAATTTTCATTTATCCGAAACGTCGCATTGTATTTTTAAATAAATTAACTGATTAATTTATACTGTCTGAAGTTTACGCGAGTACCTAGTACACATTTAAATAAAATGTCGGGCTGTGGATAAAAATAATTCACAAATAAGCTTAACTAATATGTATCGCATTTTAAACCGTTAGTGTTTTATTTAAATTAACTGATATTTTTCTTGTTTTAAACCATTATAAGTGTTTTTATTACATTGTTTAACACTTTGATCATTAATATTGGTTTTGGTAGTTTAAGTACTAGAGGGTAATAGGTATAGTATTCTACCATAGATAAAGCGACAACCTCGTAACGCTGTTTTTTTAGCTACGCTCTCAAATATTTCTGAAATTAATATGATAATAACTCGATAAAGGTACTTTTCATCGATCTCTCTTCCTAAAATAATATTTACTTAGGAAATCAAGATAGTTTGTCCCTATATTTAAAGTGTAATTGTAACTCAAACAACTTCTCAATGTTAAAATATGACCATATATGCATTGTTAACGGAAATAACTGTATCATAGCGGCCCCGCGATTTCTATATTGCATGCAAAAACTTAGAAATGTTCAGTTTAATGACTCTCTTGAAATGAATACTTGCGCTATGTGGTATTCAAAACGATTACATAGCGTAACTCCCCACTTAACATTGCGTCTAGAAGAACTAAACAGTACTCGTAAACAAGCCACTTTGATTGATACAGAAGATTTTTAATAATATACATTATCGTAGGCATATTTTAAGACGGTGGCTCAATTTTTATGTAAGTGGTTTAAGAGAGCTGAAAAAAAAAACAAATACTAGTACTTTCGCAGGGATCGATCCTCGTTTGTGAATAAAATTAACTTACTTATTATATTATCATTAGTAGGGAAAAACAGCAATGTACCCAGGGAAAACAGGAATTAACTTTTCAGAAAGTAACTTAACGAGCAATAACGTCTAACCTTCTCAACGACGGAAATATCGGAACGTCTTAGAAATGCCAAAGAGATCAACTTCTCGCATCGCATCTAAGGTATCGTGCATTATTCATTAAAAGAAACGTTTACGTGTTCTTCTTATCTATAGCGTATTGGGAATCGTGCGTTTCGCGAAGCGGTGAATCAATGTGTGACGGGCTCGCGGTCTGCGCCCGCGCATCGCTGCGATTGTTATGATTCACGTAAACTTCTGTTTGTGCGGATGTGAAATCCGCAATTACACTTTTTAATTAGCCAACGTAACTGGAGCGGGGATCGAACGGCGCACGCGTAGAAAGTGATGAGTTTCGTCCTAACGGCGAATATGTATTCGCCTATAAATAAACAACGATAAACGTCACTGAGCCAATTGAAAGTGATTTTCTTTTAATTCGCTAAGATACGCCAACGCCGATTAAACAGTTTCGTGTTGAGAAATAATTTGATACTAATTGCAAAGCCGTATCAATTAACAGCGCGAATGGATACTTTTGAAGGCGCTAAATATCTTCTTAAAAATTACAGAAGATCTATATCTTAATAAAAATCATTTTAACGGTTTGCGACGCGAAATATATTAGTCAACCTATTACCTACTAAGTACTCGCGTAAATTACAGACTGTATTTAAATCTATCTATAATTACTTTTAATGTCTGTTACATACTTGGCGGTCTATATATAATTAGCATACGAAGTTGGAAATAGGTGGTTTGTAGGTTCTTATTTATATATCTAGTAACAGTTGAGGAGGTAACGTTTTAGTATGGGGTCACAATATTTAAGTCTTCATTCTATCTATCGTGTATCAAGTAAAAAGAAAGCATAAAATGTGGCTCTAGATCAATCATACCTCTAATAGCGTAACACAGATGATGAAGAGTGGCGGGGGACAGCAGGTGTACCTCTCTTGATAATACTTTCTGTCTCGCTCTTCTGGGAGCACTTCCATAGCCACTAAGTGCACCATCCTATGAATAAAGGTATCAGTTAGGTCCAAAAGTATTCAGAACTCTTACGTTATAGCTTACATAAAGAAGCTAACACCCAATGTCGTATTTAAGAGGAATATTGACAATTTTACCTGACGATGACGTAGTGATTTTATTGTTTTACAATTGTGTTTTCCTTGTGTACGGTAACTATGCGTGTTCGGAAAACGCCGTAATTCTATACTTTCACGTTGTTCTTAACTGGTACCGGCATATTCGAGCAGTTTATCAATAGCTTTTATTGCAGTATAGCACAGCACATGTCATTTTGACACGACAGAGTACCGAATTCGTTACAAGTATAGTTTTAATCAGAATTGCACTGAAAATTTAGACGTAGCAACTATTTTAATAAATTTTAAATATTCTCAAATCATTTTACTAGAATTTAGCGGTCCCAAAATTCTAATGGGACTTATGACATTTTTAATATTAGTATCCGTGACAGACGTTATACTTCAAACGGAAAACAGTTTTGTAGAGTCTTAAACAAGTTTGATATTTTTATAAAAAAAATAGTTTATTGATATTATTAATAAATATTATTTTCTACGAGACAATAAGAAATAATAAATAACTGCAATAAATTAAAAATTTGACCTTGTTTTGATATACGTTTTTATCCATTATTATCACCACTACAAATTGGATATCACTTGAAAATGATTTACCTGGCAAATAAAGTTGGATCTTCAAGAAGAAGGTGGAAATCGTTTTCTGAGCTGACCTCTCGGTCCCTTTGATGTACTGCGCATCTATAACTTCTAGTTCTTTTGCCGCTCATCTGCGAAATAAAATAGGGTTAGTTATAAACCACTTAGTTTTAGAACTCGAGGTGTTTGAAAAATAACGTCGTCTAGGAAAAAAACTCCTAGAAATAAAAGCTGAAAGCATGAGATTCACTCTTAAAGTACAATTAATCTTAGTTTATTAAGTGATATAAGGGTTTGTTTGTCTATAATAAAACAAAATTGAGTCTCAGGAGTTGAAAACATTTTAATGAACTTTGCAAAGCTTTTTGTTATTATACATTAGTGTAATAGACTTTGTCCTAAAAGTTTATTCGTTTAGAATTGTAACAATGTAGTCGTGCTCTATGACATTGTCTGTGTTGTTTTCGTAAATTTGGCAATAAAGTTGTGATGGCTGGCAATCCAGCGTCGCGAGGGTGGATTAATGTGTCGCAGCACAAATCGCGGCTGGCTCGCTTCCAGTGGATATCGACCGCGGGTTGCCACCCCGCGGCTGCCAGCACTATCGATGTAGACATTGGTCAACGGATAACAGGCTATCACAATATTTAACTGCTACTCTAATTGTAACTAAATGCCAATTACCTAGTGAAGTTACAACAAGGAGGAAGTAATAAAGATGAGAGAAAAAACTATCACAATCATGAAACTGATAGAGAAGGAGAGATTTTAGAAAAACTGCTAAAGCAACATTAATAATTATAGTCAAATCTAATTTTTACAGATGAACTAGTTTCTTATCTTCATGCAAATGGGAAGAGTGTGTCTGTCAATTTGTTTATGATATTGTCTCGGCAGTCGTTCAACTCATGTTTCCCACGAGTCACCAATGCCAAAACTCAAATAGCCTAGACGCGGTGCAGACGCCAGCTATATCTGTCGCAGCAACTATATCTAATTAAATGAACGAGAAGATACTTGTTCGTATCGCTCTTGTGACTAACCAGACTGATATGAAAGAAATAAAAACAATTTTAGCGGCCAGGATTATTTAATATCCCGTTGGCTTGTGTACGCAAATTTTGACGACAATTTGACATTCGTTTTGGAAAATTAGTGTTGGCGATATTTGGAACGTAATGTTTATATTGCCATTTCGTATGTTAGGTACACGTTCACGCATGTTTTAGCAGATCTCCGTGGACCAGGCGCCAGTGGGTGCGGTGTGATCGACGTGGGCGCCGCGTGAGTCAGCCAGACATCCGACACGTCCGATATATATCCGGAACCACTAACTAGGCTCTATTGCTAATACCCATCAAACATGCGCGCGAGCCTATGCTATGATCATTTTAATATATAATCAGCAATTAGTGCTAGGAGGAGCGATATGAATTTATCGCCGTTTGTTAAATATAGTAATGTATATGTTTCTAAAAATAATGAACTTTGCAAGATAAGATTTAATTTTAAAAAAGTATTTTAATTAAAGCTTAATTGGGAGTTTTACGACATATTCTATACCTGCACTGTTATTTTATATTTCATTCAATGTAATGAATAAAGCCTTTGCTTGTGGGATTATTTATGGGTGACTTATGGGCGTAGGTGGCGGCATAGATTCCTACTTGTGGTATGAATGAAAACTTAATTGATCCTTGGTAGAGTTCATTCGCTTTATTTCATAAAAATATTATGCATGTTCGTAAATATATTAACTTATAAAACTATTGCTAATATCAAGAAATTATAGGTCTCGTCCATCCATTTCCTGTTATAATATCTTTCCAATAACATGTCGCGTAGAATTTTATTCGACTGCTTGGCATTAAATAGTCCGCAATTACACAGTTATAGTTAATCTTAATCTAGAATATATTAATGTTATATTTAGAGAAGCGTAGTAATGTGTTAAGTACGTGAACTCTGGGAGAGTTCCCACGAACTTCCATCTCCCTACCATTATGTTCTAATCTTTTCAAGTTTCTACATTATTACAAAGCCGAGAAAGCTACCAGATAAATTAATAAAGACTGGCAACATTTATTAGTCGCCAGTAAGTTTGAATAAGTATAAGAATAATTATTGAAGTTTTTACTATAGGAACTTTCATCAGATTTGTTTTCACTGTGACAAGTCTGGACTAGTTCATGCATGAGGAAAATCGAACAAATAATGAAACAACGTCATCATATTGTGTGTATGTTATAATGAGATAAATACTGTTTCTACAATGTATACAAAAAACGAAATAAAACAAGAACAGTAAAGTATTTTATCTATAGTAATATTATAAAATTATAAAGCCAAATAGTTAGTTTGTTTGTTTGAACGCGCTAATCTCAGGAACTACTGGTTCCAATTGAAAAATATTTTTGTTTTGGTTAGAGCATTTATCGAGGGAGGATTTAGGCTATAAAATATCACGCTATGTGAGACTGGAGCGTAGAGAAAGTGGGAAATGTGGAAAAAACGGAGAAAATTATTTATCCCCATTTTTTTCCATAGGGTTTCCGTTGCATTCCATGCAATAATGGTTCAAGATACCCAGAATATATAAAACAAAGATTCCTTTGTAAATGATCTTAAAAGTCTGCGACAGTATATCTATATCGCAGACTTACCTATGTTGCAGCCTATCTTTTATGATTAACTCGAAAAGACGTCGGGACGTGGATGATGTCGTATGTAACACCTATAATTTATAACGCTGAGATGGTGTATAGTAAAAACAAATTTTGATGCCCAAAACAAAACCTATCAAGCGGACGAAGTCGTGGGCACAGCTAGTACTTAATATAAAACAATAGTAATTTACAAAAATATAAAAGGTATAAAAATTAAAGAATAGTGCGTTTTATTAGAATATTGATAACGTGCATTTATACATTATGTAATAAAAATAATTAATGCTATAAATTGATAAATGAAATATACTCGTATCTTTTACGGCTTCATTATTCAACAACGAAAATAACTAGATCTAAGACAGTTTAAGAAATGTAATAGATCAAAACTATTCGTCTGGTCTATAAAATCTAATGACAATTGACAACAAGAATAAGTAAAACTTTTGTAGGTTATTACTGTTTACAAATAGAAAAGTAGTGACTGTGATTATAAATTAAATTAAAATGAATACATTTATTATTATTTTATTAAGTACCTCCATATTTAAATCACAAAACATGCAAATAGGCAACAATTTTGAGACAGTTTGAAAAGTAGTTTTGTTATTGATAATTGGAATGCAATGTACTACTATATGTATATGTATTTTATTAATTCCTAAATGACAATATTTGGTAACCAAATTATATACGATATATTATGTAATATTAAATGAGTTGTTAGTTGTACTTACCCATTTTTAAACCCATATTTTCACTTAACAGTTCTATGTATATAAACTATTCCTAATAAAACTAAGTATTATTCAATGTAGTTTCACTTCAATATTTTACTAACTGAGGTAGTTTTTTAATTAATAATTAAATTTGTTATTCTTTCACTCGGCATTGAACACGCGACTATGTTACACCCAATCGTGGTTGCACGCGCGACAACCTCCCTATACGAACGTTGGTCGCAGACTGAGGTAAATTTATTTGCCGTCAGGTTCAGTTCCGTTCGCGCGCTGAGACCGGACTTCGAAGTTGGAAGTGTTCTCATTTCATTATTTTTTTTCAGGGGATCAAAATAGGGTGAACTATTCTACTACGGTGATATTTAAGAAGACGGTGTTTATGGTGGCTGTGTCTTTTTGTAATATTGTATCGCAATGTAAAAGTATTTATTTTACGTGGTATGCATCCTTTCTATAATATTAATCTATTTATTTTATTATTTAATAATTACAACTTTAAAAATATCATTCTTTCAAAAAGAGAATCATTATGTAGTTTAAGCGAGTAGTATACATTTAAATAAAACACCATAGGTTTAAAACGTGATATATATTAGGTTAACTTATTTGAAACATATTTTAAGTACGGCTTGACATTTCGGATGCTTTGTAGTTTAACCAATTGTCGTGTTTTAAACTGTTATAGTGTTTTATTTAAACAATTATCTAACTGAGTTTATTATCGGTAGATTTTACAATTCAAGTAAATAAATACGCCCGTGTGTATTGCCCGTGCCAGATGTGCTAATCTATAGACAAAAGAATCCTTATCACAGTACAAAAATTGTTAAATCGTATTTAATTTTAAACATCTGTAACAGCTTTATATTTGGTTTAAACAAAAAACCTTTTATGGAAACCATAAACAATATTTCAGCCGGTAAAAGTAGGTTGTTGTGTTTTGTATTTGTATATTTCAATTTTAACATTGTTGAAAAATAATTTAGCTAGGAGGAGGATATACGCTACTTTATTATAATTACTAAATATGAAACCAAACAAAGGATCATTATCTCCATTATTTTTATTAGAGGTAAGATTTTCAGAGAAAATTTAATAATAACAAAGATATTTTCCCTCCGTTAAAATTAGCTAAGAATTTTTAATGCTATTCAAGAATACATAAATTATTACCAGAGATACCTTTTGATTTCACACTTGTCGGGTCAAAAGTAGGTACTGACGGATCTGACAGTACTCCGCGTCTTTACTGACAGATGTGTCGGTGAATTCTTTGATCATGTTATAATGACATTTCACGGTTAGTTGATGCGAAATACTAGTATCAACAGTCTCAACACATGGGGATAACTATTAGCAACAAGAGCAGGTGGCCGACAGGAGGTCAGGTAATTTGTACAATATTTATAGCAATATGGTGTCAGCACAAATTTGTGAACATTTGCCGAAACGCCATCGCTAATGACTTTAGCAGTGATCAGTTTTTTTAGCCACAATAGATCAGGGGGAGATTTTTATTTGAAACAAGAAATTTACTTTTTTATGTATGTTGACGGTTGCAGATGTTTGTCGGTTATGTGATTTAGTAATCAACTTGTTATTTGTCAATGTAACGCAGGTTCGAATCCTGTGCGTGTATAAGTGATTTATATTGCTATAGTGTGTTAGTTTAACTGTTGTATAAAATGATTTGAAGTCACTTTTAATTAGGAAAAAAAATTAACACTTTAATTTAGGTCGTCTACCCTTTGTGTCCAAGTCCCAAAAGGTAAATGAGCAGTGCAAGATTCGAATGACGGGTATAAATAATAAACAATTTCGGTCGGGAAGGGCAAAAAAAAACCATAACAACTGCATGTCCGTATCTACAACTAACCAGACTCAAAGTTGTGTCCATTCTGTACGATGGGGAAATCGGGTTTTCAATGCTTGTCTAAGTCGTTATAATAGTTGAAAATGTCAACTTGTGCGTAATTGGGCATAAAAGTATAAATGGGCATATGGACATTTATTTTTTAATTAGTCGTGATCGAGGTCGTTAACCATACGCCCTGAACCGCTAAACGTCCTAAACATATGGCGTGGGGTGCTACCTACGAACCCACTTAAAAGCGCTAGTCATGCTAAGACGATTTTATATCTCAGGTAAACCATATAATATTATTAATGCGATAGTGTATTTCTTTGTCCTTTCTTTACTATTTAACTAAGTATCACATCTATATGCCTTGGGAACAAGACGAAAAGTTGCATAGCCGACTTCTGGACCCAAAAATAAGTTTTTAACTAATGTTTTTTATTCTTTACGGTCCGATACAGTTTTCCTACTTTCTGTTTCAGCTGTGTCTATTAATTGTTAAATATCTTAAAATTACCACGAAGCCGTACATAGGAGTTAATGTTATTATTTATAAAAAACAAACTGTTTTGGTTAGATCAAGAATGATTAAATATCGACGTTTTAAGAGCTACAGTAATAAGTAGTCTTTGTGAGACTACATCCTGATTTTTTTTAGGACTGAAAAAATCGCTCTGTTGCTTGTTAGATATTTTCGTTAAAAAGTTTATATGATATGTTTTGTTGATTGAGCTTCAATAATTCCTTTGTGCATATATAATCGTATATTCGTTCAGATTGCTTAAGTGTTTAACGTAAACTGATCGCGGAGTTCATAATTTAGACAAATCGATTTAGATCGAGCGGTGCTTTTATGAAATGATTTATTAGCGCCAACAAAATGGGCCTTCGGCTTTCCACAAGGAGATCGATACGAGCATATGTTATTGTATGGATATTGAACTAATTACTATGTTTTAGCCGGCAATTTATTTAGTTGGTTAACTACTAACTAATAATGCTTAACATACGTCAAAATATATATAAGTTATTTTTGTTTAATCTCGAAGATGGGTCTTAATCATTTACTTGTAAGTCAAGTAGCAAATTGGTTTTAAATTATAGTAAACAAATTCCAGGCCTTTCAAAATTAAACGTCTCGTTAAACGAAAGTATCTAATTAGGATGCGAAAGTGTTCCACAAATCTTATTAGCCACTTGGCAATGACTCATATCACGCATTACACAATGTTACGAGACTTAGATCGCCAATGTGAGTGACCGGCCTTGCTTCTCCTTCGTTCGAACCAGAGACACTAGACTGATCTACAAAATGTCGGCAGTGACAGGATGCGCCAAAAAGTATTTAGTCGTCATTGATGACATATTTATTTTGAGCTAGTTCTATACTCTATAACTAGAATTAAACTATCGAATAAAAATATGAAATTCGACTTTCTTGTAGTTAAAGAAGACATATTTCGGTGTCTATTTTAATTTTAATGATTCTAACAGTTTTAACAGACTAACTATAACAATATATGAGACTAGGTACTATAAACATATTAGAGTTTCTGCCGCTTAACAAAAACAACTTGTACAACAAAGGCGAAATCGTCAAAAACTAAACATTAATTCGATTTCTTTGAAAATTAAACGTCATTTTACCTAAATTGGTAAACGGAAGCTTCCGATAGTTAGTCTTTGTGGGCATACATTAAAAGAATCGATTTTATATAACCTATTCTTATCCCGGTGGTAGCGCGGGTCTTTGACACGCGAACGGTCAAGATCCTCAATTTGGCTACGTAATGTAACCTTCATCTTCTGTTTTGTTTGAGAACTGATTTGCATTCGAAATTGGAACGCAAGTGGCACGAGCGCCCGCGGCGAGGCTACCGATGACCGACTGACTGCGGTTGGCGTCTGCGTGTGCTTCCCTTGTTTTTCCAAGAAAATACATTTAAGTATACCAGGTTTTTATTTATTTCAATGCTTTTTGATTATTTAAACGCTTTTTTGAAAATTTAAAGCAAAATAAAATACAATTGTTCTAATCGATTGAGCTACCGTGTCCGTTTGTGAGCTGGTAGTTCAATTGGTAGGAACAGTACAGTGACGCTGTGGATGCCGGTTCCTTTCCATGTCCTAAAGTCTTTTTTATCTAAAATCGATAATTCATTTATATACTCCCATCATATGCATAAAAGGCGAAAATATTAAGTTTCAAACATTCAAACTACATAAAAAGTTTTAGTTTAGTTAAAAAAATATTCAATTTTTTCTTAAAACTGGTGTTTTTCTACACTAACCCGAGAAGTTTCGAATATAATGTATACGATAAAGATTATGCTTTTTATATAAAGGGCAGTAATGACTCAAAAGAAGAAAATCCTCAGCCGCAGGCAGACCGCGGAATGTAATGAAAGTGCTCAGATATAAACGATACTATTTAATATAGACTTCATTTTAATAATTACCTTTTTAACTCCAATTTAACCTCGGTAAGTTAAACTTGATATGTTAGTATGATCGCCACTGCAGCTCAGTGTTATTAACATTGCCTAGCCTTGCGTTAAATAGGATATAACCTGGGTTCGAATCCTGGTGAAACAATATTTCCAGTCGGGTAGGGCACAGAAATCAATGAACCACCGAAGCCACTTATTCGTCTAATTGGTTAGTTAAAACACTTTTCTTAGAATTCCTCGGTGCTTTTCCGGTATTTAAATTGAAAAGTAACCTAAATATGATTAATTCGTCTCCCCGTGACCACGGCTGCTGCAAAGCATCCGAAACGTCGGGCCGAAGTTAAAAATCATTTTCAAATAAGTTTAACTAATATATCGCGTTTTAAACCGTTAAAGTGTTTTATTTAAATGTGTACTACTCGCGTAAACTATAGACAGTATGATTGATTCGTATTTATGTATATAATATATAGTGCAATAACATTAGACACTTATTTTATCAAAACAGTGCCATTAGCGTGCGTGAAAAAGTAATAGATATCTTTTTTCTTAAGGCTTTATAATATTAGTAGGAGAAACATGAGTTTGTCATATTTTGACAATTGTCGTTATAATCTGGATCATTTTTAATCTGTTGTTACCTTTGACTTATGAACTCAGCAACAGAAAATGCATAACAAGGAATTGTCTTCGGATACAATAGAGATGAACACAGATATTTACAAAGCCATGTTCTTGATTAGATGCTTTCTATATAGACAAAAGATGTGTCATAGCTGTGCTGTGTGTGTATTATTTGTCATAATATAAAGTGATATATATTTGTTTCAGTATAAGTAGATATTATTCCACCTGTTATATCTAGCGTTACTTTCATCATGTTAGAAACAATACTTACATACGCTATGCTTATAATTTTTTTTTATAAAATTGAAATCGCGTGATTTAATTTAATTTACTTTATATAAATATAGTTTTTGTAAAATATTATATTAATAATATTTAGACTCCATGAATGAAGTAAAAAGTAAGTTTTAATATACGCAAATATTTATTCAAATATTACACTATTCAAATGCCTTTTTTATATTAAGTGAATTAATTCTTGTGAGCTTAAATATTAAACTTAAATACATATAAAAACGTGCTCATGGTAAAGCTCCTGTAAAGAATCCGAGACATCGGGTCGTAGTTAAAATAAAGTAATAATTTTAACTAATAAATTTCGAGTGTTGCCATTAAACGTTTAAATATCATAGAATTATCAATAAAATTATCTGCTCTTTATCTATGAAAGCATTGTGCTTTTTATAAATTCAGTTTCTATGCAAATGTGCCTCTCGTGCCCGTGACAGGTGAGGCGCGGCTGCCTTAATTGTTTTTTGTATCAATATTCAAATATTATGACGTTTTTTGTTGATTTTTTTGCCTGGATCTGGCGCGGGTGGCGTACCAGGTGGTCTTGAAAAAGTTACTTTTTGCCTCGACAGCTTGTACTTTCATGTACTTACGTTAATTTCAGACCTACTACGTATTCTAAGAAAAGCCATAGGCTTAGGCAATTAAATATTTATCCGTTTTTACATTAATTCGTAACTAATCATTTAGTACAAATTGGCAATAACTAAATAAATAAAATATTAATTGTAGTTTTCTTGCCTTTAAAAACATAAGCAATAATAATAAAGAAACAGTTGTTTTTTACCTTGACTTCGAGACGTTTGCTATCGTTTATACTAAAAAACGTCTGAAAAACTGTAGGGAGTTCATAAGACAGCTGTCACGTTTGCAACCCGTTGGAAGCTTGATAAAATACAACTGCTGACATTACAATAATTATACATCACACTACACAAATCCATTGTTACCGTATTTACATAATCATCTTAATTTGCTTTTCAAAAGCTCTTGGGTGCGATAAAACGCGCTTGTTATGAAAATTATTTTACTGTTCGTTAAAGTATAGTTACTTCCTTTCACGAGCAGTCGGAATAAAGGTTTTCGATGATCGATTTGTCGGCACTTGGCGTGTGCGTTTAGCGTGCAGCCCTTGCGCACACCTGCCGTCCAATTATCTGGTCATTAGTCGGCGCGGAACCCGCGTAAACCTAGAATTACGAGCGTGCGCAACCCTAATCGTACATCCGAACATTTCACTGTTCCGGTAAACGCTCGCTTTAAGAGGCTTTAGAGTTTGGAGCTTTTGACCACACATGTCTCGATTTTTATCTCGTAATTGCAGGTCTCGGTAGGTATTGAATTGTTCATTAGGGGGAAGGTGGGTGGGGGTGGAGGGGGGTGGGGTGTGAAGTGTGGGACACAATGGGCGCCCCCCGCGGTATTGTGCGCTAATGTATGCGCGTGCGCCGTCGACGCGGACGCCGGCCACGGGGATACAACACAAACATTTCAACGCATCTAATTTATCGTCGTGTCGCTGTCGCATCGAGATGCGCCGCGCAAAAAATATCTTAAGGCGACGCGTGTTTAGTTTATTTAGGCGGCTTCAACTAGCAACATCCTATTTTAGATGGGACCGATATACAATTGTGACAAACCTGAAGCTGTCGCAGTATCTGTACCTTGTTCTATTCTGTGGTCTAACTCTATATTATTTTAAATAAAAGAACAAACAATAGAAAAATCATCCTAAAGACAAAAATACTACTAAGCTTAAAAAGAAGGTTTTACTGCAAAATTCATAATTTCATTTTTGTATTTTCATAGGAAAATCCATATATAGATATATATAAGTTTTAACATCAGTTTGTGCCTTAATAGAACTGAACACAATTCTGTCAGGGAATGACTCAGTCGTTGAGAGTAATTTTGAATATTATAATATGTAAAGTAGTTGTTGTTCGGTGGAGTTCTCTTGTTGTCCTGTATGTATACAATTAGCGATGATTATTGTTATACAACAAATCTTTTAAACGTTTCATATACTCTATTGAGTCTATTATATAGCTTTTAATAAGCACTTATTAAAAATGCGTGTTTATTCCGATTTGATAAGATGTACCTAATGGTATAAGTAGGAACAAGACAAGAATAATATTTTATTCTTTAGTGAGGAACTATTAGTAATAATCAGTTCATTTGTTCAAGTTACCAACATTTTTGCTAATTATAATAATGCAGTGATCTTCGAAAGTACTGACATCATCACGTGTTTTTTGTAGTAAGCTTATATCGGCGCTACGAAGTTGTCTATTTTATCTATCTATTTTGGAAATTTCCAGTCTAAACTATAGCTCGGGCGCAGTCGCGAGCACAGCTAGTATGCCATACATGCATTTGGCCACCCAGAGCCGGCTGGATGCAACTTCGTTTACTCTTCAATTGGAACGCAAAAACCAAATTTGCATAGAACCCGATGCTTGCTAAGATAACTGCCGCGTAACTTGCGGAGAAGCTAATCCTTAGGGAAGACATATAGTATGTTACTGAGATGTTATTTTTTTAGTTCGATTGTGTATATAGTGCAGGAACAGACCTCCAATAAGCTATTTGTCTTGCAACTTTACTTTCCTACTGACTATTTTCATTGACTGGAAATTATATAGGGATTTAATTAAGTGAATAATACAAAAGTGTTGATGTGATTGAATAATAATAATTAAACATAATTTAACTTACTTACTTTAGTTTAAACGTTGGTTACTCTGTAGCTAAATGCTTAGAGGTACTACTGGATTCAAATTCCCGGGAAGTTTCGGTCAGGCAGGGCGATCTTAACTGATCATCTACTTGCATGTGTATAGAACCGATCCCAAAAATAGAATTCAATACTACTACTACTAATAGAAGTCAATTTAAAATTAAAGTTAACGTTAACTAGTTTAGTTATTATTTCTACTGATGCTAAGGATTGGGTGAATGTTGTATAATTTGTCATGTAGTTAATGTCATTGATTAACAAACCTAACTTTCGGTTTAATTTAACCCACCCATAGCATTCTCATTCCGAGCTTCTGGCTAACGGTGACAAATGTGGAAACCACCCTGACGAGATCGCTGCGCTAAGCAAACGCAATGACATTTATTTATATCCAAGGCACAAATTAAACTGAACATCTCTACTCGAATTCGTCAATCATACGTCGTATTTAATTAAATAAAATTTATGTTCTATCAAATGTATTGAGCAGTACAGCCGTAGAACGAACAATGTTTTATTGTTGTTTCTACCTACGGCTATATACGCTTTTAACTGTTTCTAAAGTATTTAAGATTTGAAAACTTGAACATATTGCACATGATGGCACCATATAAATTAAATTGTAAAAAAAAATCGATGATGACGTTAGAGCAACAGCACGGGCGTGGATGCCCGTTCGAGTCCTGCCCGTGTTTAAATTTTTTTCATTCTAAAATATATTTTAAATTTATATACAAGTTTATTTAATAATATCGATAGCTATATAGTATAGCTATCGATGACATACTTATTTAAACAATTATAACCGAAAAAATACACTTCGTTTTTTAAAGTTCGCGTTGTGTACCTCTCCAGTGCTTTTAAACCCTTAATAAAACACTACATAACAATACCTTAATCTCAAGTGGTGGTCATCACTTATCGGTGAGTCCAAAACACTCTGTTATAACCAATTAACATTCCTTTCTGCGAAAACTAAAAGCAAATTCCAACGTAATGCCTTTTTCTTCCAATACTTGATTGGTCGGCGCGTGTAAATTAGAGACAATATAAAGTACTCCAGCCAGGAGTCGAAATCATGATTTTAATCAAGACGAGATAAATGTATAGTGAGTTAAAATTGTAACAACACATTCTTCCTTCTTCTTTCAATTGCTATTCTAGTTAATGATGTTAAGGATCAAATTCGCAGAGAAATAATGATACTGATTAACAGAGATGACATTTTGTATACGTAATCCTAATGTACGTATTTAAAATCTTTGGTTTGGTTAAACGGTCTGTTAATTTTAACCTACTTGTGTATATACAGGATAAATAAGGACTATAAATAAGGATTTATGAATATTTTAATTACAAAAAGTGTACCCCACCCATTAAGCAAAAAAAAATTAGTCCGATCGCCGTTTTAAGTCTCATTCCAGCATATTTTACTAGGCAGTAAAATATGCTGGAATGAGAGATCCATTATTGGGGTGCATTCCTCGGGTCAAATTATTTATTTTGTGCAGGCGTGAGTTACCGCCGCGACACGCCCCTTCGTTACTATGTTAATCGAGATTAAACAATACCTGTTCTAACGCCCTACTGTCGGCGCGACACAGACCTAACACAACCTTGATTCACTTATTTCGGCTCATAAAAAACTAATAAAACGACGACGGTACAGTTAAGATTTATTATTTTATGTATTATCTCTTTTGCGGTTAAAATGCTGTGCCCATACATATTATATACGATGTTATAAGATGGTAGGTATGAACGTATGGTACGTATACCACGACAAAAGGTTTATAATTTAATCTATCTATACTAATATATAAAGCTGAAGAGTTTGTTTGTTTTGAACACGGTAATCTCAGGAACTGCAGGTTCTAATTAAAGTATTATTTTTGTGTTGGTTAGAGCATTTATCGAGGAAGGCTATAGGCCAGGACACATGGCCCTGAGACTTTAAAATGGGGAAATGTGAAAAAAATTGGGAAATTATTCATTATTACGGGTTTCCGCTGTTTTGTATTAGTAGTAAATATAAATAAAATTTATAAAAACCGATATAGTGCGTTTGAACAGATCTTTCCTGTTTATTAGGTATGTAGTCAAACTGTAATTTTATAAACTCCTTGTTTAAGTAACTTTCGATTTGAAGTTAAGAATGAAGAAGACAAAAACGAAATGGAATATCTAAGCTGGGGTGGACAATGTAATTGGTTATTAAAAAACGCATATATCACAGCCGAGGAGACCCGCGTGGGAGACACAGGACGTGATTTGTATGGAATCAGAGAGGACCCGCCCCTTCATTAACATGCTAATGCTGATTCTGGTAATGCATTCGAGCCTTTGCATATACGCTGTTGATATAAAATTAACATCATCTAGATACATATTATGTACACAGATTATATATTTTAATTAAAAAAAAAAATAGTCATTTGACGTATCGTTATCCGTATTTAAAACATGCATTACATTAAGTTGATATGAACATATTATAATATTAAAGTTTTTGTCAAACTGTAGGTACGTATTTGTCGTTTCCAGTATTTGTTGTTCGTTATTACGTTTTTATTGGGAGAGTATAGTTTGAATAAAATCAGTCGAATTAAAGTTATTGTATATTTATCGGTTAAAAATGCGAAATTATTTAATAACTATATATTTTATAATTTAACATTATAAAAATTTAAGTTTGTTTTAATCAATGTATATACTTGTTTAATAAGTTGTTTATATAGCTTTCTGTCGACGTTACAAAGTTTGATGTTATTACTTAACGCTGCGTTAGGAACGGCGCCACATGAATATAAAAATACACCAAGGAAATCAAAAGATGAAGCGTGCGGTTGATTTTTATTGGATATTAATGTAATAAACTAATAAGCGTAACGTTTACAAGCGTGAAGTAATTAATACCATTTTCCAATTGGCTGTGGTATTATTGGGGTTATAGGGATGCCAGATAATAAACAAAAGTTTGGTGTGACTTTTGGTATATTTGTAATAAGATAGCTTAGTCCTTAAAAATACCACATTTTTCGTGAGAAATGAGACTGTATTGGTTTATAAATGAAAAATGAAGGATATATATATACGTCTGGTTATCCTAGGGTCTAAAAAAAGACGCTTAAAGGTGTAAAGTTAATATAAGACCTGTGTGTGGCCGGCGGGCGACACCGCGGTCGGCGACAATGCGCGTTGTAATGTATGCGCGTCAGGGAGGTCCTCGTGGGAAGACACCTTTCTCTTTTACACGATAATGGAGAATTGAGTAACAGGTGACATGTTAGGCGCACTATTAGACTCTAATAAATGCTTCTGAATGTATATATACGTTTACATACTGTATTACACGTCGTAGATTAATTTCAAATAAATTCGTTTGATGCCAAAATTTAATTTGGTCTGAAACACGCCTTACCAGGTTTATTACATAAACGAGCTCAGTGGTGAAACACGATTCATATATACGCTTCTTAATATTTATAAAACAATATTACACAGCTTATAAATTAATTAAAATTCTAATTTTTATTGTAGTATTTAACATGTTTTTAATTATAATTTAAACATTAATATTTTATCTGTTATTGCAAATTAGTTAGATATACCTTAAAAATCGATGTAAATTAAAAAAAAATCGATGACACTGTCAGGGCTCGATCCTAGGAACATTGTTTTGTGTTCGATGTTTGTTGCCTTGTATTTGGATTTTGGACCGTCAATAAATTTAGCTGTTGCGAGTTTGAAAACACGTTTGTAGTTTAAAATCATGATTTGACAATTGGCATCTTTGTGACATCCTTAATGTGTATTTAATATGTCTATGGAAACAAAATCGCGATAGATAAATAGCTATGACTATAGACTATAGAGTATGTTAAACTCCCTTGCATTACGCTCTACGAAATCTATGCGCTACGTGCGCGTAGCTCGCGTAGCGCTGACAATGCGCACTTATTAAAAATGCTCACAAAAGTATAATCTGTATGGCGGTTTCTCACATACGGTCAAATATACGTAATTATAGCTACCAAGTACTTTGTAATTTGCCAATATCCTCAGGGTAAAAGCTAAAATTGCGAATTTAACGGAATACGTTTGCTGTCTAGTCTATGGTCCAAGTTATGAGCGCAATTCTTTTTATTTTCGTTATGGGACTATTGTTAATGTAATATAGAATTGGCTTCATTATTGTGTATATCGGTTTTGGCTAAAAGGCTTCAATCTGTTTTCTTTGGCGGAGCTAGAAATGTGTTTCTTTAAGTTAAGTTAATTGCTCCTTGTTTATTCTACGTCGGGAATTTTAAAACTAGTAGTTTATTATTAAGTGCCTATTTATTTTCAATTAAATTGACCTTCAAAATTGTACTAAGCTAATTTACATAGGTTAGGCAGTCAGTGTCGGTTTCTATAGTATGTAAATTTGAATGCGTATTCTTGTAAAACGTATGTATATGACTTAACTAATAGAACGTAAACAAAAATTATTATTGTGTTTATAATATTCTTGTACCAAACATTTACGCAGTATCGCGTGCGCGTGTTTGTCTGCATTCACTAACCGCACTCTTGAATCGCGCTCTTCAATTATCAATCGTAAATTTCAATACCCACTAGCACAGTAAATTGATGGATAAGATTGAATTATTAGTAAAAGTACTTAATTATTTATTGTTATGGACTTAAGCGAATATAAAGTAAAATTGTACTAAACAAAATATTCAGATTACGTCTATACAATACATATGTTCTATTATCTATCAATCAGTACGATTAATAAATCGCGGTTTACATAAGAATTCTACAATCGCCTACACATTCATTTTAAATACACTCTAAATAGATACTGTCTATAGTTTACGCGAGTAGTACACATTTAAATAAAACACTTTAACGGTTTAAAACGCGATATATTAGTTAAACTTATTTGAAAAGTCTCCCCGTGACCACGGCTGCTGCAAAGCATCCGAAACGTCGAGCCGAAGTTAAAAATCATTTTCAAATAAGTTTAACTAATATATCGCGTTTTAAACCGTTAAAGTGTTTTATTTAAACACTCAAAATAGGTCGACAGCACACCTTGCTTAGATGCTACTTGGCAATAACATATACTTAAAATAATGTATATACGAATAAAGTACTTGGTAAACATATACATATTATTATCTGCATGATAAGTCTATATTGCTTCACTTGACTTTTCCCTCTGCGGTTAACATTGCTCTTGTCTTATTAAACTTTAACCGATATGTAATTTTACGAACGAAAAATTGTTCTATATTCCCGTATAATAAAGGCGAAAGGGATAATTACGGTTAACCATAACTTATATGGGTGCATAAACGGCCCGTCCAAAACTAATTTATATTGGTATGTGATATACGCGAAGAGCCTCGGGGCTCGTGCCCAACTGAGTGGTTTTAATCACCTTAACCCTTAACTGTTCTCAAACACTACTGACGAGCCGCGGCCCACGAGTGGCGCCACGCCTGCTCGCTACCGCTAAGTATTTTACTGATTTTCATCTCGTCTTAATGAAGTCTCGAAATTCCGACGAAATTGCCTCGCGCTTTGTGGTATTATGGTGTTATTAAATTGAATTCGATCTACTGGACACTTAAGTGCTATTTCTGTATGCCTATGCTGAACGTTTATATTGAAAAGATAATACTTAAAAATTTAGAAAGTTAATATTTGATGCATTTGTAAGTTTAGAAGATTTTGATTCTTAATTTGTCTAGCTGTTGCTAAACACATTTATTTTCATAAATGAATGTGTCTGTAGTCCTCAACGCGAAATTTATTCGTTTACTTATTTTCACAGCCAAGCCTACGAGAGAATAGATCGCTATCGTCGTATATATCGGTTGGTTTTCGGGCTGTTAGTGGTAATTTTTGTAAAGTACGTGGTAGCGGAATAAGTGAGAATACTTTGCAAACTCTCGTGACGAGCTAAACGAGAGCGTACCTAAATATATTTTCCAGATTCCTCCCCGCTCCAGTTCCAAGTATTCCGTCTATGTAATGATAAAGCAATTTTTTGCCAAGTTAGCGATTGTAATACGGTTTTGTGAATCGATTCGTTCGACACCCGTCTCGATAGCACAGTTCAGTTAGTGGCTAATCGTGGTCACGGTCGAGAAGTTGGCAGCTCGGTATTCTCACGGCGCCACAATCCCTTAGCAACAACCTTTCAAATCTAAACGCTCGTTTTTTATTACCAAATTAAGCATGTAGACCGCATGATATCACGTGTTCGAGATTTTGCGGTATCGAGTTGCCATATCAGATACCTGGCTCATACTTTCGCGACCTATCCGACGCATAATCTTTATTAACATTTTAAATTTTAAATATTTTGTAATCCATACTCGCATAACAAAATATTTCAAGTTTTAACAAAAAGAAAATCCTATCTATCTCTAATTTCGGGAATGTAAAAGGCTTATTTTTAAACATTATTTTCGCTTAGCAAACAATGATCAAATCAATAATTAACAAATCATCATTGCATAATCTAAAGAAATGAAATGCTTAATACATTTAAAATAAAAAAAAATTGAAACGTAACCTAAAATATCCAGTCAAATCATTTAGTTTACAAAACTAACGACGTATTATTTTTTTGCAACTAATTTCACGCTTAAACGAAGATAAGGTAGAGAAGAGAAGACACCCTGTTTATAACAGAAAGACACGAATCACACGATACTTTCCAATTCAATTAGCAAATTCGGTGTTCAAAGGCAGATGATCCGTTAGAGCGGGGGCGACGCCAGACAAACCATATTCGCTGTGACCCGACAAAAGGCTCTGATAGTCATATAAGGAAATGGCAGAACTATTTGTATAATACACTCTTGATTTTTGTTCTGTAGTGTAGGTGTTATTTTATGAATATTGAACATTTGACGATGAACTAATAATTGTTTGTAAAATTTTATTTCCGTCTTGCGTATACATTTATGGGAATCAGCTTTGTGATTGGTTATTAGAATTTTAATATGATTTTAAATTTTTCTTACCTCTTTATTTATCATTTAATTATACGTTATAGTTAGTAAAATAAATACAGACAATTTGGTACATATATAGTATATGCTTCTTAATTAGATTTGCCATAGTAATATAAGATAAAGATTAAAATATGTGGATGTAAAATAACGTTCTATACGATGGATCGAGTTGTCGGTACGATTGAATCAGAAATGTCGATACGCTAAAGTAAAACTAAACAAGACTTTACCCATGTTTTCGCATATAATCGTTGACAACAGTTAACACGGAATAAACATTCTTATCAATAAACAAAGTATCGATCAACGTTTGTAAAATCGATACGTATCGATAAATATTATCATCGGGCGGCAGGTGCGCGGGCACCTGTGGCCTGTCGATTGTTGCATTCCGAGTGCCGACTGCCAACCACAGATAACCGACAGGATTCTTCTTCAGCAAACACGCTCCCACTTAGGTACTTAATGAGATCCTGCTCTCGGCGAGACAACGAAACGGCAATCAAATTTAATTTTTCACAAACTTCTTGCCAGCTATATGAGAATACAATTGCCTTACTTTTTATTTATCTGAACACAAATCATTTGAAGGTTTTCTTCGGCGATCCAAGAATTTACAATCCACACCTAAATTTATTAATAATTCCTTGATTTGTAACTGCAAGCACTTCTTTTCAAAGTAAACATTTAAATATTTATAATTTTATTGTGAGTATTAAATCCTTTCGTGGGGCAAGGGATAGATATATTTTTGAGTCTCGTTCAGTGATTAACACATATTTGTCTACATTGATATTAGTTAAACGAAAAATGTCTGGTAGAGAAGCGTTGCACTCCATAATTTGAATGTTGTTTACCAAACTGTCTTTGAGTTATGTTCACTTTTTAAATTCTTGTTTATCCGGCGAGAACGATGAATTAAAAGTAAAATTATATCACGCTAGCTGATTTGATAAACGCTATTTTGTTGTTTGCAAGATAAATATTAGTATGTTGATAGAACTCAAACGAATAATTGGTAATCATGCATTAATTTCGATCAAATTTGATTAAATATAAAGACAAACACTGTTCTTGTGAATTAAAAGATAGACATATACTGTCTCGGTAATTCTTTCAAATCGAACCAGTAGATCCTGATATTAGCGCGCTTTATAATATTAGTATAGGTTACTATTGATATAGTGATATTGATATAGAAGCTGATGCTTCTAATCGTCTGTATGGCTGCAGTGACCTCTCCCAAAATCGTGTTGGCTAGAATCTATCTAATAGTTTACCTAGTATTGCTTCACTTTGCCAATGAATGGCATAACGGATGAACGTGCAATCACCTCGTTGCATACAAAGCAACGCAGTTCCGATCGTCGTCTAATTAATTCTATCAGTGCAGCTACTAAGTCATGCAGGTATCCTTTACTTTTTACTCTCATGAAACTTACATGATATAAAAATTATTCAACACTAGCTGACCTGGCAAACGTTCTTTTGCCATATGAAATACTTCAATGAAATTTGATTCTCATGAAAACGGTTCTTGTGAGTTAATCTTAAAAGACAAAATACTGTCTATAGTTTACGCAGTTGTACACATTTAAATAAAACACTTTAACGATTTAAAACGCGATATAACGGTCTCCCCGTGACCACGGCTGCTGCAAAGCATCCGAAACGTCGGGCCGAAGTTAAAAATCATTTTCAAATAAGTTTAACTAATATATCGCGTTTTAAACCGTTAAAGTGTTTTATTTAAACAGACTTATACTGTCATGGATTTTAAAAGGTTAGGTATTTAAGAACGTTTTTCTCAGCGCACGTGTTAGATTTTTTTAAAAAGAGAACCTAAAATGATTGGTTTTAATGAGATTTTAAGATAAATTAAATAACAGAAGATATACTGTCAAAAACTATTCTATTTCGTTAACAATTTAATTTCAGCAACGTTTCCCCATAATACCGGCAACACATTTATTGTATAAAAACGTCTAGGAATCTAACAAATAATGGTACCCCATTTATAGATTTAATATTTACTATATATTACACAAGGTTACGATACTTAATTGACATATATTGATGCCAAATCAATATAATAAAAAGTACATAAATATCACAACCTATTTATTACAAATAATAATGTACATCATCCTGACCATCCATTTCAACAATTCGCATTATAGGTATTATACAATCGATTTTAATCATATTCTGAAACCTCTAACGTTCCAACAACGTTCCAACAACGTTCCACCAGCGTTTACCGTGCGATCGCTCCAGAGCCACTGCTCCACGCTTTACAGGCACCCCCTTTTATACAACTCACAAACAACCGACCAGGTGTTAGCCTGACGTCATCGAATAACACGAACATTACTTTTCAACATTTTGTAAACTACCCGCAGTTATACATCACAAAAACAATGATTTATACTACGTTTAATTATATATATATACAAAATAATTCAAATAATCTGTCACACGCAACGAAAACCCCCGAAGATTCCCCATTTTCTCCTCATTTTTTATAACATCCTTCCTCGTTAAATAATCTATGCAAAACAAAAACATTTTTCTTGTGATTATCGCGTTGAAACATACAAACAAACAAACTCTTCAGCTTTGTAATATTAGTATAGATAAAATATCTGCGCTCAGAATACCGAAATGTCAAACTTATCATCCTACTTAGACAAAGTATAGGTTATCGCATACAAGCTTTTTATCTTAAGCCTGTGAGTTGTGACGTCCTAGGCGTCGTGTTTTGCAGCGAGATATCTCAATGGTATTTCCCGAGAGTGGCGCAAGTGGTGAGGCGGTGGCTGCGGCACGCGGACGGGCTTGCCTGTTTGAGGTTCTCAGGCGATAACCACTATCTCATACAAACACCTTGTTTCAAACACCGCCGCAACCAGCACACGTCAGATATACCTGTATCTAGCGCGGAAGTTTCATTCTTAACTCGATACGCATAAGGTAGGAAATTGTACTAATAACGTTCTTTGAATCTGTATCCTCTTGTTCATCACTAGGATGATACGATTTGCTGACACGCGACGCGGTTTCTTATCTTCGGTTTTCAAGTGAAGACGCGCGTCACTCATTGCGTTCTATCGACAAACAGTTTTTGTTTAAATTACACCATTCGACTTTTTATAAAAGTCAAGTTGAGAACACCGACTATAAATATAAAATCGATAACCATTGGAATTAATTGTTCAATAAAGTAGTGACGTATTATAGATGAGAATTAATTCTTCGCTATAACCCGTTGCAGCAAGGTTTAATAAATCGAAATAACGCCATATGTGTCATGTGTGTGAATGTATGTATACCTTTCAAACGAACGCATTGAGCCTTGGTTTTGATGTAAATAAAAAAATTAAATATACTTTATTCTCTTTAAAATTTAAAAAATTATTTAGATTAGTCAAATTTTTTGTTTGTTTGTCTGTCTGTAGTGATTCTACAGAGTGTTCAAAAGAGCAACATAACTGAGAAGAACACCCAAGAAACTCAGTCCGGCTCTTTTTAACATGTCTTATAAACTAATACATTGTGAATTTATTAAACTAGGGAGCAATCCATATTACTGCCATGATGTTTGCCACTTTAGAAAAAACTAACATTATACCAGCCCTGCATTGCAATTTTAGAAAAAGATATACTGCGCAAACATTATTTTTGATCATTAAAAAAGGAAACATTTCATAAATCTTTTTTGGTTTCTTGAACCGTTTTCGTTGTGCAGAGCGGAATCCCTTAAAAATTAATAATTTTCCACGTTTTGATGTTATATTGCCTAAGACATTCCTCGATAATAAAAAAAAACAAATTCAAACCCATAGTTCCTGAAATAAGCGCATGCAAACAAACAAATTCTTCAGCTTTATAATATTAGAACAGGTTAATGTTACTAATTATTTTTCTAGTAGATAATGCTATTCTTAACTCGATTATATTTACAAGTTACTATTTCGTAGTTCCCGCGTAAACGTTTTATAACGATAAGTGGACTGGGTTGATCTTTAAGCAGTCGTAAATAGCGAATACTATTTTAAGGCACCTGCAGGTGACATCTGCAAGGCCGAGCGATAGGTCACAAGGCCGATTGGCACGTGCTCACTATTATTCAAGGACGCGACTATCACCTGCATAATTAAAGATGCATTTGCAATAGGCTATTTGACAATGCGAAAAACATAACGTCAAATGGGGTTTTTTTTTTTTAAAAATTTTTTAATTTTTAAAAAAAGGCCCCATTATTAAAAGAAATTTTTTTTTAAAAATTTTTCACATGACACTTCTGATTGGTCGGGTTATAACGACGTCATTTGCTTATAAACAGTGCCTTAAATTACCGTGTTTCTTAAAGTTAAAACTTTTCCACGTATGCACTTCGTGCTACGTTCCATTGTATGCATTCATGAATAAAAAAATTTGCAACTATCTTTATTACTTCAATCACTGTTAAAATGTAATATTGGGTTGCAATGCATGTAAGTTGTAGATCATATGATCGAATATAAGGACATGAAGCGTGACGTCATTAGCCGTATTGGAGCGTTATTTCAAAATTAGCGTTTAGGCGCGCAATTTAAATGTTGGAAACTTAATTTTATAAATTTCAGCAAATATGTATCAAAAATACTACTTTTCTGGGATTTCTTAATATCTACTAAATAATATAAAGTAGATTTACCCGACGAGGGCAAAACTAAAAGAAGGAGTAATGATTTTGTCACATTTATAATATTAGTATGTATGTCCCAACTATCTGTAGTTTATGCGAGTAGTGTACACATTAAAATAAGACACTTTAAATTATAAACATGGAAACAACAGGAAATAATATTTTGCGATTTAAAACATGTTTTTAGCGTTAACTATGTTCCATCTCTTGGCGATTAGGGTAAAGTAATCAGCTAATTTTGTGGACATTTTTTCCAGTTCCATTCTAATATTATTAACCCAAGAATAAAATACAAAATTAAAATTATTAGTAATCATTGTGAGGGTGACAATGGCTACATATCTATAAAAGAGTTATATAAATTAAAAACCTTCGTTAAATCAATATAATGAACATCCCGCATTTAATATTAATAGAATAGCCTTTTTGTGTATTAGTATGTAAAAATCCAGCATAAAATAAAAAAAAAACATAATTTAGGTTCTGCTATGTTATTACGTGGTTGGGTTTTATTAACTTCCCTATCTGTAAACTTACGAGGATATATAATTAATTATGTGGACATTCTTTTAAAACATGTAGGTATTCTGCTTAAAGAAAATCGACAGCTAGGAATGTTAAGTTTTAGCATGTTCCGTCCATTAAGCACTGAAAGGACAGAATTAGTTCGGACAATTCGCAACACGAGGGGTATGTTGGAGATCCTTTAGTAGTCTAAATACGGCAACATCCGCGTCGCCGCCGCTTTTAGTAGTCTCTTTGCGATGGCGCTTCGACTATATGTTCTATTGCTTTTTTCTTTTGAGAAACTGTTTAGCTTGTATACATACCTACTTATAGCGATACTTTTTATTAATGTTAGAGGAGGACAGGCAAGAATGGGGTCACTTGATGGTAGAGGAGCCCCAGCATGCATCTAAGCAAGACATGCTGTCGACCTATTTTGGTTTTTGGATAAGCTTCACGGGTGGGGATCGCACCCACGGCCCATTCATTATTTGCCATACATTGAGACTAACGAGCTCGTCAAATCATATTTTAAATACATGGTATGAGCACGAGAGGTTCCATTCGAATTTCAGTTAGATTCAGTTCTCAACTCTCTCAGTATTTGTGAGAAATTCTATTTAACTGTAAATAAAACCGATTGGCCAAGTGAACACAGAAATATTACGGATTAAATATATATAATAATAATTGTAAATATACAATCAACTTTAAATTTAGAAGAAAGGCCAAAAAAAAGGGCCGAATTCAAAAGAAACAGACAAACTTTTACGTTTATAATATTTTGTTTATAATATTAGTTTGTAATATCTATGTGTAAGTTAAAAGGATGTTGAGTAAAAAGAAAATTATTAGCACTGTTTTATGGATGCAATACGGGTATGAAGATGTCTCGAAACATTGTTGTCTGTAGGTCACGGGTAAATAATTTGAAATGTTTCGTCTGCTTTAAATATAGACACGGCACGTCCGAGTCTTTGAAGAGAGTGTTTGTGACTACATGCGTTAGTGCGATTTTTCTTTTAAATAAATCGGCTACAGTTCAATTAATATGAGCATAGTAATTGCTAAATTCATTTTGAAATGAACTGAATTCTCTTGGCTATGGGTTAAAATTTCGCCCATGTCACAATTTTTAACTCAACATGGTATTATATGCATCACAACTTTTAATATGTTGTACGATAATAGTCATGTATTATAGCAATACAATTAAAATGCATGTTCTACATAATTTCAAATTAAATCAATTACTAACTTAGTTAACAGTGACTTTTTATTTTATGAAACATATTATAGATAAAATACTGTACTGTAGTTTACGCAAGTAGTACACATTTAAATAAACAATTTTACGGCTTAAAACGTTACATATATCAGCTAAACTTATTTGATTTTTTTTAACTACAGCCCGACGTTTTCGATACTTGGCAGTAGACGTGGTGGGAAGACCACGGTTGGTTTTGAAATAGGTTTAAAGAATATATATCGTGTTTTGAACCGTTAAAGTGTTTTATTTAAAACATAGGTAAACTTAAATTCTTATTCGGTGCGATTTAGTTTCGGTTTAAATCACATTTACACCATCTCTAGTAAATTAGCAAAATTCAGGCGGCGTTTTGTATATGGCGGCGAAAGATAAAGCTTATCTTTCGTAATAATAATTTGAGAATGTCGTCTTGCATAAAAGTGTAATTAGAAAAGCACAGCGAGTAATCGCGTGACACACGCCACAATTCGGCAATTGTCCAAATAAGTTCAACGTTTGACGAATTTCGATTATTCACTCTTTTATTGAACGTTCTCCTAATACTATATGAGCTAAATTTATAAATGAGACTACGTTTCATTAAACAATATTTTAATAATTAAAACACATATATAAAAGTGATATGCCGTTTAGGTACCCTTTGCGGGACGTGGGGCGAACGCAGTTTTGTGCCTTTTCCAGTTTCGATAGAAACTAGTATATAGCGAAATTAATTGTAGTCTTTCTAAGATTCGAACAAGAGATTACATAAAAATAGACATTTACAATAGTAATTGTCATTGTGTATCAAGTTTTAAGTAAACATTTGCCAAATATTTGTGGGCGATACATTTATAGCGTTGACAAAAAAGCACGACCCTCTGATGTCAAAATTATACAAGTCAAGCAATAAATGTTCTCGTTACTGCTGTCTTGTATTATTTTATTTGCAATAAAGTATGCAAAAGTAAGTACGATGAGGATGTCTGTGCCATTTTCCGCGTTTGAGATGAGAAGACACTTTGAAAGGAGTTTTGGGTCAAGTGACGCCATTATAACAGGTCCAATAACGAATGTTTCACAAACATATCTTTAATGTTGATCAGTCCAATACGAAAATGGAATCAGTGTATTTATTCATATCAAAGAAGAATATTGTTTTATTCTTCTCTTATATAATCTATATTAATATTATAAAGCTGAAAAGTTTGATTATCTGGACGCGCTAATCTCATGAACTGCTCGAATTGATTTTTTTTTTATGTTGGTAAGAACATTTATTGAAGACGGCTTTAGACTATGAAACATGCTGCGTAAAATAGAAGAAACATATATATGGAAAAAGATTAATATTTAGGGGCTGTGATGTATGAAATAGTGATTCTTCTTTAAAGAATCTATTGAATATCCTCGATAGTATATGTCTTTCTAAGATTACTTGACGTAGCACGACGTTGTGGGTAACTAATTTACGAGGAGGTTTTTAAAACCCAATTTTGATGCCCATAATAAAACTATTCTACGCGAACGAAGTTACTGTCACAGCTAGTCTGTGATAATTTTACGAATCTGGGTTTCTGCAGTTGAACGCTATACAATAAGTGATAGCATAATGTAACTATTTAGCTTAACCGTTCTCGGGTGATATTTATAGAGGTAATTTTTTGTATCAAAGTAACGCTATAACACGGTGACTAGTTCCAATAAAAAGCCAAAAAGTTAATTCCCATGTCCTATATCATGGCATAGATGATGAAAGCCCAACTAATGAGGTGGTATTATGCGGAAGATGGCTTTAACTGCAGTTAGCAAACAGACCCACGTTCCCAGGCCGCCTACACATTTGTAATCATTCGACGATTACACGTCTATGATTTAGCATTGTTCGATATAATGTCTCTTCAGAATAAGAACTGTATCATGTGCTAGAGTAGAGACTATTGTAAAGGTTTGTTCACACGTATTCAAAAAGTAGTCTCCCACGATACAACCAAAATTTTATTGAGTATTTTTTATTCGTAATATTAAAATTTTCGGCTAAAACTTTCACGTTTCAATTGGTTTAAAATTGAATTTTATGTAAATGTACTTTATTTTATGGATTTTTTTTTATTTTAGTGTAATTTTTGAGTTAATTATACCCTAAATACGATTGAATTACTTGCACCTATCTATTTAATATTACTCTAACTACTGATTATTGCAATATATTACAACTACATAAATATTGTCTTCCATCGATTTAGCCTAAAAATGTATGTTGAATTTATTGTATTACAGCAAAAAGGAGCAGAAGGGCCGTACATTCAACTGAAACTAACGGAATGTCTACATTATAATGTATTTATGAAGCTTATTGTACTCATTAGTATTAAAGCTGACCGTATACAGTTTATATTATGAACATTTTAATTTTCTTGCGTAAAATTATATACAACTTGTGTATTTAATTATAACGAATATTAAATATACATACATAGTTAAAATTTCAAGTATCTATTATCTTGTAGGTTTACTATTAAATATAATCTAGTCCACATTGTTAATAATCAACGCACGATAATTGAAAATTATTGAATACTTTTTTTTCGGCGTTTTGGAAGTGTGTTATTTATCGAGGAAGGCTTTAGGTTATAAAACATTACGCTGCGATCAATAGGAGCAAACCAAATGGGAAAATGTGGAACAAACGAAATAAAATTATTCATCTCTTAGTTTCGTTTCGATTGCCTGCGAACGTTCAAATGACCCAAAAATAATGTCTGAAAGAATGATTTCTCTTTAAATGATCTGAAAAAAATTTCGCGAAACTATATGCTACTAACTTGCAAGAACAACGGGCAACGGGACGCGAACAACATCGTGGGTAACAGTAATTTATAAATTTTGACATCCAATATAACTGGCATAACTAGTTGATAATAAAGGTAGCACGTCTGCGAAGGTATTTGGAGTGGATGTGATTTCTTGCGCCCGATGCGCGCACGCGTCGTCCATTCAGCACTTGCAGGACCGCATGCGCAGGTGGCCGCAGAACATTGATATTCAGTACATTTTCTCGTCATTACTAGTTTTTTACCAGTTTCCTGTTGCAGTATCGAGATGCTCAGGATTTTATTTTTTCACTCGGCACGACGGCAATGCGGATTGTAAAAGACGGTTTTGTCATTCTCGCTTCAGCCAAAAGATTATTTGTATGAGTTAAACGCAATGTATAACATCTATAAGGTTAATTGAAGGTAATTGTCTCGTCGGTTTCGCTGACTGATCACCAGGTCTAAGGTTGCGATAAATTCTATTTTTGTATTTAGATAAAGAAATCTAGTCAGTCGGTGTAATTATTATTAATTTTGTACCGGTAAAGTTCGCTCAACCCGTACTGGAGCACCATTGAGGGTCTAAGCTAGTAAAGATGAGAAAGACCAGTACCGAGTTGTGGGACATGAAACGGCTTTAAGAAATCAATAATAAATACGCATAGGATTGGAAATATTTCTGTTTTGTACAAGCACAGAGAATCAATCGGTAATCTATATTTTCTACAAGTTATAAATCCATGGATTAGATGCAAGCGCTCCTAAAACGAGGGATCTACAAATAAACACAATTAAGATAGATAAACTGTTCGAATCGTGCCGCCTGCGAGTTAATTCAGTTGATAAAAATGATTTCTCTTTCTGCAAACACGATTCTTCTTTATTATAAACGATGTCAAAAAACGGTAAGCAGCTAGAAATCTGATAATTGTAATAACATCTCGGTATTGTAGTGACGTTTGTATTTACTTTCTTTAGACAGCGTCTCCCACGATTTCCTTAAAAGCTTTCTCCGCGATAAGAATGGATCGCAATGTGTTACGCATACACTGAATAATGGATATCTATTGTATAAGGGGAATAAGTATTTGAATTCTGTTCAATCAATATACCTACGATATAGTTAGATATTATATAATATTTCGTTTAATTGTAAAATCTATATTAAGTAGATATGTTCACCTTATTTTATAATTCTAATATACACACTGCAAACGTGAGTTGTACTTTTTATGTCCTGTCGAAGCTACTAAAACCTGAAGAAACTACATACAGAGTTGGTAAATGAAAGGATAGATACCTTTGATCCTGAGACTTAATTTATTATATATTACTAGCCCGCGACTTCGCCCGTCTCTCGTCGTTCTTGCTAATTAGTCGTAAATGATAGACGTATACTGTGGCGTCAATTTTTAGATCGTTGAAAGATGAATTATTGATACATACATATTTTTTGGTTTCTTTAACCGCTTTCGCAGCAAACGCAATGGAGAGCTTTAAAGACGAATAATTTTCCCCGTTTTTCCAAATTTCATTTTGGTTCTTCGCTCCTATTGGTCGCATCTTGATGTTATTTAAGTTAAAGCCTTCCTTGATAAATAACCAACACAAAAATAATTTTTCAATTCGAATCAGTACTTCCTGATATTATCGCAAACAAACCCTTTAGCTTTATAATATTATTATAGTATACATTATCGATGTCGTACGTTACAGCCATATTTATAAGCAGGCGAACCCCGTGTTAAATTCTTCTTTCGTAAATACACAACAGACTAAAGTTGAAATTACAAGTATACAGTCATATTGTCGTAAAAATGAAATACAATGTTATCACTTAATTGAGTTGCCCGCATGTTTAACATCCTTTATATCTTATCCGAAATATTTATGTAACCGCCATTGTAATTAACGTGGAAAACGAAATTATTTGTGTATTTAATTTCACATAAATAGTACTTAAAATAAGTATACGTATTAGTTGGTTTACCTTGGACGGTCCTTGGTTTGGAATGAAATATGTAATTTTTTAATTGCTTATTATTTTTAAAAGTGTAAATTTAACTTTGTTAAGCCGCGACTCAAACTCATAACCAACAACGTTGTTGATACGTACCGACGCGCAACGGTAAGCTACTCTGTGGCCGAATGCATTTGTAAAAAATTACGTTTTTATTAACGTAATTATTAATTTAAAAAATCATTGAAGGTCATAGAACAAAACTTTAAATCTACATGTTATAAAAATAATTGATACAAAAGCTTCTATAAATAGAAAGCTTTTCTATTTAAAAGCCTTAAAAGAATTCCCAACGAAACCGTTATAAATTATGAATCACAGCGAGTCCGTTTCAAAGGTAATTTATGCTGCAATTTTCCATGAAAAACCTGCCGCAATATGTAATGCCGGCAGACGTTATGCAATATTTGATTTTAGGTTATATAATTTTTTACTGCAGTGCCATTTGCAATCCTAATATATCAATTTACTCTGTAGTTTACGAGACTAGTTTATATTGAACCAAACACTTTGTCGGTTTAAAACGCGTTTTATAAGAAAAGTGTGGTTAGAAAAGAAACGCTGTGGATGCGATTTTAAGTCCTGTCAATGCCTGAAATTTTCTTTATCTAAAATCGTTTTTTTTAAACGAATTTCTTTTTCTGGAGGACAGACGAATATTCGGTTCACTTGATAGTAGGTGAAATACCCCAGTCATATAACATCTAATGAAGATGCACTGCCGGCCTATTTTGGTTTTGGATATTTGGAAATCCATGGACTGAAACCGAACCGCAATTATCCTCAGGACTTTTTCATCTGTGTTTTCAAGTACGTAGTCCTCGGTCTTCTATTGTTTACTTACTGTGTTTTAGAAACCATTTTTATCCGCGATTTCGTATATGTGTCGTTTTTTCTAGAATGTTTTCTATAAAACACAGCCGAGCTGGGTTGCGTGAATCTGTCCTTTCGCAGATTTGTGATTGGTGTAATCAAATACTCTTTTATACATACATACAGACACAATATTGCTTTATTACAGAGTAAGTTTAAAAGCTCACTATTAGCTATTATCGACCGCAGTAGCGGTAAGGCGTTGACCGACCGACACGCACGTCGCAAGTCGTCATATTTAGTCCTATGGAAATATAGGCCGTTGTAAACTTGCCTCTGAACATGCAAACTGTAATTTAGGGCTGCGATACGGGTAAGCCACTTCTAGCGTGCGATTATAATATTAGCTATTTTATTAACGTAGAAGTTTTTTCGCCAGTCGTAGGTACATATGTTAGTCGTTTTAAGTAGCTATATCTTGTCTAATATAAGAGGATGCGTTTGACAATTGACAATTGGGTTTTTTTTCATTTGTGGGAAGAAGATTTAAATTGGTCAAACAATTGGGTTGTGTAAACAATTTCGATAAATATTTGAGTAAATATTTTTTGTATATAGAAATGTGCAATTATGAATCAATTGTCAATTACATAAAATCAATTTTAGATTTAAAAATTTACGACTCTGGCAGGATTTGAGCTGGCATCCAGACGTTCTGTGCTGTTGCTCTAGTCAATTGAATTACCGTGTCGATAATCAACATCAGTAATCGATTTTTAATCCATATAATGCCATCATGTATTTATGAAATTTATTTAAAGTTTTTAAAGTACGATATTGCTAAAAAATGGAAAATAAATGAAAACTTTTTGAACAATGTTTGTCTATTTTCTTGTGATAGTGTCAAACGATTGATGTCGTACTTTTGCGGCATGATCAAAGGGGATCGTAAGAAACGTGTAAAATCAACAAATTCTGCGAAAATATAATTTTGCTGTTATGTCTATACGAATGTGAGTAGTAAGCATTAAATGACATTATTTGAAACAATTTTAGCTCTTACTTTTGCCTGTTATATTAAAGGCTTGTGGTAATACTTGAAAAATACATCGTTTTTTATTAAAGTTATAGATTATTAAATTTTACTCAATAAAGGATTTTGCGATATATAATTAGTAGTTCTCAGAATTAGTAAGTTACTGTAGATTTTATAAATCTTACTTTCGTAAAGATTCCTTTACGAATACTGATTTATAAAATCAAAGAGTAAGCGATATGTTTCCACTTCCCCTTTAAGTATGGCATAGTATCGGATTGCCATAAATTCGGAGGGGAGCCGAGGGTTAGTCGCGACTGTCTTCCGCTTTTGACAGGCTTCCAGACGATTAACTATTAATATTCGTTTGAACGATTTGGTTAATATGAACAGCTATTGACTTTAATGTCAGCTCATTCAAATTGTTAAGCATTGCCAGACATGAAATCGGTATTTTCCAACACGAAGCACAATTTATCGTTTAGCTTATTTGGGGCTTGGGGAAAACACAATATTGTGTCCGTTTTATGGTAAGTGATGATAATTTTTTTGTGTCATGGCCAAAATAAAATTAATCCTAGTTACCACATGAATAAAAGCTAGGACATCTCGCATTTATAACAGTATTTTATGCCTTAGCTACGGCGGTGATGGAAAAATAATATAATGAAGGTATTCAAAAGATGTTTACTATAAGATATCATAGTTTGCTTAAGTATAGAATCTACACCACAATCTGAAGTCATAGACATCAGTCAAGTTGGCGCCGCGGATGTCTCGTCTATAGTAACTACGTGTTATAAAAACAGATTTATTATTATAAATATATGAAGACAGTAAAACTGTTTTTATACAAAATAATTTTTTAGCTTTATGTTTGGTGCAAAAATAGTTAGATCCGAAAAATAGTGTTTCGGTGAAGATGGCTGATATTACATTATATACAAATAATAATAATATATATTTTAAGACACAATTGTAAGTACATTAATAAAATAAGCAAATACATTTTGCGAGTAGAACGGACGCAGATGTGTCCGCCCTTCGCTTCGAAGGGACGTACAAACGTGATTCAGAAATAAGCAAATAATTAAAATATGATAAGCTAGTGTTTATACATATGTTTCTAATTTCATTTGGATACCTATAAAGTAAACAAGCTGAAAAAGCTATATCAAATAAATACCGTGTATAAATCACAAAAAATAACAATGGTTTAAGTGTACAATCGTTTCGCTAACGAGTGCCCTAAATCCTTTTAAAACTATTTGAGTAAACATTCGTGTTTAGACGCGATTAAATTTAATTGCTCGTGTCCCATTCAAATTTGACATTCCCTATTCCTTTATGAGGTCCGTCCCACTGAATAGATGGTTTAAAATTGGTCGTTACATGGATTACCCTGCAATTACATTAATTTCGGTAGCTTCACAGAGGGACTGCATAATTGAGCCATTTTTGTGTGAAATTGAATAAATGTTCTTTATAGATGGAGTTTGTCAAGCGTTTTTTAAATATGGCAACACTATTTGACTGTATTTTTTTCACAGTGAGACGTGCACCGTAGAGTTTCTTGTACGATACAAATAAACTCAAAAAATTGAAACGTTGTATTTGAACTGATTAAAGTTATACATTAATTAAATGTAATGTACGTTAGCGCAAACTACTAAAACGAAAAACAAAATATAGGAATGCAGATTACCATGTATATCCTTTGGGAATATGTTTGTTTTCAAATTATTTAGATCTTTTACGTTTGAGCCCGAATTTTTTGCGAATACTATAAAAACACCTAAATAAGCTTCACTATACCAAATTAACCTCTTCATGTAACTTAAGATATTTCTTCTTAGGATTTTCGCGTTATCTTCATCCCATAACCAGTGCTTATTATCCATATCAACGGCCCAGTGTTCTATTTGAATGGTTGCTATGTGGCCATTAGACGCTATTTACTGTCGCTACGTCATGGGGTTTTTACTATATTCTAAGAAATTGTTTATATTTTCTCGGCTGTAATTTGCACAGTTTAGGGAACTATAGTTTTACATAAAAATAAATGTATGTTGAATTTATTATTATTTAATATCCTTCTTCATTTAAATAAAACACTTTAACGGTTTAAAACGCGAATATTATTAAACTTATGAAAATATTTTTAACTTCGCCCTACTTTCGTTCTTTGGGGCGGGGGGCAGGGGAAGACTCCTTCCCCCCACTCACTCGCGTAAATATAGCTTCTTCATCATATAATTTATCAATAGATGAAAAAGATGTGAAGTTCGCGTGTCGGTTTCAGTCTGTGGATTTCCGAATATTTAAAGCAAAAATAGGTCGACCGCGCATTCTGTTAAGATGTTATATGGCTGGAGTATTTCACCTACCATCATGTGAACTCCTTGCTTACCTGTCCTCATCTATCGTAACAAAATATATAGATAACACGTCACACCTAAGCCATGCAGAATGTTACAAGAGGTAGATTATTCAAAATGATCTCAAAAAACTTTCGAAGTTTTATTTTATGGCACTATTTTTTAGAATATCATGGTCTATGTACTTATACAAAAATAAGTAACTACTAATATTGAACATCTATTCCATCTAAGGCTCTTTTCAGATTACGCCAATATATGTTATAACACACGTAAGTGTAAACCTGTCAATAATATTATGTCGCGCGATATTTTTGTGCTCTGACCTATATTGTATGAGCGTAGTCTGGAGAGAGCTTTATTTGAAAAATGTCAAATCACTATTGAGGCGCGGCGGCCGTCAGTCAACAACACCTTGCCAAATTGGCAGTAGCACATGCCTTAGAAAAAATACATTAACACCCGGCTAATGCTCCAGATTGATACACCCTAGTCCCTACTAAAAGCTTTCGTTTATGCTGCCCTTCGACTTTACGATATTGAGTATTCGACCCATACATACCGGTCCAATAAAACATTTTATTTTTAAGTAACTACTAAAAATAATTACACGTTATACTTAAAAGGCATTTACTAACACACTATGTAGTTATTTACTTGCAATTTTAAAGTGAAAATAATGTCTTAAATAAAAAAATTTAAGGGTTTAAAATGCGATATGTATTAGTTAAACTTAGTTGAAAATTATTATAACTACGGATCGTTTCGTAGGCTTTGCAGCAGCCGTGGTCAGCCGTTAAAGTGTTTTATTTAAACGTCTACTACTCGAGTAAACTACAGACAGTATTTAATAATTTCGTCTTTTGTAGATAAGGTAAATGACCTTGCGTTTAACACTACACTGCATATGAAATCTCATTAATTTTTAGACCATTTGAAAAAAATAGTTGAATATTCAATATTATAGTAGATACGACTAGATAGTTTGGCGAAAATATATCGCCAAACAATACAGTAAGCCGTACGGTATTGTGTTACAAATTTCAATAAATTCATAGACACCTTGCCGTCCTTGTCTACAACCAGATGTTATCTGTGCACAAAGTGAATAAATGATTTGGTCGCTGCACATTCTCAATAATAAACCTCTCATATTTAATAGTAAACTTTGTCATACGTCTCGGAACATGGATGACCGTAGATGTCTATGACAGTTTTATTTTCAATTTAATAAAAAAATCATATGGCTAGTAAAAATCGTGGAACAGACACGTTTGCGTGTCTCTTTTCCATTTAATTTACAGGCCGTAAATGTTACTATTATTAAAAAAAAATATACAACATACTTAGAGAAATGTTCTAAATTCAAATATTTCAATAAGAGACCTTTAGATATTTCTAGATAAGTGCTAACACAAATCCCGATAAAGATCATAAATAGATCAGCTGATATCTCTATCGTGTTACATAATTTGCTATCCTCGGTTACGATGTAAAGTAGATAAGTGAGATAAGGCATAGTTTCGCGAGCAGCTTGGACAATAGGATTACAAGTAAATACAATGGATCATAGCAATAAGGCGCTAAGTGTGTTATTTTAAACCTCGTGCCAACGTATAATAAGATTAGGAGCTTCTGTTCGGAGCTTTATCGCCACTATCTGTGAAATTGGAGACGATTTCGTGTTAACATTGAGAGATAAAATTTACATGATTTAAAAATATTTATGGTTTAAAATACGAAATATATTGCTTAACTTATTTAAAAATTTTCAACGTACTCATTTTGCAATAAGTTTAACTAACATTTTTCGCGTTTTATTAATACCGTTAAAGTGTTTTATTTCAATGTGTTGTATTCGTCTTAACTACAGACAGTATTTAATTTACATGATTTTATTTTAGTTTAGGATTATTTTTTTTTTTATTTATTCATTGATACTCTACAACTTAAATAAAACACTTTAACGGTTGATAAAACGCGAAATTACCGTTAAAGTGTTTTATTTAGCTATAATCTATTGCAGTTACCGTACTAATAAATACGTAAGCAATTAGCTGAAATATCTTCGTTACGAAAAACCATTCGCATCAGGCGGAAGTGAAAAAATATTTGGGCGCGTGGCTTTTTGTGGTTCAAATTAAACATGGAGGGCTTCGACAACAGATGCATGAAAGCTGCTGAAATTATTTACGCGCAATTGAACTATAATTATTTTCATTTGGCACCGATGCTCGTCGTACTGTATAAAGTTATAGGATGCATTCTTTCGAATTGTCTTATTCAATCTAAGTAGTATCTACATGCAGGAACTAACACATTATTTAAAAAATATATGACACATATTTTTTTAATACCACTTTTTATTAAAATTTTTCTTTATTCCATGTACTATCTTATCAAAAAATCTTTAATACATATGAGAGTCTTTAGATTCGAGGCGGGTTCGAGCCTCGCCAGTGTCATAATTTTTGTAGTCTATTTAAATAAAAGACTTTAACGGTTTAAAACGGGTTATGTACTACTCGCGTAAACTACACACAGTATTTTATTAATCTGCAATCTACATAAGATGTCAAATTTCACACTTTTATTAAATCATTACTTTGCAGGCGTATATAACTATGCACAATTTAGTATGCTGCACGAATTATCTAATCAAGCTTTACGGAGTACGTCGGGTGTATCGTTTGGGTTTATTTAATTTCCTCCACTGGCAAGACGTAATATTAATGAGGATGTACCACTAGATTCCTTTTAACTACTTCGTTGATATCTTTGTCATAGACTGGACATTAAACAATAAATATAAATGAGCGGATACAAAATATATATTTATTTTTATTATCTTTGTGATGAAGATCTATCTTTGTCTACAAAGATTCTTCATTGGAACTTATAACAATATAATAAATACAATTATATTACACATTTATTTAAGTCCCTCAATATTAGAAAAAATGTTTCTTTCGTAATATACAGTGTGATCATAGACATCTGTACTTAAATATCCCCCTGTGCTCTTAATGCTGTACTAAAAATATGCATTTTTTATCATAACTACTGTACATTTTAATATGCTCCAAATATAGAAACGACTTCACGTGCAAGAGATACACATTAGCATGAATTGTGTACTAATATGTGCGGTACATATATTAGAATGATTTTACAGTTTTACAATAATACATATTACATATACTCAGTTTTAATCACCTCTGTATTAACTAAAATATAAATATGTAATAAATAATGGAAATACGGTTGTTCCGGATTTTGAATAAGGGAGTGAAGGGGGAGGGCAAGGCGGTTAAGAAGATAATAAGAGTCAAACAAACTATATAAATAAGATTTTTATTACGAAAAATAATTTTTTTATTTCTAGCTAGACAGAAACTGCTCCAACATACAAACTGTGTGCTCTACAAATTGTCGTTTAGTACAATATACATCAAGAACCGAGTATGGCATATACATCGGAAATTACCTATTACATTAGACGGCTCTAGCAGCTGGCGAGGCGCGCGCACAGCTGCTAGCCGAATTTCACCAAGATCGCGAAACCCGCCTTCCGTTTCCGGCTGATTGTGGCTTTTTACTTGAGGGTACATTTCAATTGATATGAATTCTTAATAAGATTTATCAACCCCGAGAGCGCGCATTGTTTCGACTTTTGTTCTAGTTTTGAAAACGCCGTGTATGGCGTTAGCTTCGCTGACCGCATTCATTTTATCGGATGCTGTAGCTACAACTTAAAACATTAGCCAGTAAGTTCTATCAAAGGGTTTAGCCACTTATAGTAAACATTTAAATTGTATATGAACAATTTATACACCGTACTAATTACACTAACGTTTATGCAACACACGCACCGAAAGCTCTGAAGTTGAATAATTTGTCGTTTTGATTTTAAGCCATCATTATCTATACCTATTGGTTTTTGGGGGTAAATAACTCTGTAATATTCCATTCGCAACCGCAGTTTCTAATCGTATATGCATTAAACAAAGAGACTCCTTAGTTATATTAAGAGCTATAGTTCTTAAAAAACTATAGTTTATGTGTATATTTAACGAGTTTTTGACAATACGCGGTCACGGTGTAAGTTTAAGCGCATGTCCTATAGTATTACATGACTCGGCTTTATTGTAACAATTGCTCTCTCTGCCCACTTGCTACCTTTGCTGTTTTCCACGGTATCTGGCTTCGCATTGTGCAGCAGCAGTTAGGCTTCGGTCTTATATAAACGTTGGTGTAATGCTAGCAATGCATGGCTACCATTATACCAACGATTTAATTTTCTAATCAATTTATAATTTTTCAGAAACATATTGAACTTCCTTTGTAAATTTGAATATTAAATATTATATAATTATCGGGTTAAAGGATTATCCGAATTTTGTCTGGATTTCCAGATTTCCAAAGGCAAATTATTTCGACAGTGCATCTTGTGTGGATGTTATATCTCGGGTGTTTTACCAATCATCCACTTGATTGGGTTTACTTAACTCCATGCCTTGTCTTTCTCTCTCATAAATAAAATGCTTAGTCGTCTAAAGGCTGCGTTTCTAGATAAGACAGGGGCGGTTTATATTGTTCCAGTAGGAATCGCTGTGCTGGAAAAATGACGTCCATCTTTTTGTCACGATCATGATCATTGGTGAGTAGAACGATAGGATCTAGCATCTCGACCTATGGATTACGGCGTTTATTGGAGACCACAGCCTTAGAGTCAGTGGCGCGATGATCACAACGACAGCTAGATGGCATGTTCATAACGGTTATGTGATGATATGTAAGTTGTAAGATGGAAAAAAACATGCGTAGAGCACGGTCTATTAATCGCAGTATCTATATCATGTTACCACAATAGTAGATAATGTTGATTACAAATTAGAATTTAGAATACATACATTCTTTTTAATAGGAAATAACCTTTTTGTATCCAAAAACATTGAACTGGTTTAAGCTTCCAAAATATATTTTTTTCATATGTATAAGTATTCTTCGATGGCTAAAAGAAGAATTATAGAAGATTATTGAGATTAAATTTAAAAAGATATAATTATTAGTTAATTGTAACTAATTATTTACTACTTTTTACTATATAGAAGTACCTAGTGATAGTAAAAGCTTGCTTGTTGTTAATTTCAAATATTACATTTTACTCCTAAGCGAGACTATAGTGGTTGGGTGTAGCATAAAAAGAGATTGAATATGATATTTTAAGAAATTTGAAAGCTACTTAATTATATTTGCTTAATCCACATTTTGGGGTGGCAAAGCTGCGCCGCACGTGCGTCCGCGCACCTGCCGTGCCTTCCCGACATCATGTCAGATGAACACTTACCTCCAAAGAACTTTACATATTAAAGTTATATTATAACCACCGATACATAACAATTAGTCCAATGATATATGTTAGTTTCTTAAATCGTTAATATGTTAAATACTGTATGTTATATGTATATACCTATTTATAATTGTAACGGAGCAACGGAACGGAACATCGGATCGATTTTTAATTTATATAATGCCATGTGGAAAAATTAAAGTTTTCAAAGTTTACTAAATTATTAAAAATGTTCAAAAAGTTTTTTTTTTTCGTTTAACTGCAAGCAACCGATTTGTGAACGTCAGTAAATAGTTTCTTTACCCGGGTAGAAATATTGTTTGCGTTATTTTGTACTTTTAAGTATTAATAAAAAAAAACGAAGAATAGCTCATTTTAAATTGGGCAGTTCATTATTAGCTTAATGACCGATGCAGTTAATTTTAACAGTCATTTAATCAAGCACTCAGCTCCAATTACCAGTATTGATACGTCCTGTTAAGATATTTTAGGACATATTGCACCATATTATAGCAGTAACAGTGAGTTGCAAGAACTAGTGTAAAAGATTGTAACATTTTTTATTAAACTAAAGCACTTTAACGGTTTAAAACGCGATATATTTGTTAAACTGGTTTGAAAATGATTTTTAACTTCGGCCCGACGTTTCGATGCTTTGCAGGGGCAGGTAGGGGTGACAATCAAACAAATTCAAAATCATTTTCAAATAAGTTTAACTAATATATCGCGTTTTAAAACGTTAAAGTGTATAATTTAAATATGTACTACTCGCGTAAACATTTTTTTTAATATGGGAAAATTAAAAAATAATTGAATGTTGTGTGTAGTACACATTTAAATAAAGTCCTTTACGGTTTAAAACAACCAAGTCATATTAAAATAATTTAATAAATTTAAGTAATATATTTTGCGTTTTAAACCGTTACAGTTTTATTTTAATTTTAAAGGGTATAATAGAAAGTTATTTAATTTTGAATTAAACATTGTTATTCCTTCCTTCTTCTGTTTAAGTTTAATTTTTTATGTCTGTTAATAAAACTAATGCGATAAAGTTGAGGGCGTTAGGAAAGAATAGAAATATATAAATATTTTATGTTACAAATAAATGTAACATTTTGAATAAATAAAATAACAAGTGACTTTAGCGTGATTAGATTGGATAGCTTTTTCAAATGACTATAAATACATGTTAATTACATACGTAAAATAAGTCCGCAATTCTGTTTAAAACACAATCTGTTTTTCGATGGCACTTATAAAATTGATGGGGTAAATGGAGGTAATGATGAGGGTCGAGTACAATAGGCGTGCGGAAGTTCAGCCGTGTCCGCCGGAAGCCCACCTCGGAGTTAGCCCGTGGATTGCCGATTCATCGGAACCGCTGCCAGGAACCGGCTCCGACTGGCTTTATCTAATGATCTCCATTACGGTCACGTAGCAAAAATATTATCACATCGGCATTTGCATATAATCGCAGCGAGGTTAACATACCGCAGTGACTTTGGGGGGCTCGTTGGTGTAATGGTAGCAAAACTAACAATCAAAAGGTCGAGGGTTCAGTCCCCACTAGATTTGACATGTTGCAAATTTATAGTAATATATAAAGCTGAAGAGTTTGTTTGTTTGAACGCACTAATCTCAGGAACTACTAGTTGGAATTGAATTTTTTTTTGAGTCTGTGGATTTCCGAATATCCAAAGCCAAAAAAGGTCGACAGCGCATTTTGTTTAGTTGTTATATATGTGATATGAACCCCGTGCTTGTCTGTTCTCCTCTATCATAAAAAAATTACGTGCATTCGATCCCAACAATCTCAGACAACGGCAACAGGAAGTATAAGGCGAAATTCCAAGGCGCTTTCCCACGCAAAGAACAATTAACTCGTATAATTACATTTCTCGCCCAAAAGTAACGTGATTGTAAGTGAGTTTGGGAGCTTAGGAGCATTGTTGCTAATACCTGTTGTTTATTACACCTCTGGATGGTCCGACAATGGAGTTCTGTCGTGTGCCGGCTTTGTAATAGGCACGTAGCTCACCTTCGGGATAAAGTTGGTTTAGAACAACATTCTCACGTTCCATATCTATTGTAAACACTAAACGCCAGGGGACGCCGTTACGTTTCGTTTACTACCTCTATTGTTCTATTCTACACGCTTGTGAAACGTAAACAACGACATGAAAGACAGATTGTCGCTGAATGAAATAATACAAACGAATAGCAGAGATTCCGACGTTTGTGAATGAGCCACGCATCATATAGGCGACTCACATAAATCTACGACCGCTTTAAGCCAGGATAAAGTACGTCAAGATAACTAGTATTAAAAACTTTAATATTTTTCACATTATGGCACTATATAAATTATGAAGCGATTTTAGATTGAAAAAAAATATGGTTTCGACGTGAACCGGCATCCACAGCGTTTCGTACTGTTGCTGTAACCAATTGAGATACCTTGTCCAACACACCGTTAGTAAGAGCTAGACACAGTTAAGTGACCGTTTAAAATGCGATATATTACTAACTATAATATATCGCATTTTAAACCGTTAAAGTGTTTTATTTAAAGATATACGTTTCTGGGAAGATTAAGGTATTTATTGAGTTTAAAAAAAGAGTAAAATCTGAAGTAATGTCAATTATTCAATTAATGATATTATTATGTACTTTAAAATTTATTAAGTTATTAATATGTCACATTGAAAATAGTGAATCTAAAATGCATATGTTTCATATTGTACAATTTGTACCAAATTAAGAATGTCAAAAAGCTGATTAACAACATTCCGGGAACCAGTATTTAACTTTGCTTAATCAGGTGCACGTTCTGACATAATAATAATATTGTAATGAGCGTATCGACGTCATTCATGTCAGTTCCATTCTCTGCACGGCCTTCCGGCGACCATTACAATATCCGTACAGGTATCGCACGATGTCCACAAAGAAATACGGTAATATGACCCTTGTTTCATGCCAATTTAAAGTTCAGTATTGGTTAATAGGATTGGCAGTTGGTTTTCGTCGCCGTCCAGCTTTATCCGCTTTGACATTCCCTACCGGTGTTTAGCGATTGTAACTCGATTCATTCATAAGTATGGAATTTTCGAAATTTAAATATTTCCCATTTTGTTAGTTGGTTTTCTCTAAGTGATTAATTGGGATTTTTACTCAGTTGTAAAAATAAAAACTAGTCGTCAGCTTCGTACAAAGCAATGTATAAAAAACAATTCGTTTATGTACTCTGCGCACGCGCGTCGGCTTTTTCGTTTTGGTGCGACGCTCTTTGTGTCTCATTCATAGTATTTTAGAGTGCATCCATTGAAGTCGTATGAAGGATATCCGTCGGAAGCCATCGGGGCTGAGGCTGATTCATTTCGCGGTCAATGATACCGGTTTACGCATTACATGTTTTCGAAACTGAAAGTGTATACTATATTTGTATCCTCTACCGCATAATTATCTTCTTGTTAGTAACTAGTTATGTTAGTGACTTCGTCCACGTAGAAGATTACTTTTTGGCATCCAAATTTGTTTTTGCAAAAAAACGCCCTTCATCTTTATAATCTTTAGCTGTTACCCACGATGTCGGTCGCGTTCCATCGCCCCCTTCTTTCAAGGTAAATTAAAAAAAAATTCTTTATGGGGGGGTTTTTTTTGGATCTTAAAAGGGGAAAGATTCTTTTATACATATTTTGAACCGTTTTTCGCAGCGTACGCATCGGAAAGCCCACAAAGATTTTTTTCACTAATTATCCACATTTCCCGCTATTTCTTTGCTCCTATTAGTCACAGCGCGATGGTTTATAGCTTATAGGCTTCCTCAATAAATGCTCTAACCAACACAATTTTTTTAATTCGAACCCGTAGTTCCTGAGATTATCGCGTTCAAACAAACAAACAAACTCTTCAGTTTTATTTATTAGTATAGAGTAGACGTAGATGGCTAAAAGGTTAAGGATTTTGGGATCTACTAGACTGTGACGAAGATATAACGTGAGGTCTACAAAACATAGAATTAAGTGAAGGTCAGGGTTCCAAGATCCGCGACAGGATTATTCAATAAAGGTGGAACGAACTTAAGGTCGTTTTAGTCAAAGAGTAGAAATTTTATTATCTGCTTACATCGTTCTACTAATTGTTGTTACTATAAGGTTTTATGAAAATGATTTCCAAAGATAATTCTTCATAATAATTGAAGCTCCTTTTCCTCACTTTGAGCTACTGGGCAGATAAGTTTGTTAATATTCGTTTTCCGGTATTCAAACTCGCACCTTATGCAATGACCCCTTTACCCCTTGAGGTGGTCCCATCATATTTCGTTAAAACCCAAGTTTCACACAGAGTTCGCGCTTCGCAAACTTGATGTATGTACAAACAACTCTTGCCTTGATCGAATTTAACGTAACGGTACTGTTAAACAATGCACTAATGTACTTAACACGGCAAACATTTTAACCGAATTGCGAAGAGTAATTAGGTAAGATTGCAGAGAGAGTTAAAATTTTAAAATTGTTTAAGTAGAAGTAGCGATATATATACTTAATAATACCCTTATCACTCACTTTCAAATAAATTAAGTTTATATAAATACTCTCTGTAGTTTACGCGAGTAGTGCACATTTAAACAGTTTAACGGTTTAAAACGTGATATATATAAGTTAAATTTTTTTGAAAATCATTTTAACTACGCCCCGAAGTTCGGATGCTTTGCAGCAGTCGTGGTCACGGGGAGAAGTTTTTATATAAAGGTTTGTATATGTGTAACAAATGTATAGGTCACAGCTTTGGTTTCGCTAAAACAATCATTTAAGATTTGAATCAAGATATTGTGAAATTTATTTATTAAGAAAAAAATAACTTCCTATATGGGTGTAGGTTTTTGAACATCATTTTCATCATTATTCATCATAAATGTGTGGACAGCATCATCAGGAGATGTTAGCTCCTCGATTGCTCGAAGAATTATAAGTTGTCCGCCGCGGTCTCAGATACATACACTACACACACTATACACTATAGTGTATATAATCTGAGCTGTGATGGCGAAACGTCGAGAACCTCTTCCCGCTCACATCGGCCGAACAGCCAGAAAGACAATGATATGCTGAACGATGGCTGTGAAAGCCTTACACAATTTATTTTTTATATTTGCTTTGCAAAAATGTTTCATGTGCTTCTAATCATCATATCAATCGTATGACCTTAATAGTAGCTACCTACCAAAATTAGGATACCTCTGCAAGGTCATTTCATAATTGGCAGCTGTTTAACACCTACAAACATTGTTTCCCATAAGAATATTTGCTTAATTTTCTATTTAAGTATTTACTATGTTTATATTGATAATATGTGGAGTCGGAAGCAGTGTTGATCAAAGGTATGTACGTAACTTTCGTTCGTGGGGTAGGGACTTCCCCCAAATGTGCTTTTGAGTAGGTACATTCGCATACATGCGTTCCGGTCGAGAAAAATATCGCAAAGAAACCTAGGATTTTAAATTCGACAACGTGCGTCATCTACCTACCAACAAGCATACAGTACAGTACAGGTCCTATACCTATATCCCAACTGTGGGAAATCTTAATGGCCTAATTATGACGGCATTAAGAGGAAATCTAGGTTTGATTTCACAGTGAATTGAAATATATGTTGTTAGACTTCAAAAAGAATATTATAAGCAAGTATTGCAGTTAGTATAGAATTTTAGAAATGAGTATTCCTAAAGATTTTAGGAAGATTATTGTTCAATAGTCTGTATCTGTTTATTGCATCAACCGTTAATTATCTTTTGTTTTCTAATTCTATTGTTAATTGGTCCATTGACCGACTTTTTGTTTCGTTGAATGAGCTTCCTTGATTTTATTACACCTTTCATAATATTTTTTTATGTGCAATGTAATGTTACATAAACAATTAAAAATATACATTTAAATAAAACACTTTAACGGTTTAAAACGCGATATATTAGTTAAACTTATTAGAAAATGATTTTTTTACTTCGGCCCAACGTTTCGGATGCTTTGCAGCAGCCGTGGTCACGGGGAGAGGTCCCCAATTTAACTAATTTATCGCGTTTTAAACCGTTAAAGTGTTTTACTTAAATGTGTTCTACTCGCGTAAACTATAGACAGTATTTAAAAATCTACATACAAAATACATGTGATTTTACAATGGACCATCATATTTTATTTATTCTACAGTAAATCTCATTCACGGAATGAATCAAATTCAGTAGGTACCTACTACTTTAAGAAGACTAGCAACTGAGACATTAGGTATTAGTGAAAACAGGGTCGTGCTCTCAAAAGTAGAATTTTACCACGAAATCACATGAAACGGAGCCAGTGAGAAAATAAAAATCAATGGGTCACTGTTCAAATATAACCCTAAAGCGGAGGGTGTGATCTGTAACCAAGACTTCTCCATTACCGATCGTGGGAATATACGCACACTAAATTATTAACAATAATATTTACCGACTGCCTACTTAAAAGATTTGACCACAAGTTGTTTGCGCTTACAGTTTACCGCGTACAACCAATGCGTAGTTTACTATTTTTCAAAGTTTATGGGAAACTATGACGGTCAATATAACACGGGTTCAAGGGGATATTTGTTTTATTTGTAAATTGAAGGGCGCTAGTGAGGATTGACGGTTGTACCTTATTAATTAATATTCATAGTTTATTGAAAGTCACAGTTTATATGGCTTACGTTCTATAAGGGAATGAGTTTAATTGTTTTTTTTTCTAAATTCATACCTTCCGATATTACAGTATATTAGAAATTTAAAAAATACGGAATGTTAGAACAAAATAATTTTATTGTTTTTAAAGTTTGTCATTCAAATGGGTGTAGTGTTGTAGTATGGAAAATACCCGAAACAAACCGAAGCTGAATAATTTCATGTACCAAAGAAGTTATAAATGGAGTCTTCATTATGGTTAGAAAATGAACAGATAGGATAACAAATAACTGTTACTTTTTAAAGATCCCAAGCCATTGTAGTGTTAATAAGCCGCTTAATTACCGAGTGTTGTTTTTGATCTATGCCGCCCATAAATTAATTAGCTACCGGGGAACGAATTATATCGTTATGTGTATCGAACCGCGACTGAAAACAGTAAATATTTATTCATGGGATATTTTTAGATTAAAAAATAAGGCTTTACAAATTTGATTTCAATTTGATTATTGTTTACAGTAACGCGGATTTAACCATATAAAACACTAGTAACAATTTAAGAACCTAATATTATTTCGAGTAACCTTTAAAAGTGTTTTTTACTATATCTATATTCTGCATCTTAAGTTTATCTATTCTCGTCGATTTTTTTGTTCTTGTCTTCAATAAAGAAGCAGATTGTAAAACATAGCGATATTTTTTGTATGTGAAATAGAAGAGTTAGCTGTTGGCATAACTTGCAACCTTTTATTAATATCATTCTATACGTAGATGTGAAGTGGAAAGTTGGCGCCCGTTGAGGCGATAATGAGTATAATAATAACAAAATAACACGAAATTGTCTGTAATAAACATTGGATTGGATTGGATGTGCCGAATCTGATTCTAACTGAAACCGAAGTTTGGCTGAGCATTCTGTGTAAAGATTCATCACACATTTAAAACATAAATTGCCATGACTTTTAGAACATCTAGAGACTACATTTTAACAGCAACTATTGATACAATATGCATATACATATCGTGTAAGTGGAGTTTAAACACATTGTTTGCCTCCGAAGTTCGGTTCAAGTTGCCGTAATTCGGTTAAATCCAATGTCAGCACGTCCCTAATAAACTTTATTCGCTAATATTAGTGCACAATGCAGGCTTGCGTAACCGAGGCACGATCATGATTCTCAGACTAAAATTAGAGTCTGATCGATATCTAATATAATCTATAAATAATTTACACGTTGTAAACAATCGTTGAATAATGATGGTCTGGGCGGCCAAGCCCTAAATAAAGGTCACGACTACACTCATAATTCTTGTTAGTTACATTAAGTGAGTGATAAATTATTTGTTTGTTGCCAAGTTACGTCATTTACGGTCTCGTTGATCCGATGGTATATCATATACGGCTACTATTAAAGCGAGCTGTCGCATGTGTTCGTCCATGTCGGGTCAGGTTCTGAATCAAAGTATTTTTTATACATTTTAGAGCCCGTTTGAAGCATGTGTATACAGCATTATGCCTAAAGCGAAAATAGGTCGAGAGAGTATGGAAGTTCAAAGATGGTTTAGGGCTAAAAAGTTTCATCTTCCAATAAAAAGTAACTCTCACGCTTGCAATTTGAGAATTAGATTAATCTAAGAGGATAACTCTTACATTAATATGATACAAACTACAAAAAAGGCATTTTCAGTTTAATAAATTGATTCTAAGATTTAACAACTTAATTAAGCAAAACACGACACATACGTTGAAATATTTTCGACTTTAGCAGAAAAAAGCTGTTATATTTTCCAGTTTACCGAAAAGCAGTTAGCTTTCCAATTTGAAATATTAGATTAATAGTAGTTTTTCAAGTATGTAATTTATTTATCTGAGAGAAATAAAGCCTTTAAACTGAGTTTATGAAGGACGTAAACATTAGTAGGCGAAAAATAAGGATTTAAAATTACGAGTTATCAGGGGCATCTTATTTGGATGGAGTATTCTTAGTAGAGTAATATTATTCGGCACGCGGCGTAACTACGACAACCGTGAGCAATCATTCAATCAGTCAATTGATTGTGCCAGGACGCCGCAGGATTGCCTCATTATCCAATAAACACTGGCGCCGACATCGACTACCTTGAATACATTACAGACATTATTCAATTAGATCATTTTCAATACTCTACTGTACTTAAAAGCGACAACAGTAAGTCTGTTGTTTGTCATCCCCTCATTAAACACGGCTGCTGCAAATCATCCCAAAACGTCGGGTTGTAGTTAAATTTTATTAACTAATATATTTCGCGTTTTAAACCGTCAATTTTTTTATTGAAATGGGTCCTACTCGAATAAACTACCAACAATAATTAACGGTCAAGTGACAATTTATATCGAAAACCTTCTTCATCTCATCTTGTATTATCTAGTTTGATTAAGTCTAGAACTAAACTATAACTGGCAATTTGTCATTCAAAAAGAGACCAATGTTCTCGTATAAATTATACACTGGGTTAAAATGAGATTGTGGACTTCGCGCCTATATCTTTAATGATAGTGGAGCACCTACAGGCAAGCGTGGGGTTGATTTGATGGTAGGTGAAATAGAACCATACAACTTCAAACAAGATGTGCTGTCGTTCTATTTTGACTTTGGATATTGTGAAGTAATGATATATAAACCTGTTCACTGACGTATACAAAGCCAACACCACTACTATTATACAAATCACCTTTTTAATGTTATCAAAGAGACGAAAGCGGAAACACAAGGCGATTTATTTTAAACGAGCAGTGATGGATATATCCTTCTTAAATATTTTTAATGTTATTGGTAGTCAAAAGACAAAAGTTGGTACGAAAACGGCAACGGAAATGTGTCCAAAAATAGATGACGTCATATTGTGTTGCTTTTTCGTATAAGTTGAGGAGAGCTTTGATTTTGACAAGTATTAAGCAGATTGTCCGATTAACGATGTGATATTGTTTCGTATAATAATGAAAATATTTTTATTATTAATACTAATGCTTAATTGGTTATTATTATAAATAGACAATATATTTCACGGGGATTTCAACCGATTGGCTTAAACTTAATTTATTGACTGTTTTTTTGTACCTTTTTTTACTGTTGGTGTGAATGCCTAATGCATGCCCACGTCGGGCAATACTGACATGGGGTGTGTGGTAAATCGTATAGCCGCCCAGAACCACTAATCACACCTCCAGCCCTCTACGGTACATTTAGGGGGACCCTGGGAAGTACTGAAGCAACTAAGCGAAAAATATTTCATTGGATTTCCAAAGATTTCGGGCTTAAACAAGTCTGTTATCTAAAACTTAAATACACATCAAACGTTAAAGTTTAAGTACCAAATTCTATTAATAAATAAAAAACGTAATTAATTTGATTAGACAGAATAATAAAGTAAAATGTTTGTGTGCTTAACCGAGAGAAATGATATTTCAATCATACCAAGTGAAACTATTTAGTATTGAAATTGATGAAACGGTCCGTTACGCGTTACGTAACAGAGACTTTACCCTCCTATTTTTATTTCATATCAGACATAAACCAAATACTTGGTCTATATTTTCGAAAGGTCATTTCATGGAGTCAACTTTCATAAGCACGTAGCCTACTTCACTGACTAAATTACATATTAATGCTGAAGAAACGTGACTGCGTTTCTTTAGTATTAATTTAAGTGGTCATTCGAAGATTCCGAAGCATTTCCTGATTGTCGCACGCGCCCTTTCCGTGTTGAGATTTTTTTGCGCACCGTACAGTCGTCAGTTACGTGCAATATTAATGAGAGAACTATAAGAACGTTTACTTTAATTAGTATGTTTTTATTAAATACAGGCAACTGTTTGCGAGCAATTATAATGTAATTATATAGTTTGGATAAACACAACAGTGTGATAATGTATTTGTTTAAATTATTACAACTCAGGTGTACTGTACTTAAGAGCTTATATACATTTAATTCAGACTGAAAATAGGGCAGACTTTTTGGTTTAAGTACCGTATTTGTCATCAACAAATAAAAATAGATTCTACAATTTAATTTTGAAATAATATATTTGTATTTTATTTTTACATTGATGCAATAACTATATATAAATAAACTGGGGGGGAAAAAAACAAAAAAAGCCGGAGGAGGCGGTTTCAGTTCCGCCCAAGTCGAAAATTTTTTCAATTTATTTTCGATTTTTAAATAATCATATTTTTTAATTTTTTTAAGTAATCTATAAAGATACAAAATTGACAATTCCGATGAATTTAAATATTAAACAAAAAGTGTACAAACGTCTTACCCCGGACTATACTTATTTTTAAAACTACCATTTTTAAAATTACAAAAGTAGTTCTATCGAACACAGGCCAAGGTTTTTGGTACAGTTTAAACAGTGTGGGTAAGTAACTATACTACGCTCATTACCATCTTCCTGTCTTCAATTTCCGACCACGAATCTAACACTGACCCACATGTTCTAGGAACACGAGCATAATCAGGTCAATCGAGATGCATCGAACAATGTTAACTAGATCGCCAATTGTTGTCGTGATCCAAGTTCAATAGAAGTTTTCATTTGCAAACCAATAATCTCTTTTTTCCGCGCGATGTAACCTTATTTGCAGAATCGGCATAACCAAACACAAAGGGACTGATGCTTTTTGTGACGCGTCGCATTGAATTAATTTAGGTTTTTTGCACGCGGATTCGGAAGCCGCAGGTAGAGATCCTAGATCCGGGTACACCTTTGTTACACCATTGTGATGATTTCAAAATGTTTACAAATTGCAAATTCGGGAGCAATAACTGTCGGAATAAATCAGCTGCGCTTTGCCGCCAATTGGTGCCTAACGCGCGTACTCTCGTCGACAACAGTAATGGTATTTACACAGTAATTCAGATCTTGAGTGGGTTTTTAATAACGTTTTATAATGCTTTGGTATAGAATTTTTTAGCTATGCGTTTGATCAATGCGCGTCTCAAGTATTTTGTACGTAACACCACCGTTTTTCGAATGTAACCATAAGTTGCCGTGAAAAGTCCTTATGGTTGAATAAAACACGCAACCGAAATGTCGGGTACGTTTTAGTTGCATTAAAGCAGAAGAATATTGAATATGAGCCAGTGGCGTAAACATTTTAATTTTTTAATTTTTATGACGAAAGGGACAGAACTTACACTCAATGTACGATGATTTATACAAATAAAATTCTATCAGAAGAAATAACAGAAAATTTGCGGTTAACCAGCTCGTTGACAATAATGTAGAAGATTTTCGAGGGCCTCGAACCGTGACGGTGCGTGAAACGGAGCAGTGACCAGAGAAGCAGAGCTGTCCGGGTGGCATGTGGTGGAACTAACAATGGAGATTATCATTTACCGTATTTTGCCGTAAACTATTCACAGGCACGCAGCACGCAGTACGCAATCAGTTTATGCAGATTTCGTTATAACTGTCCGGTCACAGTTATAGAGCATAACGTGACGCAAACAACGAATATCGAATCCAATTCTGTTAATTCCGTAATGGATTCGTTATTGTACATTAATTACTTGTAATCGATTTTTCCCTTTCAAAATATTGTTCTTAGTTTTAGACGTATTAACACTAATTAATATCGTAATTATATTCCATCATTGTATTTACACACTGTCGATGTTCAGTGTTTTACAATAATTACCTCACATTCTTGGTTTGCCGTTTGTTACGAATGTTACGAATTCTATAAGATCTACATTCTCACCATGTGATAAAACTAATCTGCAGCGATTTTTCATTAAGATAACAATTATTTCACGAGTTTATTCAAAGAGTTATTAACCTTAGCGATAACTGTACGCCGACCTCTTATTTAATAGCAATTTTTACTGTTTCAAATACGTTTGTGAGCTTAATTGCGTTTGATGAAATCAACGTTAATATGGACTAACTTACCTAATGATTAATATCTGGAATATGCATTTTAATGTAAGATAATGATATGTAGCGTGAGAAATCTAACGGTTTCGTGTTATTCTCATTGGCTAGAGTGTAATACAGGAAAATGCAAATCGCGTTAAAGCTATATAGCTCTAGTCTTTACAATTAACAAAAAAAAGAAAATAAGAACTCAATTATAATAAAAATTTGAATTATGTTTACGATGTTCGAGAGCTATAATTAAAAAGACACTTACTATTAATTAGAATTATAATAAGCTTAATTGTTCGGTAATAAAATATCATTATCGCTTGTGTGAAAAAGCAGAAAAAAACGAAGTGGAACATTGCAAAAAACATAATGAGGTGGCCATAACTCATCGTCGTAAGCAGTGGGTGCGCCTGCGTCGGCTCGGCGGCCCACTGTTAATATTTACTTTGTCTCTTGCGGCACGTTCCTTAATATCGAAAATAACAAATTATGAAATAGATGAAAAAGCCCAGTTAACTTGTCGGCGATCCCTAAACACGATGTTTGATTGTAGCTTAATGACAAAGCGCGGACTGGAACCACCTTTTGTGTAAAGCCGACTGACATTACGTCACTTACAGATGGAATTAGCACTTATACACAGTGTGCATAAAGTCTAATTTGATGCTGACAACCTCTTTTGGATTCTACTAAGGAGGTCCTCGTAATTGAGCAATCATCTACTCTAGCTCTTTGTGGTGTACAATGCATCGAAAATAAATGAATTTTTATTATTTGTTTTCCTTCTTTTAGATAAAACAGAGTTATGACTTCTTTGTTTTTGATTCGGTATGTAAAAATTAAAACGTTTAACATAGAGTGCATTTGTTTATCATTAGCAATTTGTGTCGACTGATTAAATTGCTTACAAATATTAATGTATACGCGCCGAAAACAATGTAATATCGATAACATAATCTTATTGCATTATGGCGCAATATTAATAGAGCAACAAGCGTTTAAGCAATAGTACAAACATTTAGTTTAAGGTCCATTTAGGAACCGGATCTCCTATTCACTGAGCTTGGGCACCTGTTACTTGTTGTACCACATGAAGCACACTCACTAATGTAAATCACTTTAATTCAATTACGTATTAACAATAAAAATCGAAATAAGCAATTAAATCCTATGGTTATATATATTATAAATGAACAGCTATGATGAGTCGATTTTCTACAATATTTTTTTTAAAGTTTCGGAACCAAAACAGAAAGCTTCAACAATTCGAGCTGTTTAAATTTAAGTGGGATTACGAAGTCTTGTATTTTATTTTATTAATCAGAATCGATGCTAACTAGCGAAAAATATTGAGACGCCAAATTACAAATTTAATTACTATTTTCTTGGAAGTACAGAGAAGAAAATTAAAATATTCGTGCCGTGTAAACTGAAGACCATTTACCACCTCAAGTAGCTCTGATACTGAAATAAATATTAAAATAACTAAAAAACTAAAATACATCAAATTAAATATTCAGCGATGTCTTGTTTTTTTTTTTTTAAAGAAAGGGTTTAAGGTTTTTTTTATTTAGTGAGCTATTTAAACACACATAAGCGCGACAAATACATTCATTTAAAGGCAGGTCGTAGACCGACCTTGCAAAATGTCGCGGGAATTTATTTTCGATCATGATTCATAGTTAGCTACCAAGCCCACGAAATAACTTTGTGAGAATTAAGTGACTCCCATCGGCACTAATTCTATCAATATTATTAGAACACTTTAAGCGCCAATCTTAACTTCAAAGAAGTACCAACAGCGCGTGACTAATTCAACCAATCCAAAGGATTAACGCCAGGAAATCTAACAACAGGATACGACAGTTTCAAGTACTTTAAATTATACTTTGTCTGATATAGTGAGGTAAGTTTAACAATAAGAATATAGAATGCACGAGAGGTGCATGTATCAATAGATTGACGATGACATGTCGGACTCGGTAGCTCAGTTGGTTAGAGCGACAACGCGGAACGCTGAGGATGCCGGTTCAAGTCCTGCCCAAGTCGTAAATTTTATCAATTTATGATCGATTTTTAATTTAATAAGAATATAGAAGTTGACATTAATAGCTATTTTCTCCAATATTATAATTATACTAAGTCTCCTGTATTACTTTACATTGGGAACACCCTTTTGTCTATTTTTTATATTTCGATTATGTTTATTTTAATTTTGATTACTTCTACAAGAGGGTATACTCTTTATCGATATCAATTTAATTCATTATCCAATAATAAAGTACATTGTATTATACAACTTATCTTCCTATAGTAGACAAAGGATAGTGAATAAAATAACTTCGACGTATCTATTTACAGCATCGAAAATTGTACGCTGTTTCATGTTCATTGCTGTGTTTCTACACAACGATATTATAACAAATCTACAATAAGCAGTATGCGATGTTACACAAAATAATGCAGTAGTCCTTCCTATTCATTTTATAAGATAACAAAGTGAATAGGAAGGACCGTGTAACAAAGGAGTCCATCTAAACAGGTCATTAATACTTCGGGACTTCCGCTGCATTCCGGGAACAGCTATACCGGGGCCAGACAGGAATAGCGGTAATGATACAGAAGAAGACGAAATCGCGTGGACGCGCTTCGTAAACAAAACACATGCGCGTGCGTTACTTATGAAAAAAGTAAATTCATGGTTCCCTTATGTTGACCATGGTGCAGATGTGTTTAAAATACAAGTGGTTCATAAGACTTCCTTGACCTTTAATATGCTCTATCAAAGCTCTATATTTAACAGCTTTGACTTGCATTGCATTAAGGGCTAGAGGTTTTGGGATTAAATCCGGAGAAAAAAATATTTTGGTCGGGCAGTGCGAGTCTGACCAAGCGTTTGAAATAAAATCAATTAGTGTTTACAGACAGATAGATACACGGCGTCCGCGTGTTAAGGACTTAAAAGGTGTAATGTAATACGTAATGTAGGTATATGTCTATAGTTTACGCGAGTATTACACATTTAAATAAAACGGTTTAAAACGCGATATATTAGTTAAACTTATTTGAAAATGATTTTTAATTTCGGCCCGATTTCGTTTCGTTTTGGATGCTTTGCAACGGTCGTGGTCTCCCCGTGACCACGACTGTTGCAAAGCATCCGAAACGTCTATATGTCTATCTTTTAAGATTAACTTATAAGAAACTTTAATATGTAAATCAATTATGATCAAGTCATGGCAAAAGAACGTTTGCCAGGTGAAGCTAGTATTTGATATAAATAGTATTTAATATCAAATCTCTTATATAAGATCTGTTGAACATTCTTCACACGGCTGACACGGTTGTGTTCACGACTCATCTAATCGATTTTTTGGTAATCATCGTGACTAAACTCATAGAATTAGATGTCTCAATGTTGATGGTTTTTATGAGCAAAGTATCGAATCGGTATCGATTCCACCGGTTCAAATTCACGCACCTGTCACGTTACTCGACGGTAAATCACTCGATCGATGACGAATCGATTAAAAAATTTAGAAGACTATCGGAATTGTGTCGAAATACCTACGGAATACTCGATCCGATACAAGCCAGTGGGAGAGAAATATTCCTAAACGGAAACAGACCTACCTGACTGTACTTACTTTTATTTTACTTAGTTATTATTTATTGGACAAAAAATATTCTATATCTATACTTATATATAAAGCTGAAGAGTTTGTTGTTGAACGCGATAATCTTAGAATCTACGGGTTCGAATTGAAAATTTATTTTTCTGTTAGTTAGAACATATCTCGAAGAAGGCTATAGGTTATAAAACATCGCTCTGTGACGAATACAAGACACAGCGAAGAGACAGCGAAAAATGTGAGAAAACCGGCCATATAATTATTCATTATGGGTTTCCGAGGCGTACGCTGCAAAAACGGTTAAGATACCCAAAAAATGTGTATGAAAGAATAATTCCTCTTTAAATGATCTAAAAAAAGGCGACCATATATCTTTTAAGATTATCTTGCAAGAACGACGGAAAGGGACGCGACCGACGTCGTGGGTAAAAGTGATAGTTTTGCAAAAACAAATTTAGATGTCTTAAATAACAATTCTATGGAATAAGTTGCTGACACAGCTAGTAGGTAACACAGATAAAACTGATGTGTATATAACAAGCGATCTCTTCTAGACATCTTTAAATTTAAGACAAAAGGCAAATGAGATGTGCTAGCTAGGCGAACAAATGACTTACTTTACTTTTGTTTATTTTTAAAATGGTGTCAGATAAAAGTGGTTTCGATTCCGGATGAAAAAGTGGAAAATTACTAAATAGCCGTCTTGGGCTAGCGTTGGCCCCTTATTTATTGGCGTCCACAGTGATATATCTCCAGAGGCCACCGGGACCGCTCGACGCGCACCGATCGCCCTTTATTGAGATGTAGTGGACTGCGCCTGTACGGGTGACACATAAACTTACCTAACACTTCAATTAGCGTAACAACCGGGTACGCATAACCAAAAGTCGCCCTTATTCAGTGAGTTTTACAGATCTAATTTAAATGGGATTTCTTTCGTGGACGTGCGGTGTGTTTGTGTAATTTTTCACGTAAGTAGTGGATGCGACCAGCGGGGGAGCACCGACAAAGCCCCCGGGGGTGCAAGCCACCGCTTCTCGGCTACACTACTGTGATATTAGTAATAACGTCACAATCTCCTGAATATCTGATAAGTATGAACACTTAGTGGAGTGAATTATGGCCCGTGATTACTGACACCTACGGTATATTTCATTTATGAAAGTTGCTTCGTAAATCTGTTTACATTTAAGGCGTGAATTATAAGCCCAATCTATTATTTGATGTGGGTTTTGGATTGATTTGTTTTTAGTTAGAAACGAGATGTTTACCGTTCACATAGGCTGTGGGTTTTATCAAAAATAACATCAGATTGGACAAAACAAGACTAGTCAAATTAAACACTTTGAACGCGTATAAAACTGAAGATAAATCTTATAACGTTGAATCGTTATAAAATCGACGCTTACTTAAATGTGTAGGTATTATTTATGTAAACCACAGACAATATTTAAGTCTGCTCAACTTTTCGGCAAGCAATACACTATGGTATATGAAATATGTATGTACAAAAGCAAGGGGTCACTACAGTTAGGCAAAAGCTTAGAGACAGGGCGCGTAGGCTCATATTTTGGCGACGCCCGCCCACAGCTGACCTATTGTCTACCCACATTGGGACGTGCTTGTATGATATCATACATTTACTAAATAAATTAGCTAACGATGATATTTATTAGTCAATTAAATAAACTCGACAATTATTCTAGTGATATTATTAATTTGATATTTGAGCATAGGTACGTTGAATAAATGGTAATCATATCAATCATAGGTATTTTTATACTTTTATTTTATAACATTTAGTTCAAAGTGACCGTTATGTGATTAGACAATAAACACTATTTTGTTACAATATTTGAATAGATGTATATAAAGAGCGAGCGAGCTCATTATACTATGAATAGTGGAGTGGTTACAAAATACTACTATATACTCATTTAAATAAAACGCTTTTAACAATTTAAAACTTCAGTCTTACTTTAGATGCGATCACATTTTGGAATTGACTTTGACCCTATACACCCTGCATCTTCAACCTCTCCGTGACGGTGGTCGCAAAGCAACATAGGCGTAATATATTTCGCGTTTCATACGGTTAAAGTGTTTAATTTATACTTTACAATTTTCTGTATCTATAAAGATATGCCGCAGTCCATTCAGTATAACAAATGAAGGTGTTAGCTAGTAGCTTAAACCGCTTTTAGGCTTACAAATCCCTTTCAATAAGAGATTTTCCTTTGCAATTTCGAACAAAGACGCTAATTCCGTTGCGGTTAATTTAAGGTAAACATCCCATTAGTGGAACACCAACAATTGAATACTATGTCCGGCCGGTGATGCGGCTTATGTTCAAATTGTGACATTTTCTTAGTAATCGCAGATTAGTTCGGGAAACATCTTGTGTGGCGACCGATTTAAGCTTAGTTCCGTTTACGCGTTAAGCTCAAAATGTCTTACACTTACTGTACAGAGGAACCATTCATACAGAGCTTCTTACATAATATTTCAGTACACAGTTCGTTATTCGTTTGATATAAAGAAAGAAAAGAAATGTTTATATTTGTTACTTTGGCTGTTTAAATGCTATTTACTTTGCAATACCGGATACTATTTTTTATGTTACTAAAGTGTTAATGTTTAATAGTTAAATTCTATGAAGTTAAGAATCAAAGAATTTCCATTCAAAAGGAGTACCTGTTCTCCCGGTGGGATGGAGTTGCTAAAGACCTGGAAAACTTGGGCGTCAAGAACTGGAAACAGAAAGCCCAGGATAGATCGCGATGGCGGTAGATCTAGAGGAGGCTAATGCCCACAAGGGTCTGTACAGCCGTTGATGGTGATGATCGTATCAGTCTGGTAAAACTGGGTGATGCAAAACACTTAATTTATTTAAAATGCTTCAATAGCTTTAATGAGGTAATAGTTTGATGAGGTAACTAGCTGGGTCAGCGACTTCGTCCGCGTAGAATAATTAATTTAAGTAATTTTGGTCATCCAAATTCGTTTTTGAAGCCCCTTAAATACATGTAAAAACTTAAGCTGTTACCCATAACGTCGTTCTCGCAAGTAAAACTTTAAAGATTTTTTTAGTTAATTTAAAGAGGAATCATTCTTTCAAACATATTTTTGGGATACCTTAATAATTATGTAGGGATAAATAATGTTCCCACTTTTTCACACTAATTTCTCGCTTTGTCTGCGCTTGTTTTAGTCACAGGGCGATGTTTTATAGCGTTCCTCGCTAAATGCTCTAACATACGCAAAAGTAAATTATCAATTCGAATCTCTAGTTCCTGAGATTAGCTCGTTCAAACATACAAAAAACAAACAAACAAACTCTTAGCTTCATATATTAAGTATAGATGTAAAATTGTAAAAGCAGTTTAACATTATAAGTACTAGAAGAAATGATACGAATATTAGAAAGCAGTATTCGCGTGAACAGACCAGCGCGGTGCAGCGATTAAGATCTAGAATATTTACATTTCAGAACAATAGCGTATATTATAATATCGGATGAAAGGCACGTGGGCGTGGGAAGAACCGAGTCTAGGCGCGCTAACTCGCTCCACAAATACATTCTTCGCGGAGCTACTAACTACTTATTTGCTACCTGTAACCTCAACTAAGATAAACAACGTCATAATCTCGTTAATTTCATACTCAAATACATAAGAATCAGAACTTACAGTTATAAAAGCAAACGAGGTCGGTGGTTTTCAATACGACTTATCGAAACACTTCTTTTGATAATAGAGAGGACAGACAAGCTTGTGGTTCACTTGATGCTAGGTGAAATAACCCAGCCATATAACATCTAAACAAGATGCGCTGTCGATCTATTATAGCTTTGGATATTCGGAAATCCACAGACTGCAACCGAAACGACTGCTTTTTCATCTGTGGACGATGGTTCGTGATCCGGACGGTATTTCGATGTTTCTAACATCCATCAATATCAAGATTTCTAGACGAAGTCCAACATGTTTAAAAAACTATATAAATAGACTTAAAAATGGTAAGGATCAAACCTACGACCCTTGTATTATTAGCCACACATAATACAGACACACACACCAAAGATCCCGTCAGCCTATACTACTTCTACCTATATATATCACAGTTCTTCGATCTGTACTTTTGGCACTTAACATTTCAAAACCTAACAACGTTGGTTAATAATTTCCACAAACTGTGATTGACGTGGTATAATAATTAGTTGTATGGTATTAAAGTCAGAATCATTTTGAATGTTTTAATTATCGACGTGCCTAATTAAGTTTTAATTGTTAAGTTTTTAATAAAGTAATAATTTTATGACAGTGAAGATAAGTCTGATAGATAATAAATGTAAATGGTGAAGCGCTCGTGAGAACTTAGAGCACGTGAGTCGCGAAGTGTGACCAAAATGACCGCGAGGCATGGAGTGCGGAGGTGGTATCTACGTAGTGTAATTTCACTCGAATAGAACGTGAGACGTCTAAGCCTGCGTTTAGTAGTAAATGTTAAACAAATTGTTGTTTTTCTTTTAACAGGAACAAAAAAGTTCAGAGATATTCGTCAAGTATTGTCTGCAGTTTAAGCGAATGGAACATATTAATTTTTTTTTAATATGTTCTTTTAAACCAGGAAATATATGATTTCACTTATTTCAATTACGGCCCGAAGATAATTTGTATATTTCGTGTTATAAACCGTTAAAAGTGTTTGATTGAAACGAGATTCGTCAATTAGAAGAAATTTCGGAACTGTTTGGATTTTTAGAAGAAAAGAGCTTACAATTTTTAAATGGCACTAATTTTACTCGTCAAAAGAGACAATTTAAAAGTAAAAATATACAAACACAAATTTATAATGCATTTTTCATATTCAGTTCAAATCTTTCTGCTTTAAGACACTTATCGCAAAATATTCTTTTAATAGTCTTATAACTTTGTTGTTATTGTTTTACCGGTGTATCCGTATTTAAACAAAATGTATATATAACGTATGTTGATCTAATTGAAGAATCACTAGCAAGTGTAGATATTATTATTGCATTAATATCTTCAAACATGCTCTGATATTTGTATATACACAGTAAAAACGTACTAACTACGGTTCATTCGAATTTCTCAAATATGACGAATCGAATTAACAGTAACGAATGCCGTCGTCTCTGCACGTGTACTATTTATATTTCCTCAGCCATTGTAAATATTTAGCCCCAACGCGTCTGGCATTACCCTTGTCTTATCTCTTTATCGGTGTAAATGTTTCACGAATTGACGGCGCTTTCTTTACAGGATACGGGTTTTGTAAATAACGATTAGAAAATGGCAGGAGCGGAGATTCCGAAAGCTTCCTCACGTAGTTAAGTGCGTTTGTTTACAGTACTGCTGACGGAACATCTTGTTATTTAGGTAATGGTTACATTGGGATTTGTTTTGTATCGTTTAGTTCTCGTTGAATCATTATATAGAAGAAAAAGAATAAAAAAATAATAAGGGTGAAGAATTTCTTTTGTTTGAATGCAATAATTTCAGGAATTATTGGTTTTAATAAAAAATCAATGAAGGTTTTAATTACCATTAGAAGTGAAAAAAAGGAGGGAAGACGGTTTCAGGTACCCAAAAAATATGTTTGAAAGTAATTAATGGACCAGTAAAGCAGAGAAAACGCGTTCCCTAAGACTCTAGGTAATCTATTTTATTATTTATATTTATTTAATTATTCAATTTGTAATTTTTAAAGAAATCCCCCTTAATATTAGCAAAAAAAATTAGTAGCGAATAATCTGGGTAGAATAGTAGTGACATTTTGAACGTAGGTTTTGTTTCTTATTAAGTATTTTATGCAAGGGTAGTTTGGAATTCGCGACTTGGACGCGTCAACAGCATTCGCGGAGCACTGACAGGTGATGGCGAGTCGATTATCTGCTAATTTAAACGTGCCGATCGACTTCTTGTTTCATATGATACTTAAACGCAAACAAACAAGCTATTTTTAGTATGGAATGTCTTGTTATAGTATTTATATAAAACGAACACTTCCAAAGCTTTTATACTTTAATATCAGTCATAAAAAAACGTGTGTAATTAAATAAAAATCTTTTACAATATTATATTAATTATTCACGGGCTCGTCTGTGCAATGGTAGAATAATATGAGTAATACAATCAATGAGTCGTGAGTTCGAGTCCCACTGGGCCCTACAACAACAACAACAATTTATAATTCTTCTGTTGTCTCAGTTTCTTAACAATTTATAATTTTTTTTCTGAAATATGTTGAACTTAGTCTGGAAATCTGGATATTGAATGAGTGGTAGGAATATCAAAATTCCATCCGGGTGTGAGCCGGATTCCGGACGGAACCACGTCCGTCACAAGCTGTGAAGTTTAATCGCGTTTTGATTTTAATCTGTGGATTTCTAAATATTAAACTACAAAATAGGTCTATAGCACATCTAGTTTAGATGTTATAAGGCTGGGGTATTTGGCATCCAGTGAACTCCGTACTTGTCTGTCCTCCTCTATAAAAAAATAAAATATACCCGCACGTTTGTTAAAGTTAATTAGCATTTATATTGAAAGAAGTATTATAAATTCACAATTAAAGTGATGTCACCATAATGTGGCAGCATCATCAGGTTCTGATTTAGAAACTTTACGAGCTCCACCTCCACAATAATCGCGAGTTCATTCACCACAGACTGAGCAATTGTATTCAAAAATTGTCTATTTGCAACCTAATGTTCTTCTATAGCTTTTGGCGAGGCGGTAGTGAAACTCATTGCCATATAACAACATTCCTTAATCGAATTAATGACAATGATTATGTAACACTGCCTGAAACAAAGGCTTTATAAATTAAGAATAGGTCATTCGATAACCTTATAAGTCTCAAGGTTAATGGACACAATAACTTATTTGAATATGGCTACGGTTCTAATTATACAAATGGACTACCAAATATATTTATTTTTTATCTATTTATTGTAACAAACTATTAGTATTATCTGTTTAAATTACTTAAATATATTATTAAAACACTTTGAAATTGTTTTAATTAAGACCTTTAGCATATAATATAATATATGGGATACGCCAACCAAACATTATAATTCGGTCGTCTTAAAAGCAAAGAGCACTCCCCAAACGCGGTTTATGGGCTAGACACACAACTGCTCTAAACTGTGAACAATATTTGTCACTATCGCGCCCTATGCAATACATCTGACGATTTAGGCCTTAACAAAGTCAATATGTACATTGAATAGTATTTAAATAAAATCTAATAAAACATTATAATTAAGATTTAAAGTCGTGCTCTGAAAGTACGTATGTAAAAGAATGTGTTATGCAAAATGTGGTTAAAGCTTTGTCTCTGTCTTCAAGCAGAAGCTAGTCAATATCAAAAAAGTGTTTTTATCATTTTGATTTAGACAGGTGCGTGAGAAAGCAGTACGCGTGAAATCGGTGTAAATCTACCGCGGTGTGGTCTGAGTTTGACGAAAAAATGTTACCATTTCACGAACCATCAACCCTCGTGATTCGGCACGGTGACCTCCCTCATTTGTCCCTCGGAGCCTTCCGCGGTCACTATATTATACATTTGTTCAATTCAACCTCGCCGATGATAATGGTTCTACAATAAAAAAATAGTATTACAAACCAATTTAATATTTTACAATCGTAACGTTTCTCTTGGTTTCAAAGATTGTGTACTACGATTTTAGCTAATTATTTCCATATTTTTTCTATAATATCAAAGTTTTTAGGTAAGGTCAGAACCTAACCAAGTAATATATTTTTCTCTGACCACTGACCGACAGATAGACATATTATATAGGTACCATAAATTTAATACTTTTACCGCGCGCGTATATTGTAAACATTATTATTGAATATTAATTTATAATGTACCCGATTAGGGACCAACAAGTTAACTCCTAAGTGTAACTTGCTCAGATCTTTTAAGCCGTATAATACGCAAAGTCGTAAAAAGTGGTACAAAGTGCGGTAAAGCGTTCTGTGTCCGAGATCACAGCATCAATATCGAATTGGGCGTCGCAGCGAGATACCTACGAGCGGGCGCCAAGATCGCAACGATACCGTCTCTAGAACAGTAATCGTCAATAAAATCTCAATTTAGATGGCACCGATACCGTGTGAGTTACGGACGGACAGTCGGACAGAACACGAAAACCTACTCGACGGAGGAATGCGCCTTACCAGGACCTGCTAACGAATTAGGTACTTCAAATTGGGCGTTACATCAATTTTATTTTTAACCGACGGCGGCGGAGCCAAAGGGATGGGTAATGATTTTGTTAGTCTATATATATATATGTTCTGTGGTGGCATATTCGCAATAATCAGTGACTTTATATACAAAAGGAGAGTTAGAACATTTGCGCTTCAAATTGTCTGTAAAGCATCCGAAACGTCAGGCCGTAGTTTAAAAAGTTGTTAAAATTGCAATTGCGGTAAAATAAGTTAACTGAAATAAAAGAAGAGAACAGACAAGAATTGAATTCACCTGATGGTACATTCAGGATCCATCCTCCATTTTGGCTTTAGTCGTTCGGAAATTCAAACTGAACTGATTCAAAATGTATATTATTACGTATAGTTCTAATTTTTTAAGCTCTACTACTTGTATCACTTATTATCTGGTAGAAGATAAGTTGATAACATAGACATTTAATTACGAATTCGCTCTTCATATTTTAAAAAGCCAGACTGTCACCATACTTGGTAATTACGTTGAAATATCCCGTAAACTGACACAGTAACGCCTCTTTGTCTATTTACGGCATAATCAGACTCACCTCTAGCCAAGATAAGGGCATCAAAAGGGTATTTAAAAATAAATTTGTCGAAAGTGATAAATGATGAATATAAGTTTTATTATTTCAAATTAAATTAACGACCCGAGCCGAACGTCTACCTTTTCTCACATTAGAGTTATCTTATCTGAAATGATTGCTTCCATTACCTTAGAGAACGGACACGTTGTTTTGTTAGAGAGGGAAGATAAAGAGATTAATGCGTAAAGCAATTAATTTTGATTGAGGTGTGTTTTATTAAGTAATTGTTTTTGTTCCGTATGTAGCGTAAAATGAAAATTTTTCTTTCTAATGGACGTAGAATTGATTTTATTTAGTTGTTCTAGAGTAGTAAAGCAAAACTCTGTAGAAAAGACAACTCTTTCACACGTTTTGCACATGATGTCATTATATAAATTAAATCCCGATTTTAGATTGAGAATACACGGACGGGACTTGAACTGGCGTCCACAGCGTTCCGTGCTCAATTGTTCGTAGATCAATTAAAAACCGTTTAGAGTTGGTTAGAGCAACAGTACGGAACGCTGCGGATGCCTGTTCAAGTCCCTTCAGTGCTGTAACTTTTTTTTAACAGAATATCGATTTTTAATTTAAGACAAGAAATCATAAATAAAAGAAAACTTTTCCTTATAATTCAGAATATACTTTTTTGTGAAATTTAATGGATCAAATAGTGTTTGTAGTCTACGCGACTAGTACAAATTTTTAATTTATTAAACATTCAACGCTTCAAAACGCGAAATATATTAGTTAAACTTATTCGACTACTGTAAAGCATCCGAAACGTCGAACCGTAGTTTTGAAATAAGATTTACTAATATATTTCGCGTTTTAAACCGTAAATTATTTTATTTAATTAAATAAATCTTTAATGCACCACAATATTTTGATTTCCAAAGTTTAAAGTGTGGGCCGTATTCCCACCGCGAGCTTTAATACATTTTCCGTGTACCAGTTAGCGCCCTATAAATTGATTAAGGGTGCGCGGCTTCTCTCAAAAGTTTTTTGTCCAACGAGGCACGCACAACATAAGACGTAGCTGCGTCTTTTTAATTTAATATAAATAAAACTCATTATATAGATAAAAAAAAAGATATAATGATCGCAAACAAATGCCTGTTTGTTTACAGGTAGTTTTCATTTGTTTTTGAGAAAATTTTGCCGAGCTTTTATCTAAGCACTCTGAGAAGGAAGAGAAAACATTAGCATTACTGTTACACGTGTATTTTACAGCAAATTTGATGCACTTGTAGCACGAATAGTGTGAACGTTACAGGAAACTACGTTCATGTCATTCACAAACGATTTCCCTAAAAGGATTTGCGCTAGTCATTCGTAGGTTGTTAATAATTTTGTATCAGAAGTAAACTATTGCAAGCTACTATGGGACAGCGTAGCAGATTCCCACAACTGGGACTCGGGTTTACTACACTCTAAACAGAACACCGATTAAATGCCTTTAGCGTGTTAATTATGACAAATGTAGTCCATTCAATTTTTGGGTTCTAGGACATGATGTCATCAACCCAAATGAGTAAATTCTAATATGTCTGCTGCAAAACAGGACACAAATTATTTCTTCATCATAGGGATGATGTCAGTAAGTAATTTGGTCCAGGAGCTTAGTAAACACGGACAAAAAAAGCCTGGAGGTGACAATATAAATAACAATTTGGCCCACCCCGTTCGAATGTGGTTCGCCCGGATTAGCATAAGAATGCCGCATCATGGACGCCCACGACCCAACAATGTCCCTCGTTGTCTCTTTATACGTCAAATTTAATTTTGATTTACGTCTATCCACACAATTGTACGCGAAACATTTTTCAAGTCCAATGTAAGAATAACAGCCAGCGCTCATAAGAGTTGTTGGCGCATCAAGAAGATATGAATGTGTGATCAAATATAATTATAGAGTATTTAAAAAAATCAAAGTCATTTATAGGCAGGACGCGAAACTGTTACTGTTACGATATTTATTTTTCATTTTAACTCTGAATTCACTATCATTCTGGGGAGAATTAAAATTACAAATAAAAAATGCATGTATCTGCTCCTACGTGAAAACAGCAGAAAATAAAACTGAACTCTAATTTTAAGCGATAACTTAATTTAGAATACGGCAATAACTCATGAGACCGCATTGGGTTGACATAATTAAGTGCTTCTTAAGATTCTTTATGCAAATTAAGGTTTTTTTCCTTATAAATGACTAAGGGACCTTTTGATGGATATAAAATTGATATTGGCGGTAAAATTTTAAGTATCTCGAAAACATTTTAATGAAAGGTACAAACCCATATGAAGTAACGAAACACATACATTCTAATATTAAATATAACTGAAAAACATACGGCAATTTACAACGATTAAATTGATAAAACAATAACAATATTTATTTTACAGAATCAACAAATTATAGAGTGACTGTAGATAAAAAAGAAATATGAGCTGGAAATAATTTTTTTTTTGGGAAATCAGCACATGCCAAAGTTAAACTAGTAAGTTACTCTTTAAGTGAACTATATATAAGTGAATTTAAGCTAAATTCTGAGCTACAAAATACTATTAATCAAACATCTATAACTAGTACTAATACAATAAAATGGCCAGAAATACTAATTACAATTAAATAAGAAACTAGTAACAGAAGGGGGCTAAAAAGACAAATTAATTAGAAGTATAATTTATACCTCCCAAACAATTGCAACCCCTAATCTTAACGCAAAACAAAAATAATAAACGGCTGTGCTCAGCGTTAATACGTATTTAAGATAATATATTTAACCATATAAAAATAAATGTCCACCTAATAAATCCAATCGGACTTTATCGAGTTTCGAGGCGACAGACAGAAACGATAAGAATGTGGGTCCTTTCAAGTTTATTTAGAACTTTTTCGTTTAGCGCGCTGCCCGAGGATTCTTGCTGGTTGTAACAAACACTGTTTTTGTTCAGCTGGGCATTTGGGACTTGGGTCGATTTGGGCTCGCGTAAATTGTAATCTGCGTCGCATCTTAATTTAGTTGTATTGTACTTAGGACGAGGAGTGGCATTGTGTTATTATTGGTATATTTTTACTTTATGATCGTGCGTTTCTATATTGACTAATGCAATTATGGCTTCTGTTCTAATAATGTCCTGATTAAGCTAATCTACTCACCACGTTAACAAATTCTTGGAAGGTAATGGACGGACTCGTGGCGCTCGTCGCTTTGTCCAAGAGAATCTGAAAGGCAACAGCGATGTTTAAATTATATTATATTAACAATAATAATCAATTAAATATTACTTCGACAATAAATACAAATACTTAAAGAAGATACAGGAATGAATTTTAGAAGAAATCTTCTTATAAATAAAACAATGCATTATATACTTAAGATTGATATAGGAAAAAGAGAATTAAAATAAAATTAAATAGTATTTAATAGCAATTGAATTAAACATTCACAAAATTGAAGTTGACTCACAGGTACTTCTATTATAAAAATATGCATACTTACAGCTTAAAACTTTACGTAAACGCTTTTAAATTCTTAATTTAACACCCCTGCTAAGATTATAATTAAATTATATAATATGTATGTACTATTCTATATTGTTTGTAAAAAATCTATTTGATGGAATTTAAAAAAAACAACCATTCGGTAAATAGTATCAAATACTATTATTTGTGTACGTGTCTTTCAGAGAAATTACATTATTTAATTATTTACCTCACGTTTGTGATGTGGCACCTGCGCTATAAAATCGGGATGCTGGAGGGTCTGAAGGAAATCGGGCCACGGAATCTCGCCGAAACCCTCCGGATCGAACTGCATAAGAAAATAATAAACAAACCATTAGTATAAAATTCACACCTTCAAAATTTGACACGGTCACGGACAAAAACAAAATTGGGATTTCAAAGGAGCATCCGTAACGTCATAATCACCCACTATTCCGGGAGTTTGCATTATTATGTGTATAATATTGTTGTGATTTCGTTTCTTTTCCAAAAAGGAGATGACAAAAAATGTGTAGCGCCCCTATCTGCGCAGTGGCATTATCTCAATGTTTCCTACGTGACGACACACCGTTTGATCTCCGGCGCTACCGACGCACTTTTATCTGCTTATAAAACCTTTTGTTCCCTGCTTCTGTACATTTTAATCAAGTTAACTATGATTTCTGGAAATTTGTTTCTCGGTCGTAAAAGTCACTTTTTTGATGTATACATGCAACATGTGCAGCGATTATCAAGTGGTCGGTGATGGTTTTTTTTAAAGAAACGCTTGACGTGAGTATCACCAACAAATAAGGAAGCTTACCCTGTCAAATAAAAGTCGCCATTTCTGAAACAAACGTATCGGATGTTAGTTTAGGTTTGCATCGATAAAATATGACCAAAAATTTATAAACTTCTTGTAAATAATATCTTAATGGCGTATTCGTCTTTTTTATTTATGCGCGAATAATAATGCAACACACCTTATATTTCCTATTGCTATATGTATTCAGATCTTCGTTTTTATTAAAATTAACTAAGCGGTGTAAATTTCTATTAATTCAAAAAGAAACAAGTACCTACATAATATCTCTATCTACAACATAGTTTAACTCCCAAATTTAACACGTTTTGTGTGGCATATAACTGTTTTTCGGGCTGTACAGCCGACATATGTGAGATTATAAATATATTCGAGCAATTGAGGGGCTAACATCTTCAGCGTGACTGCAACTTGATCGAAACGTCATTAAATTAGTAGAATCGGCCTGCTGATGATGCTCGTGTTAGCGAAACGTCGAGAACCTTTTCTCGCTTACGTCGCCTGAACGGGTGATAAACAATAATATACTGAACGAAATGAAAACGAACGTCGTGAAAGCCTTAGATAATTTAGATTTTGTGTGTCTTTTAAAAAAATTATAAGTTATAAGTTAATTTGTATCCTAAGAAGGATTGCCGAAAAGATATCGCTTAATAGCTATAAGGCCATCCATTACCCTCCATAAGTTATATTTCTTATTTGGTTCATAGTAATTGCGGATGTTTGCGTAATAAAGAGTTAAATAAAAATTGACACTCACATCGTGCATCAACTCCCGTCGTATTTCCGCTTCATCAAGCTCGCTTCCAAGATCCGTGTGATCAGTATCATACAAATGTTCGGCCGCTCGAGAGAGAGATCCCAGTGAGTCCCGGGCCGAGGCCAAGGATCCAGTAACCGTGGGCAGAACCCCGGCCTCAATACCGGACTCCATAGAAGTGTTAGTAGAAAGGACAGTGGCACCTGGCGGCGCGCAGACTTCGCCGCCACAGCCACTGCCCACCCACACAGACATCTTCCTAGAAACACCATCCACTCCACTGAACTGTTCACGCGATTGAGCAACCACTAGCTAGATTACTATCATCTTTTGGACAGATTCTAGGACCGACGCGGTTGTTGGACTGCTTTGTAATTAATTAAAATTGGGAAGGGAAGAGTCTAAGGCACGCGATTGAAGTCTACTCAGCACCTGAAACCATATTTAAATTGTTGTATAATGCTTCATTGTAAGGTAGTGATATGAACTTTGTCCTTTCAAGAACCTGATATATATTCTTATTAATATATTTTAATTTAACTTTTCTCTTTTTTTCGTTGGCGTAATGGTAGCAAGTAAACCAATAATATACTGGTCGTGATTTCCATCCCCTCCGGATCCACGTTTCAATATATTCATATTTTCTCTGAAACATGTTGGGCTATGTCTGGAAGCCTGGATATAAATGGTTGTAGGAATATAGAAATTCCATCCGGTTTACGAAGCATTGTATACAGATGTAAAAGCCGTGAAGTGTAATAATTGACGTTTCGGTATTTCAGCGAAAAGAAAATCCATGCTCGCATGTATTATTCTATCACAAAAAAGCGTTAAAATAGAAAATAATCAATAAATAAAGGGAAAATTAAAAGTAGATTTTCACATTTAAAAAACGTCTTAAAATTTTTACAACTATATATTAATACAAATTATTAAATGTTGACAAACCGCGTATTAGCTAATTACAGATAATAAAACGAAACCGGAGACAATAACTTTATCTCATTAACTCTGTCTCGTTATTTCCTTAAGGGTGTATTGGTATTAAAGGGCTTCAACCCTCAGCCCGTTGCCATAGCAACGTGTCGCAGTTTCATTCACGTTCGCCGACATGCACTTTAACACGTGCGCTTATCGAAAATCACTAGTGCAATCTCCCATCACTGAATGATGAATAGATGAACAAAAACTAAAAGTGGTAGTATTAAATTAGGAGGTCCTAAATACTTAGGTTCCGAAATGCCAAATTTACCTAAGGTTGATTGCAGGTTTACAGATGAGTGCCTATTTTAATCCAAATTAGTCAAGGTGACCTAAATAATCTTTCCGCGTAGGGTATTTCTGCATAAATTATTATTTTTACCTAGAATATCAAGGACGACACTGAATAGGGCAATTTAGTTTGATTGTATTTTAAATATTATTGTTTACAACACTGCGAAACGGCTAACTAAATATTTATAGCCTACGATTAATTAAAAATCACTCACCCACTTTGTAACCGAATTATATCACTATCATAAGGGATAATTTACACGGTATTTCATTTCTGGTGTTACGCTACACGACATTTCGTGTCAACAAGCCATTAATTGTTGGTGAACATGCAGGATACGTCAAAACACTGTGTTCCAGTGAAAGTGAGGATAGCGTCCAGATTCTGGCGCATGCGTTCTCCCAATACGAGAGGGTGCATATAAAATAGTGCAACTCGTTAGAGAAGACCCCTCTTATCTTGAGCTCGCCTATTTACTATAGTCTTTTTAAAGTAACTTTAAAAGAAAAACTTCAACTAACTTTAAATTATCATTTATATATTAACTTATTTAATTTTATTAGTGTAGACTCTCAGTAATCTTTATTAAAATGCAAATAAAACTTATAGACTCATCCCTATGGAGCAATCACTGCTAGACAACTCTTGGTAATAAAGTAAGATACATAATGAGAACGAACAGGAACAGGAGAAAAGTTTAGTTGTTGTATATAATAAGAATGAAAACACAAAAGAGAAACATGAGTTAGATTTAGGACTAAGACAATAAAAAAAACCCTGTGAAGGAAATACTAAAATAATGAAAGTGCCGGCGCTAAACAGATTTGGAGTAGAAGAAAATTTCAAAGTGATATCGCAGATTCCCTAAAGATTTACCCAGGAAAGTAGTTTTGTGTGGCTTATATTAGTAAATAGAAATATAAAAAACTAATTAATAAAAAAAGGAATAATTCAGAATTGAAATATAAAAATCATGTTATCGATGAACTTTTAATATTGTAACAACCATTCATTTCAACTTCCAACTAGACTGAATAGAGAGGAGGGATTTTTGGGGTAAATAGAATATTTTTCTTTTTCTACTTTGCACATCAACACAACACGATTAATTGGTTTTAAATACTTGACGAAATATGACTGGTAATTATTATTACTTAATATCGGCTTAAAATCAAAGTAAGTCAATTACATTACTTGGTTTTGGTTAAATACTTAAAATAATAATAAATAAATACCTAATTTCAATTAACTACATGCGACACGGAATCAAAGAAACAAACCGTAGTGTATATACTCTATAGATTATTAGTCTTTTTACGATAAATATTTCGAGTTTCTGTGTAAAAAACTCGTGAGATTGACAACTGACAGTGACAACAATCAGGAATCTGTGATCAAAATATACAATAACAAGTTATTAAATAACACAACATGCAGTATTAGAAAATTCAAGTTGAAAAAGGTTTACATAACATTTTTTGACGTTCTCAGTGCGCACAATGCGTTCCCTGAAATAATAACAGTATAATTGTTTCGTTATTATGCCTAACAGTCGCGCTGTTCTGTTACTGCGTAGATTGTCTTCGAGTGATAATAAGTTAAAAAGTTTTGGAATCAATCATAATAGTAAAGAAGTATTTATATCTAGTGCCTATAATCAGAGGGATTTTTCCTGGTGCGCAAGGTAAGTGAAACTGTTTCTAAGTACATTTACATGCAATTCAACATAGTATAATATTGTTAAATAAATGCACTTTTGAAAAAAAGTCAATGGCAATGAGATCAATAAAAAGCCTCGATAAGAAAAGAAATATACATGCTGCTTATATTTATAAATCTATATTATATAGGTTGTCGGTTTAGTTATCTTAATATTTAAACTATACAATCTTGTACCATTATACAACTTATGCCATCATTCTTAGCAACATTAGCTTTAAAAAGTTTTCCATTCTCCTTGCATTATTTAGAAGAATTAAATAATCTTTTGACGGTGTCATTTTGAAACCCATTTCTAAAACATATTATTTAATAAAATTAATTTGTAAGGTATTTTTTGTATTATAATAATCTTAAATCTAATTCCAAAAAACCTTAAGGACCCAAAAAAATAAACTTATTGTTATTGTCACTGTTAAACACTTTGTATAAGAATTAATAAATTATTTTTTATGTTCCAGAGTTCAACCAACAAGCAGCTATTTATGTAACTCACAAGCCTTAAGAAGTTTGAGTGATAAAAATATAATCAAGATGGCAACATCAAGTACAGAAGCAATACCTAAGCAGCCAAAATTTACAAACAAACTGGCCAATGAGAAATCCCCATATTTGTTACAGCATGCTCATAATCCTGTAAACTGGTACCCATGGAGTCAAGAGGCACTGGAAAAAGCCAAAGAGGAAAATAAACTTATATTTCTTTCTGTGGGGTATTCCACATGCCACTGGTGTCATGTAATGGAGGTGGAATCTTTTGAAAATGAAGAGGTTGCAAATATTATGAATGAGCATTTTATTAATATTAAAGTTGACCGGGAAGAGAGGCCAGATATTGATCGTTTGTACATGCATTTCGTAATGGCCACTACTGGATCTGGAGGATGGCCAATGAGTGTCTTTTTAACACCAGACCTAAAACCAATTAAGGGAGGCACCTATTACCCACCTGAAGATAGATATGGATATCCAGGGTTCAAAACCCTCTTACGTATTATAGCTGAAAAATGGAAATTAAACAATAAGATGCTAGTTGATATGAGCAATAATATTGTGGAGCTTATTAAAGCTGCAACAAAGCTTGACATTAATCCATCAATCCCCAGTGAAGCATCATGGTTAAGGTGTGTACAAAAATACATATCCTCATATGAACCAGAATTTGGTGGATTTGGCACAGCACCTAAGTTTCCACATGTACCAGCATTCAGTTTTTTGTTTCATTATTATGCAAGGGACAAGTATGATCAAAAAGGTAAACAGTGCTTGGACATGTGTCTTCACTCATTAAAAAAAATGGCAAAAGGCGGTATTCATGACCATATTTCCAGTGGTTTTGCTCGATATTCAACAGACAACCATTGGCATGTACCACATTTTGAGAAAATGTTATATGATCAAGCACAGCTAGCCGTTGTATATACAGATGCATATTTGGCAAATAAAGATGAGTTCTTTGCTGATGTTGTGCGTGATATTATTATGTATGTAAACAGAGATCTTAGACATGACTTTGGTGGCTATTATAGTGCCGAAGATGCAGACTCTTATGCATATTTTGGAGCACCCCATAAGGAAGAAGGTGCCTTCTATGTTTGGGAATATGACGAACTTGAAAAACTATTTACCAACAAGATAGTTAAATCTCACACATATTTAGAAATATTTTGTGATTACTTTGGTGTAGAGAAAGATGGAAATGTATCACCTGATGCTAATATGAAAGGTGAATTTGATAATAAAAATGTTTTAATAGTCTATGGGAGTGAAGAGGAAACAATGGAGAAATTTAATTTATCAAGAGAAGAATTTAGAAAGGTTATAGCAGAGTGTCGAGAAATATTACGTGCCGCTCAACAAAAGAGACCCAGACCACATTTAGATACGAAATTGTTATGTTCTTGGAATGGTTTAATGATCTCCGGTTTGGCAAGGGCTGGTCAAGGATTAGAGGAGAAAAGTTATGTAGATGATGCGATAAAAACGGCAAATTTTATTAAACAGTACTTATACTGTCAGACCACTAAGCAACTTCTACATTCTTGCTATAAGGCTGAAGATGGAACAATAAATCAAGGGTAAGTGAGCAGTAGGTACTTAGAGTAGTTACCACCTAAATTTACAGGAAATCAAAGACTAAATTAGGTCTTGGTATGTTGGAATGAGACAAGACTTAAGTAGTTAGAAATTTCTAAATTCTTAAAATATTTTTTAATATTTTAGTGAGATTCCAATAAAGGGATTCTTAGACGACTACGCCTTTCTGATACGAGGTCTACTAGATTTATACGAGGCTTCGTTGGATATCGAGTGGTTAAAGTGGGCAAGAGAGTTACAGCAAAAGCAAGATGACTTATTCTGGGACTGTGACGTCGGCGGATATTTTACATCGTCTGCTGAAGATGATAGTGTTATAATACGGTTAAAGGAAGGTAACGAAATTCAAATAACACAATAACTTTTTTTTATTCAAGAGCTTGGAGTTCTGTGCACCAATAAACCAGAATTAAAATTCAAGACCTCAAAGGCACAAAAATACCCAAAAGAATGACATACACAATTTCCCTTTTTAATGCTGTCCATAAATTCTAGATCAAGATAGCGCGGAACCAGCTGGTAACAGTGTTTCCTGTCACAATCTGCTTCGGCTAGCGGCCTATGCGGACAAGAGTCCCGCTCCGGAAGGCGGTGAAAAGGAAAGGGAATTGGCAAAGAAACTACTTTTAGCTTATGCAAAACGACTCACTGATACACCTAACGCTTTGCCCGAGATGATATCAGCACTTATGTTATACAATGATTCTCCTACTCAGGTTGGATAGTTTTATAATCTCTATTTGGATGGTCTTTGTTAAAAAATACACTACTATGTAGAGAAAATTAATAAAAAACCACTATATCAATAACTACTATATATAAATTAAAATAAATATACAAAAAATTAAGATGCAATTAAGTCTAAACAAAACAGTTTTAAATTATTAAGAGTCCAACAAAATAACAGACAAATATTTCTTTGTTATTTTTAAGACTAGAAGCTCCGTCTTACATAGATGTGTTTTGTATCGATACTTCTATTTGAAAACATTACAATGATGCAATAGGATCAAAAATCCCAAATAAATCCTTTAAGTGCTGTATGTTCATTGCAGGTGTTAATATCGGGAGGCTATTCGGATCCTCGTACGCTAGAACTGGTGAGGGTAGTACGGTCGCGATTACTGCCTGGACGAGTGCTCGCCGTATCAGACCCCAATGAGACACCAGCAGGTAGCTTCATTACTCTTTTGTAGTCAGGACATTTAGTACATATTCTACACTTGATTACAATCAAGGTAAATCTTGAACAGCTTTGTAGAAAACGCTTTCGGACGTATTGATCTGGTGCCAGTGATACTAAGATTATAGTGTTATTTTCCCCGTTATATTGTCTCCACGGTGGTCTGTTAGCTCCCGTACTTTTAGAATTTTCTTTTCTTTGTTAGAATTTTCTCCTGGTAGATTAATTTCGACAGTAAGCAAGTGTAAAATATGTGTTATAAGTACTTTGTTTATTTCTTTACCTGCATGTAATGGTAAAAACAATACTATATTGTTGTATATTATATATAAATGTAATACTTGAAAAAGTATGTATTCTTTTCGATGGAAACTATTTCCCTGGCATTTGTATTTTAAAAACAAAATAATGAAATGTTCTCTCTATCTGATTTTAGTTCTCAGCCGCATTCGCAGCGCAGGCGATGTGCCGCGCGCCTATGTCTGTCGGCGATACGCTTGCTCGCTGCCTGTAACGGATGTAAAACAACTTGAAACATTACTCGACGAACCAGCAGTTAAACAGCAATAGATCGTTTGTAGGCTGAAATACTTTTCGAAACAATATATTTGAGCAAAAAAAATATTTATGAAATAGTACACGTAACAAACAAAAGTGTATAAGGTCATATATATCGGATTAGGTGAAAATGTTTGACATGTTGCAGAACACAGCCTAACGTCTAGTCATTAAATGTAATTGTCATCATTCAATGTTTTCTTTTCCAAGACATGTTTATACCGCACTTACCGACTTATTTTTGCTTTAAAATTTATTGATATCAATTTTGGCTCCAATTTAATATATACGTTTACGCGTGTAAAGTGTTAAATTGTAAATGTATGTTTAGTGTTTGTGATTATTACATACTCTTATCAACTTCTAAAATACTAACAAAACTTGATGTTATAGTATTTCCTAATATTCAAATCTTTGTGAACATAGGCTATAGTTCTAGATGTTTATCTTAATGATAATTATTTGTTAAAAAAATAGCTGCGGTAAATATCTAGTCTTGCAAAGCAAGACATCTACTAATATTTTGTCAAATTAACTTGGGCACACCAAAAGCAGTTTCATTGCGGTATTGTAAATAATGTAGTTATACGAGGGATGACACACCGAACAAACGCGGGCCTGCTGAGCCAAACTGCTGCGCTACTGCTCTTTCACAAACACTTCGACGTGTGCAGCGCGTGCGCGGGTCGGTCACGACGCAGGCGCGTGACCGCCACAGTGAGCACGCGTTGTATTACTACGTCTGCCATTGGACTGTTCACAATAGAGCAGTTGAGCGGGACAGGCGCAGTGCAATTATCGGTTGTAATTTTTTACAAATTGATCATGGAACCAAATGAAAAATTCATGCAATTTGTTAGAAAATATAAATGTTTATATGATAATGAAGTAAGTTGAAACTAATTTTTTAAAGTGGGAAAAAAACTTTCCTCTCACATAACAAGCAAAATTTGACGATCTTTGATTAGTACGACAAAAGTAAACGGTATTATGAATATTGAATTGGTTACAAATAACCATTGAAGATGGCCACCAAGTGGAAACGACAGGTCTGATATTGTGATAGGGATTATTAATATATTATTTTTTATTTTTGATGTTTATAAAAATCTCGTGTAGTTTTATGGCACAATAAAAACTAATATTAGAAATAGTGACTTTCATTTCAAAATACGAAAAGTTTATGATCTAGTCAAATCAGTTACATAATTTTGTACCTACCGACATTTTTAAATAAAACACTTTAACGGTTTAAAATGCGATATATTAGTTAAACTTATTTAAAAATCATTTTCAAATAAGTTTAACTAATATATCGCGTTTTAAACCGTTAAAGTGTTTTATTTAAATGTGTACTACTCGCGTAAACTATAGACAGTACCTACCGACATTTTTTTTAGTAAAATAAAAAGTATATTAAACCCATACCGAGATTAACAAAAAAGAACACTTTCCATAAACTTCTTTTAAGAATGTTAATGGAAAGGGTAGAGTTAAACAGATCGAGTAATAAATTTGTCAAGTACAAATTTTCATTCTAATGAAAATCTCGAAATAAATGTATAATCCGTCTCCCCGTGACCACGTCTGCTGCAAAGCATCCGAAACGTCGTCTGATCATTCTGTAGGCCATTAAGTACAAAGCATTTTTATGTATAGATAGTATTGTATTTATTATAACACAAATTTTCACATAATTGAATAATTTAATGTAATACCTGTATTGGAAAATTGGTTACATACATAGTATTATAATATTAAATACATTTACAACTAACTTGTTTACGATTTGGTTACATTTTTACAGAGATAATTCTAGGTTAATCTTTTATAAACACCGAATTAATTATTACATAGGTTATAACATTAATGAGTAGGGCTCGGATCTAAGATATTAAAAGTAACTAAATGCAAATAAATACCACTGGCGTTTTAATTTATAAACTATTATTTTAGGCAGGTGTATGTAAGACTGCGTTGCACCAGAACAAAGCCGAGATAGATTTATTAAAAACTTCTACATTTACAGCCCATAAAGAGCAATGAAAAAATATTTTACGTGATCGCGTTGTAACAATTTATGAAAACCATCGCAGAAAATCGTGCTATTTGAGCGAGTGTTTTAAGTTTAATCGCGTTTCCATTTCAGTCTATGGATTTCAGAATATCCAAAGCCAAAATATGTCAACACCGCATGTTTTTTAGATGTTTGAACCATATGCTTGCCTGTCCTCTTGTATTATAAAAAAGAGAGCACGAAGCAAGCGATAGAGACACGATCAACTTGTATGTTTTTCTTCTGTGATACGAAATTATTACGTTGCAATTTAATTTATATACACATATGCCTTTTTTAACATTTTCGTATAACGTCATCACATAAAATTATGGATCTTACAGCATATATTAACGGTAATACACATTTATATTTTGGATGATTCCATGTGAACTGGTCTATTTTCTTCCAGATCTTCATCATTATCCTTCACAAAGTTTAAAAACATACTATTTTATTAATTGTGGTCAATAATAAATTTGATACGATAAAACTAAAGATAATTCAAAATATACATTATTATAGGTACTCTACTTTCTGATTTTCATAAATCATGTCAATATGCTGTTATGTTGTTATAATGGCTTAGCACGTTCTTAGACGAATTACTAAGGAACCTTTGTCTTGTCTTTATTTCATCGAGAAGTCAACACACAATATTCGTCGAATTGAGTAAGGCTGCAGTCTCCTATAAATGCCGTAAAGCTGCTAATTATAATCCTACTATAGAAATGAAATAATGATGCTGAGGTTAGCGTGTGAAGCAATAGATGTTCCTAAAAAATATTAACATTTTATCTTACTACAGCTGTGAACCTAACATACTGATCATTAGGATTTAATTTTAAGGCAATATATCGGGCTATAACAATGACGTATGCGTTCTACGACGTTTATAAGACTGCAGTCTAACGAAATTGTCAATATTACTACTATTAGGAAAAAAAATGTTATCGCTAACTACACATTACATACACATAAATATTAAATATCACAAACTAATGTCAAGTCAGTCGAGTTTATAACTACTCAAAGCAATTATACTACAAAGCGAAAATGTGTTACCAGAAATTTATTACACGATGGTAACACGCAATTTACAAACAAATAATGAACACAGATTCTTAATTTGTCAATAAAAATTAAAAATACACGATTTCATTGTTAACGCAGAAAAATGCTAAAGTTGAAAGTTTTTAAAACTCTTTAAAGTGCCTACATCTATTAACTTACTTGAACTTTTACAAATGTGTTTAGTTTCATCGGTAACGGGACAATAGTGATTGGATAATAAAAAGCGAGGTAGATTTACTGTGTTCGATTTCATATTACAAAATAGTTTGTTTTTTTTTTATTTCATTCCGGCAGTAAGCTACCTGTTTAGTCAATATAAGCAAAACTGAACCGTATCCAGACTAAGCTAAATATACAGGAAAATCCTAGCTCAAAGCGAACAATTATAAAACTAAACTAGTAAGAAGTCTTCAGTCTGTGTAATTAAATTAGTGAATACACATTAAAGCTTAAAACTAACGTATTCGGTTAACAAAATAGGAGTGTTGGAAAACGTATCTAATCCCCAGTCAATAGAGTTTTAAGTCGTTTATGATAGTTGTGACTTACGTTGTAACACCAAACTAAGAGATTTATAATGATGGAGTGAACCATTTATGAGTATAATATTATACGTACTTAGAATTATGTTGAACTACAAATGTTATCGTCCGCCATCTTTCATCAGCTGTCATATGAATATTTAGTAGCATTAAATTGTTTTATCATTGACTTTTCAGCCATTATAAGGCCGTTCAAGTATAGCGTAAAGACTTAAGCGGGAAAGCTTAGCTTTTCTTCTTGAGGGTAGTAAGTAGGGAGGGGAGGGGAGGGGAATAGTAGTAGCAACGTCACCGTTAGTCATGAGTACCTATAATTACTTTTACTATGTTGAATAGTCAATAGTTTGTTTAAATAAATAAAATGTTATCCCAAAGATATTTTACTAACTCTATAATATATACATAATAAATAGTACAAGAGTTTACTTGAAAATGAGTGGGGGGAAAGGGGGGTTTTAAAAGCTTTGCTAACGGGTTTTCGATCTCAGCTTTCTAACGCAATACTTGAACGACCCCTATGTCAAGCCTTGTCTAAACATAAATAAATTCATACACAAAAAATGTTTCTCTGTACATATCGTCAAGATCTTAAAGTCCAAAATAACACGCTCAATTTGTTTCCCGCCCAACATTCCACAATTAGCAGCTTATATCTATAATTACTATATTTTTATACATAGCTTTTAAAATCACATCGAGAGTCAAACATAAATAAATTGATCTACAATCGAGTCCACAGTAATTAATAATAATGTGTATAATATTCAGCGTTTAGATAAAATAGTTTAAGATACGTCACATTCGTACTCCAAAACAGTCTTGTGGTAGAAGAGCAAATACCTGCGAAATACAAATCATTGAAGTCAGTACAATATTTTAAAAGTTAACGTCTTTCCACTTATAAGTGTTTTTAAATCATAAGATATCAGCAAACTGGGCAGACTGTCTCCCCGTGACCACGGCTGCTGCAAAGCATCCAAAACGTCGGGGCATAATTAAAAATAATTTTCAAATAAGTTTAACTAAAATATATCGCGTTTTAAACCGTTAAAGTGTTTTATTTAAAAATTCGAATCTTAAGTGTTAATCCAATCATTTTTATATTCAAACAAATACTTACTTTTTCGTATTACTTTGTGCCAAGTGAATTTACTTTATTCTTTGTATTGTGTTTTAAACGTTTCCTTTTTTATAACGCAAATTGGTTGCTTCAGCGGAGTGGAATGGACCAACGTACAAACACACTTTCAAATCGAGATAGTATGGGTACTTACCCCTCACTATCGAGGACTTCCCTAAGCGATGCGCGCGTGATCATGTGGTCGTCGCATTTGTACCAGCTGCCTTTCATCTGCCTCACGTAAGCCGTGTAATGGCCAGCGTCCAGCGAGCCCACGTGATTTACGACGGCGAACAATGAGTACCTGGGTAAAAGAAAAATCAATATTATTTTTAAAAACACAAGGATGGGACTTGAATACTCATCCACAGCGTACCATGCTTCTGTAACCAATGATACCGGAGACACGATAGCTAACATCGACTTCTAATCTATTCGTTAGATTAAAAATCGATTTTAGGTTGAAAAAGTATACGACACCAGCGCGTTTTGAACCGGCATCTGTATTGTTGCTCTAAGCAATTAAGCTACGGTATCGCTAGACATGCAACTATCGCGCAATTAACGAATAAAACTAATTTTTAACAACTAACATAGATGTGTATTCAAACAAAAGCACTACATAATTTCTCCCGCTTTGAAGTGTTTGATACTAAGTTAGGTAAGGACTTTTTACTGTAAAGCAAATTATGTTATAACCTTTGGACGAATTATCTATGTAATCCAGTTTTATTTATTTGTGTAAAACAAAGTATTCTCCTACTATTATACAATACCTATTGTCCTCAAATATTCCTTCGGGAGCGTTGTTGTTATCTGCAGCTTCTACAGCCCTGCGATGCGAAGACATGAACGGCGTCATATCCAACTCCGCGGGGAAAGAGACGAACGCGGAGATTTTCCTATCTATCTGTGAGGAGTGCTCGAAGCGTTTCAGGTGAAAACTGGCGACAATCGGTAGAGTTTCTAGTGTCAGCTGTTTCGTGGACTCACGATACGCCCGGCAGTTGGAGCATTTGATTTTAGCAGCAGAACCCAAGTGCTCAGCGCGCGTGAAGCGTTCTAAGCAGGCCTCGAGAGATCTGAAATCATTTAGTTCACATATATGACACATTTCATTGATTTGTATAAAACCCATACTACTACCTACTATCCAGAAAGAGATATGTTTGAAGTCCAGATTTCTTCGACCATTTTTTTTCGACGACTAATATATTTCGCGCTTTAACTACAGACAATATAAAATATTTGTTTAATTGACAAATTTTTCGAACCCATACCTTACAAGGAACAGCCTACTGTTGCTCTATCTATTGCAGTACAATGACATTGCATATTGTTTACATATATTACAAATTAAAACGTTATCTTATATGACATGACTAAATCTTATACTCGTATTTGTATCTAATCTTTTCTTTTACTTACAAATATATAGTCATTTATTTTACTTTTATTAGAGTCTTACTGAAAATCAAATATGCAGCATTATTATTAGTTAAATTCATGGTTAGTTTAATAAATCCAAAATAAATTTATATTTCAACTTACGACCAATTTCACGAGCAATGGCTTGTGGTCACTTAAAATTACCTAAGTTTATTGGTAGCAGACGGGATATGAGTACACATGATAGATAAACGAACCCAGGTCCAGCAACATCCAGACTGATATCCCAAAAGGGATCGATGGTTGTGGAGACTCCGTGGCAAGAAGTGCAGACCACGTCACTTCGCAACCCGCCCGTAAATATTTGGTCGATGATGCAATTGCAACGGCCGTTTTCCTTCTTCTCCCCATTATCTTCGACTCCGTTCATGCAATGTCTGAAATTATATATATTTAATGTTATTTACTTGATATTGACTATTATTTACTTTACATACATAAACAATGTTCATACCAACACAAGCTACGTTTAATTTCAATAAAAAAATAGACTTCAACATACAAGAAAAAAGGGACAAGTTTAAGATTTTTTTAAATACTGTTGTTATTAAGTGAGTTATTTTGTATATAATAAAAAGCATGGACAGATGCTGCAGAGCAACCGAACGTTAGACCGTATTAAAAACTCAATCAAGTAATATATTCAGCATTGTTTAAGAAAGAAGTTTAAATTTAAGAAAAATAATGTAATTTAATTAATTTAAGACAAACTTTAAACAGTGCTAAATAACGGTAAATTACTTCCGATAAAACGATTCTTTGTTTTGTTGTTTTCCAAAAAATAATAGAATAAACAGTGGATTTGATCAGGTTTTTCGGATGAATATTATATAAGATAGTAGGACATGTAGGTAATTTAATGGCATAGTAAAAGTATTCTTGCATATAACTCTATCAAATGCTAGTATGTAATGTAACAAATAGGGGAAACATACATGGAAATAATTAGTAGGTAAAATACCTATGGAGAACGTCGAGCGTAGCTATGAGAAATTCGTGCGCATCTTGCTGTTCGTAGCCCGCCAGGTGGCGCGCGTGAGTCCATATCAAGTGGAGAAGACGGTGCAGGGTGAGCGGCGTCTTTGCACCGGAGTAGAATTCCTGATCACCGAAACATAGCTTAGAAACATGAAATCTGTTTGAATCATATTTAATTATTGATTTCTAACTTTTTTTACTTTTTTACTTTTGACATATCGCTGAAATGCATTGACTATAAATTATAATTGACTATTAAAAAAATAATCTAACACTTTTAATACTTTATTATTTTTTACATGTTATTGCACATGAAGGCACTATATAATTTTAAAAGGGAAAATAAATTGGATTTTTTTTTTAATTAATTCAACCTTAATGCGCAAGTGTTAAGGTTGAAATTACATTGCGCGATAGGTGCACGTATCAATAAGTTGCACAAATTCGACGATGAGGTGTAGGACTCGGTAGCTCCAATTCGTAGAGCAAAGCACGGTACGCTGACGTTGCCGGTTCAGTCCTGCCCGAGTCGCAATTTTTTCAATTTATTTTCGATTTTAAAACTAACAGTTTTCAATATAATATACTATTCTTAACTAGCAAACACGTACTCCCATGAGAAAAAATCAACAGGTAGCGCTACCGCCCACGTACCTTTCAATAGCCTGTAAAGCTAACAAATCAATAATTCGCGAGCTATTTTTAGTTACGTACCTGGAATAGCTTCGACACCTCGCAAACGAGGCATTTTCCTGAACTCTGCGCTTTGCATTTATGTTTCTCCCCTAGAAAATAGTCCCTGAGCAGTGGTGTGTGGATTAACGTCTGAAAAATGTTCTCGCTTTAATAATGGACACGTATACTTGGACTGACTGTCACAGTGGCTTTTAAAACGCATTGTGTTAAACGCGAGCGACTGTGGGAAACATGAATGTTTCGGTCGCCCAGGGCACAATACTCTGATCAACTACTTGCCTGTAAAAAAAAACAGTTTCTAGCTTTTAATTGTTTTTATACGCATATCGCTTTTTTACAGGAACGTAATGTTGTCTTTTGTCTAATATGCAATTACAACTATCAATCAATTCAATAAAACGAAACTTCAATCATTTAAATTACACTTGTCGAAACTCTAAAGTGTAAAAATTGAACTTGATTTGAACACTACATTTACAAAGTATAAACAAAAATTACGAAATAATCGTCTTCTATCAAATTTATAATAAACATAATTAAATTGATAATTATTATATAACTGTTGCGTTGTTTAAAGATTACCATAAGCAAATAAATATAATTAAAAAAAGGAGCCTTTATAACAGATGTCTATTTTGAGTTATAGATTAATTTGTGACCTTGATATTGACATGGTAATAATATAGACCTAATCTTATCGACGAAATGTTTACCAATAAAAAGCAAAGAACAAACAATACGCCCATGTTTACGAACAGAATATAGAAGCAAACTCTCAATAGGTGGTATAGCAACAAGTAGGTTAGTTATTTAACTAGTTGAAGATAACTATACACTGAGAAAAAAATAATTGAGTGAAATAATACTTAATTAAAAAAAGTACCAAGTAGTCTACTTACATAATAATTCTAATATTTAAAAAACAAATTATTAATCTATAAAATCTCTTTTCAAAAAAACAAGATGCCACTTTGATGATTGATGTTTGATGCAGTGAAAAATGTTTGAATGGTAATTATCAGAAAGTATGATATTGAGACTCTTGTCAAAGTAATGCAAAGCAATAATATATAACACTATATGTATTTCAAACTAAAAACGATTTCAGGTAAACTTGTTACATAACAAATTGTACAAGACAAATGATAAAATGAACACTCACTTGCACAATGCAATTCATGAAGCATGTTGATCCAAGATTCTGGAGTCCACGAAGTCCAATAGTTGTGTGTGGGCTTATCAAGCGACGTTTACGTAATCGTCTTAGCGCCATTGCTTCATTATTGTTAGGAATCCATGGAGTGAATGGAACACACATGCCCAAGGATCTATACAAAAATTACATAACAATTAATTCAGATTGGACATTATCATTTTTTCTATCAAAATAGAGGAAGACAGACAAGCATATGGTATTCTTGATAGAAGCTGAAATACCCCAGCTAAATAACATCTCAACACGTATCTTCATCAATCAGAACAACATGCACGTTCAACTGGATATGGACTGAAATTGAACACAAATAAATTTTGCTGCTTCTTTCTGTCCACAGTAAATCTATTCCGATTCCATACAAAGTGCAACATATTTCAAAAAAAGAATAAGTTGATGAGGAACTTTTGGACCTAGTGGGGATTGAATCCACAACCTAAATGTTTCTTAACAATTTCTTGCAAGCCTTGACATATTTTACATACTATAGGCCTGATTAGATTATCAATAACATTTAAGAAAGTTTTACAAAATGGAGAGAGAATAGTCTTATTGTTAATAAACAAAGGTAATATGTACACACTTGGCCTCTTTTAATCTATGTGACATAGCTATTTCTGTTAGCTCCCGATCATAAATATAGTCCTGACATTGAGCGCAGTATACATTTCCATAACTTAGGTCCACATAAAGAAAGTGCTTTTTAACTTTGGAGTGTTCTTGAATGTGTCCACCATAGCAGGCAAAATATATGCAGTGGAGACAGGAGTGCATCCGTGGCCCGGGCTGACCACAGGAAAAACAAAGACATGATGTAGCCTAAAATAAATGTTTGAGATAAATAAAACTGTTTTTATAATCCCAAGAATGACTAAGTAAAATATACTTTATCCATATTTGAGTAGATGACTTTCCTTTCTAATTTAATACCTGTAAAGCACTTACTTACTTTAATGACAACAAAATAATGTCTATTTTAGATTGTGTATTTAATCGTACACTTTGGATAATATAGTTTAAATATGTTTAATTAACACACAAGAAAATTAAACAATATTATTAGACAATACAGTTGAACCTGAAGGTTACCACATCAGCTGATTACGCATCGGCTATAAATCTATGAATTGAAATTTGGACTTATCGTAGGGACATCGTCAACATTATTTACCTTATATCTTCTAGCTTCGTAGGATGTGCACGCAACAAAAAATGCATGGATAATTTTATACGGATTCGTCCCTTTAGCAGCTTTAAAATTGGTTAAGTGTATACAACCTGTATCGTTCATTTTAGTTGGATGTAAAAGTGAGGTCAGCGAAATGCGTATTTTATTCGCTGTTCTAAAACAAAAACATTTTTTTTTAAATATGGACTACTAAATCCGACATTCGTGTTTTTTTATTATGCGGCGAATATTAAAAAAAATAACTTTTTTTCACATTTTTGTCAAAAATAACACCAGTATTTTAAATGCTTAACGGCATATTTATATAACTAATCCGAGAAATGTCTTTATCATTCATAATTTATTATCACAACAAACGCAACGAAAAAGACGACCGATCCTCACCATTCATATGTCAAACACAGATAGTAAACCATAGAGAATAAGTATAAAAAATAAACCGAAGTGATTAGTGCGTCCCTGTGCTTTCGTCATTTCTCCCCGTCCCAACCCTCCTTTCGAAAATACAGACAAGTGTGAGTGTTACATTTGAAGGTTCAAGTTGAAGTAAAATTTTGGAGTTTTACCTTAAGTTTTCTTTTTCGATAATATATATTCTGGGGACTTAGTCTGGCGTAGAAAATTCAAGTTTTGAAATTTTTTCTACTAACCGGATGTAAACAAACCAACCTTATTTATATCTTTGTACTGATTCTTTTTATCCTTAAGTTTTCTTTTTCGATAATATATATTCTGGGGACTTAGTCTGTGGTGTTAGTCACGTAGAAAAATGTCAAGTTTTGAAATCTACACGAAGTAAATTGTCACATTAGTAAATAAATATGGCCGCCAGTTAATACTAACGATGTAAACTTTTGTTTATGTTTTTAAATTAAATTAAAGAATAAGAAATGATAAGCGAATTTGAAAATTTGTCTCTTGGAGGTAGTAATGCAGCAAGTAGTCATGCAGACCCTTTCACACATTCTGGTAAATGATTGTTTTTCGTGTACGCTTTGGTTGCTGACCTCAATGAATAACATTTTGTCTATAACTGTTTAATTTCACTCTGACTCTGTAGTCTTATATCCTCAACTATGTTTCGCAGAGCTAACGACTGAACAGCAGAAGACTTTAATTGATATAAGGAGACGAAAGACAGAATTACTGCTGGAGATTCAGGTTAGTTTACTTGCCCATTGTATTACAATATTAAATGATAATGACACACCCACATCCAGGACCTTCGTTATTAAAAAAGAATAACTTAAAAAGTGGCAAAGAATTTATTCTAAATATATAATTAGCTGTATAGAATTCAACAAGAACTCGGTTGATCATGGATCCAGGAGCTTTGGTACAGCATACTGATACAATTAGTTTTTGAGCAATATAAAACTTTATTCCTTAGTTATAGATCAATTTTAATTTTATTCCCAAACATAAGATTTAACATTTCTGTGTTCTTATCAAACTGACATTTATTTACTATATAACCCAAGGTCTTCTTTGCTTACTGCATTATTTTTCATGGAGCTACAGACTTTATATTTTCCTTTGGCTTTTCCTATTGTAAATGTAAATTAACGATTTAATTAATTATTTCGGCTTGATTATTGTGAAACAGGTATAAAAATTCATCAGATTTTAAATATATCCATGAACACATATTTGTTTACCGAAATAAGTAAGAGATAATATGACAAAAATATTTTATTAATAACATGAAACCAACAATATATATTAATGTGTATATACTTCACTTATTTAGTTTTTATCATGTTATACCGTTGACCAATTCCTAATATTTTCCGTTATGTACATATTAGGAAAAATAAAGAAACTAAATAGAACTAATTTCAATTTATTTAGGGGCTTAACTACGTAATTTAAAAAATAATTTTTATTCACTTAATTAAATTCATAATACAAGCCCATTTTAAACAAATATAATGAAATATGTATTGTTTTAAACTGTATTTGATATATGAAGTTACTTATATAAAATAATATTTTACGTCCCTTCTATTCATTGAAAAGGCAACATTACAACGTAAAGCATCAATGTAAGCTTTTTTACTACGTCCGAGGGGAGACGAAATGCGCGACTATTGGTTGTAACTAGCAGACGCGGTACGGCGGTAGACTCAACACCAGTTACTGGCGGACCGTGTCGTGAGTGAGACGCGGTTTAACAAACGAGGGTCCGCTGTTCAAAATACGTTTTACCGTTGTACCGCGCTGATATACGTTTAATTGTGCTGTGATTTTTAAAAGGTTGTTATTTGATTTCGCATTCTTGCGTAATTACTCATTAAGTTCGCATGTGATAAGGCGAGATAAGTGGAAATTACTACGGCTATGACGTCGATTATGTTTAGTAACTAGTGTTAAATCGTAAATATCCGATATATCTATTTTTGTTTTATATACGAATAAGACGAAGACAGTCTCCGTTTCAATTGCACTATTTGTCGGTGTAACGATGGATGTAATCTACAGTCCACATGTGGTGCACCGTCCTGCACCTAACCTTGTATTTCATTAGCAAGTTTAAATTGATAATAAGTGATTGCTGTAATTTAATAGCTACGCAATTTTGCGAAATACTTCATCAAAATTCGTGGCCACTCGAAGGATTTGGGAACGCTAAAATATTTGACCAGTTTTCGCGTCAGCGATTACTGTTACCCGCATTTTTTCTATCGTCTGTTGCTTTTACCTGGTATTAGAAATGAATACATAAATAATGTCACATAAAATAACTATGGATGTCCAATACTAAATACGTATTATATACAACGGAACATCACAATAATATTATCATTCAAAACATTAAATAACATACAATAGGCTCGCTCAGTTGATCTAATTAACTGGGTTAGTTGTTTAGTTAAAATAGAACTAGATTTTTGGCTGTCGATCAAATGTTGTTTTACCTTTTTTATAGCAGCATTTCAATTGTAATGTAGGTTATGACATTTGGTTTCATTACATTATTCATATGAATGCTATCACTTTAATATTACCAGTTGGACCATTTGCAATTAAGTTTACTAATGTTTAATAATTAATTAGGTCCATTACTTGTTTGTTTCGAAGTGATTCATCAACAATGTACATGCCACCCGGTTCTGCTAGAATGTTATCATCCATTCAATGCATTATCGTCCCTTCATGTTATTGTCTTAGTATATAATAGATATACTTACATAAGACATTCACTCATTTCTACATACATAGCTTCAAAACTATTGTACTTATTATAACAAAGTATTATGTGAATTAAAATTCCGGGTTTCCCTTATAACGCATAGGGACAATTGTGTGATTCAGAAAATATAGTGTTATCGTGTTTCCTCTGGTCACTTCCGCTGTGTGTTTTACACTAGTGATAACAACCCCCACGTCCATTTCATAAAAACAATTAAGTTTTTACTTTTATGAACATCTTCTCTTATCATTATAAATTATTGGAACTAATTAATGACAATAAGAAGTAGTCCCTAATACATACGTAAGAATGTAATTTCGAAGTATCGGCTTAAACTATGTACGTTTGTTATCAGAAGTATTACAATATAGCCGGTGATAACGGGTTGCAACGGCTCAGACGTGTTGTAAGATAATTTCCTATAGGTGTGCGTATAGTCAGTTGTCACGGTGCCAAACTGTAGTGGCGCTCGCGCATGTCTTCAGTCGATTACGTTCCTTAGCGGGAAGTGTATGGCGCGCGATGTGTTTACACGTTCGCCTAATCTGCGAGGCGCTATGGTGGCCGGTGTTGTTGCGTTGTGCCCGCGCAACGCACAACTATGACGACGACTACGACCAGGTAATTCCGCAATTAGGGTACCGATGTCGCTTCATGCACCGCAAACTATCAGCTTCATCTATATTTGGCAGTTACCTGACGTAGGCTAATGACATGTCGACGTTCCGTAGTTCCGACTCCACTTGTTTTGCTTTATCTTGCGATTCTTATATTTTTATTACGCTTGTATCGTAGTTCCATTATCGAGCACGTGGAAAAGCAACTTTTCGCCTGTGAAGTGTAATGTGTGCGTACTAGCGCTTGTGAAGTTATGTTTATCAAAGCCGGGCCCGTGGCCGCCGAAGAAGAGCGCCGCGGCTCTGTCTCGAATTGGTTCTCTTCTCTGAGACGCGGGGGCCGGCGTAAACGCGAGGACAATGGTGTTCCGTCGAATTACGGTTCTTTGGGGAGACGTAAGGATGGGACGCAGCCGCGCGGCAAAACGAGATCTGCGTGGGACTTGACCACAGTCACAAGAATGGTCTGTATTTAAAACTTTAGGTACTGAATAAAGGCGAAAGTTTTGTCAGCACTTAGCTGGAAACTGAAATTTTGGCATTAACCCAAATGCGCTGGATCGATCCCACTTTTGAGACTGCGTGCGAAACGATGACTGGACAGTATTCAATGATAGTCCTTGCTCTATTGTATTCTACATACAATTTATGTGACAGACGAAATAACAATAATGCACTGATCTCTGCAGTATAGTCGTATTATCCCACGGATTGTGTCGGCTTACAATGATATCTAAATGCGGGCGTTTTAGTCAATCAATAGTTGTAATGTCTCCTTTGATTCATCAAAGGGGCCTTTTCCTATTAAAATTAAGGATTTATTAATACTGACATATTGCGTGTAATTTTGATACATTCGATTCAGCCATAAGTCGTAAGTGTAAACTTACATTTATTCTTTGTTCAATGAATTAGCGATAACAATGTGTTATGTTATTATCATATCGGACAGATAATATTTACTCAAACCACTTCCATTAGATTTTTCAAAAATATTAAAAGGAGCGCAGACTTTTTTATTATTGTGAAAATAATTTTAATATTTAACTCATGCAAGTCCAGTTTTCAGTGACACATTATATCTACCTACTTGTAATTTATTGCAAATATTTGTCTATAGTCAAAGTATGTCGGTTAGTTTAATACATTTATTACAATACGTTTTATCTTTTAATGATCTTGTTAAATAATTTCGATGACGTCCGAAACAGACTAAAACAGTAGCGGGACCCAAATTCGCATTAGATTTGGTGCCAATTTCTAGGGTTTTTACAGTTTGCTATACCTTGACCGTAATAACTTCCGTTAAATAAATTCTGCTTCGTTTAATTTTCGGGAGAACTAGAATATCAAAGATTATTTCAAGTCTCGAAGATTGTCTTTATTTTGAAGTTACACTGAGGTGGATATTATTTATATGCAGATGAGATCAGTTTGTATGTAAATTGCGTGACGTGGTTTTAGCAATGTGAATAAACACTTAATATATTTAATACATAGGTATATGTTCCATTAAGAAATTATATAAAATTTCTGCACTAAACTGCAACTACATTATTATAGACCATATTGTTATAATCAACGACGTATCCTTAGTAATATGATGTAGTAATTGTAAAATGATAACTTCGGTTTTTACGAGGCAGTTTACTAGTATTTTGGTTTTTGTCAAAAAATAAAACAAAATCACATATACCTCACTTACAGTACCTTTGTTGAAAGGCTAAATTAATATAAATTCACCCAACATTGTTTATTTTCTACTTGATGGGAGACTGTTTTATAATTAAAACGAGTTTTTAGTAAAGCACATACGTAGACAAAATACTGTCTGTAATTTACGCCAGTAGTAGACATTCAAATATAACGGATTAAAACGCAAAACATCGTGCCGTAGTTACAATTTGTAAATAAATTTAACTTATTCATTACGCGTTTTAAACTGTTAAGTGTTTTATTTATTTTTTATTTAATTTAAAAAAAATACTTACAAAATCGTCGTTAGGCCTTTATACCTATTTGTAAAGAAAAGATAATCCACAAACTACATTTTTAATTCCAAACACGTATTCAGCAATGAACTGTAGCATTGCGCTATTCTTGACATCGCCTGTTAACATTCGCGACATACGAGCATCTTTTGTCAATAAAAATGGTTGCTGGTTTATTTGTGTATGCAGGTATTGACTACGGACCTATCCCAGAACACGTGACTGCGGCCAGACGCCGCTAAAATTTGTCACGGATTGCTTCGTGACAATGTTTTAAAATATTATTAATACTTTACTGCACAAAAGATAAAAGATATACAAACTTCCAGGACTTTCCATTTTTTCAATGACGTATTTTTATCTTCACGTCCGCGTTAATTTTTGTATACTTTTTTTGTACTAACGGAATTATTCGAATATTTTTAAGGGACATGGAAAGAATGTATTGTAAGTGTACAGATAGGCTTTGAACTTGGGATATATGCTTTGTCAGTGAGTCGGGGTCGATTGCAATTTGTATTTGTGTTTGAATAAATTGCTAATGAATTTCCAAAATTCTTTGCCGTACTAGTGATATTGTGCCTCTCTAACATTTCCAACATACATTTTTTCCTCAATAAATTACTATTATCATGTAGCGATGCGACTGACCTACCAGTATCCGCATTGCGTTTGGCAAGGCACTCTGTAGCGCCTAACGAAAGTTGTTGGTTTTCTTAATTATATTTTAAAAAATAGTTCATAACTTCGAAATACACATGAGAGCTACAAACCTGGTTTCAACAAACGACAACTAATTGTTTACGAATTATATTTCATAATAGATTTTATTACGTGCTAAGTACGAATCAATATTCTTTTACAAATACCTTATACAAATTTTTGACACGACTAGTATTAAAAAAAGGCTTATCGCGCTCTTGTCCGACTAATTAAAATGCATAGATCTGAAAATGTTACTTCACTACCTGTTGCATAGAAATCTTAAAGACGTAAGCAATTGTATATAGTCCTTTTTTGTCGGCATTGTTGTGCATCGTTCCAGCGATAGTTTTTGTCAAAGGGAGTTGACCTTGCCAGAAGCAGGAGGGAAGGTGAGTTAGTTCTTAGAACGCATGTCGACTTGTTAGACGGGTTTAATATACATTGCTTGGTAATAGCCGCCGTGTACAGTTACGACGATGTAATATTTGCAAATTGTCTCGCCAACTGAATCCGTCCGTCCCCGTTTTCGAGCATCAATATAAACACTGATTTGATATGAACATACCTAATCTTATCTGTTTTATTTTCGAGAATATCCAAGCGCGTATTTTTACTGATAGACTTACACGCATTGACGTACGCTTATTTTATAAAAAAAAAATTTGTGGTTAAAATTTAACTAATAACTGTTAGTTTTACCTGGAATATTTATGTCATTTTTGATTTTAGAAGGTCGGTGTTGATAAATAACAGACGCATAGTAAAAGAAACGTTTTTTGTCCACAAAGAACGGAACTTCTGTTAAATGTTTGCCCGCATGTCTTTTTGCTATTGTGAACTTCCAGGTTATTTTTAGAGAAAGCAAGCATAACCTTTGTTTATAAAAAACGGTTTTTTCATAATCAGAATTGTTTGTAACTGAATCGGCGCCTGCACCATTTGGGTAATATCGCAGTCATGTTTTTTCAATCCTCAAGATAAACATTCTTGACGTTACCACTTGACTTGTTCAAGGGTTAATCATAACTTTTAAAAGAGAAATAGAAAATTGTAGACGATTTTTTACGAAAAAGGTCTGACAAACTAGGCGATTCTTGCCGAAGGTTTTTATCGTAATTGTTTAAAATCGCTCGTTCGGCAGACGATCTTTTTATATTGATTTTAAACTTTCGTTAAAATGTTTTCATTTTAAAGTTTTATTTAATAATAGTTTTAAAATGGATTACATTACTGTCTGTGGTTAGTCACGGCTAATGTTTGGAATGTCCAACGCTTTACTTTTATTACTTTTTTTTGTCATTTTAATTTGATTCGTAGATAAATTTAGAGTTGGGAAAGTCAATTGTTCACACTTGTGTATCAAGATACTTCCTTATTTTGCGGCATTGAACTTTGACGAACGATACGTCATAATATGGTGTAATTATTTTGGGCGCCAAGACTCGAATAACTCAATGAACTCGTGTTTTACACACGGTCTTGTTTTATTGTTTTTGATGGCCATTAATTAATTCGAACACTTGATGGTCGTTATCATTAAAACTTATACTTTTCGGACAGTCTGAAGTGCAGTATTTTTTTCTAAATCATATTGTATTGCTGAAATAAAAGTAAATAGGTTTTTTCGTATACAGCGTTGGTACCTTTCAGTTTATTTTTAGAAATCAAGTGTTACCCTTAAAAACACATGTCTACCAGTAGAAGCCACTTAATAAACCAGATAATGAACAAGCATCTAAAATTGTTTATCTTTATTTCGCGTTCAGCTATTTTGTGTTTATCCAGTTTGGCCGATTCACCTGGCGGCCTGGAATTTATAATGGCTAAGTAGAAATAGCGCAATCGGTTTCATATACACCTGTCTTAACTCGGCTCATTTAATTAACGCTTCCTTCTAGTCAAAATACGTTATCTATTAAATGGAGTCATTCATTTTATCTAGTATTATAATTTAAGATTGTATTATAACCGTTGACGATTACTTCCTTTACGCTAAGCATTAATTTGATAATATTGTTATAATGAATAACAAGGAGCGCAGTTATTACTTTCTATTACTGGTTAAACAATAATAATTATGGATGAATATATTTATGAAAATATTTATTTACTAAACCTTATTTTTTAACGTTTGTGCTTAGAATGTAAATATTTGTTTTACTTTGGTTAAACTGCATTATGCTGATAACGTCTTTTATAACTCTTTATATATTTATTGTGTTTTAACTCAATTCCTCACTGTCATTGTCGTACTATTGGTCAATACTAGATGAGCCCGCGTGTTTGTCGACGTGAAAATTAGGCATAATTCACATAGATTCAAATAAACTGTTTTTGGTGTTATTCGTTATTATACATACGTATATGTACGTGTTTTGAGTTATAATTGGTGTCATCTGGTCTTTAATTTAGAAACCACATAATCTTATTCGCGTTTAACCATCGATATCTTATATTTCTTAGCGAATCGACTATGAAGCTTAATTACCAATTGATATATCTGTTTGAAGAGGTTGTGTTATAAAATAAATATTTTATTTAACAGAGCTAAAAAGGATGTATTGCGTCATTTTGTTTTTTGTTAATTATATTTTTATGGCTTTATTAAAGTCAAAAATCTACTACAGTGAATAATTTAGAGCTTGTCTCAAGTCGAAAAAGGAATAATTTTTCCATTCATCTAATTTAGGAACACGTGTCCAATATATTGGCGTCTCAAATTTCATTATGCCACCATGTCAATGACGTTTTTGTGGGGGCGTTGGCCGAAGACTTTGCATATGTTTCTCGCCCCGCTGCTTCTATACGATCTGTCTCATTAGCTCCCTCCGCGAATGGTTTTGTTTTTATTATGTCTGTTTCTCCTTTGTAGATAGGAGTGTACGCGCAAAGCAATTGTAACGACGGACATAATTCATGTTAGGGAAGAGCAATACAGAGAGTACTCAAATTTGCAAACATATAAACCTAAAAATGAGATTACTTTATATTATATGTACAAGGCGCTTAATATGACAGTGCTCCTTACAATATTACATAATAACACTCTTGTGATTTTAAATTTGTCTCCAGCTTTTAATTTACGGTACACAGTTAAGGATATAATTCAAGAGCTTTAATTTTACAGAAGTGGCCTGTTCTTCGTCTAGCCGAAATGTGTAATTTAAACATTGAAGTTAAATAGGAATCAGATGTTTTCTTCCCCATTGGCTTCTAGCCAGTTGGGCAGTTCGTTTAAACGTAGGTTTCATGAGGCTGTACAAGAGTGTACAGTCATCCAGTGGTCGGGTACAGGAAACGTGAACTTATTGTTTGTTTTGTCTTTTTGTGCCTGGAGCAAGCGTTCAAGCGTCCCTTTAGTGTCATTGTAATGTACATTTCTTTATTTTCCCTGCACTCGTTCTACGAACCACTTATTTGCATGACTTGGTTTGCATTGTTTACTTATATTTACATACACATTGACTTTTATTAGTGTTATTCGCTCTCGGGATAAGGGTTTGGCGACACGTGGTGAATTTAATAATCTGCTTACGTATCACTTAAATAGACGTAACATATCTTTATCTCAGTCATTTTGTAATAAGATGTCGTCGATCAATTGACACTTCGTATCAAAAAGGAAGGTGCAAGTGTGCCAATAAATTGTAATGTACTTGCGGATTATGTCATTCTAATTATACAGACTATATTTCGAGCTACTTAGTTGATTCACACGTTTACATCTGAAAAAATATTCTGGTACCCAAATATGTGATATATTCTTCTTCGTTTGTGTCTGTCTGTTACCTGGTTGTGTCACAAGAGCCGTGTTAGATGAATTTTTACGATTCATGTAATTTTGAATTACGTTGTAGTATCGGCGGCTTCTATAAAAAAAAATTCTATGTAAAAGCGATGCGTGCGAACATTTGTGTACCCTGTCAATGGTGATTGGTAAAAAACACTTCGTTATTGATTCCAACTCACACTTTGTGGGTTTCAATAAAAGTGTACGCTAGAGTAAAATTTACAGCTCGTTAAAAGTTATATGAATACCGGTAAAAAATCTGCTACAACTCGTTCAAAATAGTTTCAGTTTAAAGTGCACTACTCGCGTAAACTACTCTTGGAAATATCTAATAGAATTTTATCAGTTACCACCCGTAAAAGTACCCAACAATTTACACGTAAACCAAACCGATTCTTAGAAGTATGACACAGAATTTCGCGTGCATTTAATTCAATGTTTACTCTGTTATTTAGCGGTGACTCATATTTACTATTTGTTTCACTAACTTTTCATTATTATTGAATCCATATTGTGGTAGTAGCGTCGTTATAGTCATATAGCTTGTATTTTTATAATTTAAACATTTATTGAGAGTTAATTGCGCACTTTTTTTCTAAAATATAGTACTATTGTTTAATTAATTATGTTGCGGTACTTAGTTATTTTATTGTGGTTTTTCAAATATATTATCAACTAGCTGTGCCCGCCGGCGTGGAATAGTGACATTGGGTAGAACTTTTTATTTATTTAGGCTGTTTGTTTATGTATTTTATAAATTTAATAGGACACATGTATAAATACAGTTCATTTCCGTACAAACTTCAGCCCCTAACAACTTTTTTTGGGCATTAAAAAGTCCCTATGTCCTTTCAGGCTCTAGAATATTTGTGTACCAAATTTTAAATCAGTTCAGTAATTTCGGCGTTAAAGCGGGACAGACAGAGTTACTTTCGCATTTACAATATTAGTCTTGATGTTAAGTGGAAAAATGTATGGTGCATGTACCCTCATTCAGATAACGGTGAATCACATTTTAACTTACAGGAAATGCCAACTGGCCGATATGAATTGAAACAAAAGAGTTATTTGACTTTTATTAAATCCAGTAAACCAAGTGTTTCTGCAATGTTTATTACCTAAATATTGAATTAAAGATAATGCGTGACTTTAACATGGCTACGTTGCAGTTAGTTCAAGTTACCAAACACCGTCCACAGATTGAAAAGCTGTTCAAAGTATAATAGTATAGAGCAACAACTCATCTTCATTAGATATTGATTACGACTATTTAATAAAAAGATTATTTACTTAGAAAAATGATGGGATTTTGCTGTGTTTCAAACAAATGTTGCTGGTTTCAATATAATATGCATGATATTATAGGAAGTAAAAACTATTTCGCTATTTAACAGGTTGTTTTTCTTGGATTGTTAGAAGGCCGTATCTGCCTGTCGCGTGGTGATGTCGTACCTATTCTCTAAGTGAATTCCTAACAAATTGCGTAACCACTTTGTCATACTGTGACGCAAACTATTTTACTATAATAATAAAATATTTATTTCCATTAATAGCTAAGGAACAGTTGGTGTTTCTACATGGAAGTATTTTTGGTGGCCTTTGAAGTAACCATAATTTTAACTATAAGCTGTGCTTTAACAAGTATGACACTTTCTGGACTCAAACTTACCAACAATGGTATTATAGTTCACTTCATAGAATAACAGCACGGTTCCTACTATCATACGATACAGGCTGGTCGAAGGGTTCGAATTCAGCATGTCGGTGTCATCAGAAAAATCGATGTAAAATACGGTTTAAATAATTTCTTAATTGACTACGAAAGGGAGACTGAATAAAAACAGTAACAAACTCGATGTAGCAAGAAGTACAAGATTGATCTCCTACAATCTAATGACAATGAGCTACGAAGAACAGCATTTCATATCTTATTCACCTTTCACTATGAAACTTGCGTGAATGCAATTGTTCTTGGCCCAGTTTAAGGCGATATGTAATAATGATGCATTCACATCCTAAATATGCAATCTTTAGACGAAACCATAGATAATATTACGTATAGTAAGTTTGTGACAATTTTTTTAATACCATAGTTCGCCCCAAAATGGCAAACCCCGTTATTATTAGCGTTGGCAGCCGAGCAGACTAATTTCAAACGCAAATATCACTGGGCCATACTAAAGAAGCCTAAATATTCGGTCGGCTCGAAGATTTGGAAAAATTTAATAATATTATATGATATACATAATTTAAAAGCATTGTGCTATTATCGAAAAAATTACTAAATTAGCTGAAGCTATGTATTTTTTATGAGACAATAGAATAATTGGGTTTTGTATTCGTAAAACTTTTTCTGTTAATAATACTATCTTATTATATCCGTCCGTGTTGAAGTCTTTAAATTCTTATCATTGATTCTATGTCGTTAAAATTTCCGTAGTATTAAAAATTCCGATGGTCGTACCACTTAGGCCAGTATCAACTTGTCATGTGTTGAAGGTCGTTTTCGCATATATGCAGAAATTTTACTCCAAAAATACAATTACTGATTGGAAAATTGCCAAAACTGTACATTTATTTACATCGTCTCAAAGACTCAATAAAATCGAGTCTCTTGGATGTTAGACATTAATTTTCTGATTCAGTTAACATGTGCCTATAAATTCGTTTTAAATCATATAAAAAAAAACTTTTAAAGTAGAAATATTTAAATAAAGTATTCATATACAGGCCGCCTAATATATTTTTAAGTGTACACAAATAAGGCAAAAAAGCACAGAATGTCTGGGAAGTAGAGACTATCTGAGCTTCATATTGACGATAAGAAATTAGCATAATTCAATTTCCTCTAAGCATAGGGTCGGAACATTTAAGGGGCGGCTGTTAAAAGTGGGTACCTAGTTGATGTTATTTATGGATTGCCTTACATTCGCCAGGCCATTAGGCGAAGTGATGTCGCTAACCGAACACTGAACAGTAATAACGGGGCTATTGTTAGAATATTGACAGTTCACTAAAGTTATACTAATTTTTCCAGAACTCATAGCCAAATATATAAAATAATTGTCTACTATTTGTTATATTATATATAATATTGATGAATTGGGCTTTTAATGGAAGATAGAAAAAATAGAATACTTCAATGTAACCATATTTTTAGGAAAGGAGTAATGTTAAAATCTTATAAGTTTACAAGTTTTATTTTGTCTTAAAATAAAATCATATTTAAAAATAGTTTTTGATTATCTTCCCGGGATGCAAATCTACTACTTAAAGCTGCACTGGACCCCTTATTTTTTCCCTCTAAAACTGTACCATGTACCCAGAATATCATTTATATTGCTACTATTACAACATTGATGGTTTGTTCTAATTCGAGACAAACAAAAACGTGTTTTCAATAAAAAATATGTGTTGCAGAAGGCAATCTATGAAGGTATAAGTTATTTTTAAAGTTCAGTAGGATTTAGGAATAGTTTCAAGACAAAACCACTGTTTTGTATACACTTATAGGTTTATCGTGTTACATAGAAAAAATAGGTATTTATTTGCCTAAAGTAATACCGTAATATAATCAGATGCGTTCGCGAAATTGAAACTTAGGGAAAGTGAATTAATGGGTGAAAGTCTTCAAAGGATTCACGATTCCGATCGTTTTACGACACTCGCTCTCAATAACACTGGAATCCTTACAGTATTGTCTATATTTACTGAGTATTATGGCTCACAAGACTACTCGACAACGTGGCCCTGGCTGTCCACTTTGGCATCTAGATAGACGCGAACTTCAAAAAGTTTAGGGCATGCATCTTCAGAAACGAAGGTCTCGAAAGCTCCTTCAAGAAAGAGTAGTCGCTCAAGGTTCTAAAAATTGTTTAATATTATCTTGATCTTGTTAGTTTCTGTGTAGTCAAGTGGACAGAAGATAGTAAAGCATCAGTTTAAAGTGGAGTTGTGTTCAAGCGCCATTTATAACCCTTGACTAATAGCCAGCTCTTAACGTCTTTCAGAAGCGACAATACGGTTACTGATACACCTATTTGTAGTTTTATTGCATGATTGGACGTCGTAGTGTTGACTTTAATATGGATTTATAGCTCTTATCCAAGTCACGGAAGGCTATGACGTTAGTACTATCATCGACCTAAGGCGGTCTTTACATACAGCACTTAATCTATTTAGCATTTAATTGGAATAAGTAAACGAAAGATTCCATTACAATTGCTCCTCACCAAGTTGTCCTGTGATTTGTATCGATAATGGAGTCAAATTGAAAATTACACCATCAATTGTTCAATTGATCGCCTCGTAAAACACTAGCTTTGAGCCGTTGTGTTTATGTCGTGTTATATGTCTATTGAATCTCAATTCGTGATCGAAACGGTAATTACTAATTACGCACAATATTGTCGAAGACAACCATCAGTTATATAACAGAACTATCAACCGCGGTGATTAAAAATTCGTTTCTTTATGGTCTATTAAAGTTTATTGTGATATTTTGATAAATCTTATGCTTCATCAATCTTAATGATATCTATCGAATAATTTCAGTCGTTTAAATTATGGAAAGTGTGACCAGTCAGCATTATGCAATCGACAAACCCTCGGAGACCAGTGAGAAGTGTAATGGCGGATGTGGCGCAGTATCAAGTTACGACAATAGTGTCTGGTATTGGAAAAATTGCCGCAATTTAAAATTTGCGTGACGTTCCAAAACAATAAGACATGTTGTAACTTTGATTACTGGGTGCCTTTGCTGTCATAATTATAACCTTACATGTTGCACTGAGTAATTTATGTACAAGCTTTGTAATTGGGAGGGTGATCTAAATCCGTGCCCCTAACTGCAACTTAATGGCGTTTTACCTGTATTCATAGCCAATACATCTGGCACTTATCCTATGCCTTTTTGCAACTGAGCCAAGTAGGTTTTCAATTTTAATAATAGTATTATATGCCTTAAGCGATCTTTTTAAATTCTCGATCTACATTGCTTCAGTGACAAAATTATGCTTATTTTAAGAGAACCATTTCTAATCGCAGCACTTCAGTTTACGGGCTCGATTAATATGCCTATAAATATTATTTTAACGTAAACAACTTAAGATTTTTATACATATAAACTTACATTAGCTGACAAAAATAAAAATCACTAAGTGCATGGTTGAATCACTGCAGTCTGTTTAATATTATGTCTAGACGCGAACCGTAGTCCTAGCGTTTGACCAAAATCTACGGATAACGTCAGTAGCGAAATTGACATGTCTCAATTTTCCTTGTGGGTGACACTTTTATTTAAGTTGGCATTTTCATAACAAGTCAACATCTGCAGCTAAAATAATAATCTTCCAACAATTTTACATAAATAGTCTAGCTCAAATGTGAACAAGTTTAGTTTTTTTGGGAAAATGGAAAAAGTATTTTTTTTAAGTTGCGTATACTTAACATCATTTCGATAGAATATTTTGACTGTGTAAGTATAATCGTCAGTGCAATCTAACTCAGTGTATTCGAGTTTGTACGCGATTGGTGAGATATTTTATTATACCTTTTTTTTAAACAAACACCTTAAATTAAACTCTTTAAAATACTATTTTCTTAATAGATACATTTTCTTGTAGATTTCTTATGTACGAGTAAAAATCCCAACTTAATTAGAAATTGACGACTTACGAGTTTCCGATTTCAGACAAAAACCTAGAACTTTCCCAGTATTATGGTTAAGTTAATTTAATTTAATAAATCATTATATCACTGAAACACACTGAAAGAAGTAGTTTTTCTTTATTTCATGCTATGCAAAACTACGCAAATATGAATGCCAAACTAAGGAAGCTAAACACTACCCACCTAAATTGTTATCTATGTTTGTCTACATCGCTAGTATATTAAACATAAGAAAATATTATTATTCTATCGTCTAGACAAGGAAGACCAGTGGCATGTCCCTCGGGGGAATAGGTTGCCGACCGCAAATTATGTTGGAACGCCGTCAGACCGTATCGCAGCAAGATTCGAGACTTACTATACTTTGTTTAATGTAGGATTATACGTTTAATCATTCACAGCTATTAGGTGTAGATTTCTGGGAAAAAGGTATACATAACCCGAATGAATAAAAATAAAATAAAATATTAGAATAATGTTATTTTTATTTATTTACAGAATAATAGTAATTAATTATTTCCCGGGTAACATTTATTGTTTCCCGGGGACAGAACCTCGACCTCTTCGGTTAACGCAATGTTAGCCAACGCGTTTAACCAATGAGCTACAGAGGCGTTCATTTATAATATCGCAGAGGAGTATATTTGTCTTGTATAATTCGTACCGTTAATTCATACGTGCCTATAATATTTACTGTACCTTTATTATTGTGTTTACGCTTAAGGAAAATATTTGGAATACTGTAATACATCGGTTATTGAATCAATTCACTACTACCATACAACGAGTAAATACTACCACGGTCTAATTGTGAATTGCTAAAACTATCCTATATTAGACAAATCATAGTGGCTGGTTAGCTAGACACACTCAACTAAATCATACGTATTACGCATATAGCTCAAACCGTCGTATCGGCTGCGTTAATAGAAATGCGCCAAACATAATAAAATACAATTAATTGTAACTTACTAACGTTAAACGATAGTTTTGTCACTTATATGACAAAAAGTATTCAGAAGTTGGCAACATTTCGATATCACCCCTAGTTATCTATGTCAGATTTGTCTGCGGTAAAGCGGCTGCGGCAGTGTTCATAATTATTTTCATCTGGGCTTGGTTCTGTTCAGGCTACTGAATACGATATTTTCTTTGTAGCTTGGCCCATTGTGCTCACTGACATTCAGCTGGAAAACTGTTCGTCCTAGATTTTTAGCTTTTGTTGCAATAAATCATTTGAAGAGTTGTATTTTCTTTTTTTACATGATTTACACTGGATTTGTTACAGAGGGATCGGCTTATTTTATCCATCATTATAATTAAGCAACACTTAACTAATTATTATGACTATACCTATCTATACTTATCACGAGAGGGTTGAAAGTTACGTAATTTGTCTGAACGTTGTCTCTCTTTTTACAGCAACTCAAAGATGAACTCGGCGAAGTCGTGGCCGAGCTGGAAGCTCTGGACGGACAAGAGGAGTGCAAACAGAATAGCAAGGCCAAACAGATGAGCATAGGGCGAAAGAAGTTCAACATGGATCCTAAAAAAGGTAACTAGTGGGCACTGCTGCAGTACAATTATGGTTTCCTCTTAATCGAAAGGTATTTTTGAAATATGGAATAGCCGCCTTAAGACACAGGCGGGTTCAAAACTGAGACCAACAGCATACGACCCATGTCACCGTCTATTGTCATCAATATACTAATTCCTTTTGTAATTGTTTAAATTATAAAACATAATATGTTAAGTTCCAGTGCATTATCATCACGTAAATGAAAATGTATTAAATTATACCGTAAAGTATAGATTATTTTGTGCGTGTTTTTTTTGCAAACCAATAATTATGTTAGTAATTCGGTTCACTTGTGTAATAAGGACAAAATTACATAAAATATGAATATTAAGTAATTAGCTTTGAATCCTATTTACATACGTGATACAGTTGTTGTACGCAATATTACGTAAGAAGTAATTTTATTCAAATGCACGTTTTAGAAACTGATAAGTAGGTTCTCATACAGGTTCGGTTTCCTTAATTATGAGGAGAGATCGATATTTGGTTTAAACCAAGGTAGAGAAATAAGATTTTTTTAAATATAATAATTTCTAAAGTTATAAAAATTTCTCTAAATAGAACGCGAAATGCATTCGTAATTACGTTATTCCTTTGCATGGGGAAAGCTTTTGTTTAAGCTGAATTTTTAAACTTTCCCGGGATAATTCATGCTCTTCGTAATACTAGGCGACTCGTTTTTCAATTGAGAATAGTGGCTCTGAGTGATTGAAGGCAATTGTCATTTAGATAGCATGGGAATTATTTATTGAGATATTAAAGACTGTGTCAGCATTTGCAGTATGACAGGTGCTGTTTTCCCACGGCTTGTCTTGCGAAACCGCATTGTTGACATACGCGAGAATCCGCCCGTGTGTGCATTTTTACACTCATCCACTTCCATATCAGCGATGATTTATGAAATGCGCGGCTTAATAAACCAATTTACAAAATCAAACAATCGACACACAAGGGAAACGGAAAATGGTTTAAGGCGAAATGTCACGTTTGGTATATTTGTATAGTCGAGGCCCAAATCGGGGGATTTTTGTAACGTCAATTATACGAAAGAAGGAATTTACTAAGAATTATAACATTGTTGCAGTTCTCGTTTCGTGGTACTTAAAATAGTTTTGAAAATTCTTGTTTTTAAAGCTCGAAAAAGATTTTGGAACTAATCAATGGATGGTAGTTAGATTTGTTATCGGTATTTTGTAACATAGCTAACCTACTTTTATATAAGTTGTTTATGACTTGTGGAAATTACAGTGTCTTATAAAAGATTTTAATTGTGTGCAAAAATAAATTACTGCGCAATTTAATGTCGCCGTGGTCACATTTATCATAATTTATATGATCAAGGCTAATAAAATCACTGCGTACTCGGAATATGCAAGTCGGTTGCGCCGATCTATGTAGAATCGTTGCTCGTTAACAAGCGCGCTTATTCTTTGTCTATCCGTCCAGCGATGTCCTTTTTCTGACGATGGCAATTTATCATCTGGCTATCTTCAATTTTTCATGCTCCAAGATTGTACATAGAGTGTAAAAAGATTGAGTTTATTTTTAGACTCTATAGATTAGGTTGACATTTACATGATGGAAAATACACTCGTCTCTTATATCGGGGAATAAATGAGGCGCAACCTCAGGCTGAATAGATGGATTTTATTGAGTAACTTCAGACATTGATATTCTTGGAATGTGAAAGCCTACGTTACCCTCTCAGTGGGTGTTGGGTGAATGTCTGTGACGTCAAGGGTGGGCAATAGGGCATGACGCTCGTGACGACAGCAAATAGAATTTAGATCCTGCTTGTTGAAAACTCTACAATTTGATTCGTTCGAAATTAGAAAAACGGCAAAAAGACGACAACTTTTGTTTAAACAAATATAATGTATTAGTATAATATATAAGTAAAATAACTATATGCAAGTGAGTGGGTGTATTTGGCGTAAAGAAAGGACTAACAAACCTTTATAATAAGTAAGGATCTTTTGGAAATATGGCATGGCATTTGTAAAATAGCAAGTCTTTATCATGTTACACCTACAACCACAATATCTCTTAATAAAGCATTTCAGAGCATTTCTTAAAAAAAATCAGGTTTAATTTAAATGCAATTCGAGAAAAAACATTTAAGGTCTGTGAAGTTATTTGAATTCCTATCCAGTTTTCAATTACGGCGAAAAGCCTACCCGTACAGCAGCAGAGCTTTGACGAAGTTATCGTGCCTTTCGGACGGCTGCATTACTCAAATGTATTTTTTGAACAGAATGGCTTGTTTATCTAGGATTTTTAATCTTCTAATGCATATAAGTATAACATTTTAAATTTGCTATATAAAATTGTATATCGATATATTTATTCTCCTCAAGAATAAACCGGAGTTGTGTTTTGTTTATCCTTTACTTACGTTCTAATTAAGATACAATTAGCTTTTTTCTATTTCTATCCGTTTCGACATTTATTTAAGTACGTAGTGTGTAGAATTCTTCTTACAGACCCAAAGTCTCATTTATTTAGTTATACGTCTGTAGTTTACGCGAGTAGTACACATTTAAATAAAACACTTTAACGGTTTAAAATGCGATATATATTAGTTAAACTTATTTGGAAACTATTTTTAACTACAGCCCGACGTTTCGGATGCTTTGCAGCAGTCGTGGTCACGGGGAGACTAAAGATGGAGGATGTCTCTGACGTCAAAGTAAAAACTGCTACGCTAGCGAAACGTGGGGCCGTATTTAAAAAATTGTTTCCAAATGAGTTTAACTAATACATATCGCGTTTTAAACCGTTAAAGATTTTCATTTCGATATTTACCGTAATTTTTTATGAACTTACATGATTATACAAATGTGATACGTACTCAAACGTAAAATCCCGCAAACAGCGCCATTAAAAACTCCACAGTATTAATACAAGGGTGCGCTTGTTACAGGTATAGAGTATTTATACGAGAACGGATTACTACAAAGGACACCGGAGGACGTAGCGCAATTTCTACACAAAGGCGAGGGCCTGAGCAAAACCGCGATAGGCGATTACCTGGGCGAGCGCTCCGAGTTCAATGAGGCGGTACTAAGGGCATTCGTCGAACTCCACGACTTCACAGACTTGATACTAGTTCAGGCGTTAAGGTTAATCCCTTTTTATTTACTGTCTCTCAACTTGTACCAATATTTATTCTGGTAAGAGGATTCTGTGACCAGGATGTGTATCGTGGATCGCTTACGTATGAAAGAAGGAAAATATATCGGCCCCAAATCCATGTTACATCTTTCAAGATCAATCACTACAGGATTGAAATACTGTCTGTAGTTTAAATAAAACCCTCTAATGGTTTAAAACGCGATATATTAGTTAAACTTATTTCAAAATGATTTTTAACTTCGGCCCGACGTTTCGGATGCTTTGCAGCAGCCGTGGTCACGGAGAGACAGTTTCTCCGTGATGTAAGCGTATACGTGAGTAGTATAGACAGTACTGTCTGTAGTTTACTCGAGTAGTACACATTTAAATAAAACGTTTTGGATGCTTTGCAGTCGGGCCGTAGTAACAATAATTTCAACATAAATTTAACTAATATATATCGCGTTTTCTGTTGGGCAGACAATAAGGTTCCGATAGAGTGCTTGCCTAAAAATAATATCGATCATTACAACAGACAATAAAATATGTCTGCCCCATGCCTCCATAGGGAAACGCGATTTCACTTCAACTCTTTCGTAGTTATCCTACAATCGGATGAATCTTGAGTTTTTCATTAGCAGTTTGACAGGTTGTTTGCTGCTTCTTAGGAATAAAGAAAGTAACTTTATTTCTATTTATGTCACAAGTGAGCGATCGTGTTTACAATATAAAATCGGCTTTCTTTATAGAAAGTCGCAATGTAATCAGCAAACTACTTTACGCATTTCCCGCTTGCCAGCGTAATATGACCTTAAAAGGAAAATCCTGTTTACCCTAATTGGGACGTGGGGTAGACACATTTGTATGTCCGTTTCCTTAATCGATGTAGTCTACTAAGCAGGTGATCAGACATCTATGGTGATACATCATCATGTTTTTCTATGATTAGAACCCAGGACAAACAAGTTAAGTCGCCCATAAAGTAGTGTCAAGTCTTGAAGATGGCACAGAAGATTATACGATCAATAGGATTTATAAAGCGCTTTAAACTTCTCTTAAGAAAATACTATCTGTAGTTAACTATGTTTTGCCGCAGCCGTGGTCACGTCTCCCCACGATCATGAACTGCTGCAAAGCATCCGAAACGTCAGGCCGTAGTTAAAATAATTTCTAAATGAGCAAATTCTGTTTCAGGCAATTCTTATGGAGTTTCCGTCTCCCTGGCGAGGCGCAAAAGATAGATCGCATGATGGAGAGCTTCGCGCAGCGCTATTGCCAACTGAACCCCGACATCTTTACGAATGCGGATACGTGCTACGTGCTCAGTTTCGCCATAATTATGCTGAATACGTCGCTACATAACCCCAGCGTGAAGGACAAGCCGTCGCCGGAGCAGTTCGTCGCGATGAACCGGGGTATCAACAATGGTGGCGATCTACCTCAGGAGTTGCTCCTGGTAAGTTTTCTTTATGATAGAGGAGGACAGACATGGCATGTTCGAAACAAGACGCGCTGTCGAACTATTTTGGCTTAGGATATAAACGCGATTTTTTCATCTGTGGACGGTGGTTCATGACCCGGAATTTCTGTATTCCTACCATCCATTTAATATTCAGATTTCCAAAATTAGAAACATGTAGAGCCTGGTGGGGATCGAACCCACGACTCCGTTGATCGTTAGCCAAACATTGCTACCATTAGACCAACGAGCCCGTCAGACTCAAAAGATAACTATTCTAGTGTGATCCTTCTAATACTACATCCGATCAATAGGATTCAAAATCGATTTGTCGAATTGAACTACCGCTACTATTGATTACAATGCCGTCATGTGTAATAAATGTGAAAAATGTTAATATTTTCAAACCATTGTACTATTGTATAGTAGTGCTTATAATATGCTAAAATGCTGAAGTCAGATCAGATTAGGACGCAAGATGTAGGAGAAGATTGGGTTTCACTTTTAAATTCTCACGTATTGATAGACAAATTTGAATTTAAACTATTTTCCTGTGTAAAAACCATATATATATTAACCTTGAGGAAGTCAAAATTCACTTTACGTTTCACAAGGTTCTCTTTAAATGTATGCACCATTAACAAGCTAATTTTATAGGATGTATGATAGTGTGATCTAACCTTCGGTTTGTTGTTGTATTAAAACGTAAACAGCTTGTAATTTATATGGAATTATAAAATTCGAGAAAATTTACTCAAGTCTATCTAGCTTGTTTGATTTAAAAAAGTATTAACCTTGAAGATAGATTAAAAATCGATTGTAAGTAAAAAAAATATGACGTGTAAGGCACGGTTGCTCAATTGGCTAGAACAAATCCACGGAATGTTTTTTCCAGTTCAAGTCCTGCCCGTGTCGTAATTTTTTTTCAATTTTGTAATATCTTAATATTCATTTAGGTATTATTTTACCACGCCCTTGTATTGTCGATTATATGTCAGAGTGCCCTAAATTCTATTTATCCACTGCTCTGTATTCAATTCAAACTCCAGACATACGACTTCAACTTGTTTTCCATAATAACGTTGGATATGACGTCGGCTGTCAGTAATATTCCCGCGTTAAGGAAAAAGGTCCGTTGTAATATCAATTTAGCGTTGTTTTATATGATATGTACCAAATGTTTTATGTGCTACCAAATTATATATATTCTATACTACACGTGTCAGCGACTTCGTCCGCGTAGAATAGTCGTAGCGTCGTCGTTAACAGCTTTACAAAAACAAATTTGGATCGCCGTTGTTCTTGCAAGTTAATATTAAACGATAGGCATATAGTATCGCGAACATTTTTTTAGATCATTTCAAAAAGCTAGATTATAGTATTATAATCTTTGGAGCTTATAATACTATACATGAAGTTTCCAAATTTCCACAATTGCATATTATGCCTAGTTTCCAGTTAGTTGAATTAAATACACTATATCTACTCAACATCATACTTCTACTCATGTATCGTATCTTGAACTAAACGAAACAAACTTCAGAACTAGTCCAGTTTGTTACCCTTGCATGTACACGACAAATGTAGGCTACGTAATTATTAATTCTAACTCGTTTATAATATTAGCCTACTTTATTTCTAACAGCATTATAACACCATTGTGCTAAACATTTCTTTTGTGTTAACCACTTACACACAACGTAATTACAAGTTAAATAAAACATTATTAAGCTTTGTTTAAAATATGTCATTTGGTTGGCTTATCTTATTTATTAATAATTAGACTTAAACAAAATCGCTTTTGTTAGCAAACCCATGTGTCATTTATCTATGAATTTGAGTAAATTGCAATTAAGCAAGTTAAATTAAAAATACTATAAAATAAACGAAATATTAAATTGTGCAAAATATTTTGACCAATTACATTTGCGGTAATTTTATTCATCTTGGATGATTCATAATAATAAAAGGCCATTGAATAAATGTTTTCGCATGTCATGTGACCCGTTCTCAAAGTGACATGCTTCGTATCAAGGATTAAGGATAATGTGCCTTTACCTCATACGCTCGAGTAGAAAACATCTCGGATCAATTAGCTGGGTAATTTTCTTTTTGCAGCGTGCGCATGACATCACGCTGCCGACGTGAAAAATTAATACGAACTTTGAACTCTAATGTAATTTAGTCACGGCTGTATTATGTTTTGCGCAACGATGAAATAATATTGTAATTTATCATTAACGGATTACCTCGCTGGAATATTTATCTACTTTTTCATGTACGAGGTTAGTCAGTTGAGACATATTTAAACATAGTCAATAGTGTGAAACCTCATTACGTGTCATTGATCAATTTTAACAATAAAAATTATAAATATGTGTAAGGGATTCGAATTTCAAACTTTTCGCGATTACTAAATCGAATGCCCAGTTAATAAGCCGATTAAATACATGACTGCAATGGAGTCACAAGGGCAACCATTCGATACATAAATTAAAATGGATTTTATATGTTCCTTGATGCAGGTCCTGCCAGTGTTGTAATTTGTTTTTAATATAAAATCGATAATCAACTTATGTATCGCTATCAGCAATAACATGTGATAAATACTAATAATATAAGCTTTCAAACATACGATACATAGTTAATGATAATTTCTGCGTCGTATATAGTGATACGGCCCAACCTACTTTACCAATAACAATTCTAACCTCGTGACGTAAATGACAAACAATAAAGCAAATAAATGATATTTGATGTCAATATAATGGCCCCTTATCACCGCTAAAAGGAATGCTGATAAGTCTCCATAGTTGCATTTGATGGACCGGTTGTGACAGACGCGATATACCAATAATATAATATTGTTTTGCTGTTTTGTGGCAATTCCCTTTTCTGCAAGTTGCAGTGACTAAACAACAGAGTTTTAGTGTCAAAAATTACACAGGTTTGCTTTTTTGTGTACAGGTACAGAATTATAACACGTTGACCGATTAAAAATATTTACATTGTTATCTTTTATCTGTCTTACGTATAAAGGCTTATCAGTCGCCTGACTTGCCATTTTTGGCAGGCTGATTGGCTTAGTGCCAGCAATGTATTTCCAACCGGCAAAACTAAAAAAACGATCGTGTATTCGATTGCTATAGGCTCCAACGTGTTTGTAAAGAAGTTTCATACTATTTTTATTTTACACATGTTTGACACAAAATCTAAAATAAAATTTGGATGGGAAACGTTTAGTAGGAAAATCGAAATTTAACATTTCATCAAATAAACCCCAAGCGTATTTGACCTCCTCTGCTTAAAAATGTATAAAACAAACAAAAAATCTTGCTCCACAGTAGATTTTATATCTAGTTATTGATTTAAATTATTGTTCTTTTTCAGTCCTTATACGAGTCTATAAAGACGGAGCCTTTCAAGATCCCTGAAGACGACGGCAATGATCTCATGCATACCTTCTTCAACCCCGACAAGGAGGGATGGCTCTGGAAGCAGGGCGGAAGGTAAATATGTTTATGTGATATCAAATTTAGAAAAATGATGTCGTAATGTATATCTATAATTTATACCGATACAACGACTTTTTATATATAATTCAAAGCTGACATAGTGCAACTTCGATGTAAATATTATTATTTCGCATAGCTGAGGAGTCTTACTTTGTATTTCGGATACTTGAGTTCTATCTATTTCATACTTTGAGAAACTAAGTGAAAAACAAATGTGTCTGTCACAGGGTGATTGAGTAAGTATTGTCTCTAATCTACGCGGGTAGTACACATTTAAATCAAACACTTTTAGCGGTTTAAAACGCAAAATATATTAGTGGGTGAACTGTAGTTCGAAGAATAGAAATAAAATTTAAATAAGTTAACAAATATATTTCGCGTTTTAAAACCCGTTAAAAAGTGTTTTATTTAAATGTCACAAGGTTGTAAAAGAAATGAAAAGGTACGACGCATCTCTTATGTTAGTCGATGACGCAATATGTGAGATCCTTTTTTTGTCGTTTTAGCTGACAAATGAACTTTGGTTAAGACGATATGTCATTTAAATCGTATTGTTATTAGGTATTGTTTTCTTAACATCTTAAATTTGTACTTATTTTGTACTTCGACACTTCAATAACAAGTGTCGAAGTAGAAAATATATATACAATTTATTTGAGATTAAAAATCACGAATGTTGTCATTTACTCACACTTACTAGTATAATGTATTTTTCAGGTATAAGTCGTGGAAGAGACGATGGTTCATATTGAACGACAACTGCCTATATTACTTCGAGTACACAACGGATAAGGAACCACGAGGCATCATTCCGTTAGAAAACATATCTGTAAGTGGAGAATACTTTTTTACTGTGGTATAAATGAAGATGTACACCCAAAGTTTCTGACTTACGTACAGAATGGCCTAGAAATAGAAGTAAAATAACATTGTTCGTGTAGGTGACAGGAAGTTGAAAAGTGTTGAATACCTACCTAATATTATAGTATGCCTATAGGAGCATATTCTGACTTCTTTGAATGGTAATTATTCAAATTGTCTTATATAAAACTAGCTGTTTCAGGGACTTCGTCCGCTAAGAATATTAATTTTGGGCATCCAAATTCGTTTTTGGTAACACCACCATCGTCGATCGACCGTCGTTCTTGCAAGTTAATCTTAAAAGATAGACATATAGCGTCCCGGTCTTTTTTTAGATGAATAATTCTTTCATACATATTTATGAGGTATCTTGAACCGTTTTTCGTCGTGAATAATTTTTCCAATTTTATTTTACATTTCTCGCTGTGTATTAGTCACAGGGCGATTGTTTATACCCAAATGTTTATACCAACACAAAAATATATTTTTTTCAATTCTTACCGGTAATTCCTGAGATTAGCGCGTTCAAACAAACAAACTCTTCATTTCAAACTACACAACTAATTTTATGCTTTACAAAGATGTTTTATTGCTTTGGTGATTGCTGGTGGCCACTAAAAACTTTACCCTCCCTAAGATTCTCAAATACTTAAACGATCCTAAACTCCATTAGTCTATTTAATATTTTTTGGCACAGTTGCGTAACATGTGTGGTCTTTTCCAACAGTTGTTAGACCCATGCAATGTGAAATAGTACTTATAGTTTTATATCCAAACTGTTTATTTAATATGTGTGCCTGGCTCATAAAATAAACGTGCGATTTATTAGCTAACTGATTAGCGGCTCGAGTAATATTTTGTTCAAATAGATGTTCTTCACGTGGTACAGTCAAGGTTGGAATTCATAATGTTCTGTCCGCGTAAAACAAGGCTTAAACGCTTGTAAATAGTCGAAATACAGAGTTTTTGACGGCTCGCTGGTCTAATGGTAGCAATGTAGTGCTAATAATAAATGGATCGTGGCTTCAATCCCTAAAATATAAAATCATAACATGTTACGATTAATTTATATTTTTTCTGAAACATGTTGGACTTTGTCGGGTAATCTGGATATTTCAGGGTTCAGTTTGTGCATTTCCGAATATCCAAAGCCAGAATAGGTCGACACGTTGTTACACGGCCGGGGTATTTTACTTCAAGTGACCCAAATGCTTGTCTGTCCTCCTCTATCATTAAAATACTATCAATTTGATGAAACTTAAATAAAACTCGATGTTTGCAATTTGCATACGATGTGCTTTGTCTATAGTAGTAAAAAAATAATCCAACCCTAAAACCTCTCTTAATGATGCAAAGTCACATTATCCACATTTATGTATCGATCATCTGGTCTAGTTACGTCCAATGTCCCCACAATTAGTCGCCCCATAACCGGTGTAATTATCATCGTGTCTAAATGGGCGTATGACACACCGATAAGATCTCGCATGCCACCATCGTAAAACAAGATAACACGTTTCGTCTCTACAATTTGTGCAGTAAAGATCGAATTTCTATGTCATAAACGACCATCAAATTAGTTCACGACAATTTGTGCGCAAGATTTCTATGTACGCGTTAGTTACGCTTTCCGAGAAATTGTAGATAATTGTTATTATACTACAGATAATATATTGTACTTGTATGGAAAAAATCGTTGTCTAAGTTTATTAGTATTTTGTGCCATTTTGTGTTGCTTATAGAAATTTTAAATTAATATAACAAAAAGGATGGGAAGGAAAGGAAATTTTTCATTAATTCTTCTTTATTTATACTTTTGATTAGGTTACTAGTGACATATATGCGTAGTTAAATTCTGTCAAAGGGGATTAAATCTACGTCTTAAGAATGCACTAAAAAAAATTTTATTTTTCAGGTCCGTCCAGCAAGTGATCGTCAGCGGCCGCACTGCTTAGAGTTATACGCGAGCGGCGGAGCGGACTTAATCAAAGCGTGCAAGACAGACTCTGAAGGAAAAGTTGTTGAGGGAAAACATACTGTTTATAGGTTGGTTTTAAATTCAATTTCTAAATACGTTTTGTAACAAAGCACACTTGTAGTGTTCTGTTTCTTAGTGTTATGGATCGTAAAATTTAGCTTTTACACAATAAGTTCAGAAAAAATTAATTAAATGGGAAGTATTCAGGATCAATTACGTAAATATATTTTTCCCCAAACATGCTTGTAAATTTGAGCATTTTTTTAACCATCTTCGAGATAAATCAAACTGGTCGAGCAACGGCCGCTAATAGTTGTATAAATACTAAACAAGACAGATGCGTATAATCTGTATTTATTTGGCCGTCATAAATTAAAAAGAATTTCGTGTAATTAAAAATATAACGATCTACTCCGAAACATGGCAAACAAAGAACTGAAAAAAGAAAAAAAAGATTTAATTTAAATTACGAACTGGCTGTCTTTTTTGCGCAATTTCTTAGAACAGAAGAAAAATCGAATTTGAAATTCGAACTCATTTTTAATAATTTCTTACGTTTTTTGTTTAAACTTTTCTAATTCCGCCTAAAGGAAAGAGTTTTGTGAGACTCTCTATTAATTCTCGTATAATAATGTTACAGAATGTCAGCATCAACAGCAGAGGAACGCGACGAATGGATCGAGTGTTTGCGTCGCTCCATAAGTCATAACCCGTTCTACGACATGTTAGCGCAGAGGAAGAAGAAAGCGCAGCACAGTGTACACTCTGCGCATTAGCACAATACACAAGTGTAGACTCTATTTACGTAGATGGAAATTATCAGCTATGATCAAAAGCGGATCTGCGGACAGTATTGTAGGAGATTCTTTAAGGCAGTGTTTCAGTATGGTCTACTTGTATACTGTAAGCTCGATATAACGGCACTCAAGAAAATAATGTTAAATTATAGAACATATAAATAGTAACTCTCCAAACAATTCTTTATAATGTTAGTCCAAATAACGATAGATAAAAATGTCTTTTGTCATTCTATATAATATATTATATGAAAAACAAGTTAAAACAACCGAAGTCAAGTGATTTCGAATCTATAAGAAACGCATTATTATCGTTGTATTGCGTGTTGTTATATGGAGAATACAGTTTTATTAAAAATCCCTTTTGGAGCACAGCGCTTCCTGTTTTACAAGATAAGAATAAAACAGGATAAATTATTTTTACCCGGAATCTTTTTTTTATATTGGAATATTAAATAATTTTGGTTCGGAATAACATTTGCAAAGTAAGGATTTTTTCGCTTTCAGCTCCTTTCGGTCTAAGATTATTTTTACAACTTGATGTTTTATCTCATTTATGTCAACGTCTTGTGATTATATTGTTATTTGTAGATTTATTTCTAATGATTTTAAGATTAACCATGAAAATTAAGTAAGTTTTCTTATTGTGTAATCGTAGTCGTCCACATGAAGTTTTGATATGAAATGTATTATTATTGTAATTATATTATTGGATGGTCGAAAGTTATAATAAGGCCGTCTTGCGTTCGCTTAGTCAACTGTATTGAGATGCCTAAATAATATGGCCTTGGAGAAATAAAATATGTTCCATGTACCACCTAACGTATAAATTGTGTTATCCGTAAATTACGTCACAAACATCCGAAAAGGGCGAACTGTTTTATGGTTGGGATATGTCACCTTCCACCAAGTGAACCATTTGCTTGTGAACCAACTGTCATATGATAGTGGGCATAACAAGGGTCCTAAGTCTGTGATCATCCATCTATTTGGTATGACGTCACATTTTGCAAATATCTATTTAGATTCTATAGTATCTATAAAATATACTTTTTCGTGAATAATTATTATTGAAATGTGATTATGCGAAATTATGAAAGGATGTCACCCCTTCCCTCCTCCCTTTACCGATGATGTTGTGACGTAATTTATCGATTTCACGTATTCAACATTAGTATTTATCCTGGATTTGGAAAGTTGTGTATATTAAATTACAACATTTAAGCGTTGTAAATATTGAAGCAAGACTGAATGCGTACATTTATGTTCTTATTATAAAACTGGAAAGTAATAGTACAAGTAGGTTTAAGGTTAACTTGAAACGTAGTACGGTTAAATAAAACAACTTTAATATTTTAAACATAACGTACTGTTGTTGAAACATATCTTAACTATTAATACAAATCGTTTAAACTGTTAAAGTTGTTTAATATTTTGGATTGTTAATTGCAAAATTGCTTCTTTTTTACTCCTAAAACACTTGGAAGCAAAAATTGAGCGGAATATCCAAATATATCTATCTCCCTTTCTTTCTTTAGGTGTATCAACTTTTCAATCTTTATTTAACTTTCTCTTTATTCTAGTTAAAAACCTTTTTTAGCACTGTTCTCGTATGTCCATAGACTCGGTAAGTTAGTGTGCAATTTTTTCCAGTTTTATGTACAGAATAGGATTTATTGAAGTGTAATTAAAATTTTGGTGGGATAGTAAATATCTATGCAACGATCATGGAAACAATTTTACGTTTGAACACGACAATAACCGTTTTCTGTAATACTGCCAACATGGCCTAATGTGTATATTTTGTAAGAGATTGATAATATAATAGCTTAATTTTAAATAGCCTAGTATAATTCGTACACTCAAGTTTTCATTTGCGGAAATATTCAAACAGTATGTTGAATTATGGCATGTAATGACGTCATCTTTGACGTCTGTGAGTAATCTAGCACTCTCCAGGACTTAGTGGTATCTGGATATGACGTTTCGGTTTAGCGGGGTTGCCTAATGTGTATAATACAAGCGCCACGTAATAAAATCAAGTTCTTGAAGATTTCTCACAGAAGAGCAAACCGCTTCGTTACGTAACGCGTTACGGCATCAGGCTGTCCTATTATGTGTTGAGACTTCTGTTAGCTACATATTCATTAACTAGTACCAAAGCTATGATAGCATACATGCAACAGTATTTCAATAGCACCACTCGATAAGAGTTTTTACCGAAGAAATAATAAATACCTTTATAATATCATTTCCTTCTTGTAGGACTAACAGGGTATGCGGTTTCTTAGATGATATAAGTAGGTAATATATTCCACAGTTTTGATCATACCAACACTCTTATCAATTTAACACCCAAAAGAACGTATAGACTAGAGGAGACAGTTTAATTGTGTGAGTTTTACGATGTATATAAAACCTTCACGGTCGTGCTTGTAGTTAAATTGAAATGGCAATTTCCAATAATCGATTCAGTTTCTCCTGTATAAGTGCCCATAACAGAGGTATGTAACTGCTTCTTTTATTATTTCCACATTCAGTCTTTAAACACAATAGAAATATGCTTTTAATTTACGCCGTGGAAAATTACTAAGTCGATAAATATCTATTTTAATCGCGATAATTTTACGACAACATTTATGAACAGTTATTGTTTATGTGCAGTTTTGTACTATATATGCACATTTACAAAGCGAGGTATTCTTGTTTCAACAGAGCCTTGATAATCCGGACATCTGTTGCATACTTTGTTCGGATCTTCGGGGTAATTTTTCGAAGGGATTCTGCAGGAATATAACTACTGTATTTGAAATGCGTACCTTTTATACCTAAAAAAAAAATATGTGTCCCTTTTTTTTTTTAACGAACAGTATTGATATCGTGTGCCAATATAGCTTACATCATAAATTAAAACATACGTATCGTAATTTCAGAGATTAGGAGAATCATACAAAGACAATTATTTTAACTCTTCTTCTTTTGCTGTCTACACAATTTTTAATAGCGTATTTTTTACTATAAATTACCGCAATACATGATTTTTTTAAAGAGAAATAAAATGTCGTTAAGATTAACCCAGGTTCGGTTCATCGAGGCTCTGTAATACTTGTCTTTACTGGGAAAATCAAGTTGTATATTTCGCCGATGTTTAATGTATGAATGTAGTATGTAAATATTGTTTGTTATTGGATTCTACACATATTTTCGCTGCGTTTTTAATACGCAATTACTATTGCATAATTTATTCAATTATTTAATGTTTATGTATATTATTGTTAAACAACATTTATGTGTATCGCTGTTTATATGCTCGTACTAATAAGTATCTCTTGGAATTAGTCACCGAGAGGTATCTAATGGAATATCCATGTGAAATTATCTTGAATTATAAACATTCCACTATTTAAGCGATGTCGGTAGTTAACGAGAGTGGTACGTATTAAATAAACTTTTGACGGTAGACGCGAAATATATTTGTGAAATCCGAAATGCCAGTTTGTAGTTACAATGAATTAACTAAATATGTTTCGCGTTTGAAACCGTTAAACGTGTTTCATTAAATCTAACTATTTACAATTTAATGCGAAATGTGTAGAATCTGTAGTTGTGTGTATTAATGTAACCTTATTTAGGAAATGGTGCCTAATGATCTGTTTTAGACGAATAAGTATTGTTAACGCTATGTAAATTTGCCAATATCAATTTTATTATTTATCTCAATTGTAATGATTTGTATCGTGATCCACGGATACATGCATATTAAGAGTGATGTAAATAATTTTGTAAGAAAAGAAATACATTAATATCTATATTTATCGTCTTGTTTCTTATCACCTGTTTTAAAAGGACAATGATGCAAATTTAATAATAATATTAATAATTATAAAAACTCTTTATTGCTCAAACATACAAATATATACGAACATAGATACTTATAATTATATATACAAAATAAAAACATGTTTGTGCAAAGGCGGCCTTATCGCCTATGGCGATTTCTTCTAGGCAACGTTTTTCACTTTGAATTTAATGATAATAACCCACCAATGTGGCCCCACTGTGCATCGGTGAGCTGTAGTACTTACTTAAAAATGATAGTCATGAGCGACTGTTTCATGTGATCTCTGAATCCTCTGGAATTTGTATGTTTTTATATATAGGAAAAAAAAACAAATTTTACGGCTTTTCTACACCAGACAATCGCGTTTTGGTCGGTAATGCATGTCAGTGATTCACTTCAGTGTCGTGTTCAACATCATTTGTGTTCACCTCGAAGATTATTTTTAGTACACGTCCTAGGATCGAACCGACCCTATCTTCCTAATAGAAGTAGGACGCTCATGAACGCATACCTTCCAATTACAAAGCGTTAGTTACTATTCAAAGATAATAAAGAATAACTAATAGATGATATGGTAATATCGAACGCGTTTTATTTCAGCTCTGACCAAGCGTGAAGGAGCTTCCCTTTCCGACGGTGAAACGTACGTTGGTTGCGTAAAACTGAAGACTATACTTTGGAACACTGCACCGCTATCTACCTGCTAGATTATTATGTACAGTTAACAAATCATACTATGAGGCTGCTAAGGCTGCAGTAATACTATAAGGCAGAGTGATCTATTAACATTAAGCATGCGCAATTAACTTAGGCGATAATAGTTTTTTACTATTAATTGTGTAAGAATTATGTTAGCAATTCTTGATATCTGTGATTTTGGAAATTAACAGTTTTTTTAGACTATGAAAATATAAATAACTCAATTCTTAAAATTGTAGTTAGGCTACTCTCTCTCTAGCGGCCTCACACCTAGAGGGATGAAGTTTACGCTGTAGCTCCTATATATTCGCTCAGTACCTTTTTTTAAATTCGTTTTCCTTAGCTTTATACGTCTCTGACAATATCCGTATGTCTGTTCTAGAAGCCTGGGAGATCGTTGGTTCCAATCCTTGCCACACAACTATTTCGGTCGGATAGCGCTTACGGATGTTCTACTACTGCCAGTGGAAATTCAATTAATAACGGAATAGCCCGTGTAGAGTAAATAACTTTGGCTTTTTTAATTATGGTTAAACATATTAGATAAGATTAAAAAATATTCATATGACAGCGAAGCTTTTCTTTGTAAAGTTAATTTTTATCTAGTCGCGTCTACCTATTGAAGTTATTTATATTACTACTAAATACAAAAGGGCACAAAAAACTAAACAAGTCTTTGCTATATATCTTTAAAATACAAAACATTTACGCGGTATTTTTAAAGATCGAGTACTTCATAGCAAGGTATATAGAACTAATAATATAGAAGGTCACTGTTTTTGTTAACTTTTTTACTGTATTTGTAAGTTGCACCCAAGCGAAGCCGGAAGGGTCGCTAGTATTAAATAACATATACATAAGTTGGACAGTTGAAAAATAATATAAAAATTAAGAATTTTTACATCCTTTTAGTTTTACTTTAGCAGAATACGTGTAATATGCCAAATATGACCTTTAGAAACTTGTCCGAACTGGTTAAAACTTACTGGGGAATTGAATCTGAGCAAAGGGGCATTGCAAAGTTATTGTCTAACACCGAAAGCCAAGCTCGGTTTTATTCGAAAATTTTTATTTACATAAGACTAAAATATTTCTGACATCACGCTTATAAAAGTTTTATCTGCATAGAACTACATATCTAGAAATCGTTATGCTCTTGTCCATGGGCGACGAGTCTAACGAATGCTAATATTCTCACCTCGTGAGTCGTGACATGTACTACTGATATTGCTAATATTATGTTAATATAGGCACACTGAGGCAGAGTTCTAATATAGATAAAATAATAGTTAAAAGAACACTTTAAAGGTTTAAGCGTAAAATATATTAGTTAACTTTATTTTAATAACTGCCTGTGCTGGATGCTCTGCAGCAGAAGTGGTTAGTGGATAGCTATATTTCGCGTATTAAACCGTTAAAAATGTTATGGACTATAGGCGTAAATTACAGACGTTGGATGAATTGTTATCGTGCAAAATCAAACGACCCATCCAAAGCTTGGGTTAAGTCCTTTTTGAACGATAACCATTTTTCCCCCGATTTTAACGAAAAATTAAATTACCAAATAAAAATGATTTATTTAATATATGTATATGACTTATGAATAAAAGGTTAATATATTATATGAAATAATTAAATCATGTATTCAATAGGGCACCGTTTTAACGGATATATTTTATCTGACACTTGAAGGTGATAAAACCTATGTAACCTTAAAGAAAGAAACCCGGAGATTTGAATTCAGGATGTCCCATGCTTAACACTGCGTCAGTAGGCTAGTTAACTTTGCTTGGCAAGTTGGCAACACTCTTAACAACTGTGTTATAAAGGCGGTACTATAGCGTGAGTAGAAAATAGTAATTATGTTTAAATACACATAAACTTGTTTAGTCCCGTATTAAAACATTGCTAAGGAAAGAAAGGCCAACATCAAGGTTGAGGTATATAACAATGACACGACGACGACGCAAAAGCATTTGTGATGATTTGTGGTATTTTTTATGAGGTCATTAAAACCAGCGACTTGTCTTTATAATTGTTATTTAAACTATTTCGTTTGGTCTTTTGCGTTGTTAAGCGTAATCTGAGCTGAAATTGTAGAGGTTTTTATTTAAAAAAAAAAGATATGTTAAGTTACAATCAGAACTAAGTATATATTTAGTCTAAAAAACTATGATTGTTGCTATGTAAAATATATCCCGGTAAATCTAGTTGGTTACGCAATATACAGAGTCAAAACTATTTTAAAATTTCTAATATCAGCACAGATAAAAATGTCTCTCATATAATGATTACATCAATATTCATTTATACTCTGTTTCTGAACAATAACTCTTTAGCGATATCGGACGTCAACGGATCAATGCACTGTTGCCTTTCATATTTTTTATTTGCTTACATTTCGATTCAATTTTCTATTTCTATTTAATAGCGAGTTCAAATTACGTAATACATTTGCTAATGATGTGCAATCACATTACTTAGTAATACTATAAAAGACTAATGAAACAACATTTGCCTAACTTTAAGTCTTAAATAACGTTCTAGGTGAAAATCTTATTTACACAATAATATATTATATAACAAAGATTATGAGATGATCGCATTGTACACGTTTGGTATTGATATAACTAATTCCATTTAAAGCTATGCAGCCGTTTTATGGCGAAGCCTTCCTAATCATTAGTTCAAGTTTACGACCTTGATTAGTTATTTGTATATGCAAGTTAATAGGTATTTTTCATGTTTCTACGTTTCAGCTAATATTCGTTAGTCACAATTGTCACCTAAGCGCAAATTAATATCTTCTGAAGAAAGAACTTTCATTAATTCAAAATCGTAAACAATTTTGTTTTAATACAATCATAATAGGTATATATTTTTCATTATTACAAAGGCAATTACCAACGACAAAGATATGTTATTAGTAAATACAGTGTTTGTTAAAAATCACGAGAACTATGTTACCTATTGATTTTCGCTTCTAAACTAAAATAGTTAAATCTGATTACTACCAGGGTATTTCATCAGCGCGTAAATTACGATATAAATGTATTTCAATATATATTTGCTATTCCATGCTACTTATTCGTAATCTGATGTTAGGTTAATGAGCTAGGCGATGGCATGTCGAACACCTTATAGCTATATATTTACTTGCCGTGTATTATGGTGTAGGTAAGTGTTATAAAACCAGTTTAAGATGCGTTTTATATATGCGCCACAGTTGCCTGAGATAAAATACGAGAGTTAAATACAGATTATGTGTAGATTGCTTTAAGAAAATGTTGCGAAAGTTTTATTAAATACGAAGAAGTATCGTTGGTAGAAGTTGGTTGGTTGTCTTGTATTAACAAGTATTTATATTATATATAGTATTATATTGTATGAATTCAGACTTTTGGCAATTGTGTTAACAGTTGACTAATTTGCATAAGAATGAGAATATTACCCGGGTCTTAGTCATTTCTTTACTTATATTACGTAGGTACGAAAGTTATAACTTGCAATACTTTGTTTTGTTTTGTATTTTTTTATGGCGAATACAAACCTTTACTTTGTTCTTATTCTTACAAATAGGTAAGTATATTTAAATTTATCTACTTATGAAAATATGGTAAATTCTTTTAATTGATATGGATAGAAAATTGTATGTTATGGCGTTGTAAATATATAATATTAATAAACATACAATATTATATTAATCTAAGTACTCATTGTATCTCGGAAAACCCCCAATGTGATTAAATAAGTAATATATAACCGTATATACACACTTTATTACGAGTATATCAAAACTATGATACCAATCATCTTGAGTATAATTAATTAATCAATGATAAATCACTTTCTAATTTCATTTCATACACTAATTACTGATTGAAGGTCAAGTATGAATTTACTTTCACAATTCACATCAAGTAAAGTTGAATGACCGAGAATGTTCTTAATTTTATTATACTAGCCTATATCGTTAGAAACACAGCAACATCGGACGGTTAGGCGAAATGTCTTAGTTGTTCGCACTGTCTTTACGTAGGTAATAGCTACACATAATTATACTTCACGTGTTAATGCATAGAACAATTTATTGTACAATCATGTAGATGCGCTCTTGTTAAAAAAATAAACAAAAAAAAATTTAAATAAGATACTTTAAGCTGAGCACTAGCCGCGTATCAAGCTCTGTAATCTTTCCGTATTCAAAATTTTCAATCGTTCTAAAAATTCCTGATTAAAATGTAAATTATCAATAGAAATATATAACATAAATTTTGTCCAATCTGTGGTCAGTCTTCTAAGCAAATATATAGCCAGTGCGTACCTACGATATACAGATTGGAAAGACATTGTAAACGTAAATATGTAATTCTTGTAAATATGTATTTTCCAAAGACAATTCTAATTAATTGCCAATAATGTTCTCTTCTCTTCGTACCTTTTAAAGTTATGACAAATTTACTTAATCTACACTAAACAAAAGAAGGCGTTTTATCAAATAATTAACATTTTCCACGTTTCCGGCGACTTATTTCGACTGCATAAACTTAAATAAAATAAAATTGCTTTCCTGCAAGGCAACGCATAGCGTGCATATTTTACTTTGGTGGTTTGTGCAGCGGGCCATGTCTATGTTTGGCTTGGCTATAAATATTTTAACATATATTTGGCTTCATGTACACTATAGGTCGCGAGTCAAAATGTAGCGTGTTAATTGTTAGTTGATGCGTATTTTATTTAAATGTATAACCATAATTATGTTCTTAGAACTTTCTATGTATCGTAACTGCGCCATCTATCTCATTACCTATCTCTCTCGCAAGTGTACAAGCTTTTCTCGTGGTCATCGACTAATTAAAAGCTTATTTACTCGAACTACGATAATTTAATATTTAAGAAATCCACCCTACAATATTATTTCCTCCGAATATATGCAATAAACTTATTCAGTTTTATTTTATTAATTAAACCTGGTATCATGTTACTGTCTATACAATTGTAGAAATCTTTTTTTTCAAAAATTAAAAATGCATGGTATTTCACAAAGTTTCCTTTAGATATCCTAGATAGATACACCGTTGGCTGCTGGTAGTCATCTGAATTACAGGACCTATAGAGAAAAATACATAAACTTTAAATCAGCTTTTACAAAAGTCAAGAAAATATCAATCGTCTACCTCTGTGGCTAACTTCACTACCGGAATCAAAACGTGATCAACTCGAGATGAAATAAACAATACATATTAATAATTTTAATGATCATGTGCAGGAGCTTGTCAAGTGGTTCTTAGTGACACAACAATAGGTTGTTTTTTCTTCTCTTTATTTGTCTCCAACATATTTATGCAACAATGACGATGACTTCGATTTGTGAATAGCATTAGGATAGGATATCCAATATCATGAGGTGACTAGTTAACTAATTACGTAAGTACTTATGAATTGCCCACTTAAATATAATTACTTCTTAAGAGCTATAATTTTGATAACGATCAAACTAATATTGTATTTTTTACGAACAATATGTCTAGTCGAATACCGAGATATTATAAACATTTAATAGCTGCGAAGAGAAGATACATTTAAAAGATTTATTTTTATAGTTCATATATCAATAAGATATGCAGTGTGTTCTTAAAACAAACAATAAAACGAGAGCATTGTTCAGATTAACACAATAATTGCGATGATAAACAAACAATTAGATCGACAATGTAAACATAAACGTTTATTTATGTGACAACATAAAAGAATTCTTCGTGTAAACACTTTAACGCTCATATGCATATTATAGAATAATAAGCATAATATCAAATAATAATTACTAACTACTCAAGAAAGATCCACGTTATTTTCGTCTCCCTATGAGACATTACTAATTCATTAAGTCAGGTATTAAATAAAATACTGTCTATAGTTTACGCGAGTAGTACACATTTAAATAAAACACTTTAACGGTTCGCGACTCTTAGTTAATCTTATTTGAAAATTATTTTTTAACTTCGGCCCGATGTTTCGTGACCAGGGCTCTGCACCCCCCCGAAACGTCGGGCCGAAGTTAAAAAGATCATTTTAAAATAAGTCTAACTAATATATCGCGTTTTAAACCGTTTAAGTGTTTTATTTAAAACAGGTATTATATTTTTAAACATAATACCTATATATATTTTTTACTTATCTTAAGTATATCAGTAAAAACCTTGCTTAAACGTAGAAAATTTTAGAATACAAGGAAAATCCTTGAGGAAAAAGGAAACTATCTACGTTTCTTTTTTTGTAATATCCTCTATAAGTTTTTTAATTGTTTCACGTACAGATTCTTTGGCATGTAGTTTACATTGAAAGTAACATATAATGTTTTTGGTTCATAGATGTTATACAATCGGCGTACAAATAAAGTGATTGCGACATTATAACCTGTATATTGTGGGTTCGAGGTTCTGTGACATATTTTTTCGTTTATATTTTTATATAATAATATATAAGACTGAAGAGTTTGTTCGATTGTTGTTAATTAAGCACTACACGTTCGAATTGAATTTAGCTGCGACCAGAAAGAGCGACGTAACAGACGAAAATGTGTAAAATTTACGACGATTTATATATTTGAGGGATTACGTTGCGTGCGCTACGAAAACGATTCGAGAAACCGAAAAATTATTTACGAACAAATTAACCTTCTTTAAAGATTTACTAGAAAGAACGACGTGGATGAAGTCATGGATAACAGCCGTAAATAAAGCTGAGTTTGCAAAAATCCACGTGGACGAAGTCGCGGACCCAGCTAGCGTTAACATAAATGCGTAAATACCAGATACGTATTGGATATTTCAATTAGGATGACTTGATCACATGGAGGTAACACATGATTGCCGCATAATATGAATAGCAAATATTATTGGTTCTACTCGTGTCCTTGGTTGTCCCTATGACTATAACAACCTTATGACGAATACTAAGTTATACAGAAATACAAATGTATCTTATATCAGTAGGTACTATTTTAAGTTATAAGCTAAAAAAAACTAATTATACTCAGTGTTTTTTTGATGAATGAGATTTTTATTTTATCTAAGGTCCAAACGTCTAAACATCCTATATGTTATATTGAAATCGGATGTCAGTGAAAAAAGTTACACCCGTTCGAAGTCTTTGCATGAGATGCATATGTTGTATCTGATTGTTTTGTATCTTATTCATTTCATCAGAAAAACATTTATTCAAAGTACTCTTTCTTCCACATTCATAAAAACGTGAGCAAAGAAATGAATTATTGAAGAGGGTGTGCGAAAATAACAACAACAACAAATAATTTGTTCAATAACGTGAACACAATAAATCGATATATTTGCTACTTAAAACTCTAAACATGCCATCAACATACGTAGATATAATATTCGAATTGCTCACTACTGTATCATGTTTTCGATTGTTCTAGAAGTTTAGATAAAATTAACCACATAACAATAGAATATAAAAAAACTATTATTCCAACACCATAAAAACCTAATATTCTCAATTATCCACCAAAATTTATTACGGCTAATTAATAACCCCATTTAGTAGTCGTTGTGTGAATAAAATAGTACAGACTGGACATAACAATAACTACTTAGTATTCTGTGTTTGAGGGTATAACTACGGTGTTATCATACAGTGACTAACGAATAAGTACGGGAGTAGAATTTTAAAGATTGACGTCATGATATATAGTTTTTTTTTGTCCTCAAACGGTTTGACAAGTACTTATTCACTACGATTAAGTACTTACCCGCATATCTGTACTAATATTATAGACCTGAAGAGTTCGTCTGTTTGAACGCACTAATATCAGAAACTACTGCTTCAAATTGAAAAGTAGGCTATGAAACATCAGACTACCACCAATAGGAGCAAACAATGGAAAATATGGAGAATGTTTAATCAACACACCAAAAATATGTAAAAAAATAAAAAAAATATCCGCAATAAAATATGTTTAACTTTTAAGATTAACTTGGTTTTATGGTTATCAAATGTGGTCTAGATACCTTATATGGTAAAAAAACGTTAGCCAGGTCAGCTTAGCGGTTATTCATAACACTAGAAGTGATCAATCATATTAGGTAGTATATTTTCAATAATTTTGTTTGCTTACCGTAATATAATACTTGTAAGGCATTAGAAAAATTGGATGTTACATAAGAGATTCCAAAAAGATCTTAACTGACTATGAATCATCAGGTCTCCAATACCATACGTCTAGAGCACAAATTATAAGATCTGGTTACTACTAGGTACTTCTGTTGGGCCATTTTTAAAACCTCTAAAACTATATTTACTGCAGTTCGTTGTAGCAAATTCCGTGAGGTAGGTCGCTAACAATTTTCGCCGGCCATGACATATTATGATTAGGACTAATTTACAGAAAACACAACAGTTTTAATGAAGGACATTTTAGTGTCATTATGTAGGGCAACTATGTTAGTTTTCTAGATTTTTCTTTATGATAATAATAATATAAGGCATATAACATTTAAACGAGATGTGCCGTCGACTCATTAGGCCTTTGGATATTTTGAAATCCACAGACTAAAACCAAAACCCGATTAAACTTTACGGCTTATCATCTGTGGACGGTGAATCGTGACCCGGTAGGAATGTCGATAAACCTGCCTAAACCCAACCAATCCAACCCCTGCTTTTTAATATCCAAAAGTCCAACATGCTTCAGAAAAATTATACATTTATTGGACAAATGTTGGACCCATTGGGGATCGCATCTACCCTTTGATAATTACTTACTTTGCTGCCATTTCACCAACGAAGATCAAGGTAACTAGAATGCTGGTGACGTCGTATACTCTATGTCTATTTAAATACTGTCTGTAGTTTATGTCTATTTTCTTTTTATCTACGACGTAGCTTCGCTTTGCGTAGCGTGCTGTACTTACGACAGAAAATAAAGATTACATATATAAAAGCTCGGAAGACGTGGTGACTGATGGTGATAAAAAATTAAACAATTGAAGGCTATTATGTTCGTTTAGTAAGATTTTTTTAATGAAAAAGCTGTACAGCAAGCGTGCATGAATGTTTTGTTAACACCAATGAGGTGGTACCTGCGTCCCAGGTAATTTTACGTAGGTACTCGAAATACAACTAACAAAGTTATTGTGCAGTGTAGGTTTATATACTAATGAATGTAGCAAATAAATTATAGACAAATAAATACATTATTTTGAAAGCATATTTATTGTGAATAATGAGAAAGCAATTTTTATTTAATTCATATATTTTTTTTATTGGAATTAGTAGTTCCTGCGTATAGCGCGTTAAAACAAACAAAAAACCGTGTCAGGCCGGTCGAAACGTCGGGCCGAAGTTAAAAATAATTTTCAAATAAGTTTAACTAGAATATATTCCGTTTTAAACCGTAAAGTGTTTTATTTAACTGTGTATTACTCGCGTAATCTACAGACGGTATTTAACGTCGTCAGTTTTTAAAACTAGTACTTATAGATTATACATGTAATTTTTTATATTCCACTTTGAATGTATATAGTACAGCATATATAATACTAGAACAGACTTTCTTTGAAAGCGTCTCCCTTTCATTGGCTTTCTAGCATTGTCCTTTCTAAGTGAATGGAAAAAACTATAAGTAGGTACCATATGCTAAAATCAATGAAATTAAAACCAGTTTAATCTTATGTCGAATTGTGATCGTGGTCTTCTAGATCGCTGTGTAGGTGTTTGTTAATTAATTATGGGTGAAAGCAAATTCAGAGAAGCTAATTTAAATAATGTACGTACACAATTCAATTAAACTATTCCTCTTTTCCGTTTCGAATAAACGCGTGGAAACGAAACTGCTTCATTTCCCGAGCGGAATTACCTAATGAAAATTGAGATAAAAACAAGATGTTTCACACTGATAAAGCGTAAATAACGTATGTCTTAAATAAATATTCTTTAGTTCTTTATTTGTACACCTTTGTATTTTATCACCTTCAGTATTTATGATTTTTTTTACATTTATATTATGCTATAGTTACAAAGGAGTCTAGGAAATACTATTTCAATACCAATATTATTAGTGTTTAAACTCACGAAGCACTGTAGTCAAATGTAAATGAAAAAAGTAAATACCATAATGTGATAAACACGTTTATTTCACGTCAAACATCTCGTTTGTCTACATACAAACACACAGTTATACATGCGTATTATATGCTAAAATATATCATAGTCAACTATAATTATAAATATTATGATGATATGATATTAGATAATATATTAAAAAATTGGCTTCGCCATTTTTGACGGATTCTTGACGGAAAACAGCTGCTACACAATAACTTAAATAAGAAATCATTGGTCTCTTTCCTTACATTACTTTGCGTATCCGTACAATATTGGATTACATCTCTCAGTTTAAAATTGTTGGAATATTTGTCGTGAGATTTGGCAACACGTCCCCGACCTTTTGTTTCGTTATAAACAGTGACACGACTCGTCTTCAACACGTTTCTGAGCTCTGACCCGATACGCAAAGGCCACTGAATAGTTATTATACATCTAAACTAAATATACAAACGAAATATACAAAGCTATCTACATTGCGTATTATCATTATCACTGAGACCGTGAGGTCAAGGTAACTTGTTAATTTTTGGTAATGTCACACGTTCGACCCAGCGTCAATAAATAAACACGGTTGTGTCAACGCCTTTCTAGCAAACCATACTTAAATTACATACTAAACTAAGAGATGAGCAACTGCCAGTAATAATAAAGACGCAGCGAGCTTTGGAATAGAACCGGCACCGTGCTGGCCGTGTCCGCCGGGCGGCATCAAGTCCTCTCCGTAAATGTAGCTTTTCAAACCAGTGTGAGACCTTAAAATTCTATAGTTCACTTCTTCAATAGAAACTTGATTTTTTACAAAGTTGTACAATCTGTTGACGACGACGTAAACGTTGCCACGGTCATCGAAAGTGAAACGGTCCGCCCACTGAATATAATTTGGATCGCGGGCAATCGTACGTTGACCGGCACGAAAGTCAACTGTGCTGTTCCATTCGGCGATGGTCGAGTTGCCAATGAGACCGTAAAAGAGTATGCCGGTCGAGTCCATCTTCATGCCATCTGTTTGCGAAGATTTCGTACCTAAGTCCACTACGTAAGGGCGAATCGCTCCTTCGCTTCTTTCACCGAGAGACTCGTTTCTCAATACTGACGCGTTTATAGCAAACAGATGAAAACTGGCTAACGGGCAGTAGTAAACAGTGCGGTCGATGCTATCGTCTTCGGCGCGAAATTGCGGTCCAAGTGCGATTCCATCCACATTAACTGGAAGGTTTACCGTAGTGCCATTGATGCGGAAAAGTGTGGCTTCCGGAACTGATGACATTGACCGCTTATCGCGTAACTTCCATATCTTTTTATCATCTCTTCGAAAAACGATTATACCTGGATCGACAGCGCTGTTGTCTGTTATATATGCGTAGTCTCCGTCTCGGTTGTCCACTACGAGGTCATTCAAATAAGTCGTGTTAGGGTTCACTATCTCCGCAGGCAATGGGATGCGCTCCATTTCGTTTTTCCCCGTTTTTAAATCAATCAAAACGATCGACGGAGGGCATTTTGGGTCAGGTGTTTGGGTGAGAGTTCCTATACGCCCGTTGTCCAATATCCACATGATACCGTTCCGGTCTATCTCGATATTTTGCACAAATTGAAGGGATTCGCAATCGCCAACTTTATTCTGAGCCCAACTTGGGAAAGGTTTGAGTTTTGGAGCCGTAGTCTCGTTTTGAAATGCGGGGATCATCGCTAAAGTTGCGGGCACGCCGTTGAGCATTCTCGGTAACGTTAGAAACAGATTGTCCCCGTGGAAATTAATGCCTGATATTATGACATTTTGTGGGATATAGTTACTATTGTTCAGGTAAGTTTCACGTTCTTCGGGGGATCCCCACTCGAAATCGATGAAGCGCCATTCGTAAATCACTCGAAACTGTTCCCGGTGCGGGGTGATCGATTTGGGTGACTTCTCATTTTGTGCCGCGGCAGCAGCCACGATGGCGAAGAGGACCAGCAGCATGGTCGTCAGCGCGGTATTAGGAGCGTGTATCGCGGTCGGCGCATGCAATGCGACTGACGGTTGAAGACGGAGCTCTGCGTGACTTGGGACCCTGTTGCGTTTGTCACCGGCCTACGTCATTATTCATTAATGATGTGACGATTAATAAATTACATGTAGGGATTATCGCAAAACTCCTGAGACATTCACACGCGAGTGCCTCCAGCGAAATCTATTACGTTTATGCAAATACAAATGAACAAGGGTGCACCAAGGACGTCCGTCTCACCCTAACGTAGGGTCCGTCTAGCCGTTTATGTATAAGTGTAGCTACCCGGAATCGATCCCGGCTTTGGTAGCTTTCTAAGCATCTAATGTTTTATAAAAATGGACCTAGTGTACTGAAGATTAGGACGCACTTAGTAATAAACTTTGAGTCGATCTCTTTCGATAGCAGTGCTTTCTGATTTAAAAGCTCATATTATTGACATTGAATATATTATACCGATAAGAGTCACTATATAATAGTTATAGAATAGTATACAGCACTTATTACTACTAAATAAATCATCAAAAATCGTGGGAACAGCGGCCTAAAAACAAGGCCACTGCTACTGTAATAGAATAAAATATCTTTAAAATTATAACAATTATTCCCATTACTTCCAATCGTAATAATTATTCCTACCTACCTAATTTCTTAACAAACTTATTTAAATACTCAATTAATCTGCCTATCAATGTTGTTTACTGTGTTGGTACCTTAAAAATATCAATACGAAATAATTTTGTCTTTATGTTTTACTACATTATGGCACATTGAATTTTAAACTTACTTCCATTGTAAGACAATAAGATGAATATGGGAGTCTGTTATGAGTCATAGCGTTGGAATGTTGATGCTAGGAATAAGCTAATATGTATATGTATGGGATTTGAAGTCACTATTTCGGCTAATAATTACTTATTATTTCGACGGTGCGACTACGGTGACGTAAGTAAAAATTCAAAAGTAGGATCAAAGTCATCTGGCATTCACAATTCAATATACACTATGACCTCAATGAATGGTATTGCAAAACCATAAACGGATTACGTTTTATTATAATTTGACCTTTATCAAGTGGTGTAAGGGATCTTATACACCTAGCGATTGGTCGAACGCATGTTTGCGTTACTTTACATAATAACATTATCTGTAGATTACGCGAGTAGTACGCCTTTCAAATAAAACACATTTAACGCTTAGAAACACTAAAATATTAAAAACTGTCTGTAGTTTACGCAAGTAGGACACATTTAAAATAACACTTCAACGGCGAAATATATTAGTTAAACCTATTTGAAACTTATTAAAATATAACTAATGTATTTCGCATTTAAAACCGTTAATGTATTTTACTAAAATGTTAGTAAACTCATTCTTGGTTTTTTCTTACTATGTTTCGATATCAGCTGCCGTGGTCAACTGAAACTGACCCTTAATGTCAATATCAAATCTGCTACGCTACCGCCATCTGTTGCTTTGTAATTGGTATTTGGACAAAAACGGGCTGGGTCCGTACAACTTCTAAAATTATTAATTACTCGTATAAGGAATTGGTACTTGAAAGCTGTTTTGTTTAACCGTTAAAAGTTTATTTTTTAAAATCTCATACGTATAATAATTTCGTACGACCGGACTGATCTTATTGTGGTAGAACGCTTAGTGTATACAGGACCCTTTAAGCATGCATCGTTAGTATTTATTTTGAGACGTCTTGCAACTGACGAGGAAGGGTCTTCCGAAGATGTGCTTTGGAAATATATCATTTAATGGCATCCCGAGGTAAGGGATTTCTTACCTCTTAGCAATAATGTTAGGTTTTAAAAGCTAATTTATACGGGTAAGTCTCATAAGTACATAATATGTATAAAATATAAATAAAATTTAGTTTTATTAACTGGAAACACATTAATAAGCATTTAGCTGCATAGACAAATACTATCGTTCTCAATCAGAAGAAATCTCATATTGGCTGGTAACGAAGACTAATTTTAGAAGATACAAGAAAATATGCAGTAAAACTTGCCCATATCATCATAGTCAATTCAAATAAATCTAATGTTTTAACCTTCGTAATAGAAGCTTCGCAATCGGAATGAGGAAGTTTATTGATGATACTTAAAAATACAATCAATTTCAAAGCACAAAAAATAAACTGTGCCGTAGAGCTCTTTATAACCTGTATTTTTCGTATAAATAGAGTCTGTTGTAAATGCCCGTGTCCGTGGGTCAATGACTAAACGCTTTGTATGCAATGTCTAGATGTGAGAGACCCTGGGTTTGAATCTAAATGAAAAGAAATATTTCGTATATGTCATATCCCTTTGCAGAAATGTGGTATAGAAAAGTCTGTACCATTACCTAAACAACTTATAAGGAAACATTTAAAACTACATAAAATTTATAAATTAAAAATAAGTACATATTTAACTTTGCAGTAGTAATATTATTTTGTGTTTCAAGTTGGTTTTCCGTTGACTCTCCTATTGAGTGTGGACACCTGTGCCACAGATATTTAACAAAAATTATGAAAAAAGTAATAGTATAGACATGGCAACACTATAATATAAAACAATATAGCAACACTAGCTGTGTTCAGCGTAGGACTTCGTCCGCTAAGTAGGATTTTGGGAATGTTTATATTTCACAAACTTAAGCTGTCACCCACGACGTCGGTCGCGGAGCTTCCCATCGTTCTCGCGAAGTCAATCTTAAAAGATAGACATATAGCGTCGCGGACTTTTATTTAGAACATTTTAAGAGTAATCGTTCTTTCATACATATTTTCAGGGTATCTTGAACCGGTTTGACCGATTGAACGCCTCGGAAACCCATAATAATGAATAATTTTCCCAATTTTGTTCACATTTCTCGCTGCATCTTCGCTTGTATTAGAGTCACAGCTGTTTTATAGCCTTCCTCGATAAATGCTTTAACCAACATATATTTTTTTTCAATTCGAACCCGTACGAGATTAGCGCGTTCAGACAAAAAACAAACAAACTCTTCAGGTTTATATATAAGTATAGATACGTATGATTTAGTTTTGAGACAACAATAATGTAACGGTATTGATAACAAGCAACATATTGCAAAAATCGGAAGTAACTTCTTTCGTATTTCGTTTATTTCCTGGCAGCGGACTACGCAGCGCACGCAACGCTTTTGCAATATTACGGCGAAACTGTACTATTTACAAAATTCTACACGAAGGAGAAATTTGAAGGTCGACTATTGTATTAATATCTACTGTCCTTGTTTTTTTATCTTTTCCAATTTGTACTCAATCATGCTACCAATATCCCCTTAAAGACTGTGAAATGAAAAGTATGAACACATAAATATTTGATAATATCAAATATGTATACTATAAAAAAAATCTGCAAAAGGTATGTAGGTAGGTGCCAAAGTTGGGTTTGCTTTTTTGAGTGACTATTGTGCAGAAGAGCTGGTCTAAGGGCTTGAATATAAAATAAATACATTTGTACAAAACTCCACTAATATCGTTTTTATTAAAGTGTGAAGCCCTCCACTAGAATGGGTTGTAATATTTTATTTTTAAGAAGGAAATTGTTGTCTTTTAAGAAAATTATGAAAATTAGATAAAGTTAAAGGAAAGCAGTATTTACTGAAGCTGGAAAGCAACGTATACTCCTTTCCAACTTTTTCAGCTTTCATGCATTTGCTATTACAGTGAAGCTTGCAGTTTACAGGTCGTGCGGTCTTAAGGGAGGAGCCCTACGTAGTCAGTAAAGTGCATATCAAAGGATAGGCTAATAAGAAATTTCCCTTTGCGGTTTGAACACTTCTAATGGGGAATATGCTAAAATAAATAAGGTAGTAGAGTTTCAATAAAAAATTCATATGCAGCATTAAAACCACCACGAACAACCACTAAACAATACATGTAAAAAAAGTAAAAAATGATTGGCAGTTAAAATATGCATTACAATAAGGTTATTCATTTATAGGCACAGCATTTTAATTAAGAGGTGTAAACTTTTCATAATAAAATGCCTTTAATTGTCCAACATTTCCAAAATAGTAAGGAATCCCTTCTACATTATATCATGAACAAAGATACGATTCAATGAAAAAGTATCAAAATGAAATCTCAAGTTATTTTAGTTTGCGACGTCTCGTATGCAATACTAGTACTAACAAGATATGATATTATTATAACTCCGTCTATAGAAACATACGATGTCAAATCAACTTGTAACTACTACTACATAGATGTCACTGGTATCAAGTATTTTAAATAGGTAACAAAAACCACAGAATATAATTATTAATTAATGTTTTAAATGTTATTCAGAATTAAGTCATGATATATGCACTCCTTTCCTATAATAAAACTATGTTAATGTGATATAATTAATACGCAATAATTGTACTATTATTTCTTTATGTTTACCATCTCCCGTATGGTCTAGTGGCTAGGATACCTGGCTTTCACCCAGGAGGCTCGGGTTCGATTCCCGGTACGGGAAATCTTTTTTGCTTAGGTATTTATTTTTATAGCAGCATTAAGTTTCTATATACTTCGTAATGTTGTTACTTTAATGTGAATATAAATACACTACTACTTAATCGATAAAATTAATTTTAACTACGGCCCCGATGCTTTGCAACAGTCGTGGTCATGGGGGACTAGTCTTTGATAAACTTTTAGTTTATCAAAGACTTGCCTTGCCCCAGGCCTTGCATAAATAATGGCATTTGAGCAAATGTGTTGGAAAATGAGAACATTTTTCTAGTCTAGTCCATTTTCTTCGAGTGAATAAACTGTATACATTATACGAAACTGTAATGTCATAATGTTTAGACTTTGTTTGAGTTTAGACACGGAAATCCAAATTTCCTGAGTATATTTTTACAACATAATTTCATTTGTTTTATTATGTTATATCTCTTAATATAATCTATCAATTATAAGTTTATACATGCATGTATGTCTTTGTGTTCTTTTTCGCTTAGTATAGTATGTATGTATATATTTTTTGAGATTTAATGAAACTGCAAAAGCTGAGTGGGGATTGGGGAAATGGGAGATATAGTCCGCAAGTCTTTTGGGACTTATAACCCGGCCTTCAGTCGGTGTCCTAAATGGACAATAATAACCAAATCACCAATAACAACGATCAAACAAACAAAGAGACTGATAGTGATTCAATTTTTATAATAGAATAAAAGTCTTATTGTTAATTGAATCCGCAACGAACGGAATGTGAAACGGGCCTAACCAATTCGTTACGGCGATAGAGTTTAATCTATTCATAGGACCGGTAACAATCATTTGTCTGTCGCGTGACAGACTAGGTATATTTAGTTCGTTCAAAGGTCATTTGTTTTCATTTTGAAACTCACTTTTCGAAGGATTGTAACTACTGAAGTTGACGGATCTATATGTTAACGTAACTTGAGAACTAATTTCGACTGCAATTAATATAATTTATACAAATGATTACGGACTCATTGTCAAAAAAGCAATCTGCGCTCCTCTATACTAATATAAACAAGCTGAAGAGTTGGTTTGTTTGCTCGCGTTAATCTTACGAAGTAGTGGTTCGGATTGATTCTGTTCTGCTCAGAGCATTTATCATATTTAGAGTATATATAGCGATAAATGCTTGATACATCGTGCTACAATCAATAGGAGCAAGAAATAGTCGGAAATATAAAAAAGACAGGAAAAAATTATACGTCTTTGGGGATTTCCGTTGCGTGCTCTACGAAAACGATTCAAAATACCCAAAAGATATGTATGAAAGAATGATTCCTCTTTACCATGTAAAAAAATGGCCGCGAGAGTACATGTCTATCCTTTAAGATTAACTTGAAAGAACGACGGGAATAAGACGACGACGAACGACTAGAATTTATAAAGATGAGTAGGAGGTTTGACAACTAACTTCAATGTCCAAAATAACTATTGTACGCGCACGATGTCGAAGCCACAGTTAGTTTAAAATAAGTGTAAATCTCATTCTACGTCTGCAATTTGCGTAAAAATCGAAGAAAGTTGTTTAGCACGTACGTATTATTGTACGGCTTAAGAAATATTAGGAGTAAACTCTTTCGCGTGTAACTTGTTGAGAAGAGATAGAGAATAGTAGTTTAAATCAAATAAATTAAGTATTTCACGATCTTAATGGAACCGCATTTCTAACAAGTTTATTTTATTAGATTGATTTCTAGATAATACTTCACGCTAGGTATCGATTCATAAGTATAAATGTAAAGATTAGATATTTTCCAATGCCTGAAGGACGTATCTTCCTTTATATACTCGATTATGATACATTGTATTGAAATACATTCAGAAATACGTTTAAATTATGTCTCAAATGGGGATGAATTTTTTAACTTTTTACTAGATACTAGACTAGTTTTTTTACTTTTTGCTACTAGAGTTTTCTCTATAAACTTTACGTTATATAAAAAGGTGCGACATTGTTGAAGGAGCCAATAAGATGAGGTTTATTTTTTAAAGAAACAGAATAATATTACTATTATTTTAATGCAAAGAAGCAATAAGGTAATTAATATAAAATTAATACTTAATTAGGGTCAAAGCCGCTCATTTATAGCCACTTACCACGGCCGTACATCAGATTCTATAAAATTAAAGCAACATAATTGCAATAACATAAATAAGAACGCATCCACGTAGGTTATTTAAAAGGAAAACATCCCGCATCACGGAGCGATAACCTAAATTATTTTTAGCCTTTAGATTGACCTCTGAACGCAATAAAACATAAATAAATTCCCAATGTCAAAAATAACTAAGGGTGACAGTGAGGACGTACCTTAACTTAGATAACGTATCTGTGGTTTAGATTTCTTGTAAATGTTGATTGGATTTATAATTGTTTTTTTCTTCAGTAAAGCCTATTATTTATTCCATTAAAAAAGTCTTACAAATCAAATTTCGAACGAATATGACATCAGTTTCCGCCATTATTTTTATTTATCTACAGATTATAATATAATTAATCACAGATGAATAAGTAATATAATTCAATGTTTACTTAATTAATTAATTACGATGCTGTCAGATCATGTTAAGACAAAAGTAGCAAACACTGCACTGATAGAAAATCTTAATCAACGTTCATTGAGAAGTTAAACACGTGACCGAAAACGTGAAGAGAAATTATTGAAACAGCAATAAAAGTATGACAGGCTGAATCAGAGTCCAACGGCGTCATCAGGTTTCGCCAAATTACAAAATAATGCTGCCGCTGGATATGTGCCGGTTAGATAACAGTTCCTTATAATACAAACCTTCGATGAATATACCTCATACAGTGCACAACCTCACCGTATTTATTTTTTAACGGCTGTGAATATACAAGTATAGAGTAAAGCATTTATTCAGCCAGTCACCAATCTGAACGCACAGAGTACATTCGCGCGCACGCTGTCAGTTTTCCCGCCGCAATTTTAAATCAACTTGACGCTCGTTCACATTATCCACTCTTCGGAACGTATTAAACATGCCTAAAAAGAAATAGTGCTTTACGATTTTCGTGCCGTTAAATAGTAATTAACTAGAACATGTGTTAACTGTGACAATTTTAATGACGCGTATCGCACGATTAGCGCGTTTTTCGTCAGTCTGTGATAGTGTGTGAAACTTTTAACCAGTGTTAAACTTTTGCGTTATTTCGCTTGTTTCGTGAAATTATTTTCGCGAAACGCTGTTACAAACTTTCTTTATGATAGGTCCATATATGAAGGTGAGTAAATACACATAAGATTATACATAAGACGTGAAACCTAACATTATTTCCATGGATCCGCCTTATCATTCGTACTCTACATGTAAATTTATAATTGAAAACTGGGTCAATGCTTGATTTTACGTTGATAGCTAGTAACCATGGATGAAACTTACTTACAGTACGTATTTAAATTCGAAAATCGTCAAAATCAAACAGATATAACATCAAATATGTTTTTATTTTCTATAATGGATTCAATATATGAATCAGTTACATCGTAAAGGTCACGTTTAGACGCTACGTACCTAATGCAATAACTTGAAGTTAGGGTCAAAACGAATTTCATATTGTACGTTATTCGATGATTTCGCAAAGATTATTTCGAAATGTATATCATATTTTGTCAGTACACAAATATAGCTGCTCTACTTTCTAGTTATTCACACTTGTTTCTAGTTAACGATCTTTTTCGCTCATGAAAGTGGTACGCATACTTTTTTACAATTCGAAGAGAAAGGTTTCAAGATCTAATGTAGAAGCTTAAAATTGACACGTTTAATTTAGTGATACAGATTTTCTATCTTTTAATACTGGTTAGTAAGTCTTTTTGTTTCTTTTTTTTATCTGTGTAAAATTGGTAATTTTTACCTGTGGCATGGTTTTATGAATAAAACCCAGGTTGTGGTAAATATATATTATTTTTTCCTACAAAGATTAGTGTTTTCATATAATAATAATGTTCTCACCTAACTAAACAATTAATATACCTATTGAATAAAATATAATACAAGCTCTTCATTTGAATCATGAAGTTGGTTGTATGTAATCTATATGAATGTAAAACATAAAAGTTGAATATCTGCTTACCTTTATGACTTAATCATAGTGTTTTCATGGCACAATACTAGTTGAAACATAATAACTACAATTTAACTCGTAAAGGGAAAAGTATTTTAAAAATTTACTACTATCTACTTCTAAAATCATCTGTAATTTTATAATATTATTTATTTGTTACTGCTATTAATATACATAATTTACATTTTTATTTTCGATCTTTAGGTGTTTGTCGTAAACACGGATATTACTAAAAAAAATAATTTTGATTTTTAAAGAGGAATAATAGGACATTGTTCTATTATTGTAAATACATCTGTTATTTTTAATTAACGAAATACACAGGCGTTGATATGGCAACATAAAAATTTGTTAGATATTGTGTTTGTAATTCAATAACTTACAAATATGTCTCGGAAAACTCGTTTTGCCTAGCTAAATGAAGACAAATATGAGTCATCATGGCCAGTGTCTTGTTACGGTAACTATGTAACGTTTTGTTAGTAAAAGACCTGTTTAAATTCTTAATCAAACACATGCAAATCTTATTATAAAAAAAGTACTCAACCGATTTTATAGTCCAAAAACCACAATGTACATAAATTGTGTAGAGAATTGTATTATCAAGATACTGACGAGATCGTAGTAACAATGCAACGTATGGCTACTAATCTTATAAATCGTAAATTCATTCATACAATATCGAAATATTGGCCCCCCCCCTCAAAAACCCGGGGAAAAGCCGCTTGGTTAAAACCAGTAATTGAATATCTGGTTTCCAAAACCAGCAAATTATAAATTTTATATTTATTATTACGCAATCTCTTAAGATCCTATTTCGAACATGCAACTCTTAACCGCATGACTTTAGCAATTTTGTTTCGTCCACGGTCTATAAACGTGAGTGAGACCGCACACATAATATTATTATGTAGTCGTCAACGAAGCAGTTAAGATTAAAGTTTATCGTCAATTGTCTCTTAATATTTACATCACCACAATGTACGTCAATTATATGAGTAGATATTATATTGCTAATCATGATGGAGGGTGGTGGAAACTTACTTGATCGAAATAAGTGTGATTTAAATCACAATTCGGTACCCATGTCGTCGCTTAAGTTTGAATACCACGACGAAATGGTCACTTTTCAAAAGACTGGAATACCATTTACGATAGTCTACGTTGGAGCTTTATTCACAGTTTGAATAAAACACTTTGACGGTTTAAAACGCGATATATTTTAGTACTACAGACAGTTTTTGTGCACTACTCGCGTAAACTACAGACAGTATATCATATTTTCTCATGTACATTAATTTTTATACTCACAGGGCATCGAAAAGGCATGGTACGCTGTTTCGCGTGAGTTTGAGTCCTATTGATTTTTGAATATTAAACTTTTGAAGATTTTACCCAGATAAGTATGACTCATGTTACAGTGTCTCAACGTGCCCACCTTCTTGGTAGTAAAAACTAATCTTGCAAAACATGTCGGCAAATTGAAACGGTTTTCAGTGACTCATCATAAATTCACAAAAAACTTATGGCAAAAAGCCTTTGAACCACCACCCAAATACCAAAGCATCGGTATTAGCCTTGCCTAGTAACAAAATGTTTGTAAACGAAGGATCCTATGCGATAAACACGATGTAGACATAAAGATATATTGACATCTAGTTTCCTGTTACATTGAGGTTTTGGGTTCGAAACCCGCAAGCCACTGAAAATAACAAAGCAAAGGTTTGCAAGAAGAAGAGATCAGCGATTTGAAAGATTCAACAACTTTCTATGTACTGCCAAATGTTAAGTAATATACACTCTACTTAATTCACTTGGAATAGTACCAGGCTAGCTTTCTAATCTGAGATTGCATAATCTATTCTTAGATTGTCTGTATGTTAGACAGTCGATTTTTTATAAAGAAAACGATAGCCACCTTGGTTTCAGGCGTTTTGCAGCTAAAGTTCCTATGGCATGGTACATGATCTATACTAATATTATAAAGCTGAAGAGTTTTCAGTAAAACTCCGGAACTTTTGTGAACCTTCATCGGCTAAGGCTCTAGGCCCATAATATAACATCACGCTGTGACCTATCGGAAGCGAAGAAATGTAGAAAAAACGAGGAAGTGTTATGTAATACTGTCTGTAGTTTACGCGATTAGCACACATTTAAAACAGTTCAACGGTATAAAACGCGATATAAACTTATTTGAATTATTTTAACTACGGCTCCACGTTTCGGGTGCTTTACAGCAATCACGGGGAACCCCGTCGGTTATGTAAAAATAAGTGATGTTTAAATGATAAAAAAAAATTTGCGACAGCAATTATGTCGAAATTAATGCAGTATTAGTAATTATATATTAGGGTTATATCGACATACCCAATAATATTAAACTTGCTTACAACAGTACGACGTTTTCCGCGTCATCAAGTATATAATATGATTCCTCCATAGCAACACAACAATTAACTTAGTTGCTAGCAGGTTTTTAATTCAACTAGCTGTAGACCATATAATATTTCAGTTCTCACATTACGTCTTTAGTCATTTTGTAAAACGTGTCAAATCCGAATAGCGGACAGCTTATAAAATTGGTTACTATATTTAAATAAAACACTTGAACGGTTTAAAACGCGATATATATTAGATAAACTTATTTAAAGATTATTTTAACTACGGCCCGAATCCGTATTTACGGAGTGACCACGTTTTACTAATACTATCGGGTTTTTAACCGTTAAAGTGTACAATGTATACTACTCGCCTAAACTACAGACAGTATATGGTTGATATAGTTATAATTCTCATTTACAATTAATACCTATTTTATTGCTTCTTGAAAAGAGGATCATATTATAAAAATTGCAATATCATATCACATAAGCCTCTCGTTATTAATATTGTAGATAATATATTTTTTATCATATTTCGCTATCATTATGTTAATATCAGTTCGACAAATATATACGACGGACTTGCCGGTCCAGTGTTCTGTACTATCGGGTCGATAAGGCGATTTCTATCAAACTAACTAGTAACTCTTTGATTACTTATTCTAAGCAAGATATACAAGTCTAAGTGTAAAACGGCTAGTTGAAGATCTAAATTTCGTCCGAGTCACAAAAAAATTGTCCGTAGGTGAAGGATTCGTAGTGAATTCGGTATAGAGCCTGTCGATTTCTCAAGATCTAAGGCTGAAATAGGTAACCGCGTACCTAAATTTCGTTAATATTATAGATCTGGAGCAAATCACATTCCTTGAAGGAAACTTCATGCCTGCTGGTCCCAAAAAATATCAGAAATCATTATGAACTTTTAAAGAATTCATTACAATTAACAACCTATTGTTTTCAATACACACTTCGTATGTACTACATCACACTGTAACCAATTTCTTACGTCCCTTTATTGCATATTGAGCAATATTTAATGTATTGTAAAGATATATGTGTAAAAGCCATTGTAAGATATGACATCATATTTTTTTATACTTCTACAATACCACAAGTATTATGAATATTTAAAATACATACAATTCTATATCAAATGTTGCTAGTGGTATGATGTACAATCATTTCGTAGTTAGTCACGCACATTATAAGTTTAAATTGATTTCAAAAGGAAAACATTGCCAGTGGCATTATTTGAGTTTAATAGCTTTATTATCCTTATTGATGTACTAATTGTTTGTACAGTAGGTAGCGACTCAGGTGATGTCACTGCCCTTGCAACATTGGCATCGAGACGTGAAAATTCTGTCAAGTTCCTTGAGTTTGCTCCGCAGAGCGAAAAAGTGCTACCTTGAGCGGTATCCAAAGGTCGACAGATTTACTCGAGTCACCAATTTAAAAATAATCGTTTTTAACACGGAAAAGCTCATTAAGAAAACAGTCACGATTCCGTGAAAGTTTTATATAACTTTTCGATTTCCAGAATAGCTGCTTGATCCACTTAGTATTATCTCGGAGTAGCGGTGAATGAACGGGGGCCAACGTTCTGGTTTCCTTACTTCGACATTGTTCTGAATTGTTCCGGAAATGCTAAATACGGTCAAGATTCATTTCCCAAGCCATTCACGACGTTTCGCCGAGGGCGACCGAATCGTGAATGGCCAAAAAGTATGGCGCGAATTAGAGATCAAGCTACTATGTGCATAATGTCTATTTATTATGCCGATATAGTACCGTATATACTGTTTTTTTAGTAGCAATAATACCAAATAAATAGACACATTTTTAATATACGATACTTATGCATGCAGATAGGAATTATTAAACTTCTAGAACTGTAAAGTTTAGTCCAACAATTTATGTCAAGAGATTGCAATAAAAAAGGTATTTGCACACAATCGTTTGAAATCATTCAACCGCTATAAATAGAAACACGTACAGGGTGCCCGTTAGTCAATTTTCTTTCAAATCGTTACCTTTTTGTATATTATTTAAGTGGAAAAGTTATTTGAAAGGCTATTGTCGGAGGTACACAGTGGAGTAAAGGGCGATGACCTCAGTATGGAAATTTGCAATTTATATAATTATTTTTATTGGTACTCTCTAAACAGATACTGCAGTTACAACCAATGTACGCATGTGACGAAGTAATGAAATAATGGTAATCATTATTATTAGGGATAGGCTAGACATGAGAATTATAGATCCACTCTCAGAATTTGTATTGAATCTGAATGCTAGAATAGTAAATAATATAGACTTTGTACGTCTAATGTAATTTATAACCTTAATGCTGAAAAGTTCAAATTCATGGAACTCATACTTGTTGAAACATTTTAAAATGATTTAGGTATTTTGTTTTCAAATTCCATTTCTAATGATTTCCATGTAACAATAATAGTATATGAATATAAGACATTATTATAATAATACTTTGGCATTTGAATAAAAATTATTAATCGAATCTTGATATTTGACAAATATAGCAAAAGCAATGTATGATTTTCAACAAATAAGCGATCGACAGCACAAATAAATCTATATAGTTCTTGTTATTTTCTAGGAAGCGCCATAAATTATTTAATGGCGCTACAGTCACTGCAAACATTCTTAGTTAAGTGTCTGTTGATAAAAACAAGTGCTAGTTTGCAAGAAAAACACACGCAATTAACTACCAGGTAAATGGGTACTGCGTTGTTCGCTCAGCACGATCAGATCCACATGTTTCTGGATTTCACAGACTGATAGCTATGATAATACAATAATAATAGATAATTACATCCTCATACCTAAAGGATATATGAATTTATAATTTATACGTGTGCATAGAACATTTGTACGCGTTTTGTTTTTTCAGCTGTTCGAGTTCGCGGAAACACACAAAATATTTCTAAATGACGATCGCCTTTTTTTCAATGTTTTCATATTTAAGAAGTCACACCGAAATAATTTTTATTTAGTAAATGTTTGATAGAACGTTAAGTTTTCAGCTGTTTCCTATGATTTTGGTTCATTTGTCATTGAATATTATTTTGTAAAAATTTAAGCACTAGATCTAGAAGAGACAATGACATAAAATAGTATTTAAGGTCTAGGATTCGAAAGAAACACCTCTCGCACTAAACGCGATTTATTCGACCACTGAGCCAGTGAAGTGATCGTTGCAGTTATGTAATGTTTACGTCAGTGGTCGAATAATTGGAATTTAAGTAAACTCCAGTCTCCTAGTTAGTAATCCACTCGCTGACCTCGGCTCTACTTGTTTACTGCAACGAAATGCGGCATAAAATTAAACAGCATTGTTTCTGGCGCCGACTCGACACGAATGGAAGCGTTCTTAGAATATTCTATTACAATAGTGCCTTCAAGTTATCTAACAGATTTATTATAGCTGATTCATCCCAAATATTGATTCTCTTTGTAACGATCCACCGGTGTTTAGTCGTATTGTTAAACGCGTTGCTGCCCCAAGCACAGTAGATCTTAGATTCGAATCCTACGAGAGTATGTTAAAACGTTATGCGAAAAGACTTTTATTTTAATATTCAGTTATCTATACTAATACATAAAGCTGATGATTTTGTATGTTTGAACGCGCCAATCACAGGAACTACTGGTTGGAATTAAAAAAATATTTTTGGGTTGTTTATCGAGTTTTTGTTGGTTTAGTATTTATCGAGGAAGGTTGAAGGCTATAAGACATCGCGCTGTGACTAGTAGGAGCGAAGAAACAGTGGGAAATGTGGAAAAACTAAATCTTAAAAAAAATATTTTTGAGTTATCGATGCCTACGCTCCAAAAACGGTTCAAGATACCCAAAAAGTATGTATTAAAAAATGATTCCTCTTTAAGTGATGTAAATAATGTCCACGGCACAAATGTCTATCATTTCCTAAGACGGGACGCGGGCGATGTTGTGGGTGAAATCTTAAATTTACAAAGACGATTTTTCGCATAAGATGCGCATGAGAGCTTATATAAATATTGGGAACAGGACTATTCCAAGTGCGCTGTCATTCAAATTATATTTTGCTAATATTAATAACCTGGATACGTAGACGAAGTAGAGGATGGAGCATTGACCCACATTTTATGAACGGGACGCTTGGCAGACGCGCCGCGGTTCGAAATTAGCACGTGAACTTTTGTATGGTAAACGATCTCTTAATATGGGATCAAATGTTATTTCGTACGTTTAATTTTATTTTATTATTTGTAATCTGGAGCATGTAATTGCGTATTCATCTATCTTGTAAATATTATTATGTACCAGAGGGCAAACAAGATGCGCTATCGATCTAATTTGACATTGGATATTCTGAAGTCGATGAACAGACGAAATCGAACATTTATCAGATAAAATATAAATTGTTTAGAAAAATGTTGGACCCAGCGGGAATCGAAACCATTGTTGATTATTAGACCTACATTGCTACACGAACCAGCCTGTCAAAGTCCCAAATAATAACAATAATATGTATATTTGTAGAGACGATATAAAGATATAGATATTCGAGAAACCAGATTTCTTATTGTTCTTGGAAACAATTGATCTAAGAAATGAAATATTAAAGGTATATAATATCTATAGTCAAACCCACGACATCAGCGTTCATCATCACGACATCACAGTAGCTCAATTGGTAGAGCAATTGGTCCCCTCCGCATCATAGAGTTTTTTTTAATACATTTTAAACCCATGTCAGATTTCAGAACAATCAACACCGATGTTTCACCTATTATAGAAAAATTTCTGTTGAATCAAAAATTTAAATACCTTTGGGTTTTACTTACTCCATTGATTAGTCATAGTTCTGCGATCTCCGAGTGAAACGGTACAACTGTGTGAGTCACGTGAATGAAAACTGGTCTCTACAAACGGTCTATCAAATTAATGGTTTCTATAAACTTAAATTGGTAATACTAGTGACGGTTTTACTAGATACTATAGTAACATTATACATGAGATCGCGAACCAGTATTTCACATCCACATTAGAATTTATATTTCAAACCTTTCTTATATATATTATGTAAAGTAAACTGAATGTCAAGTCCCCGTTTCATTCAAATTTTCAATAAGTTGTAAAATGTATGTATAAGTGTTTCGCTTGTCACTTGAAAGCTATGTACATAGTTAACGGCTTTATGTAATTACTAAGTAAATAGAAAACATTAGGTTTAGAAAGTAACTCTGTTGACTTTTAAGACATTTCGTTTTACTGCCTTAGCAGTAAGCAGGCTGTAAAATATTTTTATTTGCTTTACACGATTCTCAAATTATAAATATTTGGTCATGAAGCTGTTCGTTTAGACTTCGAAAAGATTGAGACATTCTATGTTGCTAAAATATTAAAGGAAAATAATCTTCACGGAATTTGTCAAAATAAAATACATTCAGCAGTAATTAAATGTAAATAACCAACAGTCTTATTTTAAAATTTAACTTTTTGACTTTATTCCTATATATCTTTTAACAATGGAATAAATTATTAAAATCTTCTCTTTTGTTTCAGTGTCAACATTTTTATCCCAAACATTATGATTTACAAATGGATATTATGATAAGAGTGAAGTGTTGTCAAGAAACTAAAAATCCAAAGTGACGAAGTGCCCCGGGTGTCTGTTTTGTTACGTTCCGTTGCTATATACCCTCTAAAACCTTCAATATGTCTGATAAAACCTCATCGTCCGTCGGCCCCAGGAGTTTCGAGACGATTTCGGAGGAAGATGGCGAGTCGCCTTGGGACAAACTATTGGGTGATGTGAAAGCTGCTGTACCTACTATAATTACTACGAATCCGTCAACTGCTACTATATCTCCGAGTGGGGACGTTTCTCCGCCTCGCGTGGACCTGGAGTCAAGTCTTACACGATCTAAGAGCCTTAACCAGCGTAGGAACAGCAGCGGTCTACTTGCCACCATCCCTCGGCAGCTCAGGCTGTCCCTTCGCGGCGTCCGCAGTGAACCTTCCAGTGTCAAAGACGTGCCAACCGGTAGAAATGAAAGTGCCCTTAACCTTCTTCTCAAGTAAGTACAACTCTCTACAATCTCTATAATACTCGTAAGAGTACTTCTGTAAAGAAGTAATTTTAAATGTACACAAAATAGAAGTCGTATGACATTTGTAAGATGTCAGCTTATAATATATATATGAAACGGAACGCCCTGCATCAAATAAAGAAGAGAATTAGTACGATTAGGTAATTTCTAGCTCAAACCTAGTATAGAACATTGGCAGAGAAATCTAGTCAGACTGAAACCATACGTGAGTGCCAACGCGTGCTTCACAATATCATTTAAGAATTCTCATTAGACGGGTATAAAGGTCAAGAACAATGGCGCCCGCATGGCTTCTTCCATTATTGTATCGCCATTAAAAAATGGTGACCTCTGATTACACCCGTCTCATCAAAAAATCAGACGAAAATAAATTTGCATGAGTTAACTGCCACAATGCATATAAATCTAACTTCCGGCTGGAAAATGTCCTAGACATTGGAGTAAAAATGTGCTAGCAGACCTTGTTGTATGCAAATGCTGCAGAGGAAACGGATGTCCTTCTTTTTAGCTCTGGCTTCGATGCTCTGGGCACAGGAAATTGGGCGCTGTAGGCGCCGTTAATACAATAGGAAAATTAGAATTCCTACATCCTGCTAGACGCTGCTTTTTGATTTAGCAACTGTCTATATTTTTATTTATTAAATAGGTATGTTATTCTATACTTGCCGTTTTGGAATAGTGCAAAACTTGATTATGATTCCTTCCACCGCACTTATCATCGTCCTGTCAGGGGCTCCGGAAGCGACAAATGTAATCAACATTTATTCCGTATAATCTTCATCCACCACCCACCTTGAAATACATTGCTTTCGTCAAATGGCTCTCATCTCCCCTCATAACAATGCAAATCAAACATTTCAGCCAAAATGTTGGCAAGCAAAAGCAAACTATCCGCTTGCTATTTTGGGACGTGTATCAGAATTGTCTATAATGTCTGCAAATTTACCTAATGTTGCTAAATGTCAAACCGTTAGTTAAAACTGTGCCATAGAAACTATTGAAGGAGGACTGTGTCATTGGTAGAATAAACTGGTACAACATTCCGTTCATCTTGCCAGCGTAAGAAGGTTAAAACTGAATTTACATTGTAAAAGGTAAATTTTGTCAGTAAAAATTTTACTAAATTGATTTGGATCACGATATTACGAATATGGTAAGCACCTACTTTGTGAAGTTTCGCACACAAATGACGAAGTGTCATTCCTTATATTTAAAGTTTTTCGTTTTACAATTTGGTGATCAATAAACCACAACTTTTATTAGCAGTTAAAGTATTAAAATATAATCTGTTGGTATGTAGGTACGCAGAAAGCCCACTTTAATAGTAAATTTATTTTGTTCTAACAACGGTTGCCTGGAAGAAACCGCAAGATATCGATAAGGGCACCCGTTACATTGCGTAATAGTTTTTTAATTTCGTAATAGTGTTTGTATTAATATCTAGTATATAAGTAAATTTCAAACTTCGAACCACTGCATAATCTATGTCTACGTTCTAGATACTTCACTATATTGCGAATCTGTATAAAATATTGATTGGCTTCTTAGAAAGCGTGCGAAGATATGCGATTTTAATAAGCAGTTCAAATTCAAGACTCGTCTTCGCCAAGAGCGTCGCGAGGCCGGTCACTTCCTCCACTTCGCATATAACAATACTATTGATGTGCTGTATCGTGAGTGCAGCAAGAACACTAACGTGTCCGATCGAGGTCTTAGGGCTACCAATCTGTAGACTCAAAATCTATATAGAAAAAAAAGAGAATTATCTCCTAGTGCGAACCAAATCTTATAACAACTAAACCGCGATCCTTGTTACTTTGGTCGTATTTCATGAACCGCCAAAGATATTTTTTCACAGATGATGATGATTTTTCTTAATTATGTAACAAAAATAGAAATAAATACTTTTTTTTAATTTGTTCCGGAAACATATGTATTTGCTGCCAACTCGCACTTGACTGTTTTTTCTATGGAAACTATGTATAATGTATTCAAAAATTCATATTAAAACTTTAAAACTTTTTATTGCCCTTTAACACAGATTTTACAGTATGCTCATAACTACTAAATTGCGAAATACAATAATAAATAGATAAGAATGGAAATCGGTACGAGTCTCAGCTGTGCTGCTGAATGCTTGTCACACTCAGCAGCGCTGGTTTTCAGACTGGCCCGGGTATTGTAGAAGAAGAGTAAAGTTTAACTACTACCGCCACTAAATCAGTGATTATAACCGGGATAGAAGAAAACGTACTCTCCTCGCCATGGTTAATATTTTTACTTTGAAATATTCAACAGCTGTTAACCCTTAGGGTCCCCACTTCCTGGCGTGTCTTATCACTCGAGGCGTTATTAAAAAATCAACTCATTCGAGGCACGTTGTGGAAAATTCCTCAATAGACTTGATTTGAGGACACATTTCACTGTTAATTTGCATTCATTGAACAATATACCAAACGGTTTCAAATATTTATTTTAACGAGTTGGAATTCTAAATATTATAAATCTCATAAAAACCATAAAATTCAACAAAAAAAAGTTAAAAATAAACGAAACAGAAACTTAACGTAAAGTATTTTAACTGCACAACTGAACAAAGTTCACATCATTACAATTAAATGAAGAAAACAATTATATATTTTAAAGTGTTTTTAAGGTATATTATGAAGTAACAAAATGTATTAAGATAATTTATTCATCATTCAGTTTCAGATTGTCTTGCTTTCATAATAATTAACATTTATTATACTTAATACCATATACATTCAAAGCATAGGATGTCATCACCCTCAGGCCTAGCGCATGTCAAACCATCGGTCCCGTGTATCACCATTAATTCATTGGCGGTGGTTGATAAAACCATGTCCCACCATGGATATAAGTTGGTTGAAACGCTATAGTCTTGAATAGAGTCAATATTAAACCATGCAGTTATTAAAATGCCAGTGACATTGTTTTAGCCTTGTCAAAGACGCAGAATGCGCGGAACACTTTTTCCGGAGCAAATCGATTTCGAAACAATGAAGTGGAAAATACCATTGTACCTATTATGTATAATTTAATTATTTTCGATGCTGCGTGGTTTTTATTTCTGTAGAGTATTAATATATACGGAATACCTAAATGAAATTATACATACAATATTTTGTTACATACATAAGAATGAAACAAATGCCATAGCTCTACTCTCGTACCTATTCGCTTCATTTTTTTCTTGATAACTCATTTATTATTTTTTATTATAATTATTAAACCCAAGCGTAATGCTTTGGTTCATAACACTCAACTAATATAGCTCGCAGATCATAAACTTTCAAGCGAATATTATTTATTTCAAGTACGTTTTCCTCAATCGTTTTCCGCTCATTTCCTTCACATACTCGTAAGTGACTTTGACAATTAATGGTTATATTAACTCGTCTATTAGTTAACCGGTGATAAAATAGTTTAACAATATTTGAATATTGTTTTTTTTAGATCAAGAAAACCATAGTTTCTAATTGGCTAGATAATAGTTTTATCTAAAACTGAGGTATTTTCAATGCATTGGTGTTTTTGAATAATCGTGCTTTGTACATGCAATTCATGTTTTCGTCTTGTTATTGTATCAGTATAGCTAGTAATGTTTATATTACACGTGGCTATGCGTTAGCAATTGATGTGGTGACGTAGAACAGCGATTGTTTCAATACAGTATTTAAGCGACATCTGTTTCAGTAAATCCTATGAGTATATATTTTTTAGCATCTAGTCCGACCAACATCCACCTTTGGCTTATTCATCTGATCCAATGGTCGAAGTTTTCTAGAAACAAACGTAAATAAAAAAAAACGTGATAGAAGTGATTGAAATCAGTATCTTTAGTTTATCTGTTTTTTTACCCCATGTACCTAGAGAGGGACAGGTGTCTAATAAGTTACAAACAAAACATTGCTGTCGGCTTCGGTTAAAATACGAACTTTGGATACATATCGTATGTAAGAGCACCAATGACAATAATCGTAATATAGATGTGGGAACAAATTTTTTCAATACATATTCATACTAATAGATGATGTCATTCTGAACGACTATGTTGGTATAGATACCAACCTATACAATAATGTATAACTTTGATAACTTAACGGCGTTAACCTATGTACTTGAATTGAAATATCAAAGAAATACTGTTCTTATCAAATGATTCGTGCCGCCATTTGAAAGGAAAAGTTAATAAAATACCTACAGAGCCATCTAGTATAGAATAGCTGAAACCGTTCTAACCCACATGTTTCAAATTACGGTAGTAGCACACTTTTTGTGCGGTTATACGATAGGTATTTTTAACTGAAGTGTCACCGGATTAATTCGACTTGGCAACGGTCTTTAGGACGAAGTTCGGCACGTTTTAGCGTTTGGCTTTGACTTATCCTCTTAGATATAGCTTCGTAATAGTCGAATATCGTAATATAAGCATAGATCTGACGTCCTTTTGTACAGAGCATATAACAGCTGCCATTATTTAATGACGTATACAGTGTTATAAATAAAAAATCTTAATTTATTCTTCGTCTAATTCTCAATATTGAAATAGGTTTGGCTTGTCCTTATGGGAACATATGTACCTATATTGTACTTGTATAATATGACATGAACAGTACTGTCAGTTTGTTGTGGAACATATGGGATTAAGTCTAATAACTAAAATCTCTTTCCAAACTGATGTTGAAAAACGTATGTTGACTTCTCTGGTACTCTTAGAAATTTATTTTTTTAGAGAAACAACAGCATAATCTTTGATAACTAAAATATGCTTATGAGCAATGTGAATTATGTTTCTAAAAATGACGTGATTTAATGAACAAATGAATCAGCTCTAATGTTGGATTTATCTTAATTATGTTTGTAATTTCCGATACCAAAATACCCGTTTCTTTGATGCGTAATTGATTTGATACAGAGATATCGGCAGTGTTTGAACTTTAAATAATTCGGGATGTTTCTCCTGGTTCCAAAATGTAGTATTTAGTGGTAATTTATTTTATTAAAACAGACTTGAAGATCGCAGGGGTCGCCACCGTCAATGTTGGCACGGGACGCCTCAACTATGTTTGTTTGTGAATCTTCCCATCTGAAACGTTAAACATCCGCCAGTTTCAGTATTCAATCCATTCTCCACACAATCAGTGGTTGTGGCCGTGTACTATACTACGACGCCATTTATTTTTTAAATCGTGCTCAACCAAGATGATATCGGTGTTACGAAAGTTCGTTGTGTTATTGTTTGACATCAAGGAGGTTTTTAGTGAATTCCTTATAAACGTATTATTAAAAGACAGAGCGGTGACAATTTTGTAACTTTTGCGTTAACCTGCTTATTGACCTAAGTGAAACTTTTTGACCTAAGTGAAACTTTTTGACCAAGTGTTATCAAAGGCGTTGTTTTCTATATATTTTTATATCGTTGAAATCGCTTACGTGGTTCGATGTTTAGTAGAATGTCGGGACTAAAACGATGTATAAGCCAAGTGTCGATGTTCCTAATGACTGGAAAACCCATCAATTCGTCAGAATCAGCTTGGAAGGAAGAGTCGAAAAAGTGGGTAACAGACACATTTTTGCTGTTAAGCACCCGAAACGTCGGACCGTAGTTAAAATAATTTCCAAATAAGTTTAACCGTTAAAGTGTTTTATTTAAATGTGTACTACTCGCGTATACTACAGACTCATTCATGATAAATTTTTTTTACGACACATAAATGTCCAGCTTATAGTAATGCGCATATTTCAGACGAATTATATCACGTTCACAAAATTAAACTCAATATCTAAGAAAATTTTTTGATTATTTTTTTAATGATTTACATAGAAAAAGAAATTGAACTGTATATTCGATACATATGGGGGGGGGGGGGGGGGGCCTTTCCCAAAGGGGGGCTCTCTCCCGGGAAACCCAAGAGGAAAGAGAAAAAAGTTTACGGGAGAGATTAAGTGGAAACAAATGTAAAATGTTAAATATAATCTTAAACTTCAAATAACTTACATACAATTTCAAAACTTTCTAGGGGAAACAAAACTAAAAAAAGGATTTACATAGAAATAGATTGTGTATTGGCTATGTTCACATATTTCAAAAATAAATCATAGATCTGCCCTTTTAAGTAGCTCGTAGGTCGTGCCTACGATTCGTAGGCGGTTCGAAACTTTCTCAGGAACCCTTATAAATCATTATTTAATATTACAAATAAACAACGACAAGACCAAACAACAAGAGAATACCGAATGATTGTCTTTTATTCTAAAGTCAGATGTTTTTGCTCCAATATTAGATAAACAAACCTGGACGCAAATCAATTTCAAAGCAATCACGGAATTCAACACGTACAAATAAACCAATCAATTATGATTAATGGCATTTATACAAACAAAATATCTACATCACTCACCGCTCTCAAGTGAATGAACCAAACACATTTATTTGATAAACGAGATTTATAAATTGCCCCTTGTTCCGAGAAATAGAATTGTTTTGTATGAAATCAATTTATTATTGATTGTTTGATCATTCAGAATGCGAAAAGATAACAATGGCCACGGTGGTGGAATGACAACGGGCGAAAGAATTGAAAAGATATTAAACAACCGTCATACACTCAAAAATGTGTTTGAAGTAATGTTTATGTAATATTTAAAAGATGTATTTAATACTTCGAGTCGCTGCGCCGGCGCTAAGTTAGTAGGGATACGCCAAAACTCGTTGAAAGAAGAAAAAGTTCGTCAATGTCTAATTACTTAATTTAATACAATTACTACTAGTTCTACTTATGACTTAGAAGTTTTTTTAATAACGACTCAATAAATGGTCTTAATTCTTTTTTGAATTATTTCTTATAATTTATTTTATATAAAACACTTCTAATAACTTCTAAAAACGCGAAATGTTTTACTTAACTTATTTATTATTTATTTTAACTATGGCCCGACCTTCAGAGGCTTTGCAAGAGCCGTGGTCACGGAGGGCTGAAGATGAAAGGTGTCTCTAATGTGTTTCTTAAACTAAAAATCACTTTCGTAGGTTATGCGAGGCATAAACCGTGGTTCCGGCGTACTTTTCCAACTATATACATTCGTTGAATCCTTTTGTATTAATTTAAGCACTATTAAATATATAAAACATTTTTTGGCTTTAAACATATGGTACATAAACAAAGTACACAAAAACATTATTTAAGCTTATCTATATATTAGTTGAAGCTCTTAAATTTTATCAGCTTTAATAAAAGCGGCGATAACACAGATACCTGTAAAAGGCTTCGTTACATTTAACTGTAGTGCTTTAATCAATTTCGCGAAAACACTATGCCAAGCTCATCTTATTATTCAGTGCCCGTGGATTATTGTATCAATAATACAACAAGACTTCTGCAATCATGCACATTCAAAGCTATGTTCAAACCTTACACGTACGTAAACTATACTGTGCGATATCTTTTAATAATAACTGTGCCAAAGAAAATACTACGGTCAATGTGTCACTTATTTGTTAGGGTAGTTGTATCGTAAGTTAATTTTGTAAAGTCATTTTAATAATAGTTGTTATGTAGTTTACAGCTACTGTAAAGGAATATAAACGTCGGGTCGCAAATGAGTTAGCTAAAATATTTCGCGTTTTAAACCGTTCATAGTGTTTTATTAATAGTCACCTGGAACTCAAACCCACTACGACTAGTAAGCAGAGATCGAGTATCTCAACCTTTTATGCATATATGCTCTGGCGAAATGTTATATTATCCACAGTACTTTCTCAGTCAATAGAAAGAAAGTTATAAAGATATGAGTTAATAATAATTCTCATAAATACTATCTGTTACTCTTCCCTAATAAGGAAGCATTTTAATTAGCTGTAGAGATTATTATTCATAACAGTTCAATGTACTAGTATCATTGGAATTACATAAGTTAAATAAATACTATAATAAAATTCTAAAATAAGCAACTTAATTGCGAAAACAGATGAGGCACTTGAAGTGATTAATTAGCGTGACATTAACCGGGCAAATTGGCTGCCTTCGTTTGTTGTATATCTATGTGACGTCATGCTGCTTCAAAATTTGTAAAAACTGTGTTACACAAAAATTTATCGTCCGTATACCTATGAAAAAATATTTTAAACCTTCGCTAAAAATACAAGGTTATGCTTCTTTTTAATTAAATATACAAGCAATTGAGTACTTATTGCTTTAATTAAGAGATTATTATCAAATAAATTTAAATTTATTTTACAAATACTGTTTAAATAACTAAAATAATTCTTTACAGATATCGTCAAGCCCGATACGCAGCAAGACGCGTGAGAAAGCGCGTAATTTTCAAGCACGGCGACTGCAATGTCGTCCAATGGAACGTGGCTAAGCGCAGGCGCCGATACCTTCAGGACATCTTCACGACCCTTGTGGATGCACAGTGGCGCTGGACGCTACTTGTCTTCGCTCTTTCCTTCATCCTGTCCTGGCTTCTTTTCGCTCTCATATGGTGGCTCATCATCTTCACCCACGGTGACTTGAACCCTCCCTCTAGTGCCAATGAAACCTTCGTTCCCTGTCTCAATAATGTCAACTCATTTACCGGCTGCTTTCTCTTCTCTGTGGAAACCCAGCACACCATCGGATACGGATCAAGAACCACAAATGAAGAATGCCCTGAAGCGATCTTCGTTATGTGCCTACAGAGCATCGTCGGTGTGTTCATTCAAGCTTTTATGGTAAGTTTTACGTTTTGTTTTGACTAACGGATTTATAGTATCTTAGAATAGCTCACGAGTTTGAAATGCAGAATTTTACGTCCATTTGAATTTATTGTATCTATGATTTATCTTTTGTGTCTTTATTTTGGTTGTAGATTTTGAATCATTCTAAGAAACAATTTGTAAAAATAGCTCAAGAATAATTCAAATAATTCTACTTAGTAACGGATTATATTTTCCGATTTCAAAATATCAATAGATACTCAACTTCTATAGAAATCTTCCTCCTTTGTAGCCAATAAGATAATTTCATATTGAAATAAACTTGACACACTGCCAGATTTATAAACGTTGTAATTTGTGATCCAGATGCTCTCTTAAAAATTATTGACTTATTTTAAGAAACCACGTAGAAGTTTATTTATCGTTAAAATCTTACTTTATGCTCTACTATATCCACTTACTCTACGTTCGTAATAATAGGTCGACGTACGCTGCAAACAACATGAAAATATTCTTTGAAATTACTATTTCTTTCAAGTTTTTTGTTTTGGCAAAGCAAGAATTCCGTCGTCCATCTTATACGACATGTTCGTACATATGGTCCATAGCGGTTTCGTCTATCGAAATTATTTCAACAGCTTATCTAATTTTAGGTTGGAATCGTATTTGCCAAACTCTCTAGACCAAAAAAGCGAGCCCAAACCCTACTGTATTCCCGGAACGCCGTCATTTGCTTACGAGAGGGACAACTATGTTTGATGTTTCGCGTTGGAGATATGAGGAAATCCCATATCGTTGAGGCACATATAAGAGCTCAATTAATTCGCCGCAAGGTATATTTTTTCGACAAAGCGGATACTGGTTAGTGATTGGGGATTTCAGTCGGCACGCTTAAGAACCTCGAATAACCTGAGTTGACTAATCAACTCCTCATAAGAAAGTGGTCGTTTGAATTCAAGCGAAATTCGGTAACCAGCGGCCATTTTGGGTCAATCGGTTCTGGTGTTGAATCTCAAAACCACTTTCTCTTGTCCATAGGTGGGTCTAATATTCGCGAAGCTGGCTCGCGCCAAAAAGCGTAATACAACTCTTCTCTTCTCGAGGAATGCTGTCATCTGCCTGAGAGATGGCGAGTTTTGCCTTCTATTTCGGGTCGGCGACATACGCAAATCGCATATTTTGGAAGCGCATGTTCGAGCTCAGATTATTAGGAAAAAGGTATCTGTGTGGAAAATGCTACAGTTACTTTTACGTTGATGTTTTATTCATGTACATATTCTGGCACTTTGTATGTACTAAAGTTTGAAGAGCTATTGATTGAACGGTATTAGACCCGTCTAAGGATTTCCCAAGCTATCATTCATACTTTAACTCTTCATCATATATAACTAACATCTTTGTATTGTAGATGATATAAGTAAGATGCAATAATAATACCTCTGTCAAGAGCTATGCATTTGCTGTTTTAACAATCATTTCTTTAAGTTTTAAAATCATTTAAGATCTTATTATATATTGCATGCTCATGTCTTGCCTTACGCTTTTATAACACGCTCAAACGTCAAATATCACAAAATGCTTTTTGGGTGCTTTATATAGATCGCAAGTAATACGCATTACATATTAATGTGTACAATGAAATTACCTATTATTATCGAAATCAAATCAGTATTATAGACATACATCGAAAATTAACGAATTCGTTCATATTAATTCATAGATCACCAGAGAGGGGGAACTGTTACCATTTTACCAACAGGAGTTAAAGGTTGGAGCTGATGGAGAAGAAGACAGACTGATGTTCATCTGGCCCATGACAATAGTTCATAAGATCAATGAGAAATCGCCGCTATACAACCTATCTGCCTCAGATATGTTAAGGGAGAGATTTGAAATCGTAGTTATGTTAGGTAAGTTAAACTATATCCCAATTTCTTTCTTTTAATTATATTAATAAAGCTTGAATCACAGTTAATCTACCCGTTTCCGATTTATTTAACTTTTTTGTTAGTTGAAATTAACTTAAACAGTCGGAAATGTCTTTACCGATACACATACTTATTTGTATCAATTTAATATGAAATAATAATATTCCGAGCCGTGATTGTAACAAAAATTGACAAGATTAACATTTGAAAACTTTATTATTTTTACATGTTATTGCACATGAAGACACTATATAATTTAAAAATCGAAAGTAAATTGAAAAAATTCGATCGAAAATAAAGAGCAACACGTAACGCTGACGATGCCGGTTCAAGCTCGAGTCCTGCCCGAGTCGAAAATATGTATTTTCAATTTATTTCCGATTCTTAAAAGATTGACATTATCAAAGTAAAGCTTACTAATCTAGCGTATGATGTAGAAAACCTATCTTAGAAAATTGATGAAAACAAATTATGTCCTATGCGTCATGCCTTGCGCTTACTTGACAAAAACTAGTCAATGCCTTACAGCTTACTTTGTGAATATAGATAGTTTATTTATGGAAAATACTAACAGTGATACTTCTAACTAGTTCATCTAAAATCTTTATTGGTCGAAATTTTCAGAGGGTGTTATTGAGTCAACTGGGATGACAACTCAAGCGAGAAGCAGCTTTCTACCATCAGAAATTCTGTGGGGCCATCGATTTGAAACCATGGTGTCTTTCAGAAAGGATACTGGAGAATATGAGGTGAATATTTCTTCAGTCAATGTAAAATTGTTTAAATTCTGTGTTGGTTTCTTGAACTATTTATTTTATACGTTAGCATCTTGTAAGGTGCGTTGTCTTTATTTATGTAACGATTACGAATAATTTTCGTCAAATTGTATTATATGAATGATATTTATTATTTTTAAGTTATATTTAAACATGATATCCTATTTTATACCAATATACATACATATTTTATAACTGTACCTTGTAGTTGTAGTAGGCATAGAAAGTTAAGTGAATGTAAGTTATTACTTTGATTTTGAATTTTAAAAACGTATCGGGCGTATTCTAGTAGTTTCAGTGACAGATGACTTAACAATGACGTTTATACTCGTTTAAACTATGTAGTTTTATTTTACTAGCTGCTAACTAATTAACTAGCTGCTAACTTAACTTTAACTAGCTTCTTAAGCTATCTTAAGCTTAACTAGTGCGCCCGCGACATCATCGTTGCGTCCCATCGTTCTGTCATTTTTTTAGATCATTTCAAGAGAAATAATTCTATAACACATATTTTTTGGTTTCCTCAACTCGCTGTCGCAACGCACGCAACTGTGTCCCTCAAAGATAAATGATTATTCCGGTTATTTCCACTTTTTCCGCCGTTTCTTCGCTTCTACCGGTCTCAGCGTGATATTATAGCCTTCCTCGATAAATCGTCTAACCGTCACAAAAAGGAATTTCAATTAGAACAAGCAGTTCTTGATATTAGCGCGTTTAAACAAACTCTTCAGCTTAGATATACAACTTGCATGATCTACAGATACTGAATTGTGTTATTTACAGGTGGATTATACACGGTTCAATAACACGTATGAAGTGGACACGCCCCTCTGTTCCGCCAAGCAGCTCGATGAACTCCGCGCCACCGTCTCCACTTCTCAGAAATTAGGTATTCCTCGATATCCAAATATAACCTGTTTTGTTGCAACGTCATGTGTTTTTCCTTGTTTTTATCTGATATTGGATTGAACTGTGATTGTTATATGTAAAGGTTAAATTTAATTGAGGCATTGAGAATTCAAATCTAAGATATAATGTTTTTAAATAACACACCTTCAACTTATTTACAATTTATTGTCCCCCTGTGACCGTGGCGGCTGCAAATCAACCGAAACGTCGGGATTTCTAGTAAATTATCGTTCTTATTTGATTTCCTTAAAAAGAAATATACCTTTCTAGTCGAGTTTCGTTCTTACTTAAAATTATGCTTTCTATGATCTCTAAAAAATCCACATAGCTTTAAAAATGAGTTTAAGGATAACACATATCAATATTAAGTACCATTCTTATTAAATATGCTAACGAATATCTTTATCCTTGTTTGTAAATTTCATTTTCCTTGTAATAATACTTTGAGGATACTCGAAGAATTAAGTTTTACCTTCGAATCGACACCGCGTTTTGCGTAGGCTTACGTTTCAGTGAGACTGAAAAGAAGCATATCTAATAATAGAAGATTATAGTTCTTAATAATTAATAAAAGATAATTATATCATTAGGCATTTTCTAAAATTATATTTATCACTTATTTTAATAATGTAAATTTTAAAATTATTAGTCTAATAGACTGAAATATCTATATATATTTTATGTTAATGAATTACGCGTCGTGGTGTTATAAAATTGTAATTGCGATTACTAAAACATTGATATAACATGTTATGCTGTATCAAGTGTTCGGTGGTCATTGCGCCGTACACCTTTCTTAATCATTACAAAATTTCGAAAAGATAAAGTAACAAAAAAAACTTATATGTCAATATGAACATGCTTTTATTTACCAAACTTTTTTTTAAAATATTTCAGATCGTATGCTCGGTACCATTCCCAAGACGTTCTCCAATGACACGTTAGACATGAGCTCAGTGGATTCCATGTCCTTGGATGAACACATAGAGATAAGGATCCCAGAGTCCAGGGTGAGGGAAAATAGGCTCATGGCCCAGAACAACTTCGTGCAACACATCAACGAGAGAAACAAGAATTCGAGTCATACGCATTTGGCAGTTGAGAACGGCCACGAAGCTCTACCCAAAAACAATTCCGCAGTAATAGTTGGTGAGAGATCGGAGAAGGATGGTCACATCCACAGGAGTCATAGTCACGCTAGTATGAAGAGAATCCACGGTCTAGCCCCGAACGGCATTGGCCATATGGCGAACGGCCATGATCACAGGGTTGAACATAAAATTAAAAAGTAAGTTTTTAAAACATAATTTTTGATTGAAAGAATTATCGATGGCCGGACTCAAACCCACGAATAAAGGCCGTTTGTTGCTGTACCAACTTAGTTTAAAACTATATTCATGATGTTCTTTAACACTTTTCATTTTTATTTTGAAGGCTAATAACTAAATATTTACACATACAATATAACATCTATATAAACTAGTACTTAAGTTCTCAATTACGATACACAGCTCGAAAACCTAATAAGCTTACAGACAAGCATTTTTGGAACACAGTAACACCCAAAGAGCCGATAATCTTTCATCAATGTTGTCTGTTTAAGTCTTTCACATACCTAAATAGTTTTGCTCTATAATATTGTAACTTTGTATTTCAGATCGCCAAGCGACCACAACCTACCTGATAAAACCTCAGTGATCCCTATTCTGGTGACGTCACCCGCGCCGGAGCCCGCTTGACGACATCCCACCATGAGATACGACTCTGATTCCGTTAGCGTTCATTCTTTTTATAATCGTGACTCACCTCCTGCGAGTTATACTCCGTCGCCTGGCAAAACCAATTTATACTCTACCCATTTTATTCATTCACTTGTCACTGACTTACCTTCAACTAGCAGAAACTCTATCTTTTTAAATGACAACGAATCGCCAGCCAGGTCTGAATCAAGAAAAGTCCGCACTCATGTAAAATTTTCAACTAATTAATGTTAATAGAAATGTCTTACATAAGAATGTTACAATAAAAATTGTACTAGTTTTGACAAAGTCTTATAAAGTTCCTATAGTAAAGTAATTTATTTATAGCATTTTAAAGATAAATCTAATCTAAAGATTGATTATAATTTCTGAATACATGCGTAAGAGAAATATCGCAATGTGTCAAACTTTTAAAGCAATTATTATGACAATTATGGTCATATTCTGTGGACAACAGTCAACTCATGCCATGACGTCAGATTGTTAAAACAAATATGGCGCTGTTGAAGCCACTGTCAAATTATTCTTAAAACTATTTTATTAAAATAAAACAGTTCAGTTTACTGTTAATTTTGTAATATGTAATAGAAAATTCGAAAACCCCTGTTTTAATGTACTAGCTACTTAAACATTGAAAAAAAATGTATGTCACTAAGTGTCAGTGCCGGAAATTATTAGTGGAACTATCATATTTTATGTGTTTAAAAATGACAATCTAGCGCACTGGCTGGCTGCCAACAATCTGCGTTGGAGCAAGTAACGTTGAAATCAAACAAAAATACATTATGTGCATTAATTTATAGCACAAATCTTTGTTCTCAATTGGATTATATCTTTTTTTTGGTACATTTGGTATAACAATATTCAAAAATTGAACAATCAGAAGAACAATAGTTATTTAAGTATGTTCTAATGACGAACTTATCTATTGCAATCGAGATACTTATATGAAAAATATCAAAGCGGGACAGGGTTGTAAGTAGACCAAGTATTTATTGTATTTAGTGAAATTTAGCATAGGGGAAAATTTATCCTGGAATATTGTTTATAAAACGATTTGTCTAATAAATTTCAACCTTATGGTATTAGTTTTAAGGCTTTTAGTTTTAGAATTTATATTTTTCTATCGCCAGTCAAACTATGGATAGAAAAGTTTCTTCCAAAATATAGTTCAATATATTTTCTATTATAATAATTAGCAACTAGTTATGGTAATTTGTTTATTAGTTACTTCGGCCTTAATACACTAATTCTTTTAAAAATATCTCTACCAATCTCCTCTTCATAATTATGTCTATATTTTTACACAAAACAAAGTTAGAATGCTTTTTTTAATAATAAAGAAATAATATTTCAAATATCTTCTTAAGCTTAAAGGTTTTGAAGTAACTAAATAATTTGATATTATATTAGATTAATTAGTAAACTCTTACTAATGTTTTTGAAATGTACTTAAAAATGAAAGAAGCTCCATTATTATGTTAACAATAATAATTCTTCCAAGGAATATTTTTTAAAGTGTTTATACAAATTTGTTATGAAAATCTTGTGATTCATTCCTTTTTAGAAGAAACAACAATACAAGATATAAAATGGTTCCAAATATTTTTTCAATTTGTACAAAACACATTTTGTGATATTTATTGTTCAAATTTTAGGATTTTTTTGATAGTAACAGCTGGAGTTGAGTCTGTTTAAAGGTATGAATAAGTAAGCCAAACCTAAGTTTTGGGACTACGAGTGTATTTCTTAATTTATGGAATTTTACTTTTAAACAGACTTGGTTTTATAGTTCTAAAACAGTTGTAAAGGGCGCAGGCGCCAAAAATGCTTAGTCCAATGTGATGCTTTTATCAATCAATGATGATTATCTTAGAACATAAAATATTAATCAAATCACTGGTGTTTCATTTAGTTCCTATAAAAATAAATGAATCTTCATCCACATATTAAACATTAAAAATGATCTTTAAAAAATATATATTGCAAGAGCAAGTCCCCATTTCGATTCAAAATAAATTTTAAAGTTTCCCTATCTTGGCTAATCAAAGTTTCTTCAACATGCATGCCAAGTTAATGATAACAATTCACAATTACAATTTGCTAAGAATATTATAAACAATAAATCGAACTCACGAACGGAGAAAAGGTGATTGAATAAAACTACAAATAGATGAGGTTGAAGTTATTCATTAGAATATATTTAAGATCAAATAATATATTATATAAATATTTACTTATAAAATACAGTATTCCTTAGTTTTTAGACATTTTACTAAACTACCTAATTTTTATGAGTATCTCAATAACAGATATAATTGAATTATAGAAAAAGGTTTAATCCTTCCCAAACAAATCTTCCCTTTAGTTTCACTAGTCACCGCAGTGGCGCTAGTGAAGCCTTAGTGGACCAAAAATATTTTAAACCAATTATGTATAAGTATATTTAATGAAATTTCTTCTACTTATTATACATTAAGGAAATATAACGAAATTAAGATCTTTACTTAACAATTTAATTTATTATATTTCTAAGGAATGGGCCTTAGCATAGAATCTACTAATATTAAACGCCATTACGATTTTACAATATTGACGTGTCAACTCTTTTTATTACTCTTCTTTGATTTGCGATTACTCTTCTCCTCTTCGCTAGAAGATGATGACTGGTGTGGAGCATCAAAGAAATCTGCCGGATATTTGATGGAAGATGGTCGATTCGTGAGACTAGCCCTAGCGATGGCGTCAACGACCAATCTATCTGAAATTCTTGACAGCGGTTCGACAGGTAAAGGTGCAACCCCACTTGATGGTGTTGAACTATTATTATTAATGTATCCTGAAACGTGCAATTTTGCTTTATGTTAAATTTAGGAAATGTATTTGATATTATAAACGAATATTTGACAATATGTCCTCGTTGGCTTCCATCATTTGGTCTGGTAATAGTACTATAAACTTTGGATTTTTTCGAACTTTATCTTCTTCTAAATCGTACTAATTTAGCAAAAATCTATTCCTATATGTAGAAATTTCTTTAAAATCTCAAAAAATGTAATTTCTAAATATTATTGTGTAACTATTCGTGGTATAAAATAGAGATGTTAGAACATATAATTATATGTATATGCCTTGGAACTACATATATTTATTGTAAATACGCGATGATAAGATGTTTTCCTATCGCCACGTAGCGCCTATTTATACTGAACGATTGCCTAGTTCAGTCTTGTTGTTTAGGAAATAGTTTCAACTTACCGGCTTTCCATTTATCACTCTAACAACCACAACGCAGACATTTACACAAAAAGCAACTCTAGGTACAACATTTCTTTCCCATTAAGTATTGAATACCATAATTCGGAAATCTTTTTTTTTCTAAAAATTATTTTTATAGTAATACTTTAAAAATATATAATAAATTGAATTCGAAACTCAAAATTAAGGGAGAGGTAAGAAATTAAACACAAAATAACGTCACAACATGCATTATTCACTCATTATATACAAAAAAATGCAGAAATGAATGTTAAGTTAAGAATATATTTCCTCACATAGTTGCGACATCGTTTTCGTAAACATAAAATATAACATCGAAATACTGAAATTTGGACTTCATCTTATGACATTCTTGGTCCTTAATATTTAATAATATACTTAAATCTATAAAACCTTGATAAAATTAGTATAACACTGGAATGTTTTGAATTAAACGTAACACGGGCTGTGGACAGTAGAATATATCGCAAAAACACGATACTTATTCTTCTAAAAGCTTGACTAGTGGAAACAATGCTAACGATCAAAATTTGATATGTTTTTAACTAAAGAGATTTAAAAATAAACTATTCACAATACCTTATTCAAAGGGATAATAGATATAAATTCTGTATAATTTTGAGATTTCTTTAAAATACATGTTTCATTCGTGTGTTTTATTCTCCTTAAATACTAAGACTATAATGTGACAGTAAAGTCGCCGTTCTTCTCAACAGCTTTGGGTTCTGGAGTTTTTGGTTCCTTCGGACGTTCGGGCAGCTTAAGGACCAATGGTTCCGTGCTCTCTGCGATACATCACAAAACATATTATAACTTATTTCTATTAACGTGGCCCATGAAGGACGAGAAATTAGTAGGAAAGAATTTTGCTTTTAGTAAAATTTAAACATTCCTTTAAAAGTGACATCGTAGTATTTTTATCTCGTTTAGTCATGGGCCCAGAAACTATACATAGTAATCACTAAAAATAATAATTAAAGTAAATCAGTTCTTCGATACAAAATGATAATGAAAGAGATTGTGCAGTAATAAAAATACAAACGGTTAGCTCAAGAAAACGTTAAAAAGGAACAACCAAATAAATTGTAAAAACTTTTGCTTATGTTTTCGTTTTTCGTCATTAACAAAGTGCAAATTAATAAAGACAATGTAAAGATTATGTGTTTTGTGTTTAGAGTTCACCGATGTATTTATTAAAACCACTACCTAGTATATATTATGATCTTTCTGAACTATTACATGACATAAAATTATTATCATTTATCGTGACGTGCCTAGGACGCTTGTACCACTCTCATTTTGCTTAATTAAATGCATTTTAACTATAATAAGAAAGTAATAACACCACAAATTGGGAAAGTACAAACTATAGATTCAAATGAAATGAAATAGAAAAAATGATTTAAAATTTGAGAATTAAAAAGGCTAAATTCCCTTTTCTTTATTTCCTTTTTTTTGGGCGTGGGAAGACACACTTCTGTGCTCATATTGATTGACATAATTCACAAAAAAATCAGTCTTTTATGGCCGATAACTTAGAAGTCTTTTTATTTTTCAAATATCAAATTAATACATTACTTAGACTAAAGTTATAACGAAGAAATGACATTTAATGTTGATAGGAATATAATCGGAAACATGGATTGCGACAACATTTATCTTAATAAGTTTTTAGTGTATTTTTTAAATCAAGATATTGGTTAAAGACTGAGATGCAGTAGTTTAATATAAAACAAGATATTGACATTATTTAAGCTATTGTAAAAATTAGTATTATTTATAAATTAAGCGTAGACCTTTCGTAGACCTCTCTAAAGGTGGTCAATGGACTTTTGCGTAGCATCTTATTTTGTCATGGTATTGTATTACTATTAGGTATGTAGTATTATTAGGTATTTCAATTGCTAATAATGAAAATAACCATTGTTACGATTTTGAAACCTGACGTAACTACCAATAATGTGCTTAGTTAATTCATGAAAACAGTTAACGACAAAACCAGTATACATAGGTATTGTTAGTGTTATATAAAAACAAGCATTATTAGTGATTGAAAGAGAATATTAGTAACACACTTAGTGTGCACATAAAATTAATACCACACGCCATTAAAATATATTTCCTCGTTAAGGCTAGTTTTCATTCAAATCTCTTCAGTTGTTTTCAGTTATTATTTTTAAACACAGTTATTGTAATGGATTGTTCAGTCAATTGGTGCATTAAAATGTCGTAAACAAAACATTTTTACTTGTATTTTACATAAGTATGTATTCGTAGAAAATTACCTATTAATCAAAATTTAATTTATGTATTGACAGCTTAATGATTATTGTATTAGAGAATGTTAAATGATACAGAAGTTTCAAATACTTTATACTTAAAAAAATTTGCTAGTTTAAAAAATATATAATACAACTAGAAAAAAATTTGTTACATGACTTAATATTCACACCTTATATCCACAATGATAGCATTACTGTCCCATATAAATCTTAATATAATCATACAATAAATTAGAGTAATTTGTAGCGGTTAATATAAATAAAAATTAATCATTAGCCTCCCACAAAGTAGGTTAAAAATATTAATATTGATAATTGAGCTCATTTCATAAACTGCATAAAGATAATAAATCAAATATTATCTAAGACTATGACTATAATAATTTGTTGAACTTAGATAAATATAACAGATAATTTATCACAGTATTTTACAGAAGTGAATTTATCTTAGATACAATTTATATCAATGATTTTGTATATTATGGTTTCAGTCGTGTTAAGGAAGACGTCACAGAAGCTTACACTAATTTCGCACATACAACCATCCGCCACCGGCTCTAGGTTTAAAAAGCAACTCACCGATAGATCTATGGTCCGCCTGGCTTCCATAAAACTCGTCCAATTCTTTTGCCGAACAGAGAGGAGTATCGACTTGCATAGTGTCGTCGAATTTAGAATAGTCCACCTCGTATCCCTGACGTTCACGATTATATGTCACTAAAGGCACAAATCTATGACCCCACATTATTTCACTGGCCGTGTAACTGGAGCGCGCCTGAGTCGTTTGCCCCGTAGACTCGATAGTACCTTCCAAAACTACAACTATTTCGAACTTCTCTTGCAGTATATCAGCGGCAGATACACCATAAAATGGACTGTCTGCATTTATTTTGTGCACCATAGTGATGGGCCAAATAAAGAACAAATTACTATCACAACCATCTGCGTTCAGCTCCAGCTCTGTCTGATAATGAGAGAGAACTTCTCCTTCTTTGGTTGTTCTGGATCTGATGAGCTGAGCTCTCACGCTAGCACCAATTATGTGAGACTTCCTCATGTCACCTACGCGAAACATTAAACTAAGCTCTCCGTCTCTCTGGCAGATAACTGCATGTTTAGAGAATAGAAGTGTTTGTGTTCTTTGTTTTGGCCTTGTCATCTTTGCAAACACTATGCCCACGGTGAAGGCTTGAATCGTCACTCCCACTATACTTTGGAAACACATTATGAATATTGCTTCCGGACACTCTTCTGTAGTCGTACGAGCACCGTAACCAATCGTATGTTGGGTTTCTATACTGAATAAGAAACAGGATGTAAAGCCGTAAATTCCTAAAACACACGGTTTCCAATTCGACGACTCCTGCATCTCCGGTAGATGGTCGGGTTCTAAGTCTCCATGTGTGAATGCGATTAGCCACCAAATAAGTGCAAATATCAACCAGGACACTATGAAGGAGAGAGTGAATAACAGTAATGTCCACCTCCATTGAGCATCCACGAAGGTCGTAAACATATCCTGCAGGAAGCGGAGCCGTCTCTGGCTGATCCGTGATTTGAGAATGTTACATTCGCCATTTTTAAGAACAGCGCGGCGCCTAGACCTTCTAGAAAGGCCGTGTCTGTGCGAGCGATTCCTGAAATGAAAGAAGAAATAAATTCGTACACGTTCCGTCTGAATGCTCCAATAGTAATTATAGATCATAAGAGAGCAAACGCGTAGATCACGCGTGAACGATGCTACGACGCTACGACCTTCATCAATGTTAATGTCGATAATGGTCACTAGTTAAACTTATAGCTAATTATAAACTGAGATTATAACTATATATTGAAAACTAAATAATGGAAATGAAACAATGCAAGAAGAAAAAGCGAAACAGTACGGATGGGTGTCTGTCGGAGACGGCACGGGTGTTCGCTGATCGACGAACCTCTTGGTGCCGGTCGGGTAGTAGACCCCCGGGGAAAGGTTTCCGTTCCCAGGGACTGTTTTGACTTTGAGCCATTCGTCTGGGAGGAGATGTGACTCCTCGCGGCTAACGGGCGACTCTGGGTCGTTGTGCATTGCGGCGCGGGCGCACGGCTCACTGGCAGCTAAGCGTCTGCTCCACCATCCCTCAGTGCCCTCGTGCCTCCTGAAGCATCGCACGCGATAATGCCGCGGTCACGACTGCCTATCGTTCTCCACACAAAAATGACGCGCTAAACGCTTTATAATTATATCGCGAGATTCTATGTTAAAAATTATCAGCTCACTCGGAAAACAAATTTCAGTTAGTATTAATTTTTACTACTCAGGTACGTACAGGGTGTGCCGTTTAAGCAATTTACAAAATAGTCGGGTAAAGTAGTCTTTTTATAATATACAGGAAGAGGATTATTTTTAGGATTGATTTTGTATTCGTGACAAAAGTAATAGCTAAAAATATCATCTACTGTATTAATCGGTAATATTGAAGAACAATAAGAAATAAATAAATCTTGTGTTTGCTACACTTTCGTAGCATTCTGTATATCGATAACCGTTCCACCCCGCCTCTTCATTAAATACGCAATTTGACGAAGTGCGAATTTGTACGCTAATGGATATTTTCCCCCATACTAATTTGTAAATCTCGATTTTTATTGAAGGATACGAAGTTCTTTATATGACATTTATCATATGACATAATATCTTATACCGAATTGAACTATATCCTTATCACTCTACAATTACTTTGAAAGAAAAACTCTATCAAAAATTTTCCCCTTTTTGCAATGGGGTAAAACAGACCCTTTACTTAATAATATTTTTCTTGTTAAGTATCCATATCTTCATCCATTCTAAAAACATCTATACTGATATATTTAACTGAAGAATTTGTTTGTTTGTTTGAACGCGACTCAGGATAGGGGGGGGTTTAAAAATTAGCTCACTATTAGCTGCGACTAATAGTGAGCGAAGAAACAGCAAGAAATGTGGAGAAAATGAGAAAAGTTATTCGTTTTTGTCAGTTTCTATCGCGTACGCTGCGAAAACGGGTCAAGATACCCAAAAAAAAATGTATGAAGGAGAAAGACTCCTCTTAAAATCATCTAAAAAATGTCGGCGATACTATATGTCTATCTTTTAAGATTAACTTCGAACGAAGGGATACGACCGTCGACGTGGGCCAGTTAGCCTGTATCTATAAAGATGAAGAGGTTTGTAAAAACAAAGTCGCTGGCTCAGCTAGTTCTTAATATACCTAATACCCACTCTGTCTTTTTCCCATATTATAAAAGGGTCAAAACATATTATTAGTTAATTTATTGATTATCACCACACCTTAGTAAGCAGATGGGCATGATCATCTTATTACAGCTTAGAGTAAACAATGTGACATCTAGAATCGTGATGTAAAAATCAGCACTTCTTCTTAATAATTGCGATCAACATCATACGTTTTCCTGTTATTTATTTGCAAAATATTTGAAAATATAACTAACAGAAGAGACTTAATATTTGCAGCATATAGGAATACGTACGTAGAAAATTTGAACCACCAAGAAATTTGTTTTTAATTCTAAGTTAATAGCTCCTCGTTGACGTCTTCATATAAGAGAGTAGTCAAGCAAAATATTGGAGTAGCCATAGACATTTTAGAGGGAGTTCCATGTGAAGTAAAAATAGACGACAAATACCCAACGATTTCAACGAGCTAGGGTAATCATACAGTTGTTATTTACGCGTGAATTTACCAAAGTTATGTATCCATAAATTTCGTTATAGAAAATCCTTAGCTATCATTATGATGTACTATCATAAAAGATAATCTGTAAAGTAAGTACTTATCACAGATTATATCATCTATGTGAATCTTTTATCTTACGAATAATAATCGCATACGTAATTTATAGTTCATTTATTTTATTTTATATGTGCAAGAGCTTAATATAGTCTCTTTGTTTTTCACAATTCTAGATAACAATAACTGCTCAATTAGGGATATAAGTAGTAATAAAAAGAACGGATTACTGTATTAACCCTAAACAGAATTCAACGTGCTTAGTTACGTGGAAAGGTCTCAATGGCCGATTAATCACACATTATCTAGACGCGTATCAGTGTTTACAGATTTCTGTGGATTTGCCAGCTTAAAGAGTACATCCTCAACTAAAGAGAGTTATTTGTTAACCTTGTATCTTGACACTTTTAGAGAATTTTAAGGTTAAACAGATTAATATGTATTCAGGTGGAAAGTTACAACGTACAACGAAAAGTTCTTAAATAATTGCGTGTTCGTACACAACGATTTTTTAAATGCTCTGAAAATTTTTGAAAAAATTAAATAAATATTTGACGTAATTAAGATAAAACAATTAAGATAGAAATCTTGTTATATTAATTTATGATTTCTCCTATCTTTAAAGTATAATCTAAGTCTAGACAAGATTGAGGCTCTAGTGTTGATTAATGACGAACTAGGAAGCAGCAACTTTGTCTTTATCTAGCCATAGCCTACAATAGGGTTTTAATCAATTTATGATGTCTCTGAAACATGTTTTAGTCTGAAAATCAACATATCTGTGGATTTCCGACAATCCAAAGCCGAAATATCCGACAATCGACAACGCATCTTGTTTAGATCTGAGGTCCTCTCTCTGAGGATCTCTGTCCTCCTCTGTCATAAAAAAAATGGCTAACGCAAATCTTTTGAGAATGTCGATGAAGATAACCAGATAGATCGTGGGTTCAAGTTCCACTAGTGTTGTCGCTTCTTTAAGCCTATCATAATTTTTCAAATAAAACTAATATTGTAAAATTTATGCTTGGATACATTACCTTTCAAGAACCTGTCACGTTGTCTATCGTAAACGAATGTAGAACAAACTTGGTCAACAGTGATAATGTCTATGTTATCTGCACTATTTGCGCCTGCGACGCATTTTCAGAATATTTTTTAGTACATCAATAAGGATTCAAGAAAAACACATGCACTAATTGAATATCTGATAATAATTTGCAAATAACATGTAACTCTCGTCAACTTAGTCGTGAAACTAAGACTCTAAAGTAAGTTATCGGCTCCCTGATTAGATATTGGTTTGAGAATAGTGATAATGAAATAAAATCAAGAGGTGCGTTTGTTTCTTAGATGTTATCGTAGGAAGTACACAAAGCCGGTGAAAATTTATACGAAGACGCTTTCAATGTAAAATTATCTCTTTAACTTGGTGTATGCGAAGGAAATTAAACACAATTGCGTCCATTTGTATTTTCCTATTTAAAATCTTATAGTTTCTAGGATTTAAAGTCTCTTTATTAACTAAGTAAAAGAGTCCTTAAAAATAATTATTTTTATGCTTAAGAAATTATAAATCCTTATATAATAATTCTTATAAGTGAATAATACGTGTAAAGTTCGTTTTGTTACAGATTTAAAATAAAAACTATTTATTTAACATTCTCAATCTTTAAATCATAGCCTATTTCGCGGATTACTTTCCTAATCTTATCAAAAACACCGATACTACATAGAATGTTTTAGAAAACTACAAATCCTTGATACACGAATATAATCTAAGTAAATAAAATACGTACTTGAACGATTCACAAAGATTGTTTTTGTATTGAACACGATAATATTTAATTCAGGGGAATATATTTATTACACGTTAAATAATATAAACGATTTAAAATATGAATAGTAGTTTAGAATTCAAGTCTCTAGTAGGTATACTATATGAGTAACGAGTACAATGATAACAATTTACATTTACTTTCTCAAAGGTAAAGAATAACATCCTGAGGAAACCAAACCTTCAACGACCACGTATTTGCGGGCGTGGAAGAATTTAGCATATATAGTGGCCAGAGTTGTAGAAATAAATCTCTATGAAGTTAAAGTCTGTGGAATCTTTTAGAAGGCTGAATTAAAATTGAGGAGAGACTGAGTTTGAGTCATGGTCTCGTTTTTTAGACCGCATACGGTGGTTAGGTACGCGAAACAAAGGATATACTTACATATCAGTGTTCATAAATAATTTTTGTTTTTAATTTATTTAAAGTAATTTTATTGAGGAATGATATGAGTAAGAGGAAACGCTAGAAAGCTTAATATCTTTTACAACGTAAGTAACATGCTTTGTATGTACGCACCTACAATTGTCAACGCGGTAAATAGTACTTTGTCCTATCGAACTGCTATACGTTGGTATTCTGTGAAGGCTGCTAACTGGATGTATAGAATGAGGTCGCAACAGCCCACTGCTAAAGCCCAGCATAGGAGTTTCCACCACAGAACTTTCAAATACACTAGTTACATCTGTCTCTTCTTCGATAACACCTGGTTTGTAGAAGATTTTTCCGGCAGAGGGAGCTGGTTTTGGCCTTTCCTCTTTCTGTTGTGCATCCTCCTTTTTTGCTTGCATCTCGTAGTCAGAAGTGGACGTAGACGGCTCCATTTCCGGCACTTTAAGTGATTCCTGTGTTATTTAGGTCTTGTGCACATCTTTATAAATATTGGCATCTTGCTTTGTCGTGTCAGTGATCTGAAAAGAAATTCGTGTTATTATCATGATAATGTTGCTTGTTGGTCTTGTTCTGTTTATTTTTTACATTATAAGGAGGTTATGGATTCCTAAAGCACCCGTACTGCCAGTATTTGCTGAGGTCCAGCGAATGACTGTGGAAAGCGAACGACTGACACGAGAAAATTTGTATTCATAATCTATTTTTTTTTGTATAGCGTGGCGTACAAAGTTCTAAATTATTGTTACAAATACTATATCTAAATGACACTTGTTTTAACCAGTGTTTTGTTCCTTTTGTTTTACTACAACGATTATTTGCTTATAGCAATTTTACGTAACTCTGTATCTAACTCTGAATAATTCTAACCACTGTTTATTAGACGATAAAACATTGGTACTAAAATTAGACAATGGATTATTGTTATATGCAAGTATTACGTACTTATTTTATTTATTGTTTTCATTCGCAAGACATATCGCACACGGTTCAAACGCGGGAATCCTTTGCATATCTTATTACAGCATACAATAAGAACAAGCTCAATGGCATAATATTATCATACAGAATTACATGTGTCCGTGAGTTAAATAATAACAAATAGGCACAGATTTAATCGATTAATATTTTTATATAATATATAAAAATACAAGTTGCTACTTTGCAAAGGACTTATATAACAACAATCTTTATTAACTTTCTTTTAAATTCACAGACAAACATAGAATAAGAATTTGAAAAAAAATCTGGTAAAAGCCAGGTAAAACTCCACTATAAACACACTTGTGCGGCAAGTGACATCTAGCGACGAGTAGAAGAACAAAATCACTATTAAAAGATAAAGCCTTTGTTTTTTGTAAGTAACAAAGTGTGTGAAATTATTGTGTTAATAAAGTCGATTATTATAAGTGGTATTTAGATATAATCTGCGTTAAACAAGAACTGCTGGAAAATGTTTAAAAGTAAATAAATATTCATAGTAACGTTCCTAAATGTAGATACCTATATGAAGTTTTGATTTGATATAAAGACAGAGGTCTGGATCTGGAATCAGGATATCATCCATCCCTATAACAACCCAACGGACGCGTTTATTTCCTGGTTTCTTCCCACTAAGATTGGTCTATATTGCGGAAAACCTCGTAAAATACTTAACGCCATCCGCGTTATTCGTCAATACGAATGAGAATATAATTGAATTTGGCGAGCCGAAAAGCTGAACGTCGCGCGTCGTTGTCATTCTTACATTTCATACAAAGTTAAATTGTAGCTAATTTACTGAGACTTATAAGCCGAACAGTTTGTATGTTTGAATGTGGTAATCTCAGAAACTAATTCACCGAGTTCTAGATAATCCATTTATTATAGTAACGATTATTATAAACAATCAACTACGATTTGAAAAGATATGGTAACGCTGCGAAGGGGCAGTAACGATAGTTTCTGGGAAAGTATATATCAATCAATATTGGTAATCAATTTTGGTCTAGGTACTTTTAAGTGCAAAACAATGTTTGTTAGATCAGGTAGCGTGTTATATTTCCCCAAAGGGTCGAACTCAGGGCCTCTCGTTTAACAAACTGTAACAGCATAAGTAGTGACGAATTAAAAAAAGAAGACGAATTGCTCAGACGTATTCGAATATCGTCAAATCTATATTAACTCATACCTGGCTTGTTAGCGAAGGCCAATCTTAATAACCGCGTCTGACTGGTAATTAATGAATGCTACCGGGCCCTGTGACTACCCGCACATTATCTTCGAATTGCGATATTGACAATGACATTCACTAACGAAGCATTGAATGTCTCAAGTGAGGTAAATGAGCTCTTGTCGCTGCTCCAAGAATACATGGCATTGGAATCAGAAATTATAGGATTTAATTAAAACACTTTAACAATTATTTTAACTATCATTGTGGGGTCTACTGAGAGTTTAACCCACTATTATTTGTGACTATTAGGAGAAAACTCGTCACAGATTAAGGGGAAATTCTAGAAGGTTCTATCTTGTGAACAGAGTGACCGTCGTAGACAATATAACAGGCGGAATTATAGGCTGGTTTATTATAGCTCATGTATTAAACGGTAGTTTCGTCATAGCAATATAATTATCATATTTAACTAGTGTAAAAGCTTTTAAAACTTCATTTTACGATTACCCCATAATACGACACAACAGCGTTTGTATGATTTTGTCACTTATTCTAACTAATAACACTGATGTAATATAATAATTAATTTTTCATTGTTTAGTATTTTCATTCATAGCGCAATGATTGTGTATCCTTATCTTACATCTGTTTCGTGTAATTCGCCTTAAATTTAGGCGGGAAACAATAAGTGGTAATATTATAATAGAAGTGAAATAAAGCTTCACCTGCGAACTGCCCTTCTGCTTCGCGGATCAAATTACACGCATCGATAATAATAAAAATAATCGATCATTACAGGGAAGAATTCGATAAGAATTCTGAACTCTAAATTATTATGTTTACCCCGGGTTCAAACTTGTTTAACTATTGAGATAAGCAGATGGTTTTATAAATTTTAATAAAATAGACTAATCATTGCTATGTACGGTTGGCATCCGAAACGTCGGACCGAAGTTAAAAAACAGTTTAAAATAAGTTTACCTAATATATCGAGTTTTAAACCGTTCAAATGTTTTATTTAAATGTGTACTACTCGCGTAAACTATAGACAGTATTGAACCCCGTCTAGAAAATCTGGACACTAAATTGTAGTAATAGCCGAAATTACAGAAATGTCATGAAACACCGTCCACAGATAAAAAGGCGGGAAGTGTACATCGGCATTGTCGTAATATCGTATTAGGACGTAAAACAAATTTAGAAGTGGGGTCTCCCCACTTCCAAATTTTCTTTCCAAACTCCTGTCATTAAAAAAAATAAAAAAAGTATGTAGCCATTTCATGACTTGACCTATAGCGGTCAAAGGATATAGTTTATTTGAGATGATTTGCGTGAGACGTTGGGGTCAAAATTCACAAGTGGCACTAGGATGTGCCTAAATTTATTGCAGTATGGCCATCGAAGCAGGAAGCTTCTATTTCGGAGTGTGCTAGTAATTGATTGCAGGTATTGTTCGGTTTGCGATTCTGATCAACCCAGCGACACTGTTTAGTTCAGTAAAAAGTTTAATGATATTTCTACAAGTTTATGGCTATTTTTACAAAATAATTGGTGGATCATTTTCTATTTAATGTCTCATAATTTACTTACCCACTGTTTTTTAATTCATTTATTGAGTCAAATTGTTTCATCATATCAATGAGCAATTTTTCTTCGAGAAACAAAAATATTTAGTACAATCAAGACAATTCTCGCAACTATATGAGTTTCTTCAGTACATAATACATATCAGATTTGGAAGAAAGTTTTTCGTTTCAAATTTGGTTTGCTAATTCATAAACGGACTTTTTTGGGCGGGCTTTTTATTCTATTAGTAACAATGTATGGCTTAGAAACAACGGGTCGTGGGTCCCATCCCCTTTGGATCCAACATGTGTCTATTAATTTATAATATTTCTGAAACATGTCGGACTTCGACTAGAAATCTGCATTATGCGGTGGTAGGAACATCTAAATAACGCCTGGGTCACGAAACACCGATCATAGGTTAAGAACCATTAGTCCATGGATTTCCGAATATCCAAAGCCAAAATACGTCGACAGCGACCTATTATATGATTATTCAACGTCTGTCCTCCTCTATCATAAAAAAATTGCAACTCTAATGGCGAGCGAATGACCGGCCAAAGATGTAATAAGGATCGCGTGAGTCAACCTAGAATTAGATGTCAAGTATATAAGAATGACACTTCAAGTATTGTACTCTTGACGCGAGAGCATATTCTGACCTCTCCCAAACGTTGGAAGCAAAGTTCAAAGAGGTATAACTAATTAGTGTCTCGAGAATTTGAGGGTTGCATTCAAAATTTAATTAATCAATGTTCTAGTAAGGAAATATTGTAGTACACAAACTATTATTATAACATAAACATTAGATTAGATAGACTTATCATAAATAGTCTCTTGTTCCCTTGTTGATGAAAACTTACCATTTTGACAGACGCGAAGTTTTTAAACAAACAATTGTAAACAAACACATAGTCCATGCAAACTTTTTGCAGTACGCTGATAAAACAAGGGATCTCTTTATGTCCTTTTATCAAGAGATTCTAACGCACATATTAAGTCGATAAATCGGGAATTTAAGCCGGGATTATAAACTCCAGCGTGTGGATCTAACGCCGGGATAGAGATGACTGTCAACGCATGATGCAGACTCTTTGTATACCTACCATGGCAATTGTAATCCAAGTTTATTTGTTAACTGGCCACGCGCTCGGAAACAATTGACCGTGTTCACTCATTCACTACCAGTGCCTCCGCAGATAAGATTCACAATTTACATGGCCCTTTTAGGCGTAACTGTGTTGGCTAACAAAGGGTTAGGTAGGTATCTCGGTACTAATTTTAAGTAGTTTTGGTAATAATTTCGCATCATCCATTTCTCTGGTTGATGTGAGGTCCTGGGTTTAAATGCTGGGGATACAAAATATGTCCTGTACAGTGGAAAATGATACGTCACATTGTTTGTTAATGCGGCTAGTTACGTGTCGTGATAGACGATAAAGTAATTATAATAAAAGCGCTAGGCTAGTGCTTACATTTTAACTATCTTCTTAAATACATAAAATAATGGATTTTTAAGCTTTCAACAGAGTATTTGCTTGATTCCTTGAAATTCCCCCTCAAAAATAAATCTCATAAAAACAACAAAAGACGAATAAAACTAATATATCTTGTTAAAATAAGCATAACAATGAAAAGCCCTAGTTACGAACATTATACTTAAACAATAAATGTTGCTTTGCGAGGAATTATTTTTCTATATACTAAATATAAAAAACTAAATTATACATCGTACTACATCACAAGCTTATAAATAACAGCTCAAACTAATATATAGCCAGTTAAGTTATTCAATAGGATCCGCTAGTCTTTCGACATAAGCCTCCTTTATTTTACATGTTTTTCGCCACCAGGGTCTCCAAAATAAGAATTTATTATAGTCTATTATCATTTATTCTCACTTAAACTACATATTCTAAACAGGAATATCTCTCTCATAGTGGCGTCTCGCATTCATATCAGTTACCATAATTGGTTGTATCAAATCACGTTCTCTGTTATCACCGATGCTCTTTTGTTTGTCAGGGCCAACGTTCTTTCCGGGCGGCCTCAGGTGCATCCCGCAGCCGGGATGTGACACTGGAAATGAACAAACGTATTCTTGTTATACCAATAACTCTTCGCGATTAGGTGTTAAGTAATAAAGCGCTCCCATCCGCTCGCACAAGGTTATATGTATCGCTAAATGTGCGCCTCACCCCGACACTAGCAAATAAATAAGATACGACATATTAATTTCATACAAAAGGTATCTATTTCATTTTAAGTAAAACTCATTAAAAACTAAACACAGGTTATATTCTTACAATTTGATTACACTGCCATCTATCAGCAACTAGAGACGACTAATCGAATTTACATATTTATAAATGTTGAGCTTGAGTTTCGCGATTTAGGCGTTTTCATAAATATAGTAAATGATAGATAATATTATATTTAGATTACACGTTTCTTATTGTATAATAAAAATATATGAAACATCAAAGTACGCAGCCGCTAAGAATAAATTACGATTCACGTTATCATGAACATATTCCTAGTTCTATGAAACTGATGTTTGTTCGAGATTGAGTCAAAACGAGCTATAAAATCCGTCAAAGTATCTTCTTTATCTTTGGAAAATAAATATTTAATTAGTGATCGTAAAACTGAAAATACCTACAACGTACAGCGCAGACGGAAGTAAATATTCAAATGTAAACGACGCAAGTATGTTTTGTATCTCGCGGTTTTACAATCATTCACGTGTTTTGCTTTTCTAAGATCACCATAGAAGGAGGAAAATATTTAAAATAACGTCTTATTAAAGAAAAGAGAGAGAATATATGGATTCTGAAGCGAAACAAAATGACGAAGAGTTTTGTTCAATGCAGTGTAAATGTCAAAAGTACGTAAAATCTTTAAAATATTTTATAATTAAAGCAAAAAGTATTTGATAATTAAAACATTTTTCTTAGTATAAATGTATGTGTCTTTTTATTCCCTCTTCAGATACATACATAGAAGAAAGTTTCAACGAATGAGGGCACAAGAACGCATGGTCTTTAAATCAGGCGAAATAAATATTGATGAGTCACGGGATAATAAATTTCGCCTTTTCACTGATATCGTGAAGGTTTTTATTGAAGCTAGATGGAGGTGGACAGTTTTTTACTGTGTTACAGCCTGCGTTCTAACATGGCTTCTGTTCGCTGGTGTTTGGTGGTTGATTTTGTACTTGCACGGTGATCTAGAAATCAAAAACTTACCCCACACTAGGAATTCAACATGGACGCCCTGCGTTCGAGAGATATATAATTTCACGTCGATATTTCTCTTCAGCATAGAAGTTCAGACAAGTATTGGCTATGGCTCTAGAGCGATCACACTAGAATGTCCCGAAGCGATCTTTACTATGTGCATTGAAAGTATCACAGGAAAGATAATACAATCGCTTATAATAGGGATTGTTTTCGCCAAATTGACAAAACCAAAAAACCGAGCGCATACGTTGATGTTCTCGAAGTTTGCGATCATTAATCAAAGAGACGGTCATTTATGTATGATGTTCAGAGTAGGTAATACCAGAAAATCTAGAATCATTGCTTCTAATATAAACGCATATCTGATAAAGTTCGTTTTCAAAGGCATTGACCTACTTGATTATAATCAGATAAAACTAGATTTAAAAGTCGACGCGTGTGACGATGTTCTTTTTATATTTCCCCTAACGGCTATACATAAAATAGACGAAAGCAGTCCATTCTTCAATATCTCTGCTAAGGAGTTGCTACAGTGCAATATTGAGATACTTGTCGTCTTCGAAGGAACTATTGAATCTACAGGCCAACCAGTTCAAACTAAATCGAGCTATACAGGCAGCGAACAGGTAGGTGCGGCGAATAAGGCCTAGCTAAGCAGGAATTGAAATAAATCAAAAACTGTTAAAACAAATCAACAAATTTTAATGTAATTTAAACTTTTATATTAATAACTATCAAATAAAAACGGAAAACAGCAACCTATGCTATAATTATAGTTTTAATTACTGCTTTTAAAAAACACTGTACTTAGGCCTTATTAAACTATGGTAGTATAATAAGGCCTAAGACTTTAAACTTCAAAAATAAACGAAATAAACTTCTTATATTTAGTATTTGAGATCAATAAAATATTGTAATGCGATAATCACACAGTAAAGGCTTAAAAATAACATTATTTTTCAAATTAGGAACAATCTGGACACTCAACATCTTCGACGACTCAAAATCATCCTCTGACAAACCCACGCACTCCTCGTGGTACCACTTGCTGCATTTGTGACACATCCTCATAGCAGTCTCTTGGTCCTGGTGGCATGCGCGACAACGTTGTTCTTATTAGACAGCTCTTTGCTAACTGGTATTCCTCTGTAATTGATGGCGTTTATTCTGACTGTTGATGTCTTTTCTGTATTTTTAGCTGGTGTAGGCAGGAGTTGCTTAAATTATGTTCTTTTTACTTGAGCGAAGGGTACATTATCCTCATCATCAGAGATGGATCTACATTAAACCATTCTGTAAAACATGTTGGAGGATCTTTTTGGTATGATCATTTGTTTGTTCTTGCCTCGGTGTCGATGACTGAGGCGTCTCGGGAGCCATTTGCCTTAATGGAGTGCGAGGTGGTAAATTTTCTACATCGACAACGTCTGGAAAAGGAGCTGGTGCTTCTAATTTCTGTAATAGTAGTTCTAAAGACCTAAATTATGTAATCACTTGATAATACTTTAAGGAGGGTAATAAGGCCTAGGGTCGATTTTCATAGGCCTTATTAACCACTGACCACGTTGTCAAGAAATTTTTAAAATAAAATGATTTCGTGTAATTTACAATTTTTTCTACAGCACAGGTCTTCAAAACATTAACTAAAATGATGTAAAACTGCAAAATAACGTACAAAATTTATTTTTTTTCATAAAATATTTACGATTTGTTCGACCGTCATATTATTATTCGAGATATGCGTCCGCCGGCCACGATTAGTGACCCCACACTTTAGGAACCATGCGGGCCTGCGAGTCGCGACATGTTTGGGGCACCATCTTAGGTTGTTAGCTACCTATGACTATGAAGTCAGCTGGCGGGGTCTACTCAAAGTTATGTTTCTAGTACTTAGGCCTTATTACCCGACAGGCCTTATTGGCCGCACCTACCTTACTCTGGGGTCGACGTTATTTGCAGCCATTCTTTTACAACAAACGAAAACAAGGTTTCGTTATAGACTTTTCAAAATTCAATGAAACGTACCGAGTGAATACACCACTCTGCACTGCTAAGGAACTTAGGAATTATTATATAAATAGGCCTTTATAAAAAATACAAACTATAAATTACCTTTTTATTTATCTCGACTATTACAGTTTAACATTTTGCATATTCTTCGTAGCTCCATCAAGTCATGGTAAATAATTTTCTGCGCAAAAATTTGTACTTCCAATGTAGATAGTTTCATTTTTATTTGCCTTAATAAGCATTCAGATGTTTGAACCCCTTCATGTAACTTTGCTAGTTTACTTTTGTTGTCGTTCAAATTATGACGAAGGATTGAATTTATATCCGTCATTATGTAAGAAATTTACGAAATAATTTGACCACTTCTAACTGCGAGTAGTTTTCACAATCATTTTGGAGATAAGAGTCTGACGAATACCTTCCATCAGTGAATCAGACACTGATTGCTCAATGATTACTACAGCCCTAACTTTATAATATGAAAAATAGTAAATTCTTATAATGAACTGTTAATGCGAATGAAAATATATTATATTAGCTAGATACTACAGCTTACAATTGGGCTATCTTATAAAAGAGATAAGTCAAGTAGACTCAAAATGAGTCAAGTAGACGCCAAAATGAGTGAAGTAATGAAACAAATTTAAAGTATATAAGTGAATGAAATAATAATCATATTTTAATATACCAACTAAAAGTTAGTTCTTTCAATAAAAATAAAAACTTCATAATTTATAAATGACGACTTGACAAATATACATAAATCTTTGGCTGACATACATATACTATTATCAAGTTTTATTTTATCTCGTATTTTTATTAAAAGGCGAGATAAACATTAGCCATCGCATAATGTGTCTTCTTTCGTCGTTGATTTTAAATCAAAACAAGCTCATGTATTTGTATAGCCTGTGGAATTAGAGATGTCCTTTTATTTTATCTATATTTTATGTTTTTTTTAAATATATTTAAAGCCTGTGGTGTTTTATAATAAACGGATTTTGATATACAACGTCTATGCACAGTATCTACAGACTTACATACCCGGAGATGTCTATTAGAGTTTGTTTAGTCTGTAGGTCTTATCAAATTGACAGAGTGAGCTGTCATTTTTCTATTCAATAAAAAGGTAATATAATAATCACAATAATTAAAGGCTATTTCTCTAAAAGCACCAAGAATTATAACCGTACAATCTTGGAAAAATGTTTCGGGCTACTGTTTTTGATAAATTATTGGGTAAGTAATCGAGTGGCAAAGGATTAGGTGTACGAAGTAGATTTCAATAATTTGCATCACTTTCTATATTTTCCTCTCTACTTTCCTCTAAAAAATTATCTTATACTAGCAATGGGATAACATTCTTATTAAGCATTTTGGTGCTATTATTTTTAGATAAAGCTACGAGTAATTTGCGCCTAGATCCAGACTGGCCATCTATTTTACAAATTTGTGATTTAATAAGACAGAATGATTGTTCGTAAGTACACTGTAATGTAAACCAATGTCATATCAATTGTTTACCTTGTTTCAATAATTAACTGTTCTGTTGTATTTTTAGACCAAAATATGCAGTAGCTGCTGTTAAAAAGAAATTGTATTCACCGAACCCACATCAGGCTATGTTTGCATTGCTTACTCTGGAAAGCATTGTAAAAAACTGTGGTAAGATGTATTTTCATAAGATTCTTCATATTATGTAAGGAAATAACATTTTTAGCAACAAGAATTATTCTATATATTATCCATATTTTCATATGGATATGGATATCAATCAATTTTTATTTGTTTATCAACTTATTCTTCAAATATGGCCTGGCCAATTATGATTTGATTTTAATTCCTAATATTTGTTTTCAAATGTCTCTAGGCCTTGGGAAGGCTTATAGGTAACAAAGTAGAGAAAAGTTACAAACAATTCTGATGTAAAATGTTCTTTGATGTTAGCCATTTGATGTTTGTATCTTTGGTATGGTTGGGAAATTTGCAATTTGTGTAACAATATAAAATTTAATGTAAGATAACCTGAGAAAAGTGCTAGAAAAATAACTTGTTACAAGTATACTACACCATTCATATATCAGAATGAGACACACAGTATTTTATAACCTGACCAGTTCAATACAAAGCTAATAAAATTGTCTTAGGTTCTGGAGTACATGATGAAGTTGCATCAAAGGTTTTCTGTGAAATGCTCCGAGACCTAGTCAAAACCACACAACACGAAAACTTGAAAAATAAAATACTCGAATTGATACAAGCTTGGGCTTTTGCTTTCCGTAACAGTCCTAAATATAGAGCTGTACAGGTAAAGTATAATACTGAATTATAACAAACTCATTCAAAGTCATATAACACAGTATTGCAAGAATCACCTTTGATATATTGATTTTCATAATCTAATTATAATATATGTGTGTCATTGTCTAAACTGCATAGCATACATAATCTGTAACATTAACCACAAGTAAACTTATCTTAATGTAGAGGTTTATTCAGTGATTGAATAGTTTATTTATTGCTACAAGACAAGAGTCAATGTCCTTATTATATCTGACAAAGTACTGTTATCTTAGTGATTGTGTTTCTTTGTTTTTGTGCAAATTTAGTGGCATTTAAAATTATTTAGCCTTATATATAATTACTATACTTTTCTATAAGTATTATTTTTTTCTACTACTCTTTAGATTTTGTAAAAGCAAATCCTATTTGTATGCCGTGTGACGTTAATACATTATCACCTAATCTGATACTATGAGTCATACAATACTCATAGTAAGGTGTCTTATAAGTTAAATTGAGTATTGTCAAAGTGTCTTTGTTTATTTCCAAAAGTGTTTCAGTGTCTTAAAACAGCACTTCTGTTTTGGGAGCCTGTATTGTATTGTAATGCAATTTTGTACTTAATAGGATACAGTGAATATTTTAAAGGCTGAAGGACATAAATTTCCACCTTTAAAAGAATCTGATGCAATGTTCTCTGCTGATACAGCCCCTGAATGGGCAGATGGCGAAGTCTGTCACAGGTAAAAGTGTTAATAAATATAACATAATTGTCATGTTTGAAAACTATTATTTTGCACATGACAGCATTATATAAATTAAAAATCTATTTAGATGGGAAATAATTACTATGCAATTCAATTTATGTTCAATCTTAAGAGTTTATAAATACATTCTTATGCAATAGTAAACTCTATGGTTTGTTACATCTTTAAATAAGAATAATGTTGCAACAACAATATTGTTCAAGTGTTTGTGGTATAAATCTAGATGTCGTGTTGCATTCTCATTGATGGTCCGCCGACACCATTGTCGTGCCTGTGGTCAAGTGTTCTGCCAGCAGTGCAGTTCAAAAACATCAACATTGCCAAAATTTGGTATTGAAAAAGAGGTTAGTAATGTTTTATCTATAAATAATTCCAATATTCTTTTTGGTATATTTAATTTACATATGAATTTATAATTAGGTGCGTGTATGTGATGCCTGTTTCGATAAAGTTAGCCGCCCACCATCTTCTACAGCAAAAATTGAAATTGTGGATACTTCAAGTGACTATGGCCCTGCCCAACCTCAGGTAGGATGTTTGTAGCAATAGACCATCTATTAGTTAGGAATTTGACTAAGTAAATTATATCAATCATATGTTTGTGTTAACTATAAGTTTATAATAAAACAATTCTTTCCAGAAGTAATTTCGTTTAAAAAAAAACACACATTTATGATTGTTCATTGTTTACTTATAAAATACAGTTACATATTATATTGCTTTATTGAGCTTCATATGATTCACCAGGCATTTCTCCTCCAGGAACTAACATTGCAATATTGTTACCATTAAGAAGTATTTGGTCCAGTTTAGTTATTTTACGTCCTTCCGGTGTTGATTCATACTCTGTTACATCGTCTAATAACATATTTACAAAGTCGTCAAACCCTTGAAGTGTTCCAACCATTTCTTTATCATTTTTCATTATTATGTGAATTCGGGAACCGATGCATTTATCTACAAGTTCCAACGGTAGTAACGTGTTTGGGTTTGGCAATGGCTGCGACATTTTACTTTAAGTTGAATATAATTAACACTGAATTGGCGTTTTCTCAAAAGTATTTTGGAATTATTTCGCACAATCGATATAGTTTTCTAAATTTCTAGTATTATTTACAAGACGTCGTGAGTTTGCACCCTTTGACACTTGATAATTGACAGTGACATATTTAAAACTTGTCAAATTGATATGAATTGCAGATATATATTACAAACTTTTATAATTATACTTAATGTTAATTTTTAAAAGCAAAGCAGCTTTTATAAACAATGTTTTGTTTAGTTTTAATTTATTGAAAAATAATTAAATATAGAGTATTTGCTAACACTGGCAAGTTTTGCAAACGGCTGACACTTCAAACTTGACTTGAGCCTTTGGTAAAGAACTTTCAAGTTCAAACTTGAATTAATAACGGTTTAAATCGGATTGAAGCGGTGAAGTTTTCTAAATATAAGTGTTTATTTGTGCGTTTTTATGAAAATACTGTAGTAATGGCTAGAAATTACATTTCAAGATTTCGCGGAGAGTTTACACCCACTAATAATCCACTACGTATCAAGGATGAACCATTAACACCAGATGATTACGAAGAGTGTTTTAGAAATGATAACTTAGATATCCACTCGAACAATGACTTCTATTGTATGAGAAAATCAATGTCAATGACTGATCTTGTGCAGCTCAAAAAAGATCTGGAGAAGATTAAACTTGAAAACGATGAATTTTCCGGGCAGGTGTGCCGAAAGCAAAATGGAGAGTTTGATAGTGTATCTAAAACTAAATTTGTTTCCATGGCTGAGGCAATATATCACTACCAAAGAGACACACCAGTGAGATTTCATTCTAGAAAATCTATACAATGTCAAAATGTGTTTCGACAGTCAAAATTAACATTGGCTCAATCCCCGCTTCTGCGATGTAAAGAGCGTTCTCGACCTCGTCATATCATTTCCCAGAAGGAAAAGGAGGATTTAGAGTTTAAAGAAATTCAGAAACATAAACTAAAAGCAAATCCAATTCCTAAATCTGTTATTATTGGTTCTCATCTCCCTGATGTACCTAAAAAGCCTCCTACTGTACCGGAGCCTTTCAAGTTAACTGAGGCTCCAAAGGCGAATATTATAATTCCACAAGAAGTACACAATTTTAAAGCCCGTCCTGCTCCCAAACAAATATTAGAACAACCCTCTATCCCAGTAAGGCCTCCTCCAAAAATTACTAAACCAGTTAGCCCAAAATTCCACAATAAGCGAGCAAAATCAATGGAATCTCTTAAACACCAAGGACAATGTACTAAGAGTAAACAACAAAATAAGCTATCCGACAAAAATGCTATGCATCAAGGACCAAGAAAACCTGAGCCATTTTCATTCTTGAAGCGAGATGAAGAGTTACGTCGGCGTAAAGAAGAAAAGATAAAAAAACAAATTGAGGAAGATCGCAAACTTGCTTCACAGTTTAAAGCGCAGCCCTTACCTGCGGCTGTTAAGAAACGGATGCAGACTGCAACAGGCTTAGCGACCACTAGTTCAACAGCTTCATCGGAAAATAAAGAAAACTTAAAATTTGAAGCAAAACCACCTCTTGTCTTATATAAAGAACCTTTTAAGCCAATCATTCAAACCAATCATATCATAAAACAAAAACCTTTTGAATTAAGCACAGAAAGGAGGGCCACAGAACGTGAGAAGTTTGAGATGCAACTCAAGGAAAAAGAAGAAGAAATGAAACAAAAAAAGTGGGAATTAGAAAAGGCAAGACAAGAAGCAGAAGAAAGGGAAGTTTTAAAAATGAGAGCAATGTTGGTTCACCATCCAAAACCCATACCTGTTGTAGATCCTTTTGTACCTAAAACTTCTGGCAAAATTACGGTTCCAGAAACACCAAAATTTATAAGGAGACTGAAACAAAAAGAAACTTAGTAATTTGATGTGACACATCATTTTGTGTTTAGATTAGTCTTTAGACTCTTTTTGCTTTTTAAATAGAATCATCATTAATGAAGTTTAGAGACAAATGTTTATAATCTTTTATAGAAGTTTAGGTTTGTACAAAGCTATGTAACAATGATTCAAATAATTGTGTTAACTTTTATACTCATGAAAATATTTCTTTAGTATCATGGATTGCACTGACTATTTGTGTGCCAACATTGGAAACAATACTATTTCTTATATAATATAGTTTAATTTAGTACATAATTATATAATTGTAATGTTTAATTGTCATATAATAAAAGAGACTCGCAAAGCATGACTTTTATTTCGCCCCAAAATAGTAAATGTAAAATTAAATAATGTCATATTACTCTGTAGTAGTAGTTCTGTTCTTATTATTTACAGATGTAATTAATGTCTTGGTCAAATTTTTTTTATACTTAGGGAAGGATACATTTTGTTTAAAGTATTAACCTTATTATAGGATAATATAACCTCCTTAAATCTTCTAATGAAAGACCAAATAATTTCAAATGCAGTGGTTGCAAGTTTACTTTTAAATTATCTTGTATTTTCTTAAGACAATTTTTAATTTTATCCCTTGTTAATAGCAAAAGAAAGCAGGCAAGACAGCAGAGGAGTTACAAGAAGAAGAGGAACTGCAGCTGGCTTTAGCCCTGAGTCAGTCGGAAGCAGAGCAAAAGGAGAAAGAGAAGCGATCTCGCACTTATATTGCGCCAGAACCAGTTACTCATCCCACATGTATGTTTGCCATTGTTAAAGTGCAAGAGTAGAGTAAAGGAAAAAGAGTAACTCAAAAGGTCAAATTATTATGAGAAGAATATTTTCTACATTTTCAATAATACTATCTTTCCAGACTTCATACTTTCAATAGCGTATATATTTCAATTAGAATATGCAATAAATCCTGTACAGACCGCTTCTAGAGACTAGCTTTGCGTTAAGCGCGAGAGGTATTGGGTACGAATCCCAGGAAAACAAATGGTTTCAGTCAGGCAGGGCACAGATCAACTTGCCTGTAAAAGGACCGATCAGTGAAACGCATGCAGACATGCATTCACGCCATGCCCATGGGAAAGGGGGCTTTTTTTTTTTACATAAGTCAGAAATTTTACCAAGGATATTCTTAAGATAGAAGATTATATGCCTTTAATTGTATGCATTAATCGTTATGTGAATTTTAACGTTAGTAAAGCTCATTGATTTGAAAAGAGAGGTTTGACAAAGCAGATTACTTATTTGCCCCCTTGTAACTATCGTATTTTAATGTAGTGTCCCCAACTCCGTCATCTGTCAGTGCTTCCCCAGAGCATAGCACCACGGGCAATTCGGAACTATCCCGTTATTTGGACAGGAACTATTGGGAACAGCGTTTGTCCCGGGAGACTACGGCACCAACGGCTCCTTCCTCACATGGCACAAATGATAATATTGATGTGAGTGCACTTTACCTTCCTTAAATTACTTCTAAAGTTCTTTCTTGTAGTTTTATCGTAATACACAAAATTTTTCACGAAACAAAGTGTGTGTTGGCGTTATATTATAATAATATTTTTTTATCAGGATTTTGTCAAACCATCAACTGCGAAATCGCAAGAGGACGAAGCAGAGGATAAGGAAATAGATGAATTTGTGGAGAATCTCAAGTCGCAAGTCGAAATATTTGTTAATCGGATGAAGAGCAACTCATCTCGGTACTTATATCTCAACTTTATACTTTTCTATTTTAATATTTAATACTTTGTTGTTTTTTACTAAGTTAAGTATCTACACTCTTAGTTCCAATATCATACTGTCTTCAAAAAATAACTAAGTATAAGATTCTGGTCATATAAGTTAATTATTGCATTTCGCTGTATACTTTTAGGATTTGAAAATCTGCAAATGATGGCACTATATAAAATAAAAATCGATTTTAGATTGAAAAAACTTTACCACACGTACAGGACTTGAACCGGCATCCACAGCCTTCCGTGCTGTCGCTCTTATCACCGTGTCCTACACGTTATCAACCTATTGATACGCATCTCTCGCTCATTGTAATTTCAACCATAGCAATGCGTTTTCAATCTAAAATCTATTATTTTAAATTTTACTATTGGCATGCCTGCCACAATTAAGGAGCTGAATGCTAAAATCCATTATGAGCATCCATTATGACTTCTTCATCATGAGCATCAGACTTATGAATTAGATCTGGGGTTCGTTCTTCGTGTGTGCACGAACATATTCATCTTTATGTACATTCTGTCACGTGCGTATCGTTTACGTAAGCTAGAACTACAAATTTTTACGACATGAGCTAACCTGTGTTCAGGCTCCAGAGATTATTGGTCTATAATTTTTCCGTAGGTATATTAACTAATTTTTAAGTACGTCATTGACTTTACTTCATTACAGTGGCCGTTCAATCGCAAACGACACCTCCGTTCAAACACTCTTCATGAACATCACAGCGATGCACTCTAAGTTGTTGAGATATATCCAGCAACAAGACGATAAGCGCGTTTACTTGGAAAGCTTACAAGTGAGTTTCATACCTTATAATAGGATTAGTAGAACCTATACAATTTGATATTTTGTCTTGTCTTCAGGTATAATGTGATTATATTATTATAGGGAATTATATTTGTATATTTATTTATTAAACATCTAATTAATTATACCAATATGTTTTAAACTATGTAAGCTATGTATAAAATATAATAAATACAAAATTTCTTATTATAATTATATAAATATTTTTTTATGGACCTTACTGATAAGCCCAGCATTGAGGTGTTCTAATTCTTCTACATTTCAAATTCAATGCCTCTGACTGATTGGAACTGCGACATGTTTGGAATTGTCCTCCAACAGTGGTTTGAGTACAATTTCAAACATTTAGTATGATGATTGGTGGTCCATTACAATGGTTCCAGCTCTTTAGAATCTTATTCTGGGACTTAATAGTTAGAAATTTTTGTTGTAGAATAAATAATAAGGACAAATAAGACTAGCAAGTGAAAATGAGAGCCTTTTATGTCTGGTTCAAATTTTATTAAGTTTCTTAAATATGAATATATTTAAGTAACTTAATAAGTAACATAACGTGAATGGTTCTTAATTTTATTCTTAATAATTTCCAGGATAAAATAAGCCAAGTGCGCGACAGTAGAGCGGCGTTAGATACTTTGCGTGCGGAGCATGCTGCACGGCTCGCACAGGCTGCTGAAGCAGCTGAGAGGCAGCGACAGATGCAAATGGCGACGAAACTGCAAGCTATGAGAAAGAAAAAGCACGAGTACCTGCAATATCAGAGGCAGCTCGCATTGCAACGAGTACAGGTATCATTTAACTTCAAAAATTGTTTTGATTATTTTAATGCTTTGTTATTAACCTTTATTTCTTTTAGGAGCAAGAGCGAGAGATGCAGATGCGTCAGGAACAACAAAAACATCAGTATATGATGTCAAGCAGTGGGTATTATGTACCTGGAATGTCAATGCACCAGTTCCAACCTGGGTTCCCTAACCAGATGATGTACAATCCTCAATTCCACCCCCAAATGCCTCCTCAAACAACAGAGACAGCTGCCCCCCTTCCTGGTCAACCGCAAATGTCTCAAGCCAATATGCCGATGAATGTTAATCCAATGGGAACAATTTCGCAATCGATGCCCCAAATGAATAACTCTTTTACTATGTCTACGTCTGCTGCTACCTTGAGTCAAGTTCCTCCTATACAAGGTCCTATGTCCCAACAAAATATTCGTCCTGTTATGGGGCAACAATTGCCAATCCAGCAGCAAATGATGATGCAGCAAATGCAGCAGATGCGGCCTCAAGCTGGAATACATCAAATGATGCCCAATGGCCCACCAGGACAAGTGCCAGCCAACTTAGCTAACCAAATGCCTAAAACAATTCCCAGTCAGACACAAGCACCCCCCAATACCATGATGCCAGCAATGACAATGCCACAACCAAACATGCCTCATCAAACAAACGCAAATAACTCCATGTATGGTATGAAAATGCAGAATATAAGAATGCCATCGGCTTTGCCTGGGAATCAAATGAACAACAACTCATCTGTACCAGTCTCTGGGTACCCAGTCAACCCTCAGAATCCCCAAGCTAGTCAACAGCCCACAATGCCAAATATGCAGCAAAGTACTCAAATATCAGCCCAAACAATGCCGCCTATGCATCAGACGATGCCCGGACAGAACATTCCACTACAAAATCAGATGCCTAACCAAAATGTGCAACCCCAGTCAGGACACATCCTGCAACAGCCTCAAATGTCACAGGGCCAACAAATACAGCTTCAAGGGCAACCACCACACTATCAGAACCCTCAAATGATTTCCCAAGGTCAAAACATTCCACAACAACATCCTATGAATCAAGGTGCTCCGACACAGACTCAGACTCTGAATCAACAAGGTGGACCTCACTTAAATCCGCCTAATAGTATGCCCGCCGCCGTGCCGCAACAAATGCACGCCTCTCAAATGCCCATGAATACGCAGAATCAAATGCCACAGAATATGCAACATCATCAAGGACCTATGAATCAGGGTCATCAATCAATGGCCCATATTCCTCAGAACATGCAAATGTCACAAAGTTTACAACAACCTTTGAATATGCCTCATAATATGCCACCACAAAATATGCAACCTCAGGGCCCGGCTAACAACATTCAAGCTGTAAAGATGCCACAGCAAAATTTTGGTAACATCCCCCAAAATCAACAACAAGCTATGAACCAACAAAATCAGCAAGTTCAGACTGCTGTTAAATCAGAAAATAATAATAATACTGCAGAACTTATAAGCTTTGACTGAATTCATGACAAAAATGCTGTTAAAAGAACACATATATAAGTGCACAATAGTATATTATTGCAACAATTACATACTTATAGACTCTATTCATTGTTTTAGCTTATAAATCTTGTTGGTGACTATTGTAATATTAAGTAACACTTTGACTCCAAAAAGCCCTAAGAATTATATATATTTAAACTTATAAAAAATGTGTATTCGATTTGGAATGTCAAGGCATATTGTAATATTTTACGTAAATGTGATACACGATAAAAAATATTTTGTGTGTAGCTAATTTAGCGGTTTAAATAATATATAGAAAATTTGATTATATTTTATTTTTATTTGCAAGTAATTTTTTTGTAATATTTATATGATAATATTTTAAGTTATAGTTCATGTGTATAAAAATATAATAAAGACCTTACTACTATATATAGGGTTTGTTTAAGTTATCTTTTACAATATTTAAAACTTGAAATTTAATTTAAAAAAAACATTATGTTAGAAAGATCTTTTATCTTGTAAGAATATAGTTAGGGATCCCTAATATATTTGTTACACTTTATCACTTACACGAAACTAGAATTTAAAATTTAGAGAACAAAATGGCAATGAAGCGCGTCGAAAGAGCACAAACGCTAATAAAAAAGTTTTTTTTTAACGCAAAAGTGACGATATTTGGAAGATAGTAAGTAGTAAGAAGGATTCCAATCATTTTACAGATTGTTTTTCTAGTGGCACTCGGAGTTTGACGCCATTCAGTTTCAGGTGATATAATATAATAGTCGCGTTATATGTAAATAAAGAAAAAATATTTCCATACTATGTATTCTAAATAATATTTATTTATTTGTTATTATAATTTCTGTATGAACTCCTCTATAATTTAATATGACACGCTCTGTGGTAATGCGTAGTTGAGAGTAATATCTATATACATACAAAGCTTAACAAACCGAAAAAAATGATGTTGTTATAACAATGAAAGTGTTACACTGGCAAATAGTTAGTTCTTCTTGCCACAAATGAAAAAAAACAAAAAAACAATGAAAGTGAAACTAATACTTGGCTTAAAAGTTTCTTTACCAGACCTTAAAATATAAAAAAGTGTCATCTGTCAGATCAATGACAATTGACAACTGTGGTGCCGCGAAAAGTCGAAAACAAAATTACTAGGAAGATACGAAACACAAAACAACTAGTGGCTGTAAATATTAATAAATTTATTTAAGTCTCATAAAAACACACTATATTTTTAAAACATTATGGACGAAGATAATCAAGATGGACCTTACGCAGTATGGCAAATGTTTAATGCACCTACCATGGTTTTATTTAACAACTTAGATCACGCAGAAGATGGTCTAGAACGTTTATTAACTCCAATTATAAAACAATCCGGGTATGTAAGGTGTCGTAATGATATGTTGTTCAATATTTGAATGCTTATGTAAGTCTTGATTTTGCATATTTCAGAGGGTTTTCGGAAGTTTTAGTTCCAAGAGCGGGGTGTTCAAAATGTCCAGAATCCTATTATTGCGCCTTTAATACCTGGTTGATTGGTAGATTATTTTATGTTTGTTCGGTGCCTGAGCTTCATAGGTTTGTATTTTCCATCTTTTTATAAGGTTTATCTAATTTACATTCAGGTAATTCTTCATCATTTTTTTTAGAATACACATCACAAGCATAAATGCTCAGTTGAATATATTAAACATTTTGTGTATACATAGAGCATCGTTTTATAACAATATACACAAAGAGTATTACTGTATATTGAAAAAACTTGCAGATTTTTATGAAGCATGTAAAAAGGAAGATAAAAAAATATTATTAAATAACTTCACACCTGAACAAATTGTCATACCCCAAGTGAATCTTAACTTGGAACCAATATATGTTTGTATAAAGGATATTGACATATGCAAACATTTGATTGAATTAATCTTGCAATTACTTTCTGAAAGCATTCCTCTAAGACTAATATATTTAAATGAACAAAAAACAGACACTGAGAATCTTTTTGAATTAGTATTAAATATGCTGGAAAATTATAGTACAGATATAAAGCTACTTTCTATCAAATTCTTTGCTGTTTTACTAACTAATATACGTAATAGTTCTATTGTAATTTTTCATTCAGACTTTAAAAGAACCCAGACTGACCTACTGCACTTGATAGAATCCTTTGTTCATTCAATAACTGTGTTATATGAAAAAGGTGACATAAATGATATCTATTTGAATGATTTGAATGCTTTGCTTGTGAAGTTGTTGAAAATTCTACAGTTCCAATTGGAAGATAAACAAATTTTGGTAAATATATGCACAACAGTTTTGAACAAAGCTCATAATATCTTATTTCGTCAGGAACTTAGGCTGTTTTGTCTATCTTTAAGTAAAGATTTGGAATTTACTAAAGACATACTAGAGCTTCAAAGTAAGGATGAATGTGGAATAGAAAAGGTGTTTGAATATTTTTGTAGAACTATAGTATCTAATATAACGCAAAAAGTTACAAATAATTGTGAATTAAAAGAGAATTGGTGCTATAATGAGATAGTAGATGTTGTAAGATCTATCAAGGCCTGTGAAGATGTTATAGACTCATTTCTGATGTCCCATCATTTGCAACGGTGTAATATTTCACTGTCTGTGTTACAAAATGTTCAGCATGAACTGAGGAAGGAAACATCAAAAAGTTTGGCTTTATTGAACAAAGATGTTTGTCGAAGTGTGTGGGCCACATTAATTAAAATAATAAAACATAGAAGAATAGTAATTAATGATACAGATAAGATTAAATTGATTATGAAGGTATCATTAAATATAATATCTTTATTAGAAAATATCAGTAAAGAAGATACCGCTGCAGTCCTGCAAATAGTCTGTCTCCAGAACAGTATACATTTTTCAGAACAAAATCTTTTCTTTACTGATGATGTGAAAGTACAAATATTAAAGTACTTACTGATTCATAAGATAATTTTGAAGAGTGAAGTAAATGAACTGTGGAATAGCATTATTACAACTCTTTTTAATTTTTTGATAAGGATAAAGCCGGCTAGACTTTCAGTAAGTAAATAAAACACAATTTATACATTTTACTTTTCATAGTTTGATTATTATACTATTCACATTATTGGAAGCGATATTTCTTTGATATTATAGCTTTCATATATTTGATTTGATATGTTTACTTTTTTATAGTGTAGTGGGTGTGGAGTGGACATATATTTTATGTTGGCATTCTTAATATTAGAAAAATACATAAATTAAATTTCGATTATGAATGAAAAAAAAATACGACACGGTCAGGACTTAAACCAGCATTCACAGCGACATCGTAAAAAAAAACATTTTATAATCGGTTTTTAATTTATATAGTACCATCATGTGAAAAATATTAAAGTAAAAAAAAATACATATTTATCTCGCATTTTTTCCAGATTATAAACCTCGGACCATTATTATTGGTGAATAAAGTGATATCTACAAGTAAGTTTATAAGTGATATTCTAACGCCTGGATTTCTAACAAAGGAATCAGATCTACAAGAAGCAATAGCAGATTTATTACCCATCTTTGCATGCATATCCCTTGGTACATATAGTATTGTCGCAGTAAATAATATGGGGTATAATTTGGTGGATGATGAAAGAAATAAGGTTTCCATAGTTTGCTATGAATGTTGTTGCAAAGACAAAGCAGTAAGCAGCGAAACCTTTTATAGTAACCTTGAAAAGGAATATAAAATATACCATAAGGCGGAAAGTATGGCTCCATTAAGCAATACGTCATTACAGAATGGGTTAAGACACTTATTCGGAAAGTTCCTGATTCATCAACAATATGCTGATTTAGAAATGTCTAAATACTGGAATATAGTTGGGCATATTAGTAATCACTTTTATGTCTTCGACTATGGTGTATCCACTAACATACTTAATGTATCAAATACAAAATATATTATAAAAGCTTTTAAATCCTTTATCGAAAGCTCAGAAGTAAGTAAGACATCAACAGCACGAACGTTAAATTTTTATTTTCATAAAAATATAAAAAGCTATTCTATATATTATGATGTTTTTTATACCATTGTCGCATTCTTCCAGGCCACTGAAATTTCATCTACCAAGGAAACTGTTTGTGATATCTGCATCAAGTTATTACTGAAATCTACTAGACAAAGCTTGGAAACTAACGACTACAGCTTACAGACAGAAACTTTGGATTGTATAAAAGAATTTGGCTTGTGTCGAAATGTTACATTAGTCTTACCAGTCACTAAACTCCTGGTATACTTTATAATGCAACCGCAATGCACTCTTGCTCCAAAAGCGATAGTTCTTTTGCGGGATTTTTGCGAATACCAAGGTTTTACTCCCAACCAAACGTATCAGCGCTACAAGAAAGATTATTGCCGCCTCTTTGTCGTTTGCAGCCTCAATAACAGAAAAGATTTCGCTGTAGCCTTACTAAAAGTCGTCAGAGCTTTTGGATTCGTCGGTTTTCGAGATTTCATATCCAAAGACGTTCACCATTTCCTACCTTATCTAGTGCCGTACTGCGTCACCATAAAAGAAGTGCCATCTATGATAGAAGAAATAGCCTCGCTCGTGCAATGTTCTGCATCAGACTTCCTTATTGATAGGTTCCCGCATATTTATGTTCATGTGTACCTCACGGAAGGTAAAGAAGTTTCGAAAAAATGCTATGATATCATAGAAAAATTGACAAAGATGTCTATACTTAACTTGATAAAGAGGCACTTTAGAGTGATACTTACGGAATTCCTTTTACAATATTGTTGTAATCCAGAGAAAGTGTTGAACGCTTGCAGATACCTCGCTTGTCATGATCCAGACGTTTCCACACCTCAAGGCAGTATGAGCATGAGCACATCCCAAATAGCTGACTTCTTGAACCCAAAATTTCTTGGTGTTTTAGCATACTTTGATCATAAACTTGTAAACGCGAAAGTGGCACTATCGGTGAAGAGAAAAGCTTTAAAAAGTTTCCCGGATATGATGCAACTAATGGGTTCTAAATATTTAACGCCCTTGAGATTCAAAGTCCTTGCCACTTTAAGATCAGCTCTTCCGTTGGCAGTGGAGTTTCCCAAAATTTTGGCAGAAGCTTGGAGCGCATTCATACATAACATCGATAGCTTGTCCTTGGGGCCACTTTTACCTAATCTAGCTGTTTCCTTATTGCAACAGGTTCCATATGCACCGCAAGAGATTAATAAAATCTTTCATTACTTGGTATTGAATAATGAAAACTTACTCAGTTCGTATATATCGGAATTATTTTTCGTTGAAGATTCGACAATTTCTGAAAAAATTAAGATAGTGGTCAAGAGACATGTTAGAAGAACCCAACCGGATGGTTTCTTGGACAAAGTCAAGTGGTACTTGCATCATTTGAATCAAGATATCCCGAGAGTCAAAGCGTATTCATTTGCCCGTTTGGATAAGTTATTGAAGTCTAATAGGACTGAGGTGCACAAGGCAATCTTTGGTGGAAAAAATATTGACCCAATTATTGTGGAACTCATTGATTGTCTTTTGATAGGTAAGTTAATTACTTTAATGGAGACTTTTCTATCAAACTTATATTAAGTCAACATCTTATGTGAGAACCGATATTTTGAACCAGTACTTATATATAAATATTTATATATTGTAGGTTGTAAAGACACAAATAATGAAGTAAGTTCTTCAAGTGGGGCGTGTTTGGGACAACTGGGCGCAATAGAGGCGGGCCATCTTCCTAGGCAGTATGTGCAACCAGACCGATCACCGTTTGCGTTTTCCATAAACGATAACTGTTTTGCTGCCACTGCCTTGATTGAACTTACTAGAGCGTTTCAGTATGAAAAAGATACGATGGTTAGTTATTAATGCTTTACCAAATAATAACTTAGGAGGTAGATAACATTTGACAAGCTCGTTGTTATAATGGTAGTAATGTAAGAGTAATAATCAAGGGGTCGTGGGTTTGATCCCTACCGAGTCACTGTCTTGAAATCTGGATGTATAGGTATATCGATAATTCAGTCCGGGTCACCAACCACCGTCCATAGATAAACAGCCGTGAAGTTTAATCGCGTTTCGATTTCAGTCAGTGGATTTCCGAATATCCAAAGCCATAATAGGTCGACAGTACATGTTGATGATATTACGTCTAGGGTGTTTCAACTACCATCGAATGAAGTTCATGCGTGTATCTCCTCTATATTATTATTATATATATTATACACTTTTCAGAACATGGATTGCTACGCATTAACCATACAGGAGATTTTGAAAATATACGATATTTCTCCTAGTGGTTCCAAGAAGGAAGTCTGGGACAGCTTTCCTGAGAATATGCACCAAATTATGTTTCCTTTACTCAGCTCCAGATATACCTTGGCTTACCCGTCTCAGCCTAAGAAGTCACACCCTCTATTTGGTTCAGTTTATGCGACAACGTTCTTAGAATGGGCTCATAACTGGGCAGGGCAACTGATTCCTCTTATAGAGTCCGATAACATACGGGAGTTACTTCGCACAGTGCATCCGAGCATGCGTCGTGATGTCAGAACGCTATTTCTCTTCCTACCCTACGTTTTGCTTCACGCGGTGATGTCCAAAAATAACGTTCAGTATATACAAGAAGAGATGACGGCAGTCATTGATACTAGTGCTGATAATTATGAAAATGATGTCCATATTACCTCTGAAAGGTCGAAATATAAAATACTACGTCACATACGAATGACGCCTAATATACACTCTATACAGGCTGAAGAAGGTAATCAGGTATGTAGAGAGCAAATTAATTTTAGATTGAAAAAAATGAAACACGGGCAGGATTTGAACCGGCATCCACAGCGTTCCATGCTGTTGCTCTAACCTATTGAGCTACCATGTCATCGTTAAATTTTTTAACATGAAACATGCACTTCTCGTGCAATGGAATTTCAACCTTAACATATGCGCTTTTAGATTCAATGTCTTATGCTTATCAGCTTAAGAAAATCATTGAAGATGGAATTACAAAGTTTAACGTTGAAATTTTGTCATAAACTATTTTCAGTGCTAAAATCAATTTTTAACTTATATAATGCCGTGGTGAGCAATGACACGTAAAGAATATTAAAGTTTTATACTTCGAGGTAATGTAATATGAATAATGCCAAAAAACGAATTAATATTGATATTTAAAGTAGTTCGTTGCAGCGGTCTTTAAATATAATAAAAGTTAACCTTCTTCGTATCCCTTATGGTAATAAATTGATAATTACTAAGCTTCTCTTTCACATGTAAAATAAAAATGTTATATTTTCAGACTAAGTACAGTAAAACTATATACACTCTATTGGATTTTCTAAATAGATGGCTTTTAGAATGGATAAACTCAAAGCAGAAGCCTTTGGAGAATGAAAATTATAAGTGGGTAACATAGTTAATTTAAATAAAACACTTTAACGGTTTAAAACGCGATATATTAGTTAAACTTATTTAAAAATGATTTTGAACTTCGGTCCAACGTTTCGGATGCTTTGCAGCAGCCGTGGTCACGGGGAGACTTAAGAAGTTAAAAATAATTTTCAAATAAGTTTAACTAATATATCGCCTTTTAAACCGTTAAAGTGTTTTATTTAAATGTGTACTATTCGCGTAAACTATAGACAGTATTTAACATAGTTAATTAATAAAAGATATTTTTTATTTATTTTATAATGCGTATTTTAACAGAGCGATTCAAGAGTTCGCGGGAAAATTCGATAAGCTTGCTATCGCGAGAGGCAATTTTGCTTGTGGAGAATTGGAGAGAGCTTTACAATATCTTGAGTTGTACATGAACGATGATAAGTCGAGGATACAAAGTCAGCTACCATTCTTAGCTGAAATATACGCTTTATTAGATGAACCAGATTCCGTTGCTGGTAAGTTATTAACTTTAAAGTGAGTTAAAATTTTTGGCACAATATATCATTTTGTAAGATTTGTGTAAATGTTCAAATATTTTTTGTCCTACATACATACATATAATGAATACCTCAACATGGTTTTCAGGAAAACAGTCAAGACCATGTTAAGTTATTTTTAAATAAAAAAAAACAATTTGAACGGTTTAAAAGCATAATATAAGAGTTAAACTTATTTTTGTTATATTTTAACTAGTATAGTTCGCGTTTTAACACTTAAAAGTATTTTATTTTAATATATACTACTCTCGTAAACTACTAACAACACTCGGTATGATTTCTTAATGATTAACTGGCTCGAAGGACCAAATATAAACTTTTAAGCACAAATCAACAAAGAGTTTCTTATAGGTATTTTATCTATAAAGCGATCAGAACCGTCGTTAAAGGAACTAATATTAGCGCAAGTTGTGACGGGACGTCTTCAAGATGCAGCGCTATGTTACGAACGTTTGGCCCAGGAAGGTCAGCTGGATAGGCATAGCTTCCAGGTATGAGTATTACCGTTCACCTCACCAGGAAAAGGTCTGGTGCACTGTGTACTAATTGCAATATTTCCTCCTCTCATAATATGTTTCAGGGTATGATCGACTGTTACTTAGGGTTAGACCAGCCATTCACAGCTTACAGGTTGCTTAGTGAACAAGAATTGGATGATACTGTAAAAGAACTGTCTGCAGAGCCCCTTTGGAGACTCGGTCGTTTTGAACAGCTTGAAGATATAGTTGCTAAACCTGTTGTGAGTATGTTTCCACAATAAATAAACATTAAGTTCTGTTCTGGACAAATGTATAATTTTCTAAAAATAATTCAACCCGAACAAGTATAAATTAGACCGATTAGAACTATCGATGACACAGGCGTTTAAGTACTGTCAGTAGTTAACGATAGTAGAATACATTAATATAAAATACTTTAAACCGTTTAAAACGTGGAATTTATTAGTTTAATTACTTTTTAAATATATATTAGCTACGACCCAAGGTTTTGGATGCCTCAGCCGGTGTCACGGGGGGGACTGAAGATGGACTGTTTCGTCGTGATTTATAGTAAAAATAACAAATGGTTGAAGAAACGAGCTGTGTTTAAAAAAATATATTTTTCCGATGTTTAGCCTCCATCACGAGAGAACTGGGGCCTTCTTATGGGTCGTATTCTGCTGGCTTACCGTAAGCAAGAACACGATCTCTTTGTTACATCTTGTTCAGACGGTATGAACCGACTTCTTCAACAAATGGATACGGAGTCACGTGGCGAAAGTGCTCTGCGCAGTGGATACCAAAGTGTATTGGGTTTACACATCATATCTGAAGCTGGACATGCCGAGGAAGTCTTAAAGGGGTTAGTTGAAACGTTATTCATATTTACTTAATAATAATGATTAACGTTAACATATATTTCTCATTTATGTTCTATACTTTTTATCGAAAACTGGTTACAGCAAGTTGTGCTAAGATCTATGTTAACCGTGGTTTGCGCATGTGCAAAAGTTGTATTGAAATATTTTTGGAGGAAAACCAATGACAACAAAGTGGTGCAACAAAAGAGGAACGCCTCATTTACGATCCCTTTTTGTTTAAGATTAAAAAACTTACAAGATGGTGAGAGTCAAGGTGAACAGATAATATGTCGATTATTGGATGAGTGGCGTCAGAGGTTGTCACTTGTCCAGTCTGATGTTCGGACAGTTGAGCCTCTGCTTCGTATTAGACGAATTTTGCTACAACAAACGCAGGTACCTATATATACCTAGTTGTAAAAAGAACAAACCCTCGGAAAATCGAAAGAAAAATGTTTGAAAAAAGTGTGCAAAGCGTTGAGGATTGCTATTATTTTTTATATATAATTATATTCTATACTAGCTGTGTCAGCGACTACTCCGCGTAGAATAGTTTTTTTTTACAAGCAAACAAACTTACCCTTAGCTTTATATATTAGTATGGATTTCTAGTAAAAGTAGATTGAATGCAGAGTTCATTACAAGTGCTTATAATTTTTTCAGGAGTTATTAGAGCCGACACACCCCCTAACATCGAATAAATTGAGGTCGTGCATTGGTGATTTGTGGCTGCAAAGCGCAAAACAGGCAAGAAAAGCCGGGATTTTTCAGCAGGTATAAATATGTTTGGTATTGAATAACATTACTTTGTCATCGTCATCCAAATACCTTTTATATCCTTCCAGGCCTACATGTATATACTTAACGCTGAAGAGTACCAACCTGAGCAGTTATTCATAGAAAAAGCGAAGATGTACTGGGCTAGAGGGCAACAGGAACACGCCTTTACAACCCTTCGTAGAGGCTTGGATGACGCCTACCCGCAACTGGAAATTTTAAATCAAGAACAGAAGTAAGTATATTTTAGTTAAACATTATAGGTATTAATAATGAAAAGCATGTGAATATTAATGAAACAGTAAATGTGATTTAAATAAATGTAAAACAATTTGAAGCAAAGTGGAGTAGTCGTTTAGCCTGTTTTTCCACCTTTTTTATGCCAGACTAGAGTGATGAGTTGATGGAAGATGAAAGACCCTAGCCATGTAACATGCAAACAAGATGCGCTATAGACCTGTTTTGAAACCTGATTATGGCGTTTCCACCTGTGGACGGCATTGAGATTTATTTCTTGTCGTTTATTTACTTTATATTTCTAGCGATATCTATATTCTAGTATATTGATATTTGAAGCATGTGGGACCAGGTGGGATTGAAACCCACAACCTTTACTGTTAGACTAAGGAGTCCGTCAAAGCTATCGTTAATCAATAAAAAACCTATTTTAGTACATTTTAGTTTATATTATGAAGTTATCATGGGCAAATAAGAAAAAAGTTATCAAACCCTTGCTAAAAATTAGTTAACTTTTTCCAGAAAAATATGCGCCAAAGCAAAGCTCCTAATAGCAAAATACAACGATGAGACGACCAATGTAGACGTGGATGTTAATATTGGATACTACAAAGAAGCAGTTGATGTATTTAAACAGTGGGAGAAAAGTTTGGTGAGATGTCTGTTTAATAATACAAATATTAACGATATTTCTTATTATAGAGACATATTTAATAAGTAGAATTTTAGGTGTCCTTAGGGTCGTACTACGAGAAGGTGAGTAGCTCAGACGTCGCGAGCGATAGTGGCGCCACGTGGACAAGACGAGTTTATGCATTGAATAGTTATGGCAAAGCTTTGCAGTACGGCCACAAATATTTGTATCAGAGTATGCCAAGGATGCTTTCCATATGGTATGTTGTTAATTTTGAATAACAAAACTATTATGATTAAAACTTTAACGGTTTTTAACGGATCAAGACGTGAAATATATCAGGTAAACTTGTTTCTAAATTATTTGTAACTACGGCCCGACGTTTTGGGTGCTTTGCAGAAACCGTGGTCATGGGGTCTACCTGTGACCAGGGCAAATAATTTGTAAACAAGTTTAACTAATATATTTCGCGTTTTAAAGTGTTTTATTTAAATGTGTACTACTCGCGTAGGCTACAGACAGTATTTAAAACTATGTATTTTGTTTCTAATATACACTTTTGTCTATTACTTGGATATTATGGAGCAATTAAATACCTTAATTAAGAGACCCGTTGATACGCCATTTATCGTGGGTTTGAGTCCTTTTGGTTCGATTGATTTTATTTTCTGTAACGTTTACGAATAAACTTCTTTAATAAATTTCATCAACCCTCAAATTTAAATGTTTTTATCCACCAGGTTAGATGTAGAGGTAACGTCTTCAGACACTAGTATCCACTCGATCTTGGCACAGATGACCGAGATCATAAAGACGTATTCAGAACGACTTCCGATATATCTCTATCTGACAGCGTTCTCACAGATAGTATCAAGAATATGTCATCCCGTTAAAGAAGTAAGTATAGAAGCGTAACATATTTTATTCCAGCGCAACGATCTAGTGATTTGTCGAAATATGGTGTTTTGAATTTTTCTAACAATTCCAAATACCGAATTATTTCTAACATCACTCTGAAATTTGGAAGTAGGTGATAAAACCACCAAACCATAGATCCTGATTATTACCACTAATTTAGCTATTTATCACTATTTCATATTTAAATCTTCAGAAGGTGTTTTTTTTAGAAGAGAGAGTAGAAGGTGAAATACCTCAGTCAAATAACATCGCAAAAAGTTGCGCTGATCAACGGACTGAAACTGAAACGCACTAAACTTCACTTCTCGGGATCTAGACTGAATTTAGAACATATCCAGAACCAACTTGTTTCTGAAAAATTGTAGAAACATTTTGGACCTGATGGGGATGCAACCCACAACCCGTTGATATACCTTGCTATTATAAGACCACCGAGCCCGTCATCGTTATAACGAAATGAAAGGAAATGCAATATTTATTGGGACAGAAAGATAAGAAATATATTTGAATTTGCAACATTTTTCCAGGTATACCTCCAGCTGAAGGCGATAATAGTAAAACTTATAATGGCCTACCCCCAACACACGCTATGGATGATGATGTGTGTGATAAAATCCAGCTACCCGCAACGGAACAAGCGTTGTACAGATGTTTTCGCGGATCCGAGACTTAAAGAACCACGGATGCTCAAACTTATCTCTGACTTCACGCAGTTAGCTGAAAAACTGATAGAACTTTGCAACAAACCAATTGTCGGTAGTGGTAATGTAAGTTTGTCTTTAGTTTACGCGAATTACACTTTAACGGTTTAAAAGGCGAAACTCATTATTTACAAGCAATGAGTGCTCCTGTAATGACAGCTGCTGTCAAGCATCCAAACCGGCTTGTAATCAAAATAATTTGAAAATAAGTTAAATAATACATTTCTGATTTTAAACCGTAAAAGTGTTTTATTTAAGAGGTAGTAATAAAACAAATTATGTTTATTGCTATAGACTTCTATATTTCTCAATAATTAAAATAAATTTCTTAGTAAATAAAGGCACTTGAATTGCCGAGCTGTTTAGCCGTTGACATTAACTTACGTTTATGAACATGGGCATACATATTGTCATGATAATTATACCATGACGATGGAAATGTGCCTCACCATATATTACCTGAAATAAATAGTGAACAAAATATTTCAGACAACCACAGTGTCATCTCTAGTGCGAACTCTCCCGCGTCTGTTAGCCACAGATAACTTCAGTCACATAATGATGCCCTTCCAAGAGTTTTGCAAGATAGTGCTGCCCTCTAAGGCGGCTAGACAAGAACGAATCGACTTCAATATTCCGGCGGACCCGCCCGTCTACATAACGGGTATTGAGGAGCAAATACAAATTCTACCCTCACTTCAAAAGCCTAGAAAAGTTACTTTGAAAGGTTAGTTTGTGCACGTAAACACAATATAATGAATATGTCAGATTTAGCTTCTCCATACTACTCTTAAAAAATGTTCTTAATATACATTTTTCTATAGAGATAAATATGCTTACTTGTGTGTATTTCTGTCCTTTCTTTACGTTAACATTAAACTATTAAACTATAATTAAGTTATTTATTCATACACAAGCTGGTCCAGCAAACGTCGTTTTTGTTCCCGGTTCTTACGAGTTACTCTTAAAAGACAGACAGCGTCGCGAACATTTTTTGCATCATATCTTTTGCTTTCTTCAAACTATTTTCGCAGCGCATGCAATGGAAAAAGGGCCCTTATGTTCCCTTTTTTTTCACATTTCCCTATTTTTCTTTGCCCCTGTTGGGCAGCATTTTGTTATATGGCCTAAAAAAATTCTCGATAGATGGTCTATAAACTACTTACTGAGATTAGCGTGTTCAAACAAACAGATTCTTCAACTTTATAATATTAAAATAGTTAAAATAAAACACTTTAACGTTTAAAACGCGATATATTATTAAACTTATTTGAAAATTTTTTATTTTATTTTAAACCGTAATTTTTATTTCAATTTACTACTCCGTAAACTATAGACAGTATTTAATATTAATATAGGTATTCTTCACAGAAATAAAGACCCGTTTTGAGAGCATTATACTTATAAATAATAAGTACTATGTAGTAATAATAATTTCAATAATAAACTCGCAATTCCGATAATACCGCGTTGCTAAGATTCCGCCGGGTTATAAATCAAGTACAACGTCCCATGTTTAATTGAAGGTTGTATATAAATAAAATAAATTGTGTCCGCGTATGTACACAAACAAACACAATAGCATATAAAAGCGTTTCGGAGATTCTCCTTTGTATACACAAATAATACTATTGTCATATTAGTTCCGACTTATTTTTACCGAGAAATTATCGTTATCATAAATTATAAATACGCTGGAGTTAAAAAGTAACAATGATAAACACGTATCCTGTGCTGAATTCGATTATAAATGGTTTTTTTTTAAAGAAAACAAGAAATATAATTACTACTGTACACTAGATACTTTGTTTTTGATAGGTAATAATATAACACAGGCGAAGGCGTTCGTATATATTCATAAATATAGTACAACAAGCTGACCTGGCAAACGTTCTTTTGCCATATGCCATTTCGACGAAAAGTAGATTAAGAGAAGAGAGTGGATAGATAAAAGATAGACAAATACTGTCGCGAAATTTGTTAGATCATTGAAAGAGGAATCGATCTTTAATAACGTTTTGTTGGGTTCCTTGAACCATTTTCGCAGCGCACGCAACGGGAACCAACAAAGATAAATTGTTTTACCTTTTTTTGCACGTTTGACACTGTTCTTCGCTTCTATTAGTCGCAGCGCTGTTTTATAGCCTAAACCCACCCTCGATAAATGCTCCAACTTATTTAGAAAACAATCGATTCTTAGCGCGTTGAAACAAACAAACTATTCAGCTTTATAATATTAGTAGCACTATACGCTATACATACATGCAAAAATACCTTAAAATTGTTTCAGGGTCTGATGGCAAATCCTATATAATAATGTTGAAGCCTCGCGATGATCTTCGAAAAGATTTCCGCCTCATGGAATTCAATGCTGTCGTTAATAGATTCCTGCAAGATGCGCCGGAGACTCGCCGGCGAAGACTCTACATACGAACATACAGCGTGCTTCCCCTTAACGAGGAATGCGGGCTTATCGAGTGGGTCCCCAATTTGGTTGGATTAAGGCCTGTTTTGATGCACATCTATAAGCAAAAAGGTGATATTTAACTTTACGTGTCAATTAAAAATTAATTTCGATTTTCTTAGTACAAGTAAAGCTAGACAACATCATATAAATAACGTCAATAGTTATTTTAGTTAAAATTATTTTTAATCCTTTATATGATTTGTCTTGGTTTTTTGTTTAAGTATCTATACTTTGAATTCTTGTATGTGGGAAATAGAATTGAAAGCGTGTAGTTACGTTACTAAAGACGAATTAAGTTTTTTCTTACTTAAAGAATCCTGTGTAGAAAATTTTAATATTTGTTATTGCACACGATGGCACTAATAAAAAATCACTCGGTGGCTCAGTTGATTAGAGCAACAGCACGGAAAGATGATGCTGCCGTTTCAAGTCCTGTCCGAGTCGTAAATTTTTTCAATTTATTATCGATGTCGATTTAATCTTGTGTAGATTTTGATAATTACCTTACCAAGTCTTATTACCTTACGAGTCTAATAGTTTGATTACGCATTATGAAAGTTTAAAATCTTTACGTATAATGCGTAACTGAAATGACACGAACAGCAAAGTCATTGAATATAATTTTGGACGTTTATACAGAATAAGCATTAACGAATCACTCGATGTCGTCACTCATATCATGCGGCTATCAGTCAAAAAAGTTATGTAATTTTCCGGATTACCAGCACTTGCATGCTTTACTGATGAAAAACGATTATATTTATTATGACGTCGACTGCGTTGGTTAGCGTAGAATTCATAATCATTTTAATCTAACCCTGGTATTAATAAGGAACCTTCTTATTGAAATAGTTTGCAAAATATTTGGAGGTTATGTTCTTGCAACGAGCCTTTTACCGTTATCTAGTTATTTAAAACAAAAAATATTCGATTGACTTCAAATATACAAAACAACATTTACTTTGCTCTATTTTTTAATTTTATTGAATTTATTTTTGCTTTTAATGACTTTTTCTACGTATGTAGTTTACAGGAGTAGTACCTACACATTTAAATAAAACACTCTTACCGGTTTAAAACGCAAAATATATTAGTTAAGTTATTTTTAATTTATTTTAACTACGGCCCGACGTTTTGGATGCTTTGCAGCAGCTGTGGTCACGTCGGACCGAAGTTTTATTTTATTTAAAAGATTTTCTATACTAAAATACCATATATGTAATTGTGTTTTTTATAAGTAAATGCAACCATGGCGTTTTTGTAATTATTTCTTTTAATTATATCTCTACTTTGTTCAATGGACATGGCTTCACAGGTATCCATACAAGCAATCGAGAATTAAAAGAGATGATGTGCCTCAACAAGGATCCAGTAGAAAAAAAACGCCGGATATACGAGCAGCAACTCCTACCGAGACATCCACCAGTGTTCCAAGAATGGTTCAGGCGGGTTTTCTCTGATCCCTATGGGTGGTAAGATTCATTATCCTCATGGTCTATCACGCCTGTACGAACACCCCCAGGGTTTATACAATTGACAATGAATCACCGAAAGTTCTTTAATGTTTGTTTTTAATTAATATTACTTATTAGACCTGGGGCCATTAATACTAACTATTATTAATTTAGACTATATAACAATGATATCGCGATGTGGGTGAACACACGTGACATCTATAATAATATAATAAGTGGTTTCAATTTTTTAAAACGTTTTAAATTTAGGTACCAAGCACGATCGGCTTACATAAGAACAACAGCTGTGATGTCAATGGTCGGTTATATTCTAGGTAAGTCAACAAGGTCTCGTTAGTAATATTAGTAATAGTCTAAGTATTCTATAAACTTGAAGTAATGAATTACTATGTATCTTGGATATAAACGGGTAATTTTATCTAATTGTGATTTATAGTACTAAATCGGGGCTAGAACTACCCACTTTAATACACATCTCTATTTACTGTACGGTGTTTAAGAATTGAAGAAGTGATTATTATTATTTTTCTGTTTTATGATGGAGGATGACTTACTGTCTATAGTTTACGCGAGTAGTACACATTTAAATAGAACACTTTAACGGTTTAAAACGCGTTATATTAGTTAAACTTATTTGAAAATTATTTTTAACTTCAGCCCGACGTTTCCGTCTCCCCTCGACCACGGCTGCTGCTAAGCATCCGAAACGTCGGGCCGAAGTTAAAAATCATTTTCAAATAAGTTTAACTAATATATCGCGTTTTAAACCGTTGAAGTGTTTTATTTAAATGGAGGATGACAAACAAACATTATGTTCACTTAATGGTGCAATACCACAGGCATATAATATGTAAACATGAGGCGCTGCAACTTATTCAATCCACAGACTGAAATCGAAACGCGATTAAATTTCACGTCTCTTTTATTTTTGGACGATGGACCCGATTCCATCACCCGAATGGAATATCGATATTCCTACCACTAATTTAATATCCAGATTTCCAGACTAAGTCCAACATGTCTCAGAAAACATATAACTTGATTAGAAAAAAGTTGGCTCTCTTGGGGATCGAATCCACGACCCTTACAATGCTATAATTTTCCTAGGTACTCTTTTCGTGTCATCTATTTTCTTTTTATCTCCCTTTTGGTATATTTGGTATTCAGGTCTTGGTGACCGACACGGCGAAAACATTTCCTTTGATTCAACAAACGGCGACACGGTTCACGTAGACTTCAACTGTCTCTTCAATAAGGGAGAGGCATTTGAGTGGCCGGAGCGAGTACCTTTCCGCCTCACTCATAATATGGAAGCCGCTATGGGCCCGCTGAAGCACGAGGGGATGTACAGGTAAGTCACGGTTGCTTAAGAGAGTTGTATAATTAATTTCGAATCACGATATCGCAGAATAGTTATTTTGAGCATCAGCATTTCTTTTTGCAAACCTCATCTTCATGAATTTGACGTCGTCCGCGTCGTTTTCGCAAGATTATCTTGAAAGATAGGCACATGAATATTATTTTTAGATCGTTAATAGAGAAATCCTTCTTTAAACATAGTTTTTTGTTTTTTTAATCGTTTTCGAAGGGCACGTAACGGCAGCCCTCATGAATGAATTATTTTTCCTGTTTTTTTCCACATTTCCCACTTTTCTCTCTCCTATTGGTCGCAGCGTTTATAGCCTTCCTCTATAAATTATCCAACCAATAACAAAGTTCCAGAAATTAGTACGTGCAAAATAATAATATAGATAATAGGTAATAATAATGAACATCGAATAGTATACGTAATTAATAAATTGTGTAAGGCTTTCACGGCCATCGTTCAGCATATCAGGCATCATCAGGAGATGTTAACTCCTCTTCAAGCAATAGAGGAGTTAATTTAAAATTAACATCTCCTGATGATGCCGTCCGCATGTGATGGCGAAACGTCGTGAACCTCTTCTGGTTCACGTCGGCCGAACAGCCTGAAAGACAATGATATGCAGTAATCGTAATTGTTTGCTATCGGCGTTACAATTTTTTTACGTTACAAACTTTTATTTTGTTCAAAGCCAAGTTTGTATAGGCACATGTGATTAAAAATATAACATATTTGCGTTTGAAAAGAAAAGTAAACCGTCTTCCTTAAAATCTGTTTCTATATTCAATGTGACATTATGTTTGCTTAATATATTTTTAATTTTGCTATAAAGTTACAAGTAGATTTGGTTTTATAACTTAGAAAAAGCTGTGAAGCCGTAATGCGGGCTTTACGAGAGCAGACCGCAGCCCTTATGTCAGTGATAGGACCATTCGTATACGACCCGTTGGTGTCGTGGGGCCGCGCCCGCGCAACTCAGCTCGAATGCGGCGAGAGGACTAACGAACAAGCGTTACACCACTTGCACCATATCCGTCAGAGGCTGAATGGCATGGTAAGATTAAGACGTTTGCCGAATAAAATAAGTGTGTCAAGTTTTTAAACTATGACGGACTCGTTTGTCTTGTGTTGGCAATTTATGGCTAATAATTACGGGTCGTGGGTTCGGTCCCAACATCAAGCGAACATGCTCGTCTCCCCTTCTCTATCATTAAAGAAGAATGCGTTGTCATAGAGTTACTTAAAATTAGTTATTTACTATTTTATTCGTAAGGCAAATAAAACTAAATTATTCTCCTCCTTCCAAATGGGGGGTTTGAAAATGGGTCAACTTAAATAAAACTTATGAATTTCGTCCTACAGAACCAATTTATAAAGAATCTTGGGACCCGAACTCTGCGCTTTTTTTTTTAAGTTGTTGTTTAAGGTCAAGGAGGACAAACCTTATATTTAGAGTTCCTACCACCGTAGGATAGAAGGTTTTGCTGCCATATATTATTGGTACAGTTTTCTTTTGCGCCATTCGTTGTCGAAGATGCCTTTTATTTTCCATTGTCAATAAATGTTTATATTGTTATAACTAAACAAGGTGATATTTCCCATGAAATGACAGTACATAATGGCAAGAACTTGAGACGGCCATTCTAAAAACAATGTTTCTATGAAGTAACACGTTATGTAATCTAGGTAAAAACGAAAAACAAACAGTTGTCACTTTCCCTCTCACCGGAAGGTCAAGTGGAGCATCTCATTGTGGAGGCGACGAGCATACATAATCTGTGCCAGATGTACATTGGATGGGGTCCCTTCTTGTAGACTACAATTGTCTTTTGTTTTACGATTTAATTGTTATACTCGAGAATAAAAGAATTTATATGTTTCTTATAACGTACGATGATTAACAGTTTCCAAGCTTTTATATATGTTAAACGTTTGTTATCTAAAAAAATAGTAGTTTTCTATCGTCTGTAGTTGACGCAATTAATTAGCATTTGAACAAAACACTTTAATGGTTTAAAACGCGAAATATATTAGTTTACCTTTTTTTGTCAGGTTGTTGTTAAGATAAATTAAAAATAAATAGCATATTTTCCTTTTTAAACCGTTAATTGTGTCTTTTTTAAATATTAGTTTGTCTATATGTATGTTTTTTGAAGAATTGATCTATATAAATATCTTAAAATAAGAAAAAGTGCTGTGATTATAAATCTGCTTTAAATAAAACTGAACTTTTTCAAATCTTTGGTTTCATTTTCACTTCACAGTTTTCTTACACCTATGTACGTTACTATGTAGCTTTAAAAAACAGATTTTTTTTTATTAAAGCTTACATAGTGCTACATAATAAATACGCAGATTTTGCCTACAATCTGTCCATTTATACTAAATTGATAAATTGTTATTTGCGTTTCCTACCTTTCATTAATTGTTTTTCCACAAGGTCTGACATTGACCGCGAAATCGAATTGGAAGTCTATTCCTTATGCGTCATACTGTAAAAATCGATTCAACACTAAATTCCAATTAACAATAGTTTATATTTATGTACTGTTTGTAGTTATTTAAAATTATTTCTCAAGCATTAGCATAGAAGATTTGTGCAGTAAATAGTTGATATTTTTTAATCATTACACCTATGTTTTAAATAATATAGAGATTTGACATCTAATTTAAAGGAAAAGAGAAAAACTACTAATTTATGGTATCATGACACTGGCCATTTACAATGTCATTAAATTAAAAAGAAAAAAGAGTAGGTATATTAAAACTGCAACTTAGGTACCTGTATTATTGCTGTTTTGTATGTAGTTTATGCGAGTAGCTCACATTTCAATAAAACATTGTCAATTGTTAAAAACGCGAAATATATAAATTTACTTTTAAACCGTTGAAAGAGTTTCATTTAAATATTATTGTTGTTAAACGCGAAAACATTAGGCACTATGAAATCAAAGTACGTGCCCAATGAATAAAAATAATAAAGAGAAACAAAGATTAGAGACTTCAAATTATGACTTCAGGAAAATTGGGATTTAGTGTTTTAAATAAAATCGTTAACAATACCATTATTGAGATTGGTCACAGATCGGTACGACCTTTCATCTATTGTTGTCGTTCCGGACGACGCTTTAATAAAAACGTCCCATAGTAATCGATTAACCTTGTTTCCAAAAATACTCTAATCGAGTAGAAAACATTGTATGTATTCGAAATTGAATAATATTTGTTACCATTATAGAATGGTGGTATATATCATATAGGGTAGTGCTTCTCGTTTATTAGTACACATTTAAATAAAATAGTTATTAGTCTTGCATGCTTATTTTGGTCATGTTGTTATTTGTGTGAAGCAAAATGTGTCCTCACAAGTTAAAATTATCAAGATTGACGTGAAGAACAGAAGACCCTGAGATGGGACGTGTATACAAGGAAGGGCCGAGTTAAAAATACTGTAAATTCCTATAAATAATGTATTGTTGAGATTCAAGCTATCTGCCGTAAACAAGGTTTAACTTTGTAAATTATTAACAGCATTCTTGAGTAGTTTATCTGCGTTTATCTTGTTTTTCGCGCCAGAATTCTTCCTGACGTATTTATTAATGCATTGGTAGGAGTCGGCTAAGTTGTAAGTTAGTATGTAATTATTAATTATATTATAAGCTTTCTAGCTTTTACTAGAGCGTTTGGCCACCTCTGCGCGGTAACTACAAGACCACAAGACAAATCTTGGCACACAGCTACATTAGCTTGGACGGTAGCTCAATGTTTTTTTACGAAATACGCCTAAGCTCTTAGGTATCTGGCACTAACCGTACTATGGTCTCCCTCGGCTTTGGCCACTATAATGTGGATGGAGTCATCTCACTCATCGAGTGAGGGGTACGGGGAATAAGGAAGATTGGTGCCAGCGCCGGTACAACGCGCCATGAAAAGACTCGTCTGGGTACTTCATTAGTAAAGAATGTTCTAGTAGTGGATTGGGAGTATTTATATAGCTACAACCTGTGGCCGCCAAAACAAAGTGATTTTTTCAATTCGAACCGTATTGGTTCTTGAGATTACTGCGTTCAAACAAACAAACTCTTCAGCTTTATAATATTAGCATAGATGTCACTTATATTTTTAGTAAAAGGTTTATGTAAGTTTGTTAAAATTGTCATACCAGTGAAGCATCGAATGCAAGTACACGTTACTACATATACCTACTTATTTCTTTAGTTGCAAAGTCTTAGAGTAACAGCAAAGAGCTATACGTATTTCGTACACGTATCTGTACCTGCATAGTTGTAAATTTTTGTAACCATACAGCAAAATTTAGATGACAAAACTTTTATAAAAAGCCTGATCTGAATATTAAATCTCGATTTTAGCGTCAGAAGCCATTTTGCGGTTTGGTTCACGTCGTGCATCGCGTGGGGACCGCGTGAAAACTGCAATATTTCACGCTCTATGGAAATTAAATGTCGCACATGTTCATTTAAAAATGTTCTCCAATAAAATATTATTTTTAAGTTGCCGGCACAAAGGCCACTGAACGACATTGTGAAATGCAATATTTAATAACTGCCTCGTTAAGGTCGTGGTTGGTTGGTGGAGACCAGTCTACAATTCAGTAGGACCGAGATTCGAAGAGTGGCTCAGCAAAAATATTAATTCAATATTTGGGATATTTTCTACTAAATATTCTAGTTAATTCAGCTTGTGCCCAGAATTAGTACATTAATGGTTGAAACGAAACAATATTATTATCATTGGCTGGCAAGTTTAATATTCATGGAGTTGGTTTAAATAATTAATTTGGTTTAAAAATAGTATTCTACATTATTCTTCTTAATTATTACTGCAAACACTATAGAAGTTATTTCACGCATAAAAATTTCACATTGTTTCAAGATGACGAATCCGCAGCAAGACATTTAATATATGGACTCCATTTCGAGTATTTTAAATAAATAATGCACTACATTTGTCTTAAGTATGAACACAGTGTAAGATTACGTAAGATCATGTGAGATAATGTTTAAAACATACATTAGAGTTGCATGCAACCTCATTTTTATGGAAGTTCACCTCGCAAGCTGACCCAGTATCGCGTACGAGGCAACCCGCTTGACAGCCAATATCCGGATGATCCATTGTTCCCCGTTCGCCTCATTGCGGATTCTGGACCGCACGTCCCATCTAACCTCTCGGATCGAAACTCGAACCATGTCTTTAAACACGAATCAAATTCTATCCTACATTCGTACGTTTCATATCAATGTGGAGCACGATCCTTGAGCTATCAGTGCTATTGTATTTGCGATATTTCTCCAGTTTCAAAGGGATTTACGATGTAAAGAAAGGGAAAAATCTACTTTAGTTCCAATTATTAGTTTCCATTGGAACATTGGATATTTTGGTCTCATTGTTTTTTATTAAGGGTTTATCTACCGCGGACTCAAAAAAGAAGCGAAAGAACCCGGTAGAATGCCTTTTGAGATATTTGTCTGAATACACAATCTACCGTGTTGAGCAAATATTAGACGAGACGCCAAAATGGCTAACTCAACCTTTATATGGACATGTCCAATTAAGGTTTAAGTTTTTGGGATAAATTGGTTATATATATAAAATCCTTTTCCTTATTATATCTTCCGTAGACTCCTAGGTTCAATAGTAAAATGTTGCCTCGGTTGGTCTAGATCACTGATATAACTTAAAAAATCTTTCAGTAAAACAGACACATACAAACTTATACGGCCCCATGTCTAACGTTGGGTAAGTGGGATTTCGCTTGATGTAAATAAGAAGATACTAACTCCTCAGTGGTAATTAGCGCGACGTTCTGGGTTCGGACCCGAGGATTCTATTGTTTCGATCGGGCACAGAAGTCTGATCTGAACTACGTATCTTTTAATAAAATTGCACCGAAATATGTCTGCCCCATGCCTACGTGGGAAAAACTTGGATTTAACGTATGTATAATAAGTCTAATCACTTGTTCTATAATGAATAAACTATCGCGATTCTAAATCTATAGTTTAACTTTGATGACGAAGTACTGTGTAATCGTGTGTTGTTGTTGGACAATAAAGCAAATATAAGGCTGGTACGTTCTATGAAATCATTTGGGAAACCCACTTTTTTGACTATGCGTTGTACAGGGCTTTAAAAGTACCGCAGTTTTTTTATAATATATCGTGCAATGTATTCAATTGTTTTTAGGGTTACTTTAGAACGTGTGAACCGATATAATAAAATTAATAATTTTTCGTGAAGTAAATGCTAGGCGACGCAGTAAGCAACTAAGCCGTGTTTGCAAACAGGGAACCCTTTCAATATAGTACTGTCGTGCTTAACTGTTTTTATACACGTTTTTCTTATAGTCACTTGTCAGAGTTATTGTAGTACATAACCAAGTACTTTAGCTCGGACACGATTGGTTTTTTTTATACACTTGTTTATGCTAAACGCAATGTAATCCGGATTTTTTCACGGTGAATCCGGGAACTATTTGTCTTAGACTCTTCCATCTTACTTCTACTTGGTCCATATAACAAGATCTATTGTTCCGATACCCCTCTTTGGGGCACATCCTGCTCTACCCAAAAAAAATGGCGCTCAAAAGTCCGGTTAGTATAACTGGGCTCTAACAAAAAAAAAATAGCGTTCAGTACAACGTGCCTACGAGTACCAAAGCTGACCGTTTTTGGTATTTATGAACTGATCAGAAGTGCTCAAAGAGGACCGCGTAAATTAAAGGGCCAGAACGATTCCTAGGATTAATAACAGCAGTTATGAAGTTATATTACTGCTGTTTGCTGTTGCTGCTTTACTAAATCTTATTGGACATAAAAACTGTTAAAGAATCGGTCGAACTTATTGTTCTAAACGCTTGAAAACCTAAACACAATACACAATTCACAAATTTACTTATGTCTAATTCAGAAAATAGTTATAACCTATTTGACTAGCGACTTTGTTCCCTATATTAAAAAATATAACCCTGTTTAAACGACGTGGACACAGTTAAATAACAGATCTATAATTTGACGAGCTCTTTGACGTAATGGTAGCAAACAATGGTTAATTATCAAGGGGTAATGGGTTCCCCACTGGGTTCAACATGTTTTTAATTACTGTCTGTAGCTTACGCGAGTATTACACATTTAAATAAAACACTTTAACGGTTTAAAACGCGATATATTAGTTAAACTTATTTGAAAATGATTTTTAACTTCGGCCCGACGTTTCGGATGCTTTGCAGCAGCCGTGGTCACAGGGAGACTTTTCAAATAAGTTTAACTAATATATCGCGTTTTAAACCGTTAAAGTGTTTTATTTAAATGTTTTAAATTACTATATAATTCTTCTGATATATGTTGGGTTTCGTCTGAGAATCTGGATATTAAATGTGTGGTATTGCCATCCAAATTAATCATCTGGGTTACAAACCACCGTCCGCAGATGAAATAGCCGCGAAGTTTAATGGCGTTTCAAATTCAATCTGTGGATTTTCGTTTATCCAAAGCCAAAAATACATTTAATTTAGATGTTATGTGGCTGGGATTTTACCTTAGTGATCTGTGTTAGTCTTTCCTCCGCTGTTAAAAGATAAAAGCCTCTAAGTCGAAACATCACTCGTATAACGAAACGGACAATAAATATGATGTTATACGCGTCCATTGCTGTCATTACCTAAGTACGTGTTTTATTTTTTATGAGACAAAATGATTCAGCAAACTCAATCTAAAACCCAAGACCGCGACTAGGACAGGCATGGCGTTAAACGATTTCCCGATGACAAAAAACGACGTCCACTATTTAGTGAGTGCCAACCTTGGCTTCTGCGTAAATAATACCATAAAGGTGTCTAAATATTTGCCTATACGTACTCACAGATGATATTGCTTATTTACTCACAAAATTAGTTTTTCTAGGAATGTTGTATCGGTGGTTAGATATCGTATACGTTTAAAGTTAGGAAAGATAATAGTTATTTTAACGCTGAAGTTTATGTAATTGAGCGGTGGCTTATCTTCTTTAGTACGGTGATAGCGATCATTAAATAATTCAAACAGAAAAAATTTAGTGTTACAAGATAATACGAGTAATACTTGATAAACTATAACCCGACTACGTTGTAAGGCTTGACATACAATTTCACGTTTTAAAATTTTTCGTGTAAACTGCAGTTATGATTTAAATAAAACATTTTTAAAGGTTTAATATGCGAAATTTATTTTAATTACAGAGCACAACTGCTGCAAAGCACTAGATATTTCGGGTTTCTATTATTTTCTGATATTAAATATAAAATGTCATATTAAATTATAATTTAATGTTTAGATAGATTTTATATTAAATGTTCAGGAGCTTTTTTTTAGAAAAATATTCTATTACGGGTTTGTCGTTAAAATACTCTTGGTTTAAGGCCAAAGACTTAGACTAATGTATATTCATATGAGTCTTTTGTACTTGTTATTAAATACTGATTTGACTATACGTGCTGTATAGCTTTAGGCACGCGAGGTCCTAGGTTCGAATCCCGAGCCAACAACAAGTTGTTTCGGTCGCGCAGAGCACAGAAGTCTTATTAAGGATTCTCGCCAGTACAATTAATCGATCAGCGAAACGGACACAGAAATATGTCGGCTCTTGCCAGACTCCTGCCAGGATTTCATTTATTTAAATACCAATTATAAATTAATCGCTTGTCTAATTTTAACGCAGTTTACAAATTCTGTCGCACTGTTACGTGTATTGTAGCAATGGAGAATTTCCCAAAGAAAAATAATAAGACACACAGGAAGGTGGAAATAGAACCTTTTAAACAAATTAATATTACATTTCGATGCTTCTTCAAGGCTTTTCCTTAAGGAAATTTACCGTCATCCGCGACACTGCCTATAAAATTATTATTCAGTAACGCGTACCTCCGTGGTCTTCAATATTATCTGAATTTTAAAGGCTTATTTCAATATTTGTATTTTAAATGGATGTCTATTATGTAGTAACTACGTAAAAATCGTTTATAATTGCATTTGATTAAATTTTTTAATTGTTTTCAAAAGACATTTTTTTCCAAGGACTTTTATCGGTACTAGTAAAATATTACAATACTAGTACGTGATTATAATATCGTCTGTGGTGATACACAGCTAAGGAAATTGGTTCCCGATAAAAATGATTACAATATAAAATGTGCAGGCTGTAATAAGAAAATTAAATTGAAAACGTGATGTCAGATCCGTAGCTAGCTAAACAGTTGGCGCGAAGACTCAAGCCAATGCGCAGTTGGAAAAAGTTACAAATGTCGCGCGCGCGCAGAGGTCAGCTTTAGCGCGGGAAATTATTACCGTTTGACATTAACAAAATGAGTGTTGAAAATTTTCGTGCCCAAAGTGAAAAAAGAAGTGGTTAATTGAAATATCTAATTGTCGACAGCCGTTTATTTTTATTCATTACTATTTTATAAATATTTTTAATACAAAGGTAAGATAAATATTTAGGGATATTTAACATTTCGTTCATCTTAAATAATTTAAACTGATTTTAACATATACCACATAGCCCGAGTTCAAAAGTTTTCCACTAGTTTTCCTTATGTGGTAAGTAATAATGAATAACTACCGAATGACAACTAAATAGGTCTTTACAAACACATGCGTCCTCTATCGATAATGATCCTTATATATTGAACATTTATTTATCGCTAATATATATTGTTGTTTCCATTATAAACACTGCAATTTTTAGCAAGTGTTTTTGAAACACCTATAAATATGTTGCAAATAGCATATATATTAAAAATATTCGTCGCGTTGTACGTCAACAGCCCCTAGGGTCCATCTGACCATCAGTCCTCCAGTACTTTGCTGATATCAAGTCCTTTTTAATTATCTGAACGTTGACTCTCATCGAATATTGTTGATCTTCAGTCAAATTTAATAGCTATTTAAATAATGTAATTTTTCACCATCGCAAATAAATAATGTTTTCTTTCTTTCCTTATACGTAATATAATAAATTGCTTATGAACCGAATATTTCTAATAAAATTATTAAGTACTTAAGACTACATAGCTTACAAAGAAAACAAAAAGCCGTCATATATTTTTTGCAAATTTTGTTAAAAATTATATCATTTCAATTTATGGTCTATATACAATTTATTTTATGAAGGTCAACTTTCTTGTGAACTATAATCGAAAGCCAAACTAAAAGTGACCAAAAAAAATATATCTACAAATTTCGAATTCCATATGTGTGCAAATGTATAATTTGAACGAAACACCCGGAATTTGAATCCAAGACCTTTCGTGCTTAACCATTGAGCCTTGTAAAAATAAAATGAATGAATTTAAGAGCTATTTACCATAGAAACAAAAAACGCTTGACATTATTTTCAAGAAACACGCCTATTCCGGGATACGTGGATAAACAGCCAGGTATTACAGGATGCATTTGACGCTGGATCCGAGGCGATTAGCCGGACGTGTGTTCCCGATAGTCAGCTGGTCGAGGAGTTACGAGCTGCGAACAGGGATCGGGGATCTAATAGCCGGGATAACGGTGGCGCTTACGCTGATACCTCAGTCCATAGCGTATGCTTCGCTGGCGGGATTTGAACCGCAGGTACGATTTATTTCAACGCAATCAGCACCTTTATTGCGCGACGGTGAAGCCACAAAGAAGGGTAATGTTTTTACGCTGTGTAAACATGTTGAATCTGCAAGTTTTATCAATCAATGGCTAAGTTGTATAGCCTTTTAGTAATAGTATTAATTAAAAAAACAGTACTTATTTATGGTAATATTATAAAGCTGAAGAGTTTTTTTATTTGAACGCACTAATCTCAGGAAATACTGTTTAAATTTAAAAAAATATTTATATACTTTGCGTTGGACCATTTAACTAGGAGAGTTATGAATATAAGAGCTATAAATTATTAGTTTGCGTCCAGTAGGAGTGAAGATATAGCTGGAAATATGGAAACAACTAAGATTTTTTTTCATCTTTGGTTTTTGTTTTAGACATTTATTAAAGAAACACATTCACTATACAAGTAAAAAATACAGAAGAAAAAAACACAAAAAAAAAAAAGGATATCCATTGTATGAGCTTTGACGCTGTCGGCGCGAACGCAGACGATCAAAAAAATATTTACAATGGAATTATTATTAATCCATCTAAAAAAATGTCGGGTACAGTCTTCTCAATCTTAATAGAAATAACTTACAACAACCTTTTTTTGTGTCAACTTTAGGTCGAAATTCTTTATTTGACACAAAAACGTTTGCCAGGTCAGTTGTTTATTATAAATTCGAATTTTGTTAGTAAAATAACAATATAATTAAATCCATAGTGCCGATATTGCTGAATGAATCTATATCTATACTAATATTATAAATGCGAAAGTAACTCTGTCTGTCTGTTTGTCGGGCTTTAACTCCGAAACTACTGAACTGATTAAAATGAAATTTGGTACACAGATATTTTAGAGCCTGAGAAAGGATATAATGCTACTTTTTAATGCCAAAATGCGATGAAAGTATGGAAATTCGTGGTTTTTGAACAGTGGAACTTCAATAAGAATTCTGTCCAAATTTCAATGTAATATTTAGTTAACTTAGAAATAAGTGAATGTGTACATTCTTTAATAAATGTCTAAAAACCAAAAAAAAACTTTCTTCTTTGGCTTTTTGGGAATATGAGCGGGAGTAAGAGTAGGAGTGATGTGAGGTGCGAGTGTTGCGGCAAAGTAGCACTTACAACATAGATTGGCTGCCTTAAAGCGCCCTTACATAACTTAATAAATAGCCAAAAAATTAAAAATCCCCAATTCTGACTTGCTCGAAGTCGCGGGCCCAGTTATTAATAAATATGATAACTTATTGTTTCCTTCTTAATGTATCACATGTTAAATATTGGAAATATTAGATTTAATAAGTAATGCAGTAAATGTCAACCACTGTTCTGTATTAAATCCTTCTAAGTACTCCTCACAATAAATGAGATTACTGATTAGTAATCAGCAATAACTATGGCATAAATTCACAAAGCAATTGTTTTTTCAAGCGTTGTTAATTACGTTACGTTTTAGTTGTAAACGACTGATTATGCATATTGTTTTTTTATTTATAATTAAAAGCAGTTTTATAATAAGCTCTCTAATAGAACCTTTTTTAAAAAGACAAACATGTGGCCATAATATTTTTAAATATTACCCGGTCAATCTATTTTGGCTTTGCATATTCAGAAATTGACTGTAGCCCTGAATTTTTTTTTATTTGTGGAACGTGGACGCGGACGGAATTTCTGTGTTGCTACCAGCCATTTATTGCCCAGATTTCCAAGCAAAGTATAACCTACGACTGGCGGATCATTTATAAGCCCTACATTCAACCACAGAGTCTGCCAAAACAATAATTATAATCAATTAGTTTTAAATAGTATATATGAATAAATACAAAAATGTTAACGGTTAAAACGCAAAAGTTATCAGTTAAACTTATTTAAGTCAATTTGCGTATTTAAACGGCCAAAGTGTTTTATTTAAATGTGTACTACTCGCGTATACTACAGAGGAGAATACCACATGCCTAAGTAGAATATTACGCGTAGATACTTGTGAAATATGTAATACCTCATTGACCCACTTAATTATCAATAAAATACACAATAAAAGTAGTCACGCGTTATTACCAAATACCAATTATAGTTTAATCTTGTCTACTTAGTATAGCAACGATCTTCTTTATCGACATCAATTCATCAAAGTTATCACGTCATTAAATATGGATTACTTGGCAATGATTAAGTGCTCAATGAAAGCTTTGACGCTTCAGTCAAGGCGTGTAATATGAGCTTTCCATAATGCTTTTTAAAATGGAAAACATTTTACGTTGATGTAAAAAACACATAAATGAATATACTTTAAACAGTACTTGCTATCGGCCTGTTTCGGCTTTGGATATTCGGTAGTCCATAGACTAAGACCGGAACGCGATTATGGCTTTACCATGTGTAGTGTAGAGAGTAGTCTGGTAACGGAACAGTATTTTTATATTCCTATGATCAATTTAATACGTAAATATATGCATATAATTAAAATAAAAATACGTTTTGTTTATATTATTGTTTGGTGCAAAGCACGTGAAATGAAAATTGCAATAATTATCCTACTATATAAAGACAATTTCAAATGTTTCTCTTGTAATCAAATGATGTTTTAAGATCACTGCAAAAAATATTATAAAATGACTTTTAATACAATTTTATTTATAGATACTAAAATATCGAATTATTGTTATCTGTCCTTGTAAGACTAATTAAAAAAAAACTTTTATAATGACCTACTTTCAATTGTTGTTTGAAAACTGTATGTATTATTTAATTTATTTACGATTTTAAATATACACAAGTGAATATATTTCGCATTTCAACCAATCAAAGTATCATAATATATATATATATGTTTTATTCATAAGATAGAGAAGGTGACAAGCATGGAGCTTATTTGATGGAACGTGAAATACTCATGTCATATAACACCCAACAAAATGCGCATTGGATATTCGGAAATCCACAGACCAATTAAACTTGATGGCCTTTTATCTGTAGACGGTCTTTTGTCACCCGGACGGGATTTCGTTATTTCTGACACACATTTAATATTCAGATTTCTAGACAAAGTCCAACATGTTTCAGGAAAATTATAAATTGATTAGAAAAATGTTGGATCCGGTTGGAATCGAATTCATGACCCGTTGATTATGAGAAATACATTGCTACCATAATTAAGCCTAACTATAGACAATGCTTACCTTAATGTTATTATTACGCAAAGCAGAATTAAACCGACCAAAATATAATTGTAAAGTAATATATATTTATTTCCAGTATGGTCTCTACGCTTCCTTCGTTGGTGGATTTGTCTACGCTATAATGGGCACAGTTCCACAAATTAATATTGGACCCACTGCGCTCCTATCTCTCCTTACCTTCACTTATACTAATGGGACGAACCCCGATTTTGCAGTGCTGCTATGTTTTGTTGGTGGAATCGTTACGTTGATCGCTGGAGTTTGTCAACTTGGTAAGACAATCATGTATGTTTAAAATAATATTAATTTATTCATCAGATCATTGATTTCTTTTTATCTAATGAGAGTGTAAGTTGGGTTAGTAACAATTTTACTCATGTCGTATATTAGTATGTCTTAGTCACTAGTAATAGTAGTATTGTAAAATCCTATTTTCCCTCGTGGGGCGTGGGGCGAACCGTGTGTCCGTTTCACTGATCGGTTCTTTTAGAGGTGAGTATTTGATCAGGCTTCTGTATCCTGTCCGAGCGAAACTATTTATTGTTTTCCGAGGATTCGAACTCAGGATCATTTGCGCTTAATGCAATGCTATGTAGCACGTCTCATTTTTTTTACTATATTTCGACGTAGGATGCTTTGCAATAGTCGTCGGCGTGGGTCGCTAATTCTAACCCTTAAAAGTGTTTATTAAAAGAGTATATTTTATTAAGAAAGATAACAACGAACTTAAAAAACACTAAATTATTTATTTGAATTTAGGGATGGTTTAATGTTTCGGGAATGGACAGCTATTATCCAATTTTAATATTCTATCCCTCACAATCAATATGTCAAAAAGACATGGTTTAAGTGCAAAACTTACTAACTTCTTAATAGTGGTGTAGTAGTGAAATCCCGTTTCCCCCTCGTGGGCCATGGGGCGAATACACTTTTATGTTCGTTTGACTGATCCGTTCTTTAACAGGCAAGGAGTTGATCAGACTTCTGTGCCCTGTCCGACCGAAACATTTTATGTTTCCCTGGGATTCGAACCCAGGACCTCTCGCGCTGAACGCAATGCTAGGCAATACGTTTATCCATTTGGGTACGGAGGCTTCGTAATAAAGTATACAAAAAAATAACATTCATAATTAGGGTTAATATGGATCAAATAAAATGTGTATGGACGCTCTGGTATTTTTCAGATGTTAGTGAAAACTATAAATAAAAAAGGGCTTTGTATAGCTACTACACATAAGAACACTCTGTACTTACAGGGTTCCTCGTGGAATTCGTATCAACGCCAGTAGTATCCGGATTTACGTCTGCCGCCGCGATTACGATAGCGTCTTCGCAAATAAAGGGTCTCCTGGGACTAAGCTTCGACGCTGAGACCTTTATATCGACCTGGCGCGGTGTCTTCCATAATATAACGAACACGAGGCTCCAGGATACGCTTCTCGGGTTGTCTAGCTGTATCGTGTTGATGGGAATGAAGGTAATCAATAGGATGTACTGGAACAAAAACTTTTAAAATTAATAATTGGTTTTAGATTTTAAAAATATGGCATCCACAACGTTCTGTGCTGTTGCTCTAACCAATTGAACTACCGTGTCTATGCCGCCGAATAAGATGAAGAGGTTTAATTCAAGTCCGGCCCGTGTCATATTTTTTTTCTATCTAATTTTTTTGATTATATAATGCGTGATCACGTGTCACATGTGAAAAGTATTGAATAAAAAAAAAGAAAACTTAATACCCAGAACGTGGGACATTGATATACGTATGTATAAGTAATTCCATCTTTGAGAAAATAAGCATTTTTCATTTCATTTTATTAATGCCAGAGGAAGAAAGACAAACATTTAAACAAGTTGATGACGAAAAACCAAAGCTTCTTGACGCGAAACCCGATTACCACAGACTTTTTCCTAAAACACTTATCGCTGTTTAACGTCAACGTACGTCACGTTTTAAATGTGTTAATACAGTTAAACTTGTGCAGTTTAGTAATTTAATAATGATAATTTTAAAAATAGCCACTTATTGAATTTTACGTAACTACCCGACATACATACAACACTTTATCGCTGAACAGCGATTAGAAGACAGTTTTAGTTGAGCACGCAGAACCAATCCGACTTAAACCAACCTCACTACGGCAGAAATATAATTGTCTAACTTTAACAACTCTAGTTTAGCAACTGATTTTACAACTTGTAATATTCCTGAGCTCGGAACACCTATTTAATATTGACCGGGTTATTGGAATACTTGCAACTACATACATTCCTTCATATGAGGCAATCACATATGCAGTAGTTTATCTCTCTGTTTTAGTAGCAAAATTTCCAAGATTATCCTACTAATACTATAAACGTGAAAGTTTGTATATGTGGATGGATGTTTGTTACTCTTTCACGCAAAAACTACTGAATGGACTTTAATTAAACAAGAACAAATTTCCAATATTTGTGTATTACATCAGAATAACACATAGGCTACAATTTATGAAATATGACATTAACTGTCAAGTAGCTAGGAAAAAACCTACCTTTCTGCGAGCTATTCTGGCGTGCGCTGCCACAAACGTTAGTTACACATAATTATGTAATGTATGATATGATAGGCATTATTTAGTTTAATTGCGCGATACTACGTAATCCTAATCCTAATCCTGCGTAGATGAAGTCGCGGGAACCAGCTAGTAAAATATAATATTTCACTTCTCGAAACACTATCTATTTACAAAATCTTCTTTGACTTAAACTCTTTAAGACATTAAGTAGGCCGTAGTTAAAATCATTTTCAAAAAAGTTCAACTAATATATATAACAATTTTTACCGTTAAATTGTTTTAATATATTATTGTTTATGTACCAAATAGAAATCAACAGTCTATGTAGTACACATTTAAAGCCTAATCTCGTTAATCATAGAGCAGACATATTTATGTGTCTGCTTCACGGAACACTTACGTTTACCGAAAAGTAGTGAATTATTATATTCTTTTAGGGTTCGAACCCAGAACTTCTTCATATTTCATTCACCAATTCTAATGGCTTTGCGTATAAACTGTACAATAATTATTGATAATAAAAAATTGGTGAAATAAATACCTTCTACAAAGTACTTCCTACAAATCCAATTATCCTTATTTATTAATTCAATATCAAAAGTTACAATTGTCTGAATTAAAAATTGAAAGAAATTACGACTCGGGCAGTACTTGAACCGGCATCCTCGGCGTTCCGTTCTTTCGCTGTAACCAATAGAGCTACATCTGTACATAGTACACGCAATAATAAAACATAACTTTTCATGTGTACAAAATACTCGGCATGCACGAGTACAGATTTATTAATATTAAATAACAATTAACGAGTTCCACCATAAATCAGCTTGAGATTCATATTAGTAGATCGCTGCTAATATAGAACCATAAATTACCCCGCTCAGTCTGCAGAGTAGCAGCTGTCAGAGATTACTATACAATGAACTGAATGCTTTGAAAACGGGCATTGTAGCGTTTTTCATACACATTGTGTTTGTCATATCTCATGTAGATCATTTTTATGTTCGGATTTAACAATCAACTTTCTAGAGGCGGGAAATAAATTAACTATCTAGTAGCTCTTAGTCGCGACGTCTGTCTGGAATTGATTGGAGTAGTAGAAGTATTTAAATAAAACACTTAAACGGTTTAAAACGCGATATACATAGATAGTTTTTATCGAAAATTATTTTAACTACTGCCCGGTGTTTCGGATGCTTTGCCGTGGTCACGGGGAGACGTTTACACCGTTAAAGTGTTTTATTTAAATGTATACAATTCGCGTAAACTACAGACGTAATTTAGTAGTAGAAGTAGTTTTAAATACTGTCTATAGTTTACGCGAGTAGTACACATTTAAATAAAACACTTTAACGGTTTAAAAAGCGATATAATAAACTTATTTGGAAATGATTTTTAACTTCGGCCCGACGTTTCGGATGCTTTGCAGCAGCCGTGGTCACGGGGAGTCTCCCCGTGACCAAATAAGTTTAACTAATATATCGCGTTTTAAACCGTTAAGGTGTTTTATTTAGAAGTGGTTGTTTTATATAATATGGCCTTCACGCAAAAATGTAGACAGCATTCATTTTAGAGTTTAGGCCATATAATTTTTTATAGGAAAGCTTAACTTCTTTAACTTTCATTCAATATTACTACAACAAAACATATGGTGCCTAATTTCAGCTTTATCTACTAGAAAAATCAAAAGATTCGTAGCATTTTTTCTGAGATTAGCTTAAACGTAAATATACGTCGAATATCTTTTCTTTTCATTCATCTTACATAGATACAGTACAGTACAGATTCTTTGAAAACTTTAATATTTTTCACATGTTGTGCACTTGATGATTTTATATAAATTAAACATCTGTTTAGATTGGTTAAAGTGGCAACACGAAACGTTGTGGATGTCAGTTCAAGTCCCGCCCGTGTCGTTAATATTTTTCAATCTAAATACAAATTCTTTCATCAAAGAATACGCTGATTTAAACGAGAATAGTACCTAACATATTTTTCCTCGAGTTACGTAATTTTTTAAGATATTTATCGTTAAGTGCCAACTTAGTTGCGCGTTAAGCACTTGATAAGGCGAAAATTTGCGATTTTTCCATATCAAACAAGCGAAACGACTGACGTTATAGTTATATCGTAAATCATTATGACAGTTTTTTACCGATCTTTTAAAAAAAAAAAAAAAAAAAAAAAAAAAAAAAAAAGGGGGGGGGGGGAGTATTTTTCCCCAAAAAAAAAAAAAAAAAATTTTGCCGGGGGGGAAACCGGGGAAAAAAAAAAAAAAAAACACAAAAATTTTCAGTTCCTTCCTTTTAAAAAAAAACCGAGAAGTTAAAATAAAATTCCGCTTGGTATACTGTTTGCTTTTTTTATCATCACAAGCCTATTAGGAAGCACAAAATTCATCGTTCGGGTCACGACCGTCCACAGATAATCCGCGAAGTGTAAATTCGAGTTCCGGTTTTAATCTGTGGAATTCCGACAGCGCGTTTTAAGTGGATGTTATAGTTACGGCATTTCACATTTCATTAAGTAAATGCTTATCTCAGCTTTTCTACTCCTTCTCCGTCATTTTTTTTTATTGTTTAACATTATATAGTTATATTACGGTTTCAGAAATTACATCGTTTCCGCACTATTATACGCAAGTACTTCACTGCAATTCACATCTAGATGTAAATTTAGACATGGAAATTTATTGTTTTTAGACTTTTTTAACATGTATAGGTCATTGTTTGTCTATTTTGTTTGTAGGTAACAAAGGAAGGAAACCACCAATAAAAGTTTAATTTCAAACAGTCATAATTATAAATACATTGCGGGTAGTTTCATATTAAATTCCTTGGAAAGAGTGAATGATAAGAACTCTTCCCTAACATTCGAGAATTACAATCCAAGCAATCTTTAACTGTCGATAAGTCAACTAAGTAAGGATAGAACCCCTCGATTTACCCTTACAATGTATTGGAAGGTAGATGAAAGGTATTAAGTTCCGACACACAGTACATAATATTATGTAGACAATAGAAAATAGACATTATCTCACCTCACCTTACAGTTGTAATTAATATTTTATCTTCTATAATTAGGCTCTCAAAGATATTCGTCTCAAAGAGCCGAAGGACGAGAAGAGTCGTCGCAACACAACTATACTTCAAAGAACTCTCTGGTTCGCTGGTGTCTCACGAAATGCGGTTGTGGTCGTGGTGGCTGCTATATTAGCGTTTTTCTTGCATCAAGATAAAAGACGCACCCCTTCATTTTAACTGGTAAGGTGTTATTGGTAATTTTCCATTATTTAGTCACCCAGTTGGGTATGTCTATTGTTGTTTTGATAGAACTTTTATTTACTGTTCATTAGTGTTTAAAAATTATGGTTTATTACCTAAAACTTAACGTAAGCCAATAAAAGATAAAACAATAAAGATAATATATGATAAAGGACACAAAAATAACTAAATGTAAGGTATTTTTTATATAATTAAAACAACTACATATAATGACAAAAAGGCTATCGAATCTATCTAGGTTTTATCGAATTGCCAGAGAAATAGATAAGAAATTATATTTCATGTTTATTACATTTAAAGCTTTGGAGACGGAAATTTTCCAAATGTAAGTAAAATGTAAACGTTTAATTTTATTTATCATACGTTCTCTTCGTAAAGTTTATCATATTTTTAAATAAAACAAGAATAACAGAGTTAGCTATAAAATTCATATGAATAGGAATTATTTAACGATTATTTTACTTGTCTTCATACAAATAACAAATAGCGTACCTTGTTGTCAAGTTCTCAAGAGCTGACTAGTCACAAGATGCTCACGTAATTAAATTGGATGATAATGTGATGTAAAAGCGGAAGTAACCGTTTTATTAACAATAGCTTGACCCTGTTATGACACAGCTGGCGACAAAGTGTTGCAATTACATTTGCATTAAACGTGTAAGAAGCGCTTTTAGAAAAAAATACCACAATATTTTGTCCTTATAAAACAAGAAATACTAAAAAGAAAGTATACGAAATATTTAAGGGATGCAAAAAACGTAGTTTTTAGTAACTGATAGGCAATAAATTGCTTTAAGCGGTTTAAAACGCGAAATATTAAACTTATTCACAAAATATTTTAACTACGGTGCGACGTTTTGGTTACTTATCTAATAAAACATTTTACGTTTTAAACCGTCAAAGTGTTTTATTGAAATGTGTACCACTCGAGTAACTACAGACGGTTTTTTAATGTTAGAGATATTTCTCGTGTAAGCAAAATATAAATTTTATACAGTTATATTCATAGATTCTTAGCCTCCTGTGCTTTATCGATACATTGAAATCTCTACCATTTTTTTTATTTTTGTGATATCTTTTACCTTGTACAGTTTTTATGTTGGATACATGTAGTCAATAAAAAATCTCGTTATGTATGCGTCGTAAAGTTAGTTGTGTTACCCAAAAAAGGTTATTCGATTGGAATCAGCATTTTCAGCGTATCTGTGGATGTAAAATCAAATGCATTTTACGACAACTCCCGATTTACAGTGAATTCTCAGAGGAGGGATTAAACTAGATGTGGGTTTCACTCACAAAACCGGGGATCCGAGTTGAAAATAAAATGTATTAAATAGTTATGAATGCGAAAATTGGCTCCTGAAACTTACAAAATAGCATGAAGGATTGTAGAAGATTTGACTTACAAGTATAGTGTTAAGAAACTGTAGCTATTCACATACTATTAGATCACTTATTTATTGTCTATAGCAAAATACTTCTATATTAAATATACATATTAATAAAATTATGACGAAGAGTTTTAAAAAATCATGTTATCTTTTCTCGAAATTTCTGCGACAATGATTTCTATCCACTGACTTTTTTAATTTCCCCGTTGTGTAAACCCAAAACCCGTATCATTTAAGGCAGCTTTCTGCTCTATGACTTAACATAATTTTAGTCAGTTTTAAAAAATGGTTTTAAAACGTACAAGTATTATAATTAAAATGACTTATGTAAAATTATCTGTACCTTTTAAATAAAACACTTTAACGGTTTAAAACGCGATATATTAGTTAAACTTATTTGAAAATTATTTTTAACTTCGGCCCGATGTTTCGGATGCTTTGCAGCAGCCGTGGTCACGGGGAGACGTTTTAAACCGTTAAAATGTTTTATTTAAATATCTTAAGATTGTATTTTTATGTTTAGCCTTACCAGTTAATTAATAAAACTGAAAATGACTGTACTAATATTGATGATGCTTTGCAGGTCACATAACACCTGGGTTACCGTATCCACGTTTACCACCATTCCACTCCACAATTGGTAATACAACAGTGAGCGCTGTCGGAATGTTTTCGAAACTTGGCAGTGGACTGTTGGTCGTCCCACTAGTGGGAGTCATCTCCAACGTCGCAATAGCTAAAGCCTTTTGTAAGTAATGCGTTATTTGCCTTTAATTTATATTATTCATCTTTTATTGACTTTTTTATGATAGAAGAGGACAGAGAAGCATTGGATAACGTTGATGGTAGGTGAAATTTAAACCTAAAAAGTGCCGTTGACGTATTTTGGCTTTGGATATCCGGAAATTCACAGTCTGAAACCGAAATGCGATTACGGCTGTTCCACGTATTGTTGTGTTTGCTAATGGAATGGAGTTTTGATATACCTATCTACCCTGCATTTAATATAAAATTGTAAGTTAATTAAATGTATAAATAAAGTCCAGTTTTTATAAGCTATTGCGACTGTGTCATCTGTGGACGGTTCTTCGTGACCCAAACGGAATTTAGATATTCCTATCCATTTAATATCCAGATTTCCAGACGAAGTCTAACATGTTTCAGAAAAATTATAAATTGATTAGAGAAATATTGAACCCGATGGCCAGCCTTCATTTTTGATTTTCACTAAATTTACTAAAGTTACTATTCCTTGTAATTGACTGCATTTTGTCATTTAGTGTCATGGCAGAGCAATTTAATTACCGGAAACAAAAGCCTATCTATAAATATTCAAATAGGATATTTCATTGTTGCGTATACCCCAGCAGAGTGGAGTGAAAACATTTCCCTGACTATATTATTCAGTTTTGATTTGAATATTGCATTGTTCCAACTCACTTCAAGGGAGTTTCTCTAAGAATCCAATAGAAAGTAGAAAATGGAGCTATTTGTGTCACTTTGTTCTTTTATAAATGAAATAGTCGTTGCCTTAGAAATGTTAGCTACAATAAACTCGTATACAGTTTTAAAATATGTTTAACATTGTTATAGACTCGTGTTAGATATAAACATTCCTTATTAAAAATGTTAACTTTATTTAATTTAGAATAAGACTCGTGTCAGACGATGCTATATAGTGATAATGTTGTTCTTTACAATTTAGACTATTTTGTCGTAGCGTAGTCAAAAAAAGGATTTATTATATTGTATTGTAAACTTAAGCTTTACTTAAATAATCCATAATTAAGTATACAGCGAGATAGTCTGTTACCAAAAATTATATGCTTTTAAATTTAAGCATAGTGTCGTGATTTAGGGTCTTATTTTAAAGGAATGCGATCATGAAATAGCGGTAAATCAGCACAATTAGATAGATAGATCATTGAAACAAATCCTTAATTTGAGAAGCGAGAAGCTTGTAATCACTAAAGGAATAGATTTCCACACGTAGGATGAAAAAAGACAATATTATAGATATTATTATGATACCTTATATGTTATTGATATATATAATGTACCTATATATAACAAATTGTCTCAACGCTGTAAATTTTAAGGTGTTGTATAAGTATTATGTCATTACATATAATATGGGAAGTAGATAACAAAAGCATAATAAACTATTGTCATACGTGAAATAACTACACACGCCAGATGAGAAATACGTTGTAGTTATTATCTGTGATGAGAGTATATCACGATAAAGTAAACAGACTTAACGGAAGCATAATGTCACAGACTATTACAGTAGCAATAAGACAGCTTCCATAATGCACTATCTAGGACTGCATTACGTTGCAAGTGCCTGATTCTGTTATTGCCTCTTTTCTCACTTCGAGATATCCTTTTTGCAGTGCCGCCATGCGCAACGATTTTGTACGGAGCACCGTACCCGACGTTATTGACGTGCTTTTTGGTGCAATGGTAGCAATGTATAATTAATGGATTTGATTTCCATCGGGTCAAGATTTTTCTAATCAATTCTAATCAGTTCAGGTCACGAACCACCGTCCACAGATGAAAAAGCCTGTGTTATTCCGAATATCTAAAGCCAACATAGGTCGATAGTGCATCTTGTTTAAATGTATGGCTGGGGTATTTTCAGGTACCATAAATTTAACTCTGCTCTTTTATCATAATAAAATAACTTGACAGTTGGACAAGAACCGGTGTATTCAACGTGATATTGAGGTTAACTTCTGTTATTTGCCATGCTTCTATCATTCGGTAGGCTGACACAAAAGTTACTAGGTCGTGATACTGTTGAGGCCCTAAACCTATTACACGCGATTGGCGTTTAGTACAATAACGTTTAACTACGATTGTTTATCAGTTGTCTCTCGCTCGCCTCTCACTTTTCGTGAGTTACCAGAGTTGGGGCTCAGCGCTTGTCAGCCGTTCACTATTCACGTCATATAACAAGCTATGTTATTGCAATATCCATGGCTTTATCACAATGTGACGTCACTCGGATATGACACAACTGAAACTGGGAGATATGCATTCAGTTTTTAATGAGGAAATTTTGGATGTAGTATTTTTGGGTATAGTATGTCATGTCATTTCTTAATAATAAATAACTGACAAATTGTAATAAACATATAGCAAAACTACTAGTATATAATATAAAAAAAATCAATAAATTCAAAAAATTGTGAAAACTCAACCAGTTTCAGATTGCTGTACATTCACTGATACATATCAATCATCTGTTTAGCATTTAAATTCACGAGAAAAACGGCTGGACCAATTATAATGGGTTCGTAGTGTGTCCCATTTTATCTGAATATAACTGGTATGATACTGGTATGACGATATGAATAATATTCAGTCTTTCAATAAGAATACATATAAATGATGAAGGAATATCTCAAGAAATTTCCGCGTATATTTTATACGTGTGGAATAGAAAATAAAAATATTAAAAGCTGTACATCACTGGAACAAGCGGCATATTATCGAAGTTTTATTGTTTTAGCGAAAGGCAAAACGTTGGACGCGACTCAAGAAATCGTCGCGTTAGGTATCTGCAACATTATTGGAGCTTTCTTCAGCTCTTTCCCAGTGAACGGATCGTTCACACGGAGTGCTGTAAGCGACGCGTCGGGGGTTAGAACACCTGCCGCAGGATTCTATACTGGTATTTATTACTCTTTGATACCCTGAATTGATTTGAGAAATACCTGAAAAACTAAAAATATTGCAATTCTTACGTACATAATACATGTATCGTTAATATGTAATGATACATTTCTTATTCCATAACTCCTTATGAGAGGGTAGGTTCAACATTTCTGCATATTGAACTACCCTCTCTCATTATCGAATAATACTGTCTGTACAGTACAGTTCTGTTGTTTCGAATTGGATGATTATTTGTCGATTTACATTTCTTATAATAATAATGACGTTTATTATGATTTTTTTCGTTCGTCGTTTGTCACATTCGAAGTACAGATCGCTGGTTTTTACGGTCAGTCGATGTTAACCCAAAAATTTGATTAAGAACTGTTTTTTTATTAATTCAAATTGCCTTACCGCATTAATATAGTTCAAATTAATGAAAAGTAATGTCGTGTCACTTTTATATTTGAATCTCATGAAAATATAATTAAAAAGAAGAAGAAAATACTGTTCATCTGCCTATAAAAAAAAATCTATCTGTTTAAGTAATACAGATATACATCTACACCATATCCCATATTATCCAACCCTTTTAAATGTGCTTTACATTACTTCTATGCATTATCAGAAATCATATTGCAAATATTTGCATCAGGCGTTGTCACCAATTTCATAACAAAATACGTCTTAACAATATTAACATTTTCGACGTGTTATACAGCCGTCGGTAAGGCCACACACGTTCTTATAAATGTAAAACATAATAAACTTAATGTTAAATGGGTCGGAAGGAATATTATTCATGTCGAAATAAGTGTTCTATACGGAAACGAGGCCGTGGGGGCTCCATAAATCAAAAAGTTTTCAACATAGTTTACTGTCGCATGGCTTTTGAATTTTTGATATACGAATACTCTTTTCAACTAGTGTATCCTGGGGTTAAGTTGAAAATCTACGGCTTTGTTATTTTAAGAAGCTAACTTTAATATCAAAGACATTCACTTGAAGCGTACGTATACTTTAGAGATGTGAACGGTGTTTCTTTCATAATTAAAACTATTCATTTGTTTAACTGATGCATTTCTTGATGATTTTGTTGAGTCTATTCGTTATTTGAAAAATATTTTAGATACAATTTGAAGCTTCAGTATGATTTTTGGTAGAAGAAACAATTGGGGATTAAAACCAATTTGGACAACTCACTGGCGATTTGAGTCCCGTTTATGACATCATTAAGTCATCAGTATATCAATAAAAACGTTAAAAAGCCTTTTGTTTAAAGATGTGTATTTTAATAAATTTTTTAGGTGTCATCGTTTTGCTGACTTTGGGCCTTCTCACACCATATTTCTACTTCATCCCGCGAGCGGCTCTCTCTGCAGTCATTATGTGCGCTGTCTTGCATATGGTGGATCTGGAAATAATCAAGAAGTTATGGAAGACTAATAGTAAGTTCTACTTACTTTTCTACTATACATTAAGTCAACAAAAAAAAGAATTCTTGTTGGTCTAGTGAAAGGGTTCGAAACTCATTTCTGACTAACTGTGAATACGGTATTTGGATTTATTCAAAAAAACTTTTGTTCAATATCATAAACCCAGAGGAAATTAGGAACCAGTATTTTGAAGCACTTGACCTTCAAAAAAAAGATTCCGGGTGTGGATTGTGCAACACTCCTGTGGCACTTACTACGTTAAGCCATTGATAACAGTTATCATCTCTTGCGGCAGTGGTCGTCAAATCGTCTTTATAATGAAATGGAGCGATTAGGACATTATAACCTTAAAATAAATAAGGTCACTTAAATAAAAAATATTATTTGCGCAAGTTAAAAAATCACAAGAAACTTGTTCCCAATCAAAAATTCAAAAGTTCTTTTGACTTGCCCGCTGCAAGTAAGTCGGTAATTTAATTTCTATTTACTTTGCCACTGACTTGGCTGCTCCAATTACCGATGCTGTTATAGGCCTTTATATAATGCTCTCATTAGACTGAAAGCGAACGCTTTATACTGAAGATTTGTCCATAGGAACTATAATATTAAATGTGTCAAACAAAGCTTGTGGTAGAACGTCTGCCCGCTCTTAGATCGCCTTTAACCAGACTCTTTTGATGCAGAGCTGGAATGATTAATATTCATATTGGGTAGCCCATATTAATAGAGATATTAAACCGCAAATAAGGTTTTAGTAGATGACTACCTCACACATATTTAAAATCAATTTAAATGTTGATTTTTTTAAATTTAGTAATAATAAAGACGTAAAGTATTATTTTGTAAAAGAAACTCCGACGTATGGCATACTTTTTGATTTAAATATTAATGTTGTGTACACTTTACTCGTTAATCATAAATTAAATGTATATATACTTGTCATTATCACCATGTTTTCTTCTAAGGCTTATAATAGTCGTATTGTCTTTAGTTTGAACTCTATAAGAAAATTTTTAAATAGTGTCTGACAGGTCATAAAAAAAATGCAAGAAAAAATAATGGCAAGAAACTCGCCGCCACTCCTTTTATCGCCAAGTTTCATTTTACAATCTAAACATACTTAACTGATCTATATTTCTTTGATTAGAAGGTTCTCCAAACCCCAATATAACCCCACTTAAATATTGATTTTTGTATTGAGTATAAGTAAATCAATTCCACGTGGCTTTTGTTTACATACGATTCAACTGGGTCTCCACTAGATATTTTATTAAAACTCTACGGAATTACTGCTCGGAGCCTTCTGGTTATATATTATGTCATTCTACAATGACGTACATGCTACATGTACATGCGCACGTGTGATTTAAATCAAATCCCCCCATTACGTTAACAAGGCTTACGTTATACAATTTTGCCAGCAATCCAAAAACAGCTTGTCATCGCACAAAACACATTGAATTCTCCTTAATTACGGTACAAATGTAATCAGGTATCAGCACGATATTCCCGACGCAAATCGTAGTCTCATTAGATTATTCGTGCTACGAACCTAATCCCGTTGGAGCGGGCGTGATATCGCATACCCGTCACTGATATTCACTGAATTAAACGTAATTTTGATATCCTTTTTCGAAGATTTATGTCTTTCGTAATACGGGATTTATCTGGATATAATTGTCGCTCGGCATCAAAGGGGACGTATTTATCGCGAGTGTACACATCAGTTGACAACGTGTTAGTGATACTTTTTAATTATTCAATTATTCATACAGTATCGAATGTATAAATTAGGAGATTGTAATAAGTTTGGAGGAACTCACTCTAACAAGGAAAAAGATTTAACACACTTGACTTGACATTTAAAAGGAGTGGCGGCGAGTTTTATGCCAGTTCTTCTCGTTCGTTATACGCCCTTGATTTGGGAATTGGTTGTAAATGTTAGAGTTTTAATTTTTAACTGAATTGACGTTTATCTAGGTAATTTGATTTCTCACGTATGCTACAATTATTTATTTCGGTTGTATACAATCATTACGTCTTTAAATACAACAATAATAGATACTGAATTATGGCAGTCTCCTTGTGACTATTGCTTCTCTTGACATTTCGAAACGTAACATCAAAACGTAAAATTGTTCAAATATCTAAGATACTTTGGCTTTTAAATTAGTAAAATGTTTCTTTTAATATATGTATAATCTGGCTAAACTACAAAAATCTACACCTATTTACAAAACTTTACAGCCTTTTTCAGGCTGTGTTATTTTATTAAGTATATTACAATTAACGCGCATCAAAATGATGATTCCCAATTTATATGCTGAAATCTGTCCTTGCAAGAGTTTCACATTCAAGTGAAATCTATCTAGATGCTCGATTTAAATGCATTCATACCGACACGAGTAGCTTCAACCCTCAAGCGAAGTTCTGTATTGTTTGCACTAGCAAGTTTCCTTATAAGTCCTGTCTGTGCAAGTTCTATGGCACAAGTTTGTTGGGAGTTATAGGATTCTGTTTAATAATTGATTTTTACTTTTTAACTTAATCTTCATTAATTAAGATCGCTTTCATTATGTAATTACTATTAAAATGCTATTGCAATCGTAATACTCTTTTCTATATATTTTAGTAATAAATTATTTGTACAACTACAATTGTTACAAAAACAGGATAAATGATGTCTAAGACACTTGTTTTTTTTATTCTTATAATAATTTGACTATAACTTTAACAACGTCTACAGTTATTTTAAAGTATTTCGCATAGGATATGAAGACCCTCGCGAAATTAATTTTTTGACAGCATTCCATTTTTTTCATTTCATATCCAGTTTTAAATATTCAATTAAAGTTGAATTACTTTAACATTTCATATTTAACAATTTAGTACTGTAAATTTCATCCAAACTCATAATGGTCTTATATACAATAGAACCGTAATCGGAAATTGATCTGTAGGAAGCGAAGAGACGTTTATTAAATAATTTTAAGCTCGATTTAACTTTGAAGTATGTTATTATAAGAGAATATACGAGAAGAACTGAGTGTGTTTACATCGGTTTAAGGAAGGTATTTGAGCTTTGAATTTACGTTCAATCGTACGGGATCTCGACATCGCACGATCCGATCAAACCCAATCACGGAGCTTTGTTCGTTTTCCACAAGTCAATATAGTTCTGCGGTTTTTCCATAATTCCGGATAGTGGAGACCGAGAATGTTTTTAGCTTTTTTTATAAAAATATACATTTGGCTTATCAATCAATTAACAACAGTGTTGGGATGTCAGCGACTTCGTCCGCGTAGAATATTTATTTTATGCATCCAAATATGTTTTTGCAAACATCACTTCATTTTTTACCTCCATCGGTCGTATCTCATTGTTCTTGCAAGTTAGCCTTAAAAGATATTGTATCGCGGACAGTTTTTTAGATCATTTAATTATTTTTTACATATTTTGGGTATCTTGAATTGATTTCGCAGCGGAAAACCAACAAGGTAATTAATTTTCCCCGCTTTTGTTTCTTTGCTAGATTAGGAATATAGTTAATAGTAGAAGAATTAGTTACACCGAATTTTTTATAGCCTATAACCTTTCTCAATAAATGCTCTAATTAACACTAAAATAATTTTTCAATTGATCCCATTGGTTTCTGAGATTGGCGCGTTCAGAACAAAAGAAACTCTTCAGTTTTATATATATTATATCCTTTTTTTTTGAGAAATATATGTCTTTAAACCTTATAGATTACAGATTATACTGACAAACTTAATATACGTACATAACTTTATTAGAAAAAGCAAAAGTCAAAGATGTCACAAGTTCTAAATTAATTATTGAAAAGGGCGTTAAGTTAAAGATAACTTCAATATTTATCTTCTCTGTCCAATTATTCACGCTGATCTTCGAAACTCTCTTTTATAAAGATATAGTAGTAGTAATATTATAATTACACTAATAATCTTAATCTTAATTTGAAAAAGTAATCACAATAAAAAATCCTGGGCTGGACAGATGGGCAGTAAACCACAGTTTTACTATTTTTTATTTTATAATCAATTAGCCATCAGTATCCCACTCGACTGAAGCAACCTGCCCCTGGATTCGAACCATGATCTCGCGTGCATCGATGCAATAAAAGACGAGTTATACAGCCGAGTTACAAAGGCGATCGCATATATTATGTGTGAAAACCGTGAACAATACTAAAAATTCCCACCGTATACCAGGGCTGGACCTAATACCGTTAGTGGGAACATTCATCAGCTGTCTCCTGCTGGGAATAGAAGTGGGCTTGGGCTGCGGAGTCGCCATTGACGTACTGCTGCTACTCTACTATCAGTCGCGCCCGACGCTCGATACACGATATGTTAACGTGAGTTTATTGCTTTCACTTATTGAATAGTTTTACTATCCCACTCGTATACAACTCTTGTTTATATACTCTGTGGAATCTTTATCCTTATTTCCGAGCTCGAAGACAGTTTTACTAAGCATATATTTATTTGCTTTAAAGTGATTTTATGAGGAGGAGGCTTACATACATACTAACAGCCCCATATAATCTATTTAAATAAAACATTGTTAACGGGATAAAACGCGAAATATATTAATTAACGTATTTTATTTATCTCATGGACCACGGCTGGAGCAAAGAATCTTTGGACCGTAAAGTAATAATAAGTAGATTAACTAAAATATATTTCGCGTTTATAACAGTTAAGAGTGTTTCATTTAATACCATTTTATCCAAGTTCTATTTGTTTAGATGAAACTGAAAAATATTGTAAATAAATCCACTAAAAATTAAGTGTCAGCCACGATAAGGCCAACCTTATTGCAATCGTTTAAAACCGTTTAAACCGTTATTGAACTACGCCTAAATATATTTAAATAAAACACTTTAACTTCTGCCCGTTAGTTAAAAATCATTAAAAAAATCTTAAATATCGCGTTTTAAACCAGTTTTATTTAAATGTGTACTACTCGCGTAAACTATAGACAGTATTTACGCTTAAATAGACACATTAATTACAAATAACAAACGATATTAAGTAAATAAAATAAATTGTTGTATCATTTTAATTAACGACTATAAATTAAATTATTCCTTTACTCCCATATCACGTCTAGAATAGGTAGATAATTGAAATTATATTGTTATATATTTTATAGGATGGAATTCTCCCACCGCACTACGAGATGCATCCTCTTGGTGGACTCCACTTTGCGAGTGCTGAAAGGGTTCGTTCCTCGTTAATATCGCTGAAAAACAGCAAGGACAAAGAATCAAGTGCCGTGGAGATTGTGACAGTTCCCGCTCATTTACAAAATGGCGCCGCGGGAATTGAACCACCCAGGCTGTCGCCTAATCTCCTCGTCATCTATTGCGACTCTGTCAACCGACTGGACTATACATTTTTGCAGGTAAGATGCGCCATCACACCTAAATACAATTTAAAAATGTATGAGAAAGAAAAAGTACAAAGTAGTAAGTAGACACGAAGTTACAGTTTTCCGGTTAGGATAATAAATAATTAGGAATATCATGGTGAGGCTTATAAAGTCACCATAAAACTAAATCGTTACTTAAACGTAAGTTGAAGTAAAGCTACATAAATATTCTTCGGATTGACATATATATTTAGATACTTGGAATTGATATGAGCCTATCAGCAAAAGTGGCTCAATTAATAGACCAACAACATAGACTGCTACGTAGGGCGTAAGTTCGTTTACCGCCCTATTCATTTTATTACATACTATTTATTATTTACTAGCTGTGTCAGCGTATTCGTCGAGAATTATTATTTTGAGCATCCAAATTTTGAAAACCCTTTATAAACTTAAACTGTTACCCACGATGTCAGTAGCGTCCCTTCCCGTCGTTCTTGCAAGTTAATCTTAAAAAATAGACATATAGCGTCGCAGCAATTTTTTTAGATTAATTAGAGAGGATTAATTCTTTCATACATATTTTTGGGTATCTTACACTGTTCTTGCAGCGTACGCCTCGGAAACCCCTAATGATAAATATTTTTTCCCGTTTCTATCACATTATTATTTCTTCGCTCCTATTAGTCACATCGTAAAGTGTTATAGCCTACATACCCATCCACAATAAATGTTCTACCCAATACAAAAATAATTTTTTCAATTCAAACTAGTAGTTTCTGAGATTAGAGCGTACAAACAAACAAACTCTTCATAAACTAGTATAGATTTTTATATATTAGTATAGATTTTTTATATATGTACATTCATTCATAGTAAACCTATGAATGCAAAAAACGCATATAAAATTTATATTCGTAAAAAGTGAAATTTATTCAAAATATTCAATAATACGAGTATCTGATAATTGTGAACAAGCATTTTAAGCCGGCACACACAAAGGCATTAGTGTATTTTAAAATTAACCTCTTTTAAAGGGTAGAGAATTCACATTATTTAGTCAGTTTATTCACGTAATGTTTGAGAACTGGCCCCTAAGATAATATTATGCTAAGGATCCGTGCTGGATTTTAAATACTGTAATAATGTTGAAGACGATAAATCCCCGTGTAGAATTTGCATAACATTCTAAAGCAGATGTTCTACAACAATATTATTCGGGGGAATTCAAAAGCGGATATAAATTTAAAAGGAATTATACGAGTAATATCGGATGGTGAGTCAAATATGAGAAATGGTCGGTTGCGCCGCCAAAAGCAAGATTGTAGAATATATTGCTGAATCATTGCGATGCTTCGTTTGCGGGTTTACGTCCGGATTAGCACTAGCTGTCTGAATTAAATATATTTAATAGCCATTTCCTCTGCTTCTTTGGTCTAGTGGTTGGCTCACTTGACTGAAGAATCCGAGGTCTCAAATTCCGGGTATTCGACGGGCTTGTTGGTGTAATGGTAGCAATGTATGGCTCAACGGGTCGTGGATTCGATCCCAACCGGGTCAAACATTTTATATGAAAAAGAAGAAAAAAGAAGGTAAGAGAAGAAGAAAGAAATAAAGGAAGAAGAAGAAGAAGAGTAAGAATGTTGAAATTCTGTCTGGGTTACCAATGGGTCACGGGTGAAAAACACGTCAAGTTATATCGCGTTTTGGTTTCTTCTGTAGATTTACAAACATTCAAAGGTCGACAGCAAATCTTCTTTAAATGTTAAATGGCTGGGGTACTTTACCTCCCATCAACTGCAAAATATTAGCTTAGTATCCAGAAGTGTGTCTATATCCCCGTGCCTTGGAGTCTTTCTAACTCAGTCACGCCATTGAAGCTCGCCGACCTGTAAAAATGCATTGTGGCTATTTTAATCTCATAAATCCTCTCCTCAAATCAAAAGAAGATCTGGCCTCAGCACCGAGTCAATAATAACTAATTAATTAGTAAGTAGAGCAATGTCCTATTATTTGTCTTAATATATAGAAAATAATGCGAGTTACTTCTAAAACGACTGACCTTATGTATGATACTTCTAATATAATGGATTGTGTTGCTAAGGCTTATTTGGCCAGCAATTCGGGTTACTAACTAGGTGTACCTGTGAAAACCTGAGTGTAAGCCTTGTATGTAAAGCCCAATTCCATCTTTCAGAACAAATATGACGATACTCTATTTAAAATTCGGAGAAAGAAAAATTCAAATTCAAGTCTTTTTACAGTTTGAAAGCGACGTGTATTATTTTATTTACATACAAATTAAAAATCTACATTATTTAGTACGAAAATTATTATGACGCGGACAGGACTCGAACCGGCATTCACAGCATTCCGCGCTGCTGCTTTAACTTTAGTTTAATTGGTTAGGAGCACGCTACGTTGTGGAAACCGGTCGAAATAAATTTTAGTTTATATAATGCCATTTTGTGCAGTAACACATTAAAGTATTCAGATGCTTCTCAATAAATTAACTAACATTTCACGTTTTAAACTGTTGAAAGTGTTTTATTTAATACATGCATAAACAAGTTTCGACTCTGTTTATAAATTTAGTAGGCTCCTATTAATAGTTCCAAAACTAAGTAACAATACATTCCACATGCAAGGGGTATAATTTAAAAGCTAATGGCTGTATAAGTAATAAATAACAATGAATTAGTCACTGAAACAATTATATACAGCACTGTGTGCAACATTATTGTTAAATTTAGTTTCAATGTTCCCGCGTAATATAGGATACAGCTGATTTTGAAGCAATTTGAAAAGCAGTGTTTGAAAAGCTTCTATATTACTGTTATTTAGTTTTCCGCTTAATTATTTTTTACCATTCGTCATTTTGCTTTTGTTAATTCATGGCTACCTTTGGAAGGTTGCGACCTTCAACCTTTAAGGTCTGTAACACCAGAAACCTCGAATGAAATAGTATTTCTTTTTCACTCTGACGGCCAAAAGGCTAGATATGATAATTAAGAGAGAATAGAAATTTCAATTACCGACAACAGCAGTTACCTAAATATTTAAAAAAAACAACAAAAAAGAACAGACATTATTTGTTCACAATGGATATTATGTAATCAATACGAACGCATACATAATGAAGCAATGGTCAAAAAGTTGAAATGTGTACATATATTTTAAGGCTGTTTTGTTTTAGAGTTTGTTTTTTTGAACGCGATTAACCCTGGAATTACTGGTGAAATAGAAAATTCTTTTGGACCGTTTATGGAGGAAGGAAGATATTAGGTTACGACTTTAGGCTATGTGAAGATATTAGGTTATCGACTATGGGGGGTTCCCGTTGCGTGCGCTGCGAACGGTTTAATGAGCAAAAATTTTGAATTAAACCTCTTTAAATGACCTAAAAAAAATGACCCGCGATGGTAAATTCTATTTTAATAACTAGGTACCGCGGACGACGATGTGGGTAAGAGCTATAATTTTTAAAGCTGAGGAGGCTGTTAACAAACAAATGATACCCTAAATAACTATTCCACGCGGACGAAGTCGCAGGTACGGCTAGTTAGATAACATTTTATGTATAACTTTGATGTTATAAGATTTCGAGTTTATTACAACACGAAAATCCATACGTTAAAACTAACAGGGCTTGAAAACCATTAATCAAACGTCACTAAGTTAACCCGTTTTATAGATGTGCCAAAATATTGTGGTTACCATAGACTGCCACGAAAAATATGCTTAATTCGGTTTGAAATATTCGAATCGCTTTTTATTCGCGTCAATAGGGTCTCTACGAGCGTTTATTTCATTTGAAAGCGGCTCCGAGTACTGAAGCATTGCTCTCGCAGTTCCAGCATAGATATTGCGGCATTGCGGTTCAATTTCAGCGTAGTTTGTGATTTTGTGACGTGCTCTGCGGTTGGAACTTTAAAACTGGATGCGGCGACAAATATTATTAGCACTTAATTTACATTGTACGTTGCGAAAATTTTACTTACAAAAGTGCATTATTATAAATGGGGGCATATTAGTATTTATATATAACGCATAATTACCATTGCTTTTTGAGAAAAGTAGGAATATCCTTTGTTTTATTCTAATTTCTTTAAATGATCTAAAAAAAGTCCGCGACGCTATATGTCTATATTTTAAGATTAACTTGCAAGAACGACGGGAAGGGACGCGATCGACGTCGTGGCTAATAGCTTAAGTTTATAAAGATGACGGGGTTTGCAAAAACTAATTTGGATGGCCAAAATAATGATTCTCGCGGACGAAGTCGCTGGCGCAGCTAGTAATAAATATATGTCATAAACCTTTGCATTTAAAGTATTACTATTAAACTGAACCCAGCTTATTCATCTTGGCTTTAGTTTCACATTATTAACTTTCTATTAACATTACAAAAACCTCTGCTCCAAAGTAAACATTTCGCTGGCTTTTATAACCAAGAGTTATTTTTACTTAATCAGGGTTTCTAGTGTAGAAAACGAAGGCAAAAAACCTGGTCGTCTCGTTAGCAGTCGTGTTTAACTTTAGCCGACGCCGTTGTTTATATTCACTGTGTTAGCGGTGAAATTAGCTTTTGAAACGAGCGAAGGTATTCGGAAAACACGGTATACAAAAATTAAAACTCCCGTTATGGAGATGTGACAGTGTTCATTATGTAGATAACGGATATGAAAACCGAGTTAAAAGAGTAAAACTCCCACTCCTTTGTGGGGTATGGGGCGAAGATTTCTGCGTCGGTTTTATTAATCTATTTAATCAATAGACAAGCAGTTCAGATTGCTGCGCCCTGTCTGTGAAACAACTCAGAATTTAAATAAAACTGTTTAACCGCATTTTAGCAGCCGTGGTCACGGGGAGATACGGTTGCTGCAAAGCATCCGAAACGTCGGGCCGAAGTTAAAAATCATTTTTCTAATAAGTTTAACTAATATATCGCGTTTTAAACCGTTAAAGTGTTTTATTTAAATGTGTACTACTCGCGTAAACTATAGACAGTATTTCACTCAGAATTGTCTGTAGTTTACGCAGTTCGTACAAATTTAAATAAAACACTTATATACTACTATACTTATATAATAAAATAGTTTATAACGACGACGAAACAGATGGATAGCGTAGCACTTTTTGCATTAGGGTCATCCTCCATCTTCATTCCCCCGTGACCATGGTATCAGCATGGCATCCGAATCGTTTAGCCGTAGTTAAAATAATTTGTAAACGAGTAAACTAATATATTTGGCGTTTTAAACCGTTCAAAGTGTTACATTTATATAAAACAATTATTTTGCCGGGCTTCGAAAATAGTGCTTAACGAAATAAATAATATAATGCTTAGTGAACAAGTGTTTAACTTAAATTTATTGCTAGCTAAAAATAAATCATAAATGTAGGTAACTTATTCAGAAAATCTTTTAATAAATAAAACAATATGACTCTGTTCTGTTCGTAAAAGAAAATGAAAATTTTTCCAAATTTAATTAAATAAAATTCGTAACAGAACGGTAACAGGTATAAAGGTGTCAGATTTTTCATGACTATGTCAAATTGTCAACAGGCAAAAATATCGCGTAAAATGTGCTTTCGTTTTAAACGAGGACCTTTCATTTGAATTTTTCTCTGTATATTAGGATTATTTATGGCATATTGTGGATTATGGACATAGTGTAGATGTATAGTATATTTATAAGTTAGCCTGATTATTTCATAGGTGCCATTTTACGAAAATAGCCATCGATAACCATATTTATACCTCCATACCATAGCTTTGCCACAGATCTCATTTAAAATGTACAAAGAGAATATTTTTTGCTCTCTGAGATAAAATCGAACTGCTAACCTTGTGATTAAGTGTACTTAACGCTAGACTAACATGTTTCATCTTGGAAACGTATGGTTACCTATTTTAATAAATTCTAAAGATAACTTTCATATATACATATAATAATAATGTAAGCGAGTACATGGATGATATATTATAAACAAATATAGAAGAATTTTACCAACGCAATCGTGTCTAGAATTATTTTTTTTGGTATATGTTTGTTCACGTTGATCTCAGAAACGGCTCATTTGATATAGATGTGGTTTTCGGTAATGAAAAATACAACTTCTCTAAACTTAAGTAGACAGTGTTAATTTTTCAACTGCATGGAAAGTTCAACTTTAGTGGGTATTTTCGTAATTTACATGTTTAACTTTAAAATATCTGTTTAAATAAAACACTTTGACGGTTTAAAACGCGAAATATATTAGAGAACTAATATTTAATGTAATTTAACTACGTTTTTAAACCGTTAGGAATGTTTTATTTAAATGTGGCCTTCTAGCGTAGTAAGTAACTACTTCACATATGTCTCAAATGTCATATTTCTGACTATATGGCATATCACTTACTTGAGAATTGACCGCCTCTCTCATTTCTGTTAAAGAGCATCAAAATGCTGGTACAGGAGTGGTCGCGCGGCGGTCACGTAGTGTGGTGCGATGCTAAACCGTTAATTAAGGAACAGTTGGAAAATGTTCTGCCGGAACCCTTGTTCTGTACTAACGAGCAGTTAGCAACTCTGTTAATAGGTAAGTGCTGCTGTTATTAGTCCTATTATGGGATGGCAAGATTTAAAATAAAATTTAATATACAATAAGTTGCCTTTTCCTCATATTGATTTACACTAGACTTGCAATAGTTGTAAAGACCAACTGGGTTTTTAAGCCTTTGAAAATATTTGAAAACATTATTATTTTTTACATGTATTGCACATGAGGGCATATAATTTAAAAATCGAAAATAAATTGAAAAAAATTTCGACTCGGGCAGGACTTGAACCGGCATCATCAGCGTTCCGTGCTGTTGCTCTACCAATTGAGCTACCGAGTCCTACACCTCATCGTCGAATTTTTTCAACTTCTTGATACATGCACTTCTCGCGCAATGTAATTTCAACCTTAACACTTGCGTATTAATGTAGGCAATAAGGTATTTTTTTTCAATTTATTTTCGATTTTTAAATTGTATAGTACCTACATGCAAAAAATATTAATGTTTTCAAACTTTTTAATTTCATCTTCAATGATTTCTTAAGCTGCAAAGCATATACAAAATAATTTTTGACGTAATTTGTCGTGTAAGTACTTTTACTGACTTTTAGTAACTGACAGTACAAGTTAAATAGTAGAACTTTCATACATGAAAATACATAGTATCTATAAGTGGAGTAATAAAATATCCATGCACGAGTAGTTAAGTTTCAACCTATTTAAAAATAAAAATATTTATTGTTTTTATTGAGAGAACTAAGCAATGTACTGGGTATAAAGCTCCCGATATCACAGTGTACACGAGGACAAAGTCTAGTAGGATAATACGTCAGTCGGTTATTTATTTCTAATAATCTCATCACGATAACTGACATGTGAAGATTCTTTCTGATTTATTTTTGACAATATAATTTTAAATGTTTAAAAAACTTCATTTTTTCAGGTTTATCAACATTAACACAAGCTGGCAACATCAACGATACTCACTTATAACAGTGTCTGTATATAGATTAATTATAATTTATTTTTTACGTAAATCTTTCCGTAAACGGAAACGTTTACGGAAAGATTTACGTATTCGTTATAATCATTCGTTATAATACAAAGAGATTTATTATGTATTATTTTCAATTTTAACTTTCTTAAGGATCGTTTATGAAATGTAAGTTATTTGTTTAGTTGTGATTAGTTACTAGTATTACATATATACGGTTTATGTTTCAACATATATGCCCGTGCAATAAATAATAAGTATTACGTTAGACTTAAGCTGTGATGTGTCAAGTTACCACAATAATTTTTACTTAAGGTTATAAAGCTACAGTTTTGATTCACTTCCTTCTTTTACTTTTTATGTACCAAATCCCAACTTCATGTGTTTATACTTAAAAAAATGTACCTTAAAAAAAACTAACCCCAAAGAATAAAAACTTATAAGGATTTTTCTTTTTAAAAACCTCTTAAAGATTGCAAGAGCTAATTTCCAAGAAAGTTATATAAGTTATAAACAAAGACAACTTTGAAACTACAGTATAGTTAAGCCGTCATAAAGTTCTATCTTTATTCAAAAAACCATCGCGGCCGAGACAAAGGTAAAGAGACGCTAGACAAATGAGGACTAGTGTGAACGTCCCCAGATATGATTAAGGGAAGGTTTGCTCATGCCCTAGTAACTCACACCCTCAAATCTGGCATAACTTAGAGACGTCTTGGCGAAGGTCTTGGCGATAATTTAATGTTGTTTTTATTAGGACCTATTTCGCAGGTAGAGCGTTACTCTAGCATCGACTCAATCCTCGTCGTAACATTATTGTCTAGTTAAAATGCACTTATAATATGATGAACTCGTTGGTGTAATGGTAGCAATGAATGGCTAATAATCAATGGGTTGTGGGTTCGGTCCCCACCGTGTCCAACATTTTTAGCATTAATTTCTATTTTATCTGAAACATGTTTCTACTTCTTCTGAAAATCTGGATATCGAATGGGTGGTAGGAATATTTGAATTCCGTCTGGGTCATGAACCACCATTATCAGATGAGAAGCAGCTTAAATGCGTTTAGGTTTTAGTCTATAGACTTCCGAATACCTATCTAAAGCCTAAACAGGTCCACAAAGCATCTACTTAATATGTTATATATCTACCATCAACTGAGCTCTATGCTTGTCTATCCTCTTATATCATAAAAAAATAAAAACACTACGTAAGTGGTAAACAACCGTGTCAATAAGTGCGTTGTTTATCTGCATTTCAATGTACACAGCTAAACAAAGTAGAACGGATGCGTCATACTGCGCGGTCGCAGATGTTCGAACATTGATGACTGCTTATTAGTCAAAGTAACCATGGCGACCGGAGCGGGCGCATCGACTAAACCGCATTATAACTTGGAAGATGCCCCGGCACTCTTCGAAAAGTTTATCAGGGACTACGACAAAGTGTACATAGATGAGGCGGACCGCGCCGTCCATTATGAGGCATTTGTGAGACGGCTGGAACAAATCAATAAGGCTAATGCACAGAGTACGTCGGCCACGTACGACATAAACAAGTTCGCAGATTACACTCCGCAAGACAGAAAACATCTCACTGGTGTCCTTCATCCGAATGGTACGTAAGTTTTTAGCTCGCATTCAATATCAAATATAAATATGGTTTCATTCTTTACCTGGAGCTCTAAAAGCTTGATGATTTAGTTGCCTGTAAGTGATATACACACGGAAATATGTCTACAGATAAAATATGATACAATATTTGTATATTTCTAGGTTGATTAGTGGTCGTAATTAGGCGTTAAATTAGTGTTTCAATTAAGATAAATCAATTTTACATAATACTTCTTTGTTTTGTATTTATATAAAAAAAGAATTGTAAAACATTTGATTTACCTTTGTTCTTTGTTTACGCATTATGTTATGGTCGGTTACAAATTATTAAGACGCTATTATGTACGGTTCGATATAATTATGTCGCGAATGTAGACACATTTTATCCCAATCGAGTGTGAAGTAAAAAAGACAATAAAAACATGTAATAGGTGTTCAACTAATATAATTAGATAAAATATCGTAACTATAGCAATTTACGACGGTGAAATGGAAGACATAAGTCAAGTGGCGCATGCTAGCTAGCTGGAGTCTGTTGACGAGTCACCTTTTATAAAACAGTGAGATAATATTTTATGACTGTATATCAAATGAATTTGTTTATGTTTGCAGATAAATGATGTAAGGCAGCAGTATCCAACGTGGTGCTAATAAGAATCTTAAATAGACGTGATATACTTATTTTTAAATGTATTAATGGAGATATATAATATTTTACGTGCAAAATAAAAGCAATTGTCCTTGCATTTACCTAAAAAGAAACAACAAATTATGTCGCCTTGCATTTTAGGTTTTACACGATAAAATCGTCATTTTTCTACTCAAGTGTCTTTGTATAAAAATGACAAATAAACGAATCTCAATTAACCACTTTTCCATAAATGGCGGTTAATAAGTATTTAATTATCATTACCAGGTATATTTTATAATTAAAATGTTAACTGATTACAAGTACTACAGATTCAACCTTGATTCATGATAATAAGAAACAATTGCATTGAATCTGTGGTATTCTGGCATCTTACTAGTATTAAATATTTTTTATAATCTTCGCATGATTGAAAATATGACAGCTTGTAAAATACAATGAAGACAATTATACAGGTGAAATGGAAGCTAACAAGTGTGGTAAATGTAGGTAGTTATTGATTTTAAATCATTTTAATAAATAATTGACTGTTGCTTATACAATATAAATCTAGAAATATTAAAAATCATTATAATCCACACTGCTCCACAAAATGATTATTGGATTACCGATGATTCACTGTATAATCAACTCACCTAACCTGTACAAACACTTGTATCCCTATTATGTATTATATCTTAATATATATATTTTGAATACTTAACTTTTGTAACCAAATTTGTAGATAATAAAAAAGTTCAAGTATATTTTATTAATATATCTTGGCGATCTATAGAGATGAAGTGGCCAAAAACAATTTGTTAAACGGCAAAAAACAAAAAGCGACCTGAATAAAAAACAGCTTACTTATGTCTATAGCGCGCAATGTAAGAGCAAATTGAAACTCGGGTTGGGGACAGGAGTCGGCAAGTTTGATCACCAAACGAAACCATTCCGAGGATTTGTCGACCCCTCGTAAAATGCTCGTCAGAAATGGGATAAGTTTCGAAAGGTTTATCTTATTTTCAAAATCCTCACGAACGATGACGCTGCGTTTATGGCAATAGAAGCGGTTACAGATTAGGTGGCGTTCTCCCGCGTTTTCCCGCGCGTGTGCAATGTACCTAATGTGAATTATGTATTGACCTATTGACCTGCTTCGAATTATAATCGAACTCATACAAGGTCGACTTGAGCGTGCATTATGCATTCATCTTTAAAGTACGGCATAGTTTACGCTAGCACACATTTAAATAAAGCAGTTAACGGTCTAAAACGCGAAATATCTAACTTATTTACAAATTATTTTACGGGCTTCGGATGCTTTGCAGCACTGTAGTCACGGGGAGAATAAAAATGGAGGGTATCTCTAATATCAGAGTAAAGTATTCTACGCTAGCGCCATCTGTTCCGTTATATTTGGTATTTGGCGAAACTGGCTGGGTCCTTGCAGAATTGACTAACGGTGTCTGTACTAGGTATTTTAACTGTATGAAGGTAGAGAAACAATATACTGGTATATTCGACTCGTTGAACTAGTTACACAGAGAAAATGTTCTGCGCGTTGTATAAAAATCCTAATGCTAAACATTTTCTTTGTTTTGTAAAGTTAGTATTGTATCTTACTTCGTTATTTACTTTTGGTTTTCAATTTTAAAGTAGTGTCTATCTTTGTTTTATTTAAATTAGTTGAGTAATATGTAAGCGTCTGTCTCTGACCTTAACTTGCTGATCATATTTTTTAGTACTTAACACTTTCAGTAAGAGCCTTTGTGTGTGATGTCAAGTTCAAGGGGTACACTACTGAATATTAAAACCAACCCCTAAACGATGCAGCGTTTACTGAAATATGAGAAAATGTGAGAGCATTGTAGTAGGCTTAGGCGGGGGTCAATAACGCCTGTGTTGATGATATGACGATATTGCCAATCTCTAATGTATTTCACACTTTTGAAATCTCTTGTGGGTCGGCGGTTTTCAATTCACTTTTTATCTTGTTTAATGATCTTTGATGACAATAAGTTGCTCGGCGGTATAAAAAACGCTCAGTCAATTATTATCTTTAAAAATCATTAAAATTCCAATTTCAAAACTTGTATCATGTTATTGCACATGATGCCACTCTATAAGTTAAAAAACGATTATTCATTGAAAAACTTTACGAACTGGCAGTACTTGAATCGGGTATTTATATATCACTGTTTCCTTTATCTGAGTACCGATGCAAGTAAACACATTTAACTTGAATTACTCATACTTGTGGAGGTGAACTGTTTCCCGCATTGGGTGTGGAAAAAGACACATGTCTGTGTCTTTTTCTTAATCAAGTTTAGGTACATTTTAAAGTAGTATCGTTTTTCCGGGATTCAAACCTTGCTGTCGTGCTTAATCTCTACTAAAAGTTACTATACAAAAAATCAAGACCAACATATTATACAGTATAGCGAATAACTACCAAACCTCGTGGTATATATGAACTGTTTTTTTACTTAGTTAAGTTTGTTAATAGCGATAAATTTCTACCATTAGACCAACCCGTCAAAATCGAGCTACTAAGGTATCTAATTTACTTATAAGCTCAGTACGTTATAGTTAATATTGTTCACTGCCTGCAGTAGATAATATGGCATTTTCGAGCCACCATATTGGTTTGCGCCAGGCTGCAATGACGTCCCTGTTTAATTTACCGAAAATTATATCTCTCACCATTTACAGACACCTCCACCTGCGACCCAAATATGATATCATGACTCTGCTTCCATTAAGTGGCCCTGATCATTTCCAATTTTGTGCGCAAATTTCAGAGATTATATTTTGTGAATTAAATATCGATTTTTAATTGAAATCTAATCTAAGACAGGAACCGGCATCCACAGCGTTCCTTAATTATTCATCGTGTGCTCAATTGGTCAGAACAACAGCACGGAACGCTGTGGATTCCGGTTCGATTTTTTATTTATATAATAGCAACATGTGCAAAATATTAAAGTTCCAAATATTTTAACACGGTAGTGAAATTTTATACACATATTACAAGTAAATAAACTAACAGCTTTAACACGCTCAATATTCAATTTTGTGAAAATGTAAATATAAAATGAGAGATTATAATTTTGTTTACACGTGTTCTGTACACTTTCAGACAAGTACTCGTAGATTGAAAATGTCTATTAATAAATGTAAACTTCTGTTAGCACAATATGATTTAAAAACTAAACTCATGTTAAAGTAAGTTAACAAATATTTCGATACATTGTTATCAAATCAGTATTTTCTGTATAAACATTTTAATTGCTATTTAGAGAAGATCTCGTCAGTCCCGGGTTCGACTCTTGCCCCTTATTAAAAAAATCTTTTAATACATATAAGTCTCATGTGATAAATTAACATGTAAGTTATAAATATACTTTAACATAACATATAAATGTATATTTTAAAGTATAATTAATTATCAAGCAGAAAACTGATCTACACTTACAAGGGAAACTTCAATTAGACAGTTAAAACAATCATCTTCTGTATAGTTACCTGTGAGTATATATGGATCAAATAGTACGTATATATCTTGTGAACACGAATAGCTGGGGGCTAGAGGCTTCAACGTCAAACTTTGGGGAAGGCTGTCTTCGACTGAGAGTGGGGCAGTAATAAAGACACCAATGAGTGCCGTGTAATTAACTTCGAAATGAGGGGCAAGTTCGACAGATTTCGTCGAACAAATAATAATGAGCCAGCGGATCGTGCTAGTGAACGATTTCGTAAAACATTCTAATGAATGGGTTCGAATTATTGACGTTTTTAAATGGATTTAGATATTACTATATATTTTTTTTAATTAACTGATTTGTTATTATTTAATTATAATATTTTATATCTGAATTATATATTCTTCAAATTTAAAGTGGTTTGTAGTATTTTTTACATACCAATTAAAGTATATAAGAATGTTTTAAAAATACGTAGATATCCTTTAAGTACACATTTAAATAAAACATTTTAACGGTTTAAAACGCGGTGTATTTTAGTTAAACTTGTTTGAGAATTATTTTTAACTACTGCCCGACGTTTCCAATAAACAGCAGACCGGCAAAAGCGAAGACACCGTGAGTTAATTATGCAAGGACCCGGCCAGTTTTGCCAAGTACCAGCTTCGATGGAACAGATGGCGTTAGCGTAGCAATTTTTACTTTGACGTCAGAGACATCCTCCGCTCTTTAGTATCCCCGTGACCACGGCTGCTGCAAAGCATCCGAAACGTCGGGCCGCAGTTAAAAATATTTTTCAAACAAGTTCAACAAAAATACATCGCGTTTTAAACCGTTAAAATGTTTTATTTCATTTGATATTTATATAGCACTCTAAGGAATGTTTTAAAAATTAAGTGTCCAGCATTTTTATTTCGCAAAGAGTACCCACTAAAGAAAGTCTGAAGAAAGCGCGCAGTTATGAAAAACATCAGGCGTTTTCCAGCCAACAACATGCAGATTTGTAATGAAATCTGCATAAATATGCAATTTCCTCGTTATAGTCACGGATTTATTAAATGTTAATTTTGGCTTTTTATTGCCTCGTAGATATTTGAGTGTAAAGAAATCCTGCGTTAAAAGAAGGATAATAAAAACGTACTTATCATAGTTCTTGTGTCAATTATTATTGTAAATCTCCATATTCAAGGTTGTCTGGAAGAAAACGCTTTTAAGCGTTAATGCCGCCGTTTCTCGCTACATTTTTCTTGTAATTTCTTCAAATGAAATCTCCTGTTTGTAATATTCTTGTCATGACAGTGAAGTATATTTTTGCGTTTGTTTGTACTATCTCAGTTTGGGAACTAAACTTAACTAGGGTACCCAGTCTTTCTGTTAATTCTTAGCACTGATCCCACGGTCCAACGTAAAAAATGTCTTAAAAATATTGTCTATGTAAAGTAATTTTTCTTTATAAGATTGATGCATCAATTAATACAAAAGAATATTCACTTCATCAATGGGTTAAAAATCTTTACTTATCTTATATAACTTTAAAAAACTCAAAGATATACTTATGACTTAGCCTAGTTTTTGATTAAATCAGTTATAAATAGGTAGATAAACAATTTAAAACGGTATTTTATATGAAATTAGTGTACATATTTTTAATCTAAAATCGGTGAGTTGTTTAGATTAAGAAAATAATACGTCTAATAATAAAGTCGTATATCTAGTCGTAATATGGCGATTAATTAACGTTTGGTGGGTTCTGTTCCCATCAGCATGCTTTCCATCAATTATCTTTGAAACAATTTGACTTCGTCTGGAAATCTCTATATTAAATGCGTGAGATTATGGTAACTCTATCTTAGTCATGAACCATCGTTCACAGATGAAAAATCTCGATATTAATCGCGTTCCGGTTTTAGTCTCTGAGTTTTCGAATATCGAAAGCCAAAATACATCGACAATGCAGGATGCGTTTACGTGTTACATAGCCAGGGTATTTCAATTGCCATCAAGTGAATTCCATGTCCTCCTCTATCAATGAATATGGTTACTAATAATTACGCTAATAAAATAATATTCAAACATTTATGTAGTTAGAATATATATTCTCAGATTGATCTGCAAGCTTTAAGAGTACTGTTAAATAAATAATGTTTTCTGTACAGTGCAGTCATGCGTTTATCGCGAACAATAGATAATTTCCTCAACACCATATCCGTTCCCGGAGCCAACTGGCCAAGAGGAATTTTGTTTATTTTATTGGTCGGTTTAAAAAGACAAGAGCAACGATTATGCGCTTTGTTATTTCATTTTACCGAAACAAAGCTGGAGTTCAGATGGTTCAGATTACGTAATCCAATTCGTGCACCGATTTTCGTGCTATTGTAAAACTTACTTCGGATGTATCTGCTGACTTTTGGCATTAGAGATCTTTGCATATTTGATTGATTAAAATGCAATACATTTTCTTTTATTATTATATGAAGATTGACTTATTTAAAACAGCTGTGTCAACGATGTCATCCGCATAGAAATGTTATTTTGGGTATTAAAATTTGTTTTTGCAAACCTCCTTCAAATCGTAATTCAATTCCTTACTACAAATCCGCGTCCCGTCGGTCTTGCAAGTTAATCTTAAAAGATAGACATACACTATCTTTTATTGAGATCATTCAAAGAGGAATCATTCTTTATACATATTTTTTGGTATCTTGCACCGTTTTCGTAGGATAAATAATTCCCTTTGTCTTCTTTTCACATCTACCGCTCCTTTTCCTAGCTCCTATAAGTCCAATCGCGATGTGTTATAGCCTATATAGCCTTCCTCGATAAATGATCTAATCAACACATAAAGAGAATTTTTTGATTCGAACCAGTTATTTCTGAGATTAGCGCGTTCAAACAAACAAACAAATTCTTCAGCTTTATATATTAGTATAGAGTATAGATAAAAACGATCACGTTAAGAGTAATTTCATTTTAGCATGTGTCTTGGGATACAGTTTAAAACTTATTTTTGTGAAAGTAGAACGCGAAATATTTGGTTTGCGACAGTCATTATGATCTAATTAAGACTATAAACAAGAATAATAAAACTACGATAAGCTAAATTATATCTTATAGGTCTAAATCAGCAACGAAGTAGGTATTCATAACATACATTATGCATAAAATACAGTGCTAATTATTATTAATTACCAAACTTCCATCAACATTAACAATTAGCTTATAAAGTTTAGGGTAAAGGGCTAAAAGGAAATCCCGAGCAGGTAAGGCTATATGCAAACATAAATAAAATTAACTTTTCAATGAGAGGTATCTACATACAAACACAATTTTCCAAGGATTTATAACGTTAAGAGAAACGGAATTTGAGTTGTCTGGAAGAAAACGTTTGCTAGAAAAAAGGCGCACTAATTTTGGTATTCAAATTAATTATTTTTATATATGCAATAAATTTAAAATAAAATATCAACGCTCAGACAATTAATCTTCAATAACTAATAGACGATGTGACTCAATATTGAAATGATAAAAATAAATATATGTATTCGTACATACGATTCATTTATACGCTCTACACTCTTAATTTGAGAACTGGTAGTAAATGTAAAGTTATATTCTTCAGTTCTGTGACGTTTATAAATGTACCTGGTCACATGCATGAATAAATTAATTTTAACTTTGACTTTACAAGTGGAATTAATACTCAAAAGTAATCTACCAACAATGTTTTTTGACATTGACTTAGGGTAAGGAATAGAGAAATTGTTTTTTCTAATTATTATATAATAGAAATACTTTTTATACATTTTATATATAAGCATGGCATATTGATAAATGTGTTAAAAGCAAATAGAACTAAAGTTAGTAGCAAAACTACAAATCTATTATACGTCCAACAAAACGTTTAACAAATAACATTTCATAGACAATACCTAGTTTTGGTCTAGCCGCAAGATTGCAGCTATCTGTTTGAACTCTTTTTACGTCATGTTATTCCCGTTTTCAGTACATTGTATAAACGTTTTTATCATATATTCTGTTGCGGCGACAATTGTTTTACGAGTCCGAGATTCGTTCTGCTTTCAAAATTTCAGACCACCATATGGCTAACAATGGATTTTAACTCTTTTAGATTTTCAATATATGCCGTCATTTTGTTTATGCATTAAAGAGAATCTAGACACATTGGGCCTTATTACAAAAAAATACTTAAACCAGAACTGCGGAGTCTTGGTTTAACTCTTAAACCATGGTTTAAATAAATCGAAGTTAGTACCGTAGTTAGTCCAGTACAAACGTTAAACTTCGTTTTGTAATAATGCTTTCAAATAAACCAGGGTTTAAACCAGGTTTGAGTTTTAGTCCTTGTTTTGTAATAAGAGGGATTAAGTTACAAGTACTAGACCATACAAACACATATACATATCAGCTTCTCGTAATGTTTCGAATAAATTGTAGACAATTCACTATTGTCTGTATTTTATGCAGATATACATTAAACACAATACTTCTAACAGTATAAAACAAAATTCAGGTAAAGTTGAAATAAGTCAACGAGTATCTTTCGCGTTTTACACAGTTCAAAATGTTTTGATTAAAATGAGATTTCGATACAACAACATGAAAATAATATTGTAACCTACGCGCGGTTTTTATGCATAGAGTAATTTTTTCACAACAAAGAAAAACTTTTTCTAACGGTTTAGCTGGAAAACCCTTTCACCAAAAAGTGTACCTTAGTTATTGTTCGCTATAACGAATTTGTGTATTCTTTTTGCAAGCGCGACGAAACCCAAATTAAAAAATAACAATTTGGTAACTCTTTTTGTGGTTCAAATATAAATTCTTTTCGAGTGTAGAACTTTTAGCCGTACGTACTAGACTTACGTACGTACAAATTTAACATTCAAAGTTAATTATTTTTTATTTGCATCTGGCTTTTTAAGAATATTTGTAGTGTAAATGTTTGTTATTTGCATCTAACGCATTAAATTTAACTTTAACATACACGTATGTGTATAGATACATTTATGTGTCCGTTTCATGTACTCATATTTACAAGCAAGTAATCATATTATATATTATTGAATTTGATTTCAAATTGAAAAAAATATTGTAAACTATAAAACGGCTGCGACTAATAGGAACGACTGCTCAGTGGAAAATGAGGAAAATACGGGGAAAATGATTCATCTTTGAGGGTTTCCGTGGCATGCGTAGAAAAACTGTTAGAGATACCGAAAAATATGCGCAAAAGAATAAATCTCTAAATCATCAAATAATTCTGCGACAATATATGTCTATCTTTTAAGATTAACAATTGGCAAAATAAAGTTTGCCGTAGTAGTCATAAACAACATAGTAGAATTAAAGTTCTGTTTTGTTGTCGACGCTTCTGTTGTAAACATCTAGTTTTCGCGTAGTGAAGTGATCGGTATTGATTGCACAAAAATAGTTCTGAATTTCTGAGCTCGCAAAATTGGACTTGGCTGCATAAAACCCGATACCAGAAATACCGAAATTGGTTAGACAAGTGACGTGTGATTGACTGTGAGAGACTATTGGCAGAATACTCGTGCACTCCATTGTTTACGAAATTCTCGGTTCCAAATGGACAATTTTAAATCAAGAGATTATGCTATTATACGCAATTAGTGCGCTAGACTGATTGGGCCAATGACACTTTAAGTGACGGCTCGTAGCTTCGATTTTCGTAGGTCCAGCATGTTTAAAACGTTTATTTTATGATAAAAGAAGAAAGATAAGCACGGTGTTTACTTGATGGTAGGTAATAACCCCAACATTATAACATATACACATGATTAGCTGTCCTTTTGGCCTTAGATATTCGAAACAGAGTGAAATCAAAACGCGATCAACGTGTGGACGGTGGTTCGTGATCCGTACTGAAGTTCGTATTATTATCACCCATTTACAAGTCCAGACGAAGTTCAACATTTTTCAGAAAAAATATAAATTAATTAAAAAAATATCGGACTTGGTGGGGATTGAACCCACGGCCGGTGATCATTAACTTTACAGCAACGAGCCAGTCAGAATAATTTCTTATCGTCTTAATAAGTCTGAAAAATCTAAACATTATTTTCGTGGTAATATCACCATTTGAATTTTGGTTCCGTGCAGATTTCTGAATGTCAAAAGCAAAAATAGACCGACAGCGCAACCTAATTAGATTTTATAGGGTCCACTTTGCAACGCGCTTGTCTATGCTATTCTGTGATAAAAAGAAAAGCCGTTAACAAATTGACGATTGAGATTTATAAAAACTTCCCATTTCATTAAAATCTTAGTGGAAGCGAATAGTTAGGAAAACGGTACCTAATTAAGTCGATTTAAATTCAGTTAATAAACGCTTCAATCTTTGCAGTCTTTACAAGAGTAATTAAGATGCCCTTCCTTCGCTCTTAGTTCAAATTAGCGGTTTCTTAAATAACACTATTTTTTCATTAACTTTTTAATTTAAAATTAGTTACAATATTTAAAAAGCCTTAGTAATTTTGACTAGTCAGTTATACTTCCAACGAACCTAGCATAGCATAGCGTGACACAATTGAGATCCTAGGATTCGGAACTCCTTTGGTAAACGTCTTCGGACGAGCGGGGGCATAGACGTCTTTGTTCATTTGTTCATACATCAAATTGATTTGGTATTTCTATAAATATTACTAATAATTTACTATTGTACTGGCAAGTTAATTAAATACACACTTTTTTTTTAACAAAGGGCAGCAAATTATTCGTGAATATATAAGTCATTATATAATATATATTTAAACTTAGTTAAAATGGTTTTAACACTTATATTAAATTAAGTTTATAGGTATGTAAGGATATATTAGTTAAAATATATAAGCTATTTTAACTACCGCCCAACGTTTCTGATGCTTTGCATCAGCCATGGTCACGGTAGACGCGTTTTGAAAAGTTAAAGTGTTTTATTTAAATGTGTACTACTCGCGTAAACTACAGACATTAAATGTGTGTCTGTGTTATTAAAAGTAATACTTTCAACAAATATTTAAAAGACAACTTAAGCGTGAGAGATGTTTAAACCGAGTGAAAGCCAGCTGTTTACCTCATTATGCTAACGATAATGTGACACTAAAACTGAATTACAGCGGTAGGTAAGCGAATGCCACGCCATGTACTGCAGAATTATATTTTGATATTGTCAATTTAACTTCCTCAAATGTGCATATATTTGCAATTAAGCAGTCTTAGACCAATGTGAAGTTTGTCTGTAAAACTGTTTTATCTACTTATCTAAGAAGGCAATTATAAGAAATATAAATTATATTTTTTGCAAAATAAAAACATACATCGTTTTTTTTAAATTCCGAGTCAGTTATTAAAAGGGGAAGGAAACGGTAACCCAATTATTAGAGCAACATTACGGAACGCTGTGGATGTCGGTTCAAGTCATGCCCCTGTCGTTAAAAAATTGTACGTAAAATTTGCACTATTAAAGAAAAACTATAGCAGAACAATACTTAATATGTGCCGTCAAACTAAGAGGTGGGTAGTTTACAAATAAGACAAAACTGTGGGAGGCATTATAAAAACATGAAATGTTCATATACTTGTTACATGTGCATTTCATCCCTCTTGCCCCCTTGTACCCCCCTTGCCTTTCACCTCGTTTAAGTCAATAAAACGGAAGCGCAAGCAGCGGACGAGGATTCTGGGTTGATATCCACAAATCGGTTCGATCGTTTCGCGACTTAGTTATAAGAACTTAATTATGTAATTTAAATTAAAGTATTATAAAATATTGTTTTTTATGGTTCACCAATCGCCCTCGCTTAATTTACTCGTATGGCGTCTAAAGAAATTTAAAGATATTTCATTTTCATACATATGGTTTGTAATCCACCTAAATCTTTGCAACGCAAATAACTAACTTTTAGCAAGAGTTACATTCATTCACATTACGAAGTCACTTTGTAACAAAAACGATGTATCATATTTATATAACATTATTTCACTTTTGTTCCTGTCATGAATTTCAGTTTCACGAGTTTGTGCGTTCATTTTTTGTGACGGTTAATGGATAAAACATGTACCCTTAATTGCGTCGATACTTCAACTTTTCATGCGCCATTTTTTTTTAATCAAGTACAATTATTCAAAATTATATCAAATGCATTAGTACATTATTGAATAAAAAAAATCCCTTACCTTTTCACACGTCACTCATTTTATATAAGTGCTTGCCAGTATTATATATTTGATATTCACATGGTCACATAATCCATCATTGACGTATTTGAAAGAAGGGTCTTTGACGTTGTTTAAGACCCACCAAGCTTGCTCCAGTTCTTTTTACACACAGATTACGTTGGAGCAACCTCGTGAATGTTGCTATATGATACAGTCTTTCCACGAGGTTCCTTTTACCCTAAGTTTTAATTACACGTGCTTTCAATATATATGTTGTGATAGCGAATTCCACCAGCTTTATGTGTTTCAAACTTGAGGCTGCATTTCACTTCCATCTTCAGGCTGGTAGTAAAACTTTTCTTAAAAGAAAATTGCATACTGAACAAAACATCGGGACCTAACCATAGATAACCACGTCTATCCACAGATAGATAAGACAATAATTTAATACTGTCTATAGTTTACGCGAGTAGTACACATTTAAATAAAACACTTTAACGGTTTAAAACGCGATATATTAGTTAAACTTATTTGAAAATGTTTTTTAACTTCGGCCCGACGTTTCGGATCCGAAACGTCGGGCCGAAGTTAAAAATCATACATCATATAAACAATAATTTACATTATAGTATGGTTGATGATATTTTGTATTGATATTGAAGCTGAAACCGAAAGTTTACACGTGTTTTACTGCCCTTAGTTTCTAACAAAAGTGCTTATGGGTCAAACATGTTTTAAACTTATATGAGGACGTCGTCTTATAATTTTGTACCCTTCATACCTTTGGGACTTAGAGACCTTTTTTTTAAATATCAACTTTATCTCCTACCATTTATATTTAGCGTATCGTTGAAAAGGGGGGAGGCGCTCGCAATTTATTAGAAGTACAATGTTTAGATATGAATATTTGAATAAAATAAGCTTCAAGACACTGGGTCGTTAGCTTAATCGTTGTCTCCATTACCTGCAGTTGGATCCAAAGTAATGGACGATACCTCATTTTACTCAGCGCCCCATCTAAACAGCCATTTTGCGTTTTAATATTAAACTCAATGATCTATTGAAGCACCCTTAAATTATTATAGCCTTCTTATTAGACTATAAAGGTAAAAATGGTTTTAAAGGAAAAATGTTTATTTGTTAATATATTTACAGTTTCACGATATCTTTTATAAGGACAGATAAGCGTGAGGGTCACCTGATGGTTGCAACACCTCAGTCATATTAAATCTAAATATTATTGTCTAAATAGTATTGTCGACTTATTTTGAATATTCGGAAATTCACAGACTGAAAACAAAACACGATTAAACTCGACGGCTTTTTCATGTGTGACGGTGGTACGTTACGCGGATGGAATTTCGATATTCCTACCACCCATTCAATATCCAGATATCCAGATGAAGTCCAGAAAAATTATAAATGGATTAGAAAGATATTGGAACGGTGGGGATCGAACCCATGGCCCGTTGATTATAAGCCATACCTCTATCACGTCTATCAGGTTCAAATCCCACCTGAGTATAGTTTTTTATATTATTTTTGATCTATGTTGGTTGAACATATGACTACTCGTCATATCTGTTTCCTTCTAGTTACGAATAAACTGTCAAAAACAATAATTTCAGAGATATGTTATTGCATATAAATTTGAATACTTTTTCCTAGTTCAATATTGTATCTTAGCATTGATCCAAATCCCCTGTTCGTGCTACTTAGGTTATCAACAAGCTGCAGGGGATCGACATTTTCACGTGCAACTTGGATGAATTGAAGCACCTTTTATGAGATGTGTTATTTGTTCTGTAACGGTACATTAAGATGTTATACAAAAATAAATATTTAATGTTATTCACTCTCGCGATAGAAACTCTCTGTCAGGGCATGTGAATTGAGAAATTGATTAAAAAATAAACTATAACATTATTTCAACTATCTCCTTTTTTAATAATTAAGAGTGTTTTATTATTTAAATACAAGAATTAAACAAAAACTTCAATTTAGAATTCAATTTATTCTCTATGAGATTTTGTAAATCTTTTAAAGGAAATAAATGTTTTAAACCATACACAAATGTTGACAGAGCGGTTATAGTAATCATGTTATAGATGCTATGACAGTTTAACATAATTTTATACAAAAAAGGATCTATCGAGAATGTAACAAAGCTGCTAGGGATCTCAAATCATCCCTTTCTGCCCTTTGATCTTATAGAATTACTGGTATTTGATACACGCCATTTACATAACATCATATTTTAAATCTAAAAAGTTAGCTCACAAGAACATAGTTGACGGTAATGTTTTTTATTAAGCTGTCTTTTCAAAATGGCCGCAAAAGATCATTTTGCAAAATTCATGAAGTTTAATCTACTTTCTCGTAGTAGTTATTGAGAAAGATTAATTTAGTACGAAAACTATTTAATCAAAGAAATGTAATATTTGAAAACTAACTAACCATGAATAAATTGTGTAAGGCTTGCATTTGCTCCATTGTTCAGCATATCATTGTTGTTCGGGCAGTACCGCCGACGTGAGAAAGAAGAAGCTAATTAATTAATTAAATCTTCGAGCAACCGAGGAGCTTTCATCTCCTGATGATGCCGTCCGCTCGTGATGGCGAAACGTCGAGAACCTTTTCTCATTCACGTCGGCCGAACAGCCTAAAAACCACGATATGCTAACTAACCACGATTGAAATATAATCAATCACAGACACTGAAGTGTATCCGCCCCAAATAATATAATAGTTTCGTATAGTACTTGCTAGCATTTTACAAAATTTTAATACTTTTTAGTATCTAACGATAATTACATAGATAATAAATCTGTTTGTTCATAACTTGAAACATAAGCTTGGTTCAAGATGAGAATGAAATTGGTTTTCCATCGTAAGGCACTATATGAAAGTTTAGGTACCAATCGCCGATTCTGGGCTACTTCTCTTTATGTTAGCAAATAGATTCGGCGTCTGGAGCCGCTCCAAGTCCGGTTATTGCAGCATAAATCCCTATCTAGCGCTCCGGTTTTTGCAGATAGGATGTGTTTACCGTCCAGCGAAGATTAAAAATCATTTATGTAGAAGATTATGGAACGCCTCGCATGCCCTGCTACGTGTTAATGAAAGAAATATAACACGAAAAAACAACACGCTGATTCCTTTTTAATTTCGGCGGTTTTTTGACATTGATGAAACACTTTCTCGTTAAGCAACAATACTTCCGAAAACAGAGGAAAAACAACGAAGGGTTAAATAAAACACTTTAAAAGCAAAATGTTTGTCGTTTCGTATAACCCGTAAGTTTGTTTATGTTTTTTTATTAAAACATGCAAATCTTCGAAGTTAAAATTTGAAATGTGTAAAGCTCTTTAATTTAATCAAAAATTGTTTAATTTACCGCTTAGGTAAACTGCAGATAATATTCTAGTTTAATCACTCAAGTTGACTCTAAACAATAAATTAGTTATTAACAATACAAATTTACATATTTACATTATAATAAATAACATGTACATGTACATGTTTCCTCGATTACTCGAAGAAACCAAACAAACTCTTCTTTCTAGCATAGTTTGGTTATCCCTACAATTTTTGGGCGTTTTTGAAAGCATAAGCAATAAAGGTAGAAAAGAATTAGGTCCCATTTATAGGAGGTTAATCACGAAATTAACCTTTTCATAAAAAAGCTAGCTCTAAACCTAGGCTGAAATCTAAAGACGGTTTAAAAATAGACTTTTCCGTATAAAAGAGGACGTTACAATTTTCCAATATAAAAACCCATTCAAATATTGAAAGGCTTAGGCTTAAATTCTCTTTTGTATCTTTCTACGCTTTGTGCTTAATAAAAGATAAAGGACAATGGAATAGAGAGCGAGCGGGCCATAAATATTTTCATAAGCCAAGATAAAAGTACGAAACTTGAGATTATCCTGCACCTGTCTCTCTTTGTATTGGAGGCCTGAGGCCTCTAGTGGACGATCTGAAACATTTGCCCTTTGGCTGGCTGAAAAAAATGTGCAAAGCCTTATATTGTGCTCTTATTAAATACCAATATAATACTTATTCAAAGAAAATACTTAGCTAAATGATTTTTAACTTCGACCTGACGTTATAGATGCTTTACAACTGTCGTAATCACGGAGGGACTAAATTATTTTCCATTCAAATCGGTATAAGAAATTAGAGAAATAGTATGAGTATTACAATAAATGTTTAAATAAAACACTTTAACGGTTTAAAACGCGATATATTAGTTAAACTTATTTGAAAATGATTTTTAACTTCGGCCCGACGTTTCGGATGCTTTGCAGCAGCCGGCTGCACAAACTCGCGTAAACTATAGACAGTATTTAATTGAAAATGTTTTATTGCAATGTTTACCACTAATGTAAACTATAGACAATAATTAGGACATATTACAACTAATTAGTATATGCAACGATCCCAGTATATAAGTGACCTTTTGTGGTAATAGGAGTATAAGGATTATTAAACAATATTCATCCGAAGCAAGTCGATGAGGAAAGAAGTGAGCCCGAAATAATGAAAAGACTCGTAATTCCTGATATTAGCGTGTTCAAACAAACTCTTCAACTCTATATATTAGTATAGATTATGTGTATAATGTATAAAAAATATTGAAGTTTATAAAGCAAGAGCGCCAGTATCACAAAACTATTTACTAATAAACTGTAGGGTGTAAGAATTGCTAATTTGCAAAGCAGCAACACAATACGTTAGATACGTCGGGGCGACGCTTAATTAACTTTAAAGCTAAGTGGAAACTTCTGTACACGGGAGATGGTAAGCCTTGTTCTGCCGCGTTATTTGGCGGGAGTACGAGGTCAAACATTTCGAACTTATATTAGCCTTCTCGGTAAGTGTATTGCAAAGTTCACTTCGACTTTTAAGGTGGTAATACACGGGCGGAAGAGAAAGTTTTAGGTGACAGTATTGAAGCTAATCGAAAGCGTTTAAGTCAATACGATTTTTTTTTATTGTAGACTATCCCATACCTAGTATATATATTATTATATACATGACTAGCTGTGTCAGCAACTTCGTCGTAGAACACTTAATTTGGGCGTGAAAAAAATTTTGCGAATGTCCCCGTCTTACGCACGACTTCGTTCGCATCCCGTCGTTTTTGCACGTTAATCTGAAAAAAAAGATATATACTCGGCGACGTTCATTTACATTATTTAAAGAGGAATAATTCTTTTATACCTGTTTTTTAGGTATGTGGAACCGTTTTTGCAATGTACGCGACGAAAACTCTCAAATTAATGATTTTCCTCGTTTGTTCCATATTTTCCACTGTTTTTTCGCTGCTATTCGCCGCAGTTTATGCTCTAATCAACACAAAGAAAAGACATTTTCAATTCGAACCAAGAATTTCTGAAATAAGCCCGTTTAAACAAACCAAGTCTCCAGCTTTATTTATTAGTAAAGATAGATAAATCAATTGTCTTGTTCTAGTGTACGTTATTGTTAGGAGTTATCAATTCTCAATTGCCAACACATTATATTGACATTCGACCTTTATTTAAATATTTATAGTTGAAAACTTACATATAGGTGCCCAGATACACAAAAGATCTTGATATTGAACAATAACACAGCACACTCTTGGTCGTGCGTTAAAGTTCCACCAGATTTTATTCTTAAATATTTCTACAATGCGTATTATTCCATGAATATATGCGAAAGTGTTTATGTTCGGCTGTTTGTACCAATCCAAATAATCTATCCATTTGTTATTTGCTTATGAAGAGACAGAATATTGTAGTACTACTTTTTAGTATTGTATTTAGTTGCCCTATTAAAAAATAAGATTTTGTTACAAAATAAAGATATATTTTATAACGAAAGTAACCGTTACCGCAAAGTATTTAAAATGAATAAAACCACCCTGCTAGATTGTACAAACGCATTTTGTACTGTGAACCATCCTCCCCTTTTCATCTAAATACTCGACAAACCTTTGTTACACTGGTTACGAACAATCCGTTGTGTGCCCGGCTTTATAATTGAATGCTCCCTCTCTTGATATGAATGTTTTTATTCTTTATTCGGCGTGAGTGGGCTTAATGTCGCGTGGCGTATGTGGCAAGTGCTCTTTGTAGGAGTATTGTGGAAGTTCTGATGGGCCTTTATAACAATTTGCCTCATTATTTATGTGCGATATTATCGTCTCGATTCTTTATGCCCCAAAGTCGGAACGATAATGTTGCGATTCTTGTAAGTAATTGAGTTTCATGAATTCAGTATTCTCGTAAGCGGCTTCGAATTAGCTATTTATCACTAAATTATACAATCTCATATCATATTAATTTCAATACTATTTCTAGTAGGTAATTTTGTTCATAGATTTTATATTTATACTAATAGTAGTGATATTGTGTTTTTTGACTAAAGTAAACCTCTGATATAATTAAATTATACCTGTATTATTTACAAAACATACTACAAAAAAGGCAAATAAAAGAGGAAAATCTTATATACTAACTTAGAAATTAAAAGCGGCCTTATCGCTAAGCAGCGATGTCTTCCACGCAACCTAAAATAGAGAAGAAAAGAAATAGAAAAATGCTTATTAAGTGGGTGGGTGTAAGGAATAAAAAACAAAAGTAAAGGTAAATTGTAAAAATATACGAGTAGATTGTTCAGTAACTGAAAATAGCTTCGGAAAGGATGAGAGAGGTGATTAGACTAATCACTAAGGGGACTAAATATTCGCCCCGTATAAATAGTAACGGGAAATATATTTAATAAACATATGCATTTCTCTTATGACTCTTCTGACCGATTCTAACTTTTTGGAAAGGTTATAATTTAATTTATTTGTAAGTAGTGTTATGGGTACTTCTCCCACTTAGCGAGACCAACACAACATTAGTCCGACGCGATTAACGCGCGCGCCTCGGCACTATCTCACGAACGGTAAAATACGAACGACGGCGCGCATTTTGTCGACCAAGCCTAATTTTGCTTAATAAATGAAAAATAAAACTCGAATGTAACATTGTGTTTCCGTCTTATTAGTAGGATATATGTAGTAGGATTAGTTGGATTCAACAAGCGAACGACTGTCGTACTGGAAGTCTATGGGGGAGGCCTATGTCCAGCAGTGGACACCGAACGGCTGAATCGACAATTTTCTTTGTTAGTTTTTTCAGTGTGTATTACTTAAAAATTTTAATCTTTCCCATTTTATTTTTAACCAGAATAAGCACGCTATCTTGGCACAAGCCAAGGAGAAGTGTTAAACATGTGCATTCATATTTAATTTAATAAAAAAAAAATTACATAAACTGCATATATTTAAGCGAAACTAAAAGTTTAAAAGCATTATTTATTTAGAAAAATAAGACGCAGCAGTTTGACCTAGTAAATCCCGCTTTTAACGTTAAAATAAGACTTGAGAACAATAGCTGAACGGGTTGAAGTTTTTTATTACAAAACTTTGTTACTACCTTACAACGGTGTTCATGAATTTTTAAGCTCGCGTAACATTACTCTACGTAATTTTCAGTTACTTCATGAAGTATTTTCGCTTCATCCACATTTTTTATATTTTGTTTTAGTGCTGCGTTTCTGCTGGTTAGTATTCCGTGCTTAGAGCGTGCAGCTTGTGCATCATACGTTGTGCCAAGAACTTTTGGAATTTTACACTTGCAGTGTGAAGAATTTCAGAAAGTTTAGTCATGTTTGAAGGAATTTCGTAGCGGTGTTTAAAAAGGATACTTGAATGTAGAAAGGTATTTAAATAGAGATGGGCCGATGTTTTCAGATTTGTAATACAATAACTAATTCAATTTTAAACCTGTATGGGTAATTTGTTTATTTATTTGACGGACGCTTACCAATTAAATACACAATCCAACAACTTAATATAATATATGTGACGATGACGATGTGTAAATTAAAGGTATGCACAACGTTGCTATAAAATTAGATATATGGAAACAAACCTTAATGCGTAATTTTAATAATATTATAAAATAATAATAAGTTTATTTGTATTATATTATATTCTATATACGCGTATTTTGCGTATACTTAAGACACTAAATATTTATTTAACTTCATATATTATTAATTTATTAATGAATCTAATTTCGATTAGTTAGTTCAAATCTACTTCTTCGTTCTTAGATCAAATTTGCCTTATTAGTTAATAAAAACTGTTATTGTTACTTGTTATTGTATTATGGAGAAGTCCCCATCTATGTACGTATTTCAATCTTTGTCGAAAGTATACAGAAACAATTCTCATAATTATACAATTCCTCTCATACAAAATTATAATATAATTATTGTACAGCTTATCATAATTCTATAAGAAAAGCGGGATGAAATAAATAAATCTTTCAACGTAATTTAGTTCGAAATAGTGACCGAGTAGGAAATAAAGAATTCTCTCTGTGAATGCTAGAAAAGCTATACCTTAATATGAAAACTTGGGACATGACATTTTCAGATTCTGTGGTAAAGTTGTGGTCCAGAACTAAATCATTACTAACATTATAAAGCTGAAGAGTTTGTTTGTTTGAACGCGCTTATCTTAGAAACTACTGCTTTAAATTGAAAAAATCTGCTTGTGTCGATTGTACTATTTATCGAGGAAGGCTTTAAGCAATATTTAGATGTTAAAGCAAAAGCCTTTGAAGAAACTAAAAACTATGCATGAAAAAACATTTATTTTTAAATGGAAAAAAAATGATAGTACGACGTACCCACGACAGTATACATTAGACATACATACTTAGTACAGTCTACATTATACATATACTGTCGTGGTCTTTTAATATTATCTCGCAAGACCGACTAGACACGGATGACGTATTGTGGAACAGCTATAGTTTATAAAACTGAGCAGGTCGTTTGCAAAACTAAAAATAAAATGATGCCCAAACAACTATTCCACGCGGGCGAAGTCGCGGGCACAGTAGTAGTAGTATTGTAATATCTATATCTATTCTAATATATAAAGCTGAAGAGTTAGTTAGTTTATTTGTTTAAATGCTTTAATCTCAGGAACTACAAGTTCCAATTGAAAAATTCTTTGGTTAGACCATTTATCGAGGAAGACAATACACAGACGATCACAGCCAGTATCATATATATTACAACACTAACTGTGCCTGCGACTGTGTCAGCCTACCTTAACATAATGTACAGTGTCAAAAAAAACAATACGTAAATGGCTACTTGTATTTTATTTTTAAACATATATTTGTTCATTTGTATTGCATGCCCCACTGTTGAAAATCTTATGACTAAAGATGTTGGAAATTTTCTCTCTCATTAAATGCTTCATTTACTCATAGAAGCTGGAAGTAACGAGAGTCACTAACGAAGCATTAAAACGTTTGGTACTTTCCCGCGGAAAAAAGACTTAGCCGAATATCTTTCGAATTGTTCTTCGCGGCTCATTACTTGGTTAATTAGTCGTACTCTCAAAGAACTTAATAGTGTAAAGGGAAAAACTTAAACCCTAATTGGTAAATGACCGAAAAATACTATACGATTGAATTGTTTATTGTTATCAAACTTGTCTTGGCTATTGCGTATGCTGAGCATTTTTTAACGATAAACGATAGACAAGCATGAGGTTAATTTGATAGTTAGGATATACTATACCATCTAAACAAGATGTGCTTTAGCTTTCGATATTCGGAAATCCACAGACTGAAACCGCAACCTAAATTAAACTTTCGCCTTTTTCATCTGTGGACGACAGTTCCTGACCTGGCCGGGATTTTGATATTCCTACTATATATTCCCATATAATATCCAGATTTATAGACAAAGTCCAACATGTTTCAAATTGAAAAATTAGAAAGATCTTGGACCTGGTGGGGATAAAACTCAATACCCGTTGATTATGAGCCATACATTGCTACAATTACACCAGCAAGCTTGTCAAAAATTGTGGTTAAATGCGTGCATGCAGCTCAGTATTGCGTTAATTGTAACAGATCTTGTGTTTGAATTGAAGGATATAACAAAATCTCGGCTTTTACTGGCTAGATTCTGAAATAAAAGACAGTGCTGAAAATAATACATGAACCACCTTAGTAGCTCAATGGTTACACGTATTGTGTTGTATTATGTTGAGCACTACAGTCCTGAGTTCGTGTTCCAGTGAAACGACAAAATGTGTCTAATAGACAGGACACAGAAGTCTGCTGATTAGGTGTTAGTAAAACCATTGAAATGGATACAGAAACGCGATTTAAAGTGTCTTATTTAAAAAATCAAAAGCATAGTTAAATTATTAGACTTCTTTCCATATTCTTCTTTGTATCCCTAATTACTCCTCTCTATGTAGATCTGGTTGATAGGTAAGATCGAAGAGATGCTAGACTATCAATTTTGTGTACTATATGTCAACGTGTTGGCAGCTATCCAGCCTAACTTGTGTTTAACACCTTTATTCCATTACTGTAATAAAAGGACGTAGTTACCTTAATCGTATTTATACCTTACTATCGACCCGCCGCGGCTTCGCTTGGGTACAATGCTAATATTAAATACACAACAGAAAAACTGTGAACGTTGTTTATAGAAACTTGAACTCCCTCTTGAATCACTCTATTTATGAAAAAAAAAACACATCAAAATCCGTTGCATAGTTTTAAAGATTTAAGCGTACACAGGGACAGAAAAAGCGACTTTGTTTTATAAATTTCTAAAATATTTACTCGAGAGTTTTATAAAATGGATACTGTTGAATTCCAAGACTTTTAACCACTACTTGAATGGCATATCTATACTAACATTATAAAACTGAAAAGATTAACGCTTAAAGGCGCTAATCTCAGGAACTATTAGCTCCAAATTTACAGGGTTCTGTTTAAAATTGCATACTTCTTTATCTGGTACTCCGACGCATTATTTTTTCTAGCGAAGAAGACTATCGTTCTTCAAAAGCCGGCTATTATCCTAACTTCTATTTCTGTCGCATTTCGTTACATGAATATAAACGCATTGCAATAAATATAATGATTAAAACTAATCTCTCGACCGGAACTCGGTTAAAATACGTACAAAAGCTTCACGTGCTTTGCATGACTTATTTTTCTCTTTGCATTGCATTCAAATGCTTATTCGCTAGTGAAAACTAGAAAATAAATATGAAAGGTTCTACATATAAATTCGCTTTTAACGCGAAGTAATTGAGAATGAAGTAAGATGGAAAACTAGAATGCCGAGTCGCCTTCGCTGCAGAGGATACGTCCGCCGTTTGCGCCAAAGAGCCACTTAATTTAGGATCTTAACGTCCGAGAACATGCGTCTCTGTGGAAAAAAAGTAAGTAGCTCCTCAAGATAATGGATTCTTTCAAATAAAAAGCTTTTGCGGACCTCAACTCGCTGTAATTGAGTCCAAAGCAAATATTGCGGAAACCCGGGCTCCAGAAGAATTCAGACGGAGACGAAAAATCTTTATATTATGAAATTCTTTGTCTGGGATCAATGGCGGAATTCCGCTATCCCTTTTATAAACGGGTGCAAAACGAATATTATTTATGGTGTACGAGTTATTGCTGCTTTAATAATGTTGTTATTTATTGAGTTTTTCCAATACATAACAATGGGCTCGTCTAATGGTAATTATATACGGTACTAAATGATAGGAATGTCAAAATTCCGCTCAGATCACGAACTACCTACAGATGAAAAAAAACTGAGGTTGAATCACTTTTTGATTTCAATCTGTCGATTTCGAAAGCCAAAGTTGGTATTATTTGATTGACGTATGTCACCTTCCATCTTTAGTAAAGCGGAAGGTGACATACCCCAATCAAATAACACAATGCCTCTTTCATAATAAAATATACTAAAAGGTAAAAATATGTAAAATCAATTAAATAAAACACTTTAACGGTTTAAAACGCGATATATTAGTTAAACTTATTTGGAAATGTTTTTTAACTTCGGCCCGACGTTTCGGATGCTTTGCAGCAGCCGTGGTCACGGGGAGACTGTTAAAAATCATTTCCAAATAAGTTTAACTAATATATCGCGTTTTAAACCGTTAAAGTGTTTTATTTAAATGTGTACTACTCGCGTAAACTATAGACAGTATTTAATATGTAAAATCAATGAATTATAAAAGTTTTTTTGGCTACGGAAATATAAACAATAATTATACAACTGTTTTAGTCAGAAATCTGGTTTAAAATCTTTTTTATACACCTTTTGATTTTAATACAAAGCGTTTCCTATACATTGTCAATGTTGTTATAAATAAATCGTATTTGTCGCTAATGACTTCCAGTTATTGGCTGAATATTGAATAATTCAATGTTGCCAACTTTGTAATCCGAGCTACCACTAATGATACTGTATTTCATGTTTAATTTTATGTAGTTGGCAGCAAATCAAATTGCTACCCTAATCTGTGGTAGAATTTTGCATTAGCTAGATGTTAATTTAATGCATAACACGATGCAATCGCGTATGTATCTGGTAATTAGATTAAATTAATTAAATGTTAAAGCTTTTGAAAAACTAAAAATTATTGGCACTTTTATAAATGAAGATTATAATGGTTATTCGATACTTAATTTATCATTAATAAAATTTATCATCTGTTGTTTGCTAGACTAAAAGATTATATACCTACTGTCTGTAGTTGACGCGAGTAGTACACATTTCAATAAAACACTTGAACAGTTTAAAATGCGATATATATTATTTAACTTAATTGAAATTTATTTTAACTACGGCCCGACGTTACGGTTAGCAGCAGTCACAGGGGGCGTGGTAAAATATTTTCCAAATAAGTTCAACTAACATACACCGCGTTTTAAACCGTTAAAGTGTTTTATTTAACGAGTAGTAGACGTTAAATACGTGTGAGAAATGCTATTTACAATGTAATACATTTTTGTGTGCGTTTCATTGATCGGTTTTGTTTACAGCCAAGTAGTTGATCAGATTTCTTTGCTCTACCCGACTAAAACAGTCAATGGTTTCCCCTAGATTCGAACCCAACCCCTTAAAGCAATGCTAAGCGATTAACCATTTAGATATAGACGCGATCAAGACGTTAAATAATACACGTTTTTAACCGTTAAAGGGTAATGAACACTCAATGTTAATAAATTATCTGCATTGGGTTGTTTAAATCAATTTCTTAGGTAGTAACTCAGTCCCTATTCTTGATAGGAATGCCATGCAGGTACACGGATACTCAGTGAAGTGTAAAGGGGACAATTAGAGAGTGCAAACTGTAAGCTACGGACTGCACACCGCACCGAACGACATTCTCGACTAATTACATTTGCCCGCTTGCTCACACGCAAATATTACATTCTCGCTTCTATCGAACAGTGCTAATTGCAAGATTGCTGATCTGAGACAGGTACAGGGTGTTGTGTATTGCCGAAATAATTTATTTATATATACACATGAATCTTTGTACTTATTCTTTACGAAAATAAAGATAATAATGATGTAGTAAGTAATTTTAACAAGTTTTTTTTCAAATGTAATATTATATTTCGCGTTTTGAACCGTTTAAAGTATTTTAATTACATGTATACTACTAATGTAACTAAAGGCTTTATTAAAATATTCTCAATTCAACGGCCGAACAACTTAAAATCCAGGAAGCTTTGTATAAATTAAATACTGTATTTAAGGTTGAGATATACTATTAGATAAAGATATTTATTGTAAATACTAAATAATCAAACGTTCCACATGCATCACTGTAAAAAAAAACACATAAATAATTGCGCAGTAGCAAAAATTTAGAGGAAGTAGCTCTAGGAAGTAAGAATTTTGTGAAAGCAGTCACTTAGGTATGCACACAGGACGCTGCGCTCAATCAGTTTTCTAAGAACATATCAGAGATCAAACGCGGAAATGCGAGTTGAGGAGTAACGGCTAACCAGAGCTCCGCTCAAGGAGTTTATAAGCAAAAGGCTTTGAAGTTTCTTATTTCGAGATATTCGGGGAATTCAATTCCCTTTTTATTTTAGTACTAGCTGTGCCTGCGACTTAGTACGCGTGGAATGTTTATTTTGGGAGTCATATTATGTCGTTTTGCAAAGAACCTCCTCAGCTTATAATAAATAAATGAATTATAACTAATACCCACGATGTCGTCCGAGTCTTGTCGTATTTGCGAGTTAATTTTAAAAGATATACATTTACTGTCGCGGACATTGTTTAAATCATTTATACATACTTATAAACATATTTTTTCTGCGCTCCTTTCGGTTGCAGGCTCATATTTTATAGAGTAAAACCTTCCTCGATAAATGGTCCAACGAACACAGATTAAATGAACACAAAATATATATTTTAGAACCACTAATTTCTGAGATTAGCGCGTTCCAACAAACAAACTCTTCAGCTTTATAATATGAGTATAGATTATCATGTTCTATTGCCAGTAAAATGTCTGCGGGAAACTTCTCAAAATATATTAAATGACGTGTGGATGACGCCTGTATTAAACAGGAGAATGAAACTGATATTAAAAAAATGCTAATCTGTATATTACACAGACTAAATAATACTGGCAACAAGATAATTTATTTAAAAACAGAACGCTGGTTCGTTTTAAAACTTTCAAATTATATCAAAAGTTCGTTCCCAACACCTGCACTGCATTAACACGATTTTCTTACAGTTGCGTAGTGGTTGCATTTAATTATAGCGTTCCTTTTTCAAAAACACGTGTCTCAAAGCGAGCGAGAAAGAAATGAGATTGGATTTATAATGAGCAACTAAGCTTCTATGTAACACGAGAACTAGGTAACCCACAGCTCCATTTTCAGGGATTGAAAAGAATTTTATACCGAGCACAGATGGAAGTATTATTTGAACGTAAATAGTCGTTTTAATTTGTTTATTTGTGCCCTTATCTGTATTAATATTGTATTCTAAAATCAAATTTAAAAAATGGAACAGCTAGTCTTGTATGTCCAATTGAATATTCACAAAAGCGCGGCAACAACGTCATACGTTGAAGATTCAAGCAAGTGCAACGGAACACTCATAGAACACAAATCAGCCGAGAAAAATGAAAGAAAATAAGTGAGACAAAGCGACCGTTCGATCGACAAGAATTTCATTGTGAAATATGTGTTATTTTCGATGAAAAATGTATTCAGACTTTAACACAATGTATTTTGCACGGTGTCTGCCAGAAATATCAAGTAATGTGATCATATTTTTAGTAAGTTATGCGTATTTTATTTTCCTGCGATGTTTCATGTTACGGTTAAACAGCTTGAATAAAGAAGACAAGCGATTATTATTATATCATCTACTTAATTGATTTATACTTACTTAAATGATTAATCAGTTCTTCACGTTCGAAAAACAATTCAAACTGCTTAAAACGTGAAAGATATTTATTCATTTATTCCCATTGTTCGTAATAAGTTTCACAGTCTGCCTAAAAGTATTTTTTGCATTTTCGCATGACTCTAGCTGCTGTACAGCATCCTAAACGTCAAATTATAGTAAACAGTAATTTAATAATAATATTTCGAGTTTTAAACCGTTATGAGTGTTTTATATTTCTATTAGATTTGGTAGTGAACTTTTAAATAACAGAAACATGTTTATGAAGTTCAGATAGCTTGGTAGTCGTTTTAAAATGTTTATTAGCCGTTGTGGTTTAAAGCGAATAGAGATTTTCCATTTTTGTTCGTCGATATGCAAACTATGCTTTCGTATCGGCAAAATGCCAAGCGTTTGAGAGAAATTGCCTGTTTTAAGGGAGCCGACGATGAAAAACCGCTATCTTGTTTAAATTTGTTTCTGATTTTAGACAGGCCGTCCAACGAATTAATTATCTGCTTTTTATTTTTAGTAACAGTTATTAATTTTCCTCTGGTACACATAAATACGCATGGACGCTTTATTATTATTATATACAAGACATTGTATTTTTATAAAACCTTCTAATCTATTTCAATTTTTTTTGAAACATGTTGAACTTCATCTGGAAATCTGGATATTAAGTAAGTACTAAGAATTTCGTAATTCCGTCCGGATCATGAACCACCGTCAGATGCAAAAGCCGTAAAGTTCAATGACATTTCGGGTTCAGCCCGTGGGTTTCCGAATATCCAAAGCTAAAATAAGTCGATTCCACATCTTGTTAGCGTATAACGTTAACTTTGTGCTTGTCTGTCCTCTTCTATAATAATGGATGAAAAAATAATCAGGACACCACTTGGACTTGAAATCACTATAGCGTTCTATGTTGTTATATTACGGCATACGGTTATCGACGATTTTTATTAACCCTATCTACCGGTTGTCTATCAGCACAGAACGCTTTAAGTGTGGATTCGAGGCTGCTCTAAATCGCTTTAAAATAAAATTATTTTTTTATTAATTTTTATATACAATTACCCACTTAAAATTATTATAGGCGGTAAATTTTCAGATAGTAATTTGTAAAACCTTTAATATCTATCACACGTTATTGCATTTGATGGCCATATATAAATGAAAAATATAATTAGATATTCCGTATCTGTGTCGTATTTTTTTTTTTGTAAAATTAAGGTAATTACTTAATATTCTAAATATAAGTTTATACTGTATACGTTATTGCTTTTTATTAGTTGTACATTGAAAACAAACTAATAAATTATACCAACAACGCGACGATAGTAATTCTACGGATGGAAGTCACGCCGCAACAAGATAAAATAATTATCAAAAGGAAAAGATTTCCTACGGAACCACATTTCCGATTAGATTAAGGTTGTTGTAGATTCAAGACTGTGAGATTTCCCAAAGGAAACCCGGGGCGCTGTTGTATGGTAACTCGTTGCCATCTAAGTAGTTTATAGCGGACAACTTCATACATAAACATTTCCATCCACGACACTTGCTTCTGTTTTGCTTTGTTTGTAAATCTGTCAGTTATCTCTTATTTCCTATAAGTTATAAGGGTACAACTTTTAGCAATGTTTATTGTTAAGTAAACTAGCTGACACTAACGTTGTTTTGCCATATAAATTATTTCTTGGGAATTGCTAATATTAAAGGATTCGGAAAGACTGTCTGCGGTCGCATCTCTACTCCGTGTTTACTGGGCGAGAAGTGACACCGGTAAATTTCTGGAGTGAATACCTTACTAAGTGATAATGTATCAGCGAGCTAACATCTATTAAAAATAGTTTTGATTGGTAGGTAAAAATTTATGGTCATATTTATTTTTTTAAACCATATAAAAAAAGTTGACCAAAAAATATTACGGATGGACTTTATCAAGAAAAATATATATAAAATCTTCTCAGATATACAGAAGAGGCATATAAAATTTCATTAAAATCAGTCGACCCGTTTCGGAGGATGGTAACAGACGAACTACATAAACTATGACACAAAAATTATATGTTATTTATAAGTTATTACAAATAAAAAAAGGGATGTGTAGGGTCTTTATAAAAAAAACAATTGTGTGTCTGGTTTATTGATCAATTTTTAGTTTTACTTATAGTTTAAAGGATTTATTATTTATCTTTAAGATCAAAATTCAAGAGAAATTGAAAAATACGCTACAAAGGCAAAATGAATTTATAGTCTTCAGCAATAGCGTTCACAGGAGACAATCTTGCAGCTCCAGCTAATCTATAGTTGTTTCCTTCGGGAACTAGGACCGCTGATCTTTCGTTCTCAAGATATTACTTTCTCGGAACACTTTGAACAAGTATTGGTAACGTTTAATATTTATTGCTTGTCACTTTTTACACAATATCGTGTTGCGTGTTTCTAATATCAAATGTGATAGGCGAGTTACTTCCAAGGATAAATAATATTAATAGAATGGAAATGTTTTATTCTCGCCCATGCCCCGGTAGGGGGAAAACCCAATCTGCTTCCATTCTATTTATCGGTTTGTATTTACAGGCAAGTAGTTTGTACACAAGAGTTTTGTGCCCTAGTTGACCGAAATGATCTATTATCTCCCTGGGATTTGAGCCCAGGACCTCTCGCGATTAATGGAATGCTAGGCAGTTCAACCATTTTGCTACAGAAGCGAACTTTTGACTCTTGACAAGGTATTACTTAATCAAACTAAAATATGTATGTATATATTTACTGCCGTAGTTTTTCGTCTTTAAAGCATTGCGATAAGCACAAGAGTTCTTGGGTATCCCGGGGTAACATAATAATTTATTTCGGTCTGACAGGTAATTAAATTCTAATCACAGAGAAACGGACACAGAATTATGTCTTTCCCTGGCCTACGTAGCGAAAACAGGGTTTCATTTATTGAAAAAATTACTAGATATGCTACATTTAAATAAAACACTTTAACGGTTGAAAACGCGATATATTAGTTAAACTTAAACGAAACGTCGGGGTCACGGGGAGACCACGGCTGAAAATTATTTTAGAAGATAAGAGAGTCTCCCCGTGACCACGGCTGCTGCAAAGCATCCGAAACGTCGGGCCGAAGTTAAAAATCATTTTCAAATAAGTTTAACTAATATATCGCGTTTTAAACCGTTAAAGTGTTTTATTTAAATAATATATCACCTTTTAAATCGTTAAACTGTTTTATTTCAATGTGTACTGCGCGCGTAAACTATAGACAGTATTTAGATATGCAGTATTTACATTAGAAAGAAAACCTTTAAACTTTACCGCAAATACTTTGTCCTGAGACATTGGGAATAACGTTTTAGATTTCCTTTCGGGCATTGGGGCAAGGTAATGCGAATTTTCTTTCTGCAGCGATTACGGCTATTCCGTTGGCCAGTGTTCAACGACAGGACGCCGAACTCTTTATAGCTTTACAGTACTTGCATTCTCAAATACTTCCATTTACTTAAATTACTTTTCTGGAGATTTGCATATATGATGTTGCTGTTCGGAAAAGATTTACAATGAAAAATCGAAATACAAAAAAAAACTTAGTTGCATTGATTTAGTGGTCAGTACACGATTGGAAGTCACAAGGTTTGAATCTCCGGTCGCGCGAAATGTTTACTCATGTGGTGTTTAGTATTTTTTTCAAGACACTATTTCTCCTTCCTTCATGTAGTTAGGACAGACTTTCATATTTTTTTTGGTTTGTTTGATTGTTCTGTGCTTTGAAGAGCACGTTCTGGCAGCCTGGTTATTACCACTATTTTGGGACGTAAGCCGTTAAAGCTCACTAATAAGCAAAGTACGAGCGTGGCGGTTCTAAGCCTAAATTGGACGTAAACTTAGCAGTTGGGCATAGAAAAAATATAGCTCATTCTGTGATTAATGTAAACACTTCATAAATAAAAAATTTAAGTGCTTGAGAGCACTTCTGATCTGGTAAAAGCAATTTCTAGATTATAAGCTCGTCAATGACCTATTTAATAGTTCATTGAACACGATATGAATTGAGTTTTTAGACGTTCTAATTTTATATTACGAAACTGTTTATGATGTCTTTATATGTTAGTCGCTTACTAATAACCGTTTCTTTTGCAAAATCATTTATTAAGTAAATTTAAAATATAGAAAGTCATCGTGGAAGTAAAAATATTTTAATTTTTCAATAAAACACTTAAACAATTTAAAATGCTTTGCAGCCGTAACCACAGCTGCTGCAAAGCATCCGAAACGTCGGGCAGTAGTCAAAAATATTTTCCAAATAACTTTAACTAATATATATCGCGTTTTAAACCGTTAAAGTGTGTTATTTAAATATGTTCTTCTCGTGTAAACAGTATATTTTCATTTATAAATACTGTTTTTTTCGGATCCATAACTTCTAGAGAATGAGAGAATGCATAACTCATTTTTATTAGTATCATCAGTGCGTAAGAGTCTGCTGAAAAAGTCTGATCTAGTAAAAATATTAATGTAATTCAAAAACTGTCCCAGCGTAGACTCTGAACCGTTCAAGTAGAATATTCGTTATCACTCCACTACATCTTCGCGAGTCTGCACTGCAATTTGTACGTAATGTGCACTTTCCACCTCCTCTTGGAGTATTTATTTTCTAGACGTAATAAATTCTTCGTCCTAGAATGCGGTGATACAATAATTTCAAGTTTATTTCACTCCATGCTACAGCTTTTATAGCCTCTAGTAACAAAAATTTATTAATTTACGTAGGAACTCGCCACCTAGATTTTTATAGTCCAGTTTAATATTACAAGTCACCAAGAAGTTTCGACATCACCTGGGGAATAGGTATAACGATGAACAACAATTGAAAATACTGTCTGTAGTTGACGCGAGTAGTACACATTTAAATAAAACGGCTTGAAACGCGTTATATATTAGTTAAACAAATATAAAAAACACTTTGGACGCTTTGGAGCAGCAGTGACCACGGGGAGACTCCCTAATCACCTGAAATAATTGTCAAATAAGTTTAATTAATATATATCGCGTTTTAAACTGTTAAAGTGTTTTGGTTAAACAATTGAAAATATTAAAAGACCATATCCATAAATTTTGAGGATAAACAGTTCCAACCAGATCAATTAAAAATAAAACCCAATTAATATAAATCGAGTTATAATAACACAGATTCGTGTATAATAATTAAAATGGATTCATTACGGAAATGTCTCGTTTACAAAAGCATTGCCGATCTGCCGATCTCTATAGGAATTAATAACTTTTCGATAAAACGTTATAACTTTAATTTATTGGATGGCCGACATTATGGTGGGGCCATTGTCGATATGTGAACAAGAATAAATATTATTTTAACTTCTTCTAAAAGGTTTTTCTTTGCGCCTTTATAATGAAACTCTTTGTATCTTCGATTGTCTATTGTTAATATACTTTGTAGCTTACAGATTTGTGGCCATTTTTTATGAGTATTAATATATTTGAAAATATAATATAAAAAGCAATTGTCCTTAATTTATAAAGGAGTTCGTATCAATGAATATATAAGTTTTGATCAATGTGAAGTGAATGTACCCAATGTTACTTAAAAAAGAGAAATTATCTTTCAGCTCATCTTGTCTTTTTTACTCATTAATAAGTAAGGTTGTCAGAAAAATTTAAACTATGGACTGTTATGTGGGTCTTATAGCCAACAATCATGTATTAGGTACTGCAGCGGCCGGCAAGAGAGACGTTGATGGACGACCGTGTGAATGTGGGCTGAGGCGAGGCCGAATCACACATACGTAAGTCCATCAATGCTTAGTTGCGGCTAAGGCTTGTATAGTACTTTTCTCAAATAATAGGAAATAATAAAGACTATGTAGAACAATTTAAAACTCTAATGACGAAGCCAATGACGAAGTTGACAAACAACTAATAACAATAGATTTTACGCACAAAATTGTTATTTTTAACTAAATAGCTGTATGTGCAAGCCAGTTCGAAATTGAATTTAAACCTTTGTTAAGTTAACTCTTTGGTCTCCATTTTGCAAACTTGAAGATCGTTCCATTTTTAAATTACACGACAAATACTTTAGATAGTTTATTTGGCCGCTAAACACGACAGATTTGGATTTTACAACCAGCCGCTGCTCGAGCAACAGCTGCTACAGCAAGTTTGATTTATCTCGAAGATAGTTGTCAAAATAATGCTAACATTTTTTATGATAATAATAATAATAATAGCATCCTATGTATAGATGATTGATGAAAAATTGTATAGCGAGTAATCAACCTTACTACTAAACATCACGTGTTACAAAGCATCGTTTTAATTCAACTACATTCGTTAGCGAAGGCGAACAAATTTCACTGGAAATGAATTTATTCAAACGTAAAAGCGACAACATGTGCTTTGTGTTCTTGACTTATGGTTTCCATTATTATAATTAACGTATACTGCATATTTAAAGGATGCACATATTCCTCTATATTATACATAGCTTAGTTCTAAATAATGTATATGGAATGTGTTGAATGTGTAAAAAATTTTACACTTGTTCGTACATCTGTGGCAGAATATTTAGTAATTATTCAAAACATGTAAGTTAATCGTTAAATCTATGCTTAGAGTAGTTTGAAATGGAAAAAGGTTTGAACCCCAGTAAGACAGCAAATATTTTCAGTTGGACGGGGCACTTACGTAACTAATATAGTACATACAGTACGTACTTCAAATATACTAAAACTTACACATAACATATTTTAAGTCACACGGACGCAAAAATATGTCCGTGGAGCATCTTATTTAGCTTAAATAGAATATCGCATATTTTTGAACAAGGATGTTAATAGTAAGTGAATAAGCAGATGTAAAAAGAAGTAAAGTACCTATTGGTCCAGATTATATTCGCGTAGAACTGACATATTTTGTAGAGAGTTCCAAACATTATTTTCCATTCTCCGACATGTATATAACTCCTTATTAATAAAAAGTATCTATATTATTGTATAAGATACTTAAGGAAACAATCGTTTTCGAATAAGTTTAACTAATATATCGCGTTTTAAACCGTTAAAGTGTTTTATTTAAATGGACTACTCGCGTAGACTATAGACAGTATTTAGTATCTATATTGTTTAAGATAACACGTTTGCGGACTATTGACGTTTATAAACGTCATTCCCCCCTTATCGACAAGTGTAACTTTGGCTTTAAAAATACAAGTTTTTATTATATGAATCACCCATTAACCTTACAATATGGCTGAAGAATCTCAAAGGCGAGAGCGGGAAACAATTTCACGACTAACGACGAGATAACCTCTTTCGAGCGCTTTTCTTAGACGTGCTTTAATGTCTGCACTTAAGGCATACAGCACTATCGCAAGGAAAATTTCCTTCTTTATTAATTTTTATACTAAACATATTCTGAAATGTATTCTACGACAGGTGCTCGTCGCTCTAATGGTAGCAATGGCTAACAATCAACTGGAGTTAGTTCGATATCTACCGAGTGCAATATGTCTCAAGTCAATTTATCTTTTTGGACTTCGCGGCGATATTAGATGGGTGGTTGGAAAAACGAAATTCCGAGTTACGAAGCACAGATGAAAAAGTCGTGAAGTTGAAACCCATTTCGGTTTCAGTCTGTGGATTTCCCAATATTCAAAGCCAAATAATAGATCAACAGCGCATCTTGCTTAATCAAGTGTTTGTCTGTCCTCTTTTATAAAAAAAGGTGCAATTTGATTTGAAATGTAATCGAGAATTTGCTGACACGTACAAGACACTCAATTGGTTAGAATAATAACAATTATCGTTATTAATGTCGCTTCCAGTTCCATTAAGTTTTTTCAATCTAAATAGATGTTCAATTTGTTCCTCTATATACATAGTAACGAGGCCAGCTATTTATTACAACAATCACAGATAATTGTCCAAATCGTAGCCCAAATAACAGTTAGCAATTAGAATAACTATTAAACCGACACAATCAAAAGCGAAATTGTTGGTCGTAAATAATTGAATTTCAATTGCCTTAGTTATTTCACTCGATCAATGTAATCGCTATTCCATTTATTATCTTTGCAAATGTGTTACACGAACGGCTTCTGTATATATTAGAGCGACACTTCGGCTTTGAATAAGCTAACGTTAAAACAGGAGACTCAGCTAATTAGCATTTATTACGATGGAGTAAGGTTTTCATTATCAGCTCTGTCATCTTATACGTATCATTGTCAATTGGGTATCATTTTCACTATCTGATCGAAGTAAAATAATTGAAGTAGTACTAGCTGATCTAGAAAATGTTATTTTACTACATGAAGTATTTCGACCAAAATTACCATAAGAGAATCTTGTGAGATAATTTTAAAAGAGTAACAAATACTACTGAGTATATTTAGATTATTTTAATGAAGAATAATTCTTTTGAACATATTTTTTGGAACCTCTCAAAGATTAAGATTTTCCCCCGTTCTTATATTTCCCATTGTTTCTACGCGCTTATTGGTCGCCTGTATGTAAAGTAACTTACAACCTTACGCAATAAATGTTCCAACCAACACAAAACAAAAATCAAACGAACAAACGCTTACGCTTTATAATATTAGTATAGATTAAGAGCCATTTTTATCAAGTCCTATTTGCACCTAACTATCCTCGATATATACGCAAAGACATGCTAAAGCTAGAGAAGTAGAAAGGTGCCAGAAAGGCTGGCCTATAAAAAAGTTACGTCTTTAATTTCGCATAGAACTTGCTCATATGCCTCTTTTACTGCATAAAGGGCTATAAGCTCTGTCTAATAGCTTCTACGTCCATTTGTGTAAAATTAAATTTCGAATCCTCTTAGCTACGTTGAACTTCTAAATTTAAATATTCTAGTAATGATAGTTAGCTTTTTATCATAGAGAAGTAAGTATGGCTTAGATCAAATACCTCAGCCAACGTCAAAACAAGTACGCTGTCTACCTTTTTGACTTTTCACATTCGTAGGTCCACCATAACCCAAATTACACTTCATGGCTTTCGTTCTTTCATTTGTAGACGAATACTACACGATGTGGATATTGAAAGGAATATTAATAAGAAATAAGATTCAAACTTTTTAGATAAACTCGAATGTTTCAGAAAAATCAGTCGTAAAAATCGATCCAAGTTGATTAACGTATTATGGCGCCTCGTACCTGAACTATTTTATTCTAATTAAATTTAAGAGCTACATATAAATTGTATTATAGGTAAAGTAATGTTGACCAATGTAAACTTGTACTATAGTCGACATTAGACATTAGTTTTGCTTTAAATACAATCTTAAAATAATCATGAGTATGATCTCCCTTGTACCCCGGATTCTTTAAACAGTTCAAAGCAATCAAAACGACGGGCCGTTAAAATACAGTATAAATACTAATATATTTCGTGTTTTAAATGGTTTAAAGTGTTTAAACTTCAATGTGTACAACTAGCAAATGATATTGATGCTATATTGAGTGATGAATTTGAGTTTCTCGCAGTTGAAATAAATTTATTTCCATGAGGCACGCACGTGTTATGGGTTGTCTTGTAGTGAAAGTACTCTTTTACGATTATTGCAGGCACAATTTGAATTTCTTATTTTTCTTACCTTGGAACGCGTAGTTTATAGCCGCGAAGGCATAAAACAATGTTGTTTAATATTACGGGTCAAGGTAAACTTCATTCGTCACTTCATCTTATCAATAACAATATTTTTAGACGATCTTCAAATCTGCGCTACAATATAAGCTATTGTGAATATTTAAAAAAATATATCATGGTCCGGAAAATAAAAAGGTTTTTATTTACTTTGCACGTTAACAAAGTTTTATAATAAGTGCATGTATAAGAAATGTACGTATCATTGAAACAAAGTTATATCGTTTTTTAATAGTACATACTATCTATGTACCTTGTGATTATTATCTTATGTACCTTTTATTATGGCGTAGAAAGCCTTTACAAAAATTCTAATACTAATTGAACTACTGCGTTTATACCATGTCATATTCTTTTTTTCACTGTACCAAATACAACCTGTCGTTTGCCTGAGTAGATAAACGTTGTTTATCTAATTGTAGAATTTAATTCGGCCCGAAATTTCTAGGGGGGTCCCCCCGTGAAACTATACTCATAACTACCTGCGTTGTGTTTAATAAGAGAATGTATCATGTCTTTAGTGATTGCCTAAAGCCAATATAGATTTACTGATATTCTTGAATACTAAGTATTTCAGCTGAAGTAAAACAAAGGATCGCAGGGCTAAAATCGGTCCTAACTTAGCTAACATCAAAGTAACTATAAATTGTATCTCAATATAAATCCCCAGGCATTATCATTAATTAGTCAACATGTAGCGACATCGAAACAAAGGCAGATATCTGTTTACACGGCCTGGTAACGTTAGACAATATGAAGTCACTTTATATTATAGTAGGCTTTATCTAAAGGCTGTCTGTTTACAAGACTAGTACACATTTGAATACCTTTTAAATAAAAAAAACCCCTGGTCACGGGGAGACGGGTCACGACTGTTGCAAAGAATCCGAAACGTCGTGCCGAAGTTATAAATAATTTTCAAATAAGTTTAACTAAAATATATCGCGTTTTAAACCGTTAAATTGTTTTATTTAAATGTGTACTACTCGCGTAAACTATAGACAGTGTTTTACCCTTTAACCTTGTAAATCGCAAAGTGTAGTAACTGTTAAAAGTATTTTATTTGAAGGGTTTTATTTACAATTATATTTTCGTATTTATAGAAACTTAAGTTATAATTGAATGGGTCGTTTTTAATTCATATCAACATAAAAAGTTAGCATAACATTTCTTAAAGTTATGTCATCCGGCATTCTTTAACTTACTTGTTGTATATGCCTGTGTTGCGACGAGTTCTTTTATCGGATGAAAACGTGAAATGTACTTATACACAAAAAATATCTAATATACAGATATTTGGAGCTATAAAGCACAACACAATATGAGTGGCATCTAAAAATACGAGTTTTATTTATTATTAAAAATGTATATTTTAAATAGAAAACCCCAAAAATAAGACAATCAACAATTAAAAGCTTTTCCACGAAAGAAAAAAGTAAAACGGTTTTCTTTTTAAAATTTTGTTCAATATGACAATGTCAATATCAATGGGACAGATTGTTACAGACCTTACATTATCTATGGCTGACAATATTATTTATTTATTTAATCATAAATATTGTTATTATAAAAATATAAATCGAGCCCCAATATAAAGAATATCGTTGAAAGCTTAATTAGCAAAAATACAATGTTCTAGTGGCTTATTAAGCGAATTCACTATGTATCAATGTTATTTTAAGCTAAGTAAGCTTCATTGAGAATTAGTGTATTTTCCATTCCATACACCGCGTACACAGTCATTAAGTTTCGAAGCAGAATATCTGTACTAATTAACGGGCTACACGACTATATGGCTTCAATGTACATCGGTATCTAATTTAACAATTAATTATTATTTAAAAGGCTTGTTTCTTGGTAACCATTCATTTTATCATGCTTTAATGAATATAGAAGCATATATTAAAAATGTATACAGATTGAAAAAATCACAACACGGGCGGAACTCGAACCTACATCCAAAATGTTCCTTGCTGCTGCCCTAATAATATATTAAACTGGCTCAACTAGGTCAATTGGAAAATGTTATTTTGCCTGAAGTATTTAGACGAAATTTGATTACCATAAAAACGGCACTTATGAGTTAATCTTAAAAGACTATGTTTTTAAAAAGAATAATACATATTTTTCGGCTATAATGAACCATTTTCAGAGCTCACGCAACGGAATCCCCCAAATATGAATAATTTTCCCGTTATTTTCACATGCGCCTCTGTTTTTTCACTTCTAGTCGACGTAGGCGGATGTCAGTCACGAGTATTAAACTTTAATGGCCGAACACAACAATAATATCTAAACCAACAAGTAGTTCTTGAGACTAGCGCGTTCAAACAAATCAACTCTTCAGCTTTATAATATTGGTATAGATATATAACCAGTAGAATAAAAATTATGCAAAATATTAAAGTTTTCAAACAAAAAAGTATTTATTCTAATAAAGTGAGAAGACAAAGCATTCAGTTTGAAGTTCTAAAATACTATACAGAAAGCAATTCTCTTGAAGACAAACATGTTTATTTCGGTTCCGAGATCTTAGTTTTAGAGTCCACTATCGCTCGGCCCCGCAGGTAATCCCTCTTTGGGTCAAGGAAATACATTCCAGGGTTTGCTTAGAGCAGAGTAGAGACAAAAGCTTACTTAGCAAGTTTAGAACAAAAATAACAGGACTAAAGGACACTTAGAATTAATATTTTTGAGTATAATTTCAATACACAAGAATATGGGAAGATGACTTTGGTTTGACCTTGGGCATATTATATGACCATGGTAAGGAAGCAGTTAGAGAAGGCCGATGTCAAAAGAGACACCGAACTAAGAGAAACTTATAATTAATTTGTAACATTAAATAAACAAAAATATATTACTTTTATTTTTTTTTAATTAAGGTGAAAATTTTAAACGCATATTGTTACTCCAGAAGCAGTGGCGCCAGGGGCCACTGAAAATCAATGTTGCAACAACTGTGTTCGTGACATTGTGCTGAGTGGCTCCTGTTTTAGGAGTTGCCATAAATATTTTTTTTGAAGCCGTTCATATTTTGTAATCTGTTTAAGTTTAAATAAACACTTTAAGGAGTAAGAGTAACCTCCCCCCTGACCACGGCTGCTGCAAAGCATCCGAAACGTCGAGCCGAAGTTAAAAATCGTTTTCAATTAAGTTTATCTAATATATATCGCGTTTTAAACCGTTAAAGTGTTTTATTTAAATGTGTACTACTCGCGTAAACTATAGTCTATATTATTAGTCTATATATATCTATAGTATAGACAGTATTTAATCTATTTATGTTTAGTTTTTAATGTGAATCTTAGGGCAAATTTTTTATTTTTGTATGCATCTTTTAAATAAATGATTTTGTTATTATTATTTGGAAAGGCAATATAAATAATTCAATGGGTGGTAGGAATATCAAAATTCCAAATCCGTTCGGGTATTGAACTGCCGTCCACAGATAAAAACATCGTCAAGTTTAATCGCGTTTCGATTTCAGTCTGGATTTCCAAATATCCAAAGGTCGATAGCGCGTCTTGTTTAGTAGTTATATGGTTGGGATGTTTCATATCAAGTGAAAAAGTATTTAATATAACTAAGTACCGAAGCTGCTTAAGTGAATCACATTTATTATACTTGAATTTAATTATAACAAATGCTGACAACTCGTAAATAAGGAGTGATTTTACAAAGAGCTTTATCGTGTACTCATCTCAAGTCTCTATCTTTTTTCGTTCCCATGAATACGGTGATAAATGATATATCCGACCTCGAAAAACCACCGTCACACAAATGATACCCGTCGAGAACAAAAGCTTTGTTTGTTGAACTCTACAAATGAAACGAAACTACGTAATTGGCTTTGTTTCAGGCAAATTACTCCGTCCCGAGCGGAGCGTCGTTATTTCATACTCTCTTTTATTAATAACTTCAAAAACCTGCTGAGAGCGAAAAACTACTAAGGAAGTATTCAAATATAACACTTTAACGGTTTCAAACGCGTTATATTTTAGTTAAACTTGTTTGAAATTTATTTTTAACTACGGCCCGGCCCGACTTTGCGGATGCTTTGCAGTAGCCGTGGTCACGGGGAGACATCTAAAGCATCCGAAACGTGGGGTCGTAGGTAAAAATATTTTTCAAACAAGTTTAACAAAAATATATCGCGTTTGAAACCGTTAAAGTGTTTAATTTAAATGTGTACTACTAGCGTAAACTACAGACAGTATTTTATTAAGGAAATAATCAAATCTTTTCAAAATTATATAGCATGCACTTAAACAGTAAAGGTAACGTAAGAAACAATAATAATGGTTACAAACAATATAGTAAACTAGCTGAGTCAGCGACTTCGTCCGCATAGAATAGTTATTTTGGGCATGAAGTTCGTTTATGAAAATCCCTTCATCTTTATAAACTAAAGCTTATTAAACTAAAGCTGTTACCCACGACATCGGTCGCGTCTCTTGCAAGTCTCCCGTCGTTCTTGCAGGTTAATCTTAAAACTTTGGGTGTCTTGAACCGTTTTTGCAGCATACGCAACGGAACAAGCATAAATAATTTTCCTCATTTTTTTTCACATTTCCAGCTGTTTCTTCGCTATTATATAATTACAGCCTATTTAGTTACAACGCGATATTTCTCGATAAATGCTCTAACCAACACAAACAAACTCTTCAGCCTATTTTACTAGAAGATAATTTATTTAAATCTGTACGATTACTCTACATTCATTTGATGTTTTGTTTCATATAAAGAATAATTTGGTTTTACATATCAGTGTCCTTAGGCTTAGGTCTTCTGTCACGTAGGAGCTTAGACCCACCGTGCTGCTGCCGCCATCTTTCTCGAGGCATAGATATGACCCCAAAAAATAACAAAATTCCAATTACTGAAGTATTATTTCGATTAGTTTGTTATCGAGTGTACTAACCACTAGACCGGAGAGGCATATACAATGATTGCGTTGAATCAACGGAACAGAAAACTGAGGAAAATACGAGAAATATGTCGTTTCCCGAAAAAGTGTTATGATGTTACGTGATGTCATGTGTTTATTACACGACACGACAGCAACATTTTGACTAATTACAAGTATACAGTAACGAATAAAACTGTTGTTTTTATAATATAATGGGAGTTTAGTGTCTAAACATTAATGAATTAGGTACGCATAAACATTATCTGTGGTTTACATACGCGAAATATATTAGTTAACTTATTACTTTTAACGGTCCGGTTTAAAGTTTCGGATACTTTGCACGTGCCGTGGACACGGCAGTCGTTACCTCGGTTCGATTATATATTTCGCGTTTCAAACCGTTGAAATTATTAAAATACGTAAGTAATATGTAAATTTTGATTTTTATGACAAAGGAGAGTTTACCTGATGTTTGATGGACTGAATTATGAAGACGCGTCCAATTCAAATTCTACGAAATGGAGAGACGTGTATTTAAGCACGTTACGGCTTCCAAATTTGGACGTTAGTTTGTAATTTAGATAGAATCTAACATAATTTAACAACACGTTAGACTTGAAAGAAATTAAAGCGACCGAAATTGAATGGAAAATAATTTTAGCGTCAAGTGTTAAAAACTCGTCTCTCATGAGAATTTAATGAAGAGTAAGAAATTACTTCATTCAGTGAATGGGAAAATATTGAAATCGCAATGAAGGCGAATAGAGACCGAATTTCAAAGTAATAAAGTTGGTTTTATTATGATAGGGTACTCGTATCTTAGACTACGTTGGAGTCAACATCACACACTCCTTGGAGGATTCACGCGCCCTTAAAAGGGTCGGACAATAGAATGGTTTTATGTCTCAGTTTCTGAAGCACAAACAGCATACATCTATAATAATATTATAAAGCTGAAGAGTTTGTTTGTTTAACGCATTAGTCACAGGAAGTCTCAGGTTTGAATTGAAATATTCTTACCAGTATTTAAATAATATTTTCAAATAAGTTTAATTAATATATATCACTTTTAAAACCGTTAAAGTGTTTTTTTAAATGTGCACTACTCGCGTAAACTAAAGAAAGTATTTCTTACCATTAGTTTGTGATGGATAGACCATTTATTGTGAAAAGCTTTAGCTTATATAATCACGCTGTGACTAATAAGAAACAGTGGAAAATGTAAAAATAAAAAATTTTAGGATTTATTGTTACGTGTGCTGCGAATACCGTACAAGAAACCAAAAAATATAGATGAAAGGATGATTCCTCTAACTTATCTAAAAACATCCACCCTTGTTTATGTCTATCAAGATGAACTTGCAAGATCGACGGGACGCGGACAACGTTGCGGGCAGATTTAGTATAGATATGTATGTAAAGTCTTACCGAGTTCCCGCGCCACGCGACAGATATTTTTGCCAAGGGAACCCGAATGCAAACGACCGTAAAATATTCAAAATACACAGCAAATATTTCATTATTCCCTCGGGAGTTGGAGTTCTGACAATGTTTGCACTACTTTTTGATATCTTTATATTCATGGTTTTAATGCAGGCTGATAAATTTGATGTATCCGGCCCTATACAGTTCTTCTGTGCAAATATTTGGATCAATATGTTTTTGTATTGTAGCAAACAAACCAGTTATAGCGTCGTTTATTTCTATTCGTTCTAGAGCGAATTAAAATTTTCTCTATTTGATTAATTTCACAGTATGAAAAGGAATGAAGAAGTCAAGTACCAATTCAAATTCAATAACTAAATATAGATCCTTCTTTTTACTTTGATCTATTTAAAAAAAGTCTTTAAAAGTATTCATAGTATTTTTTAATCCTTTTTTTTTTAATTTTCGTCCGTAGTGTTTTACCAGCTTACCCTTCCTTGGTCAGAAGGGACCTGGTCTACTTATTTTTAAGAATTATCCTGTTTAGGTCTCATTTATTTTATCTTATATTTACATAATCTATATATATATCAGCTTAAATTGTACACTTTTTACATTTATAAAATGTACTTACATAAAAAGAGTGTTTAGGTTATAATTAAAGATTAGTATATAATTTTAGATGAACACATATACACAAATTTATGTATAAAATATTGTATTAGTAGGTCTGTATTAGGTATGACGTATGATTGATCTATGTCTCGGAGATAATTTTTAGACGTTCACTCCAGTTAAGAACACTAATTTAGTCGTTAAAACTCGCCAACGCATTGCAGCTATTTCAGGACACCTTTTGCCCAGTTGCGGGCCATATTTTCTAAGCAAATATACATAACTTGTGTGTAAATAAATTTTTCATTTGTGTCTCCAGTTTACGCGAGTTGTACATATTTAAATAAAACACTACAACGGTTTAAAACGCGATATATATTAGTTAAGTCTAGGCTCCCCGTGACCACGGCTGCAGCAAAGCATCCGACACGTCGGGCTGTAGTTAAAATAAATTTCAAATAAGTTTAACTAACATATATCGCGTTTTAAACCGTGATAGTGTTTTATTCAAATTTACATTTGTCTTGAACCATTCTCAAAGAAATAGAGCATAGTTTAACAAAGTGTAAAGAAGTGCAGGTTTCGTTTGCCAATAATACTATAGCAATTTAATAATTTAAAACTGAACATGAACTACTATTTCCTCACAATACCGCTGTACAAAGTTTCCAACTAGATACAGTGCTTTATAAACTTTACAGCCACAATAAACTCCAAGTTTATAATTTCCAAGTTTGCGTATTCAAAGCGCAGTTGTCGCAAACATTTTTGTCATATTGGTTGAATAAAAGTCTTCAAAGTATTCAAATCACGTTTGCGATAAGGGCCGACGCCTCTACCAGGCTCACAGTGACTTCAGTATATTGTAGTCGGTGAGCTATCCAAGAGCAGGGGTTGTACACCGTTGGTATTCATGCCGTGATACAAACTTCCCGCATCACGTTTCTCAAACGCCAGGAGTTATTTGCATCCTACCTTTACTCTTTATAAATACTTGGCCGTATTTTTATACAGTGTAAATGATTAAGTAATTACATATTTTATCTCAACCTTCTAATATCCAACCGACAAATGTCCCGTTTCTTATGATATACGACTTTTAGAACATATCCACCATAGTGCTCGAGTACGGCGTTAAAACTCTTAAGACACGCGCGTTTAAAAAACGCGCGTCTCCTGCGCCGTTTGTTTGATAAGATACAACGCGCTCATCTATCCAGTAAATTCGCAAACTTAGTTTTTTTTTAATCAAATACTACAGCCGACGTACGTTCTCTAGGAATATTGAAATCTGTCCAGTCTACGAACCGCCGTCCACAGATGAAAAAGCCGTCAAATTTAATCTCGTTTTGATTTTTATCTGTGGATTTCCGAATATCCAAAGCAAAAATAGCTGGACATTGTATCTTGTTTAGATGTTATATGGTTGGGTTATTTCGCCCACTATAAAGTAAAACCCCATGCTTTCCTCCTCTGTAAAAAATAATAATAAAAAAAATGAAAGCATGTAAACCCGACTTTGTGAAAATAATTCGTAAGCGATTCAGTGACCCATTCGTTATCGGTGGGTCACCAATGGTAAGGCTAATAAATTTAAGATAGCCTTAATTTATTTCATATATGTAAGATAATAATATCATAGTATATTATGTGCTTAATATTCCATGCTGTTAGATTATACAAGGTTAGATAGAGAACTTAAATAACATTCTGAATTCAAATCGCTAGTAAATATCTCTTTTGTTTGAGTATATTACAAAAATTTGCCCCACCTCACATGAAGGAGACAATTATTATTTTATCTTATTCTAGCTATTGTCTGTTGCTTCGTCATCGCAAAAATTGTGGGACGGTTAAAAAAAAATACATTTTTCTTGAGATAAATAACAACGTTGAACTCTATGCCTAGCCCATGTCACTCTCCTTTTTTTCAATTATCTTTACTTAAAAATTCACACCAATTTGTAGTCTGTATTACTAAAATGTAATACATTAAATTTAGTATCATGAAGCTGAAACAAAATGAAAACTTCGTTGTCTATGGAACGATCTCATAGGATTAACGAGGTAGATTTCGATGCACACATCTTACTCCAATGCTAGTCCATTCAATAAGTGATTAGAATGTAGACAGGAAATGTCATCATCAAATGGAGAGGATAGCAGCTGCAACATCGTACTATTAATTAAAATGTCAATCAAATCAGCCTCTACGAAGATAACGTATGTTATCGGTAGACTGTAGGATTTAGGTATTCTAAACAGTGACTAGGCAATTTTACAACAAGACCGTGAGATTAATAAATAATATCTACTGTCTGTAGTCTACGCGAGTTTTACACATTGAAATAAAACACTAACGGTTTAAAACGCGATAGATTTGAAAATATTTTAACTACTTCCTGACATTTCGGATACTTTTCGGCAGCCGTGGTAACGGGGAGACCGTGGAGACGGGGAGAGTAATTTTCACATAAATTTAACTTGTATATATCGCGTTTTAAACCGTTAGTGTTTTATTTAAATAATATCTAATTATGATTCGCAATCAACCAAATTCCGTTTTAGAGGTAAGGAAATCTATAATTGAAAACTTTGATACTTTTCACTTTCACTTAGGATTATATAATTTAAAACTAATTGGACCGTGTCTATCCACGTGTAGGACACTGTAGCTCAATTCATTAGGGCAACACCATGAAACGAGGTCGAGTCGGTTCTAGTCCTGTCCGTGTCGTAAATTGAAAAACGATTTAAATCTAAATGTGAACTTTATTTTAATATTCGTTAAAAATTAATAACTACAAAAATAGTTAATGGAATATATTTAACTTGGAAAACAGTTAATAAACAATGAAGCGTTAGCGAACGCCGCGCTTATAAAACAAGAATTGAAATATTATCAAAAAGAAGGTTTTATTTGTTTTCATATGTAATGTTGATGTAAATACTTGTTGCGTGAATATCTCACGCACTGCGGTCTAAAGGATTAAACATACAAAGCATACAAGCGGTTTTACAACAGTATTGTCCACGTTACATTATTTTTAACGGTTTAAAACACGATATTTAAATACAAATACAAATTCTTTTTTCACCAAAATTTCATTATAGGGTGTGCCCACACACTAGGATTTCGAGAAAACAATGAAAAACTTAGTATCTAATTATAAAGTTACTATATTATGCTAAGTATTTAAATAATAAAAAAATTAAACTAAAAAATATGGAAAACATTTTTGTCATACAATTACATTAATACAGTTTTCTGTTTGAGTATAATTTAATTTTAGAAGAAACACTTTAATCGGATTAATAATAAACATGGAATACAAGCGGCAGGGGTGTAATAATGAATTTGATATTTTTATGTAGGCACTAAAGCTATAGGTCTGTCAATGTTCTATTATTTATTGGTCTAGAATTGCCTCTCTAAGATTGTCAGGTCATTTTGACGCACTCGTTGGTGTAATGGTAGCAATGTATGGCTAATATAAAATCGACAGGTCGCGGGTTCGATCCCCACAGGGTCCAACATGATTCTAATCAATTTATAATTTTCTGAAACATGGACTTCGTCTGGAAATCTGGATATTAAATGAGTGGTTGTAATATCGAAATTCCGTCCGGGTCACGAACCAATGTCCACAGAGGAAAAAGCCGTATTCGCGTTTCGATTTCAGTCTGTGGAATTCCGAATATCTTAGGATTTTTTACCTACCATCAAATAAACCATAGGCTTGTATGTTTTCCTCTATTCCAAAAAAACATGTTTTGCTTATATTTATTTCTGCGTAACGTTATATTGGAAAGTATATTTAGGCCACTAAATAAAATAAAACCTAGAAAGCTTTAACGGAGTTAGCTTATATAGAAACGTTCTATAACTATTTATTGGTAACCCGGATAGCTGTGCTAATCCCGGATTATGAATGTTTGTAGTTTGTACGGGATAACATTTATTTCAATAATCTGTTTGTAACAAAGTTAATTTAATTTATTTTAATATATATATAACATAAATAATACATATAGTATACTGCTAAGAATTTTGTCCAAATTTCCTAATGTATAAAATCATATAATCAATTTCGAATTTTGTTAAATTTTGAAATAAAATTAAAGGATCATTTTTATTTTACTATTTTCATTTATTTTATTTTAAATATTTTTTAAGTTTATTTCCTTATATTTTACAAGAACTAATAACATAACTATTTCAATAGCATTATCTTTATAATTTATATTATTTGGATGACTTAATAATTCTCAACATATATTTATTCATATAATCCCTTAAGGAACCCCGTAAGCTAACATAATAATAAGTAACATATACGACTTGTACTATTTATTGTACCTCTGTATTTATTATTATAACTATTGGAAGCACTGTACTCGAAGTTGTTGACGTCTACCTGGGTCAAGTTATACAATTAGGTAGATACAACTTCGAGAAAGAGGTCAATCATCGAATCCGACTCGGCTGGGCAACGTTCGGGAAACTAGACACTGGAAGTCTATGGGGGAGGCCTATGTCCAGCAGTGGACACCGAACGGCTGAATCGAATCGACTATTTATTGTTTTCATCATTGGCCTTGTAACGGTTCCCACTGCTGGGAAGTGAGCCTCTTTGAGGCTTCATAGGGTTATAGGTGTTTCATATTTGTTCGGAGTCCCGCGAGATAACAAAGCATACCGACGATACCACAAACTATAAATGAAGATCATAACATCACACAATATCGTATAAAGTCACCTTTATATTGAGTGAATGTATAGTAAGTTAGATACACTGTTAAAATAATTTCCAAATAAGTATAATATATTGCGTTTTAACCGTTCATATTTTATTTAATTTTGTACTACTCGCGTACAACACAGTTTTTAATGAGACCTTCGACGTGTTCAATATACAATACTAATATATAAAGCTGAAAAACTTGTTTGTGTGTTTGAACGCGCTAATCTCAGGAACTCCTGGTTCGCATTGAATAATGATTTTTGTGTTGGTTAGAGCATTTGTCAGATACTAAACAGGGTATACAACATTGCGCTGTGACTAATAGGAGCAAATAAACAGCGGGTATTGTGGAGACAACGGGAAAAATTATTCATCGTGTACGTTGCAAAAACGATTCAAGATACTAAAAAAAAATATTAAAGAACGATTCCTCATTAAATGATCTAGAAAACTTTATACACATTTTTTAAGATTTCCATGCAAGAACGACAGGACGCAACCGAAGTCGTGGATAAGAGCTATAATTTACACTGATAAAGAGGAGGCAAAAACAAATTTTGTTGCCCAAAATAAATATCCTACGCGGCCGAAGTCAACGACACAGCTTGTAAATATATAAAGTCATACATAAAGTTGTATCTATGGTAAGTGCAGTCAACGTTAACCGTGCAACATCCTAATTGCTCTTCAAACCTTTATCCACCGCTCTACTTAGCGGATATAACATAATCACTCGCTGAAACGCTCAGTTTTTCACTACTCATCATAGAGTACAAACAATATGCATAATACATTTCTCTTTTAACATGCGCCGGCTTTCATGTGAACAAACGATCAAATGCTAGAATGATTATGCTCCATTTGCTGTACCAGGGTACTTTATACCCCGGAATAAAAGTTGATGAGCATTACACGGTTTTATTTTAACAAGACGCGCCCTCCATTCGTTAAAACGGTTCGCGTCCTGACTTTATGCGCAGTTTATCCGAATCGTGACAAAATAAAATTGATATAAAGAGATCTTTTACAGAGTATTCGATGCAGGGAAGTGATTTATAGTAATAAATAAATTATTTAAAATTATATAGTACGTTATGACGTAGATGTAGTTAACAATGAATTAAATGTAATTTTTAAAAGTGCAATAAGCACAAAATTGTTTGACCTTTGGATATCCTTAGAAAAACATATGATGACCTTTATTTTAGGTAGTCGCTCGTCTCTGTTGCTAAATGATTAAGCTTAGTATTGCGTCAAGCACGAAGGTCTTAGGTTCAAACCCCTGGGAAACAATAGATTGTTTCTGCAGGGAGGGCAGCGTCTGATTAACTATTTGCCCGAAAACCAACCAGTGACTATTTCTTAGTTTCTTTTTCTTGCAGTAAAATAATATTTAAACATATGTATTGCATATATGTTGTAAGAAATAACAAAACTTAAAACTCATTAGCCCTTAGATAAATACAGCTATAGCCAAGCTGTTTGCCCAATCTATTGGAGTATTTTGGTAAGCTCTTCCATCTCATTTGAGAGCTTAAAGGACACTTAGTGGAATTACAAATTTAACACCCTCACCGTAATGTTATCCTGAACTTCCTCTTAAGTTCATTTTCTCTAACCACATAGACATAGGTATACGTCCCTAAGTGTTTAGTTAGTAGTAGGCATGAAACGGACATATTTCTGTGTCTGTTTTTTTTAATAAAAGTAAATATTCAGGTAACAAATGGTTTGCATGAATGTAGTTTTGATCTGGAAAGCTTTTTAAGCAAACTATACATGTGCCAGGGTTTCCAGGTCTTCCATAACATTAAATAAAAATATTCTATATTCTTAATTTAAACGTGCAGGGTACTTTTTAAATAAAGGTGTTAGTGTGTAAAAGAATTTTAGTTCATGTGTATGTGTAATAGAAGTGATTGATGGTGAGAATGTGTGATGATTTAACACGGATTCTCAAATATATCCTCTAGCTGATTGTAGCCTTCTTTTAACCATTTACTAGATTTCACTGACCAACTTATTAACCAGCAAGTAGCAGATCAAACGCCTGTTGCAAAAAAAAATTGTTTCCTCGGAATTCCAACCCAGGACTTCTCGCGCCTTACCATTGAGCTACGTAGGCAGTCGTCGATAAGTCACACAGAATAAAGGTTCTCAGTATTAAAATTACGTGAGTTCCGAGTGAATATCGCATTGACATGAAGCGAAATCGAAAAATGGACTCGGATTTATTGGAAATATTTCAATTCAGACGGAAACAATATTAGATGTATGAATAAAATTCTTATACAAATGAGACAAAGGATGGCAGAATATCTATTACGGCCAATCTTTGAACGTGATAAAAATCCTTCACACTAAATCTAATGGAAATTCAAGTTTCACCGCATTCATACGGTTGTCAGTAAAAAATATTTTGCACATAATGGCACTATATAAGTTTACGATTCGGGCAGGACTTAGCGTTTCGTGTTATTGCTCTAACCAATTGACTCGGTAGCTCAATCCTGCCCGAGTCGTAAATTTTATTAAATTTATAATCGATATTTAATTTATACAAAAGCGACTGTTAAAATAAATATTATTATAAAATAGTTGCTTTGAAACCATTAATATTTTTTACATGTTATTGCACTATATAATTTAAAAATCGAAAATAAATTGAAAAAATTTTCGACTCGGGCAGGACTTGAACCGGCATCGTCAGCGTTCCGTGCTGTTGCTCTACCAATTGAGCTACCGAGTCTTACTTTCAACTTTTTGAACGCTTTTTCACTGACGATGCCGGGTCAAGTCCTGCCCGAGTCGAAATTTTTTTCAATTTATTTTCGATTTTTAAAAAATAATTGCTTTCATTGGTTTCCCTACTAGTTCAGTAACAAAATGTGTTCGGATTATATTCTCCGCCGCCTAATTTTACGTTTAATTTTTATTTCAGGATCAACATATACATCATTTGCTTCTAAGTTAAGTTCAACGAAAGACATTGTACCGATGAATTATTTTTTATTATTGAAGTTCTTATCAAGCCAAGAACTAGCTACAAATCCGTTTTACTAAAAATAAAATATATTTGAGCCATAACCAAATATCATCTTAAAATTTCTAGTTCTATGTTTAAATTCTTCCCCTTTTAATGAAACTAATCGACTGCTGAAGAGTTCCCGAAACTTCCGGGTCGTAGATGAAAATAAATAACTAATTTAATATACTGTTCTTATAAAAACTCCATAAAAACAATAATTATTATTTTAGTAGTACATAAGACTAAGTTGAACAAGTAAAAATTAATTCCGGAGTTGAGAGCGCACCGAGATGTCAAACGCGAGCCGATTGGAACAGCGTCGACATCTTTGTCGCGGGAATCCCCTAGGTTCAATCTATGCAAAGTATTTACGGATCTTGGGAATTTATTTGACGGGGCAATTTAAAGTTTTATCTCTGCGTTTATTTATGGCGCCGTCCTTATGTAAACGAACTTGTGATCCGAGTTTTCAACGATGGCATTAATATGTACTTAGGATAGTTTTTTAAACTTGAGTGCCAGTAATTATATCCGTATCGCAGGTCCACAGCTGGGCCCACATATCATATAGGAGAGACATTCACCATGCGGTGCCAAAGCGGGTGATCTTTAATCTCCACGAAGTGAAGGGCTGATGCCACCTCTAACTTCCAAGCTAGCATTCGTGATCTGTTTGAATGTACCAGGTTCCAAGCGCTATATCCGTATTATCAAATAAAAATTTACTCAAGAGCAATTTGTCGTAAGCGACTTAGCGCATTTTTCCACCTGCATTGCAGCTTAGGCCATCAATTTAAATATTCTTACCTAAATGTAAAGGAATTGGGGGTAATTAGCATTTAATTATTTCTTACGAAAGTTATAACTGGGATATTAAATGTTAATAGATTGAATTTTAAAAAGCTTTGTTTCGACCAATTAGCTTTGATTGCCACTGCATCAAAAGTGCTATCAATTAAACCTAATTTAGATTGCCCTGTTAAAATGAGATAATTATTATTAATTTAATATTTACTGTAACACGAATTCAATATACAATTTAAATTAATAGAGGCTTGCATTTGCCGTCCTTTTATTCCGACAAATGAACCTGAAAAAGGGTTTAACGAAAAGCCGAACTATTTAACGGATAAAGAGTAACAAAAACACAGAGAACTCACAACAAGCAAGGCAACATCCGATAGGCGTGATTCGTTTCCCAACCGTGAACACCGGACACAGTACTCTGTAATCTGTCCTCTAGAGCAGTCTGTTGCATAAATTAGCTGTAGTTAAAAGCACCCTTTTAATGGAAAGGCCAAATGAATGGGCAACGTCGGTCGCCACTAACGCTTTGCCGAATTTCGGGATGAAATCGCACTAGTGTAATAGTAGGAGGGCCGCGTTGACCGCAGCCATTTAAAATTGCTCTCAGCTTCGACGCGCTGTTTAGGCTGCGGTCTCCGATAAACATCGGACGTTGGTTACAGCATTACGCGTTACGCGCTACTATTATGGAAATGTACTGTTGTTGTGTCTTTCAAGCGCTGACGTTTGCGTTGGGAACTAGGTTGTTTACCGCCGCTTATTTTGTTATCTTGACGATATGGTGACTGCTGGAGACTCTATTAGCAAATACAATCTAGTAGTAAGCGGCGTGAAACTACATAACGCGTTACGTTTCACACAGCCTATGGCATTACTAGGAGAATATCGTCATCAATACCTACATATACAGTTGCTGAGTCCTAGACCTCCTATGACAGAACAATTAATAAAATTTCAGGTTCTTAGATATGCTAAATTCCTAATAATGGTTTGATTCTTGAAGTGAAAAGTAAGTTAAAGAAAGTAATGCTATCGTAAAGAACCTCATGAAAGACAGTCAAGAGCATAACCACAGGACTATCGTGGATCTCAATGTTTCAGTTTAGGAGACCACAGCCTAAAAATTGCTCTCTGCTTCGACGCGCCGCTTAATCGACGGGACGCGACGTACGAAACGGAAATCGACGTTCAATTCGACAAATGAAGTATTTATAGTTTGTTTCCAAATGCAAATCTGTTTTGTAAAGCAGTTTTGCAGATCTAAAGCGTATTAGGATTTTCCTATTCAGCTGTGCAATTTCAGCACGCATTAGCGGGTTGTTCACTCGTACTGTATATACATTACATGTATTATTATTATTATAACATTACTCTATGTATGTACTTATTCAACTATTAGACTACACAACGGTATTGTAATGTAATTTGTAGGTGTTTAATTAAGTTTTATGTATAACTGTTACATTATTCGTAATTTGTTCAATTAACGATATAATGCTTTGGCCGTTTTAATTGTAATTAATACATAAATTATCGTTATTTTTTAATGAATTATTTAATGTCGTGTGTAAAGTAGATGTCATTACTATTGCTTATATGGGACACAATTAATAAGCTACGATTGTAATATATAATATTGAAACAAGTGTCTATTTATGAATACATGATTCATGGTATAAAATATTGTACCTTGTCTATTTTTTTTAAGTCCTAGTCCTCATATTCTGTTATATTTATGTAAATAAGTTATCTTTCTTTATCTAATACTACCATACTTTTGTTTCTTTCTAAACTGCTTTTTCCTAAATCTCCGTCTGCCTAGGTGAGTATAAAACAAAATGTTGCCTGTGTACGACGTCAAAAAGAAATAATAACAAAAGAAGGCGTCGCTAACATCAAACTGAATGACCCCTTTTTGCATACAACCTCGCTTCTTTATGCTAAGTTGAAAGCCATATGACTACAAACAAAGGGAAAACTGCAAGAAAAATCTCTAAGATCGCATGTTCTGTAGAAACGTCCATTTAAGAATAATTAAAGAAAACTTAAAATATTTAATGAATAAAAAGAGCGAAGTTATTAAAGACAATATAGTTTTACAAATAGTACCAGACAGAACAGCCATTTTAAGAAATAGCTGTCAAAAACCGCTACCATTATGTAAAAATACAGATTATACAACATTATTTTTATTTCGTATACCTATGTATGGTGAAAAGTTAAACATGTTGTATACATTTGCATAAAGGTTGTGACTTTGGCGCGATCATATTAAGTATGTAGTTAATAACTTATCTTTGAACAAAAAAAAATAAGTGTAGTGACGATTCACAGTATGATAAAAAAATACTTTACCTTACCTGTACATTGGAAAACATTAATATTTTTTACATGCACTATAACATGCACATGAAGGCACTATATTCCTGTCAACCATTGTATACCTAGATTTTCCAATCGAATTCAAACATGTTTCAAAAAAATTATAACTTGATTAGAAACTTTTGAGGGTTGGACCCTACTCAAGACCGCACAGCACGAATTGTACGATGCCGGTACAAGTCCTACCAGAGTCGAAAATGTAAATTTATTTTCGATTTTTAAATTTTCCCGTACAATGTGGCGACTGAGTTCAATCCGCAAAAGTTTTAATCAAGTAAATTTTTTGACAGGTTTGGACCCGATGGAAAATCTAGGTATCAATGGTTGACAGGAACATGAAATACCGAAAACACTCAAATAATATTAAGATCAGCTACCTACAAATTACTTAAAGGTACCATATTTGTACATTATATTTATAATTGTTTAAAGCAAATTAAGTAATAATTGGTGGAAGCCAATTAATTTGTTCACAGGAGGGAGATTGATGTATCGTATTACGAAATGATTATGGTACAACAGTCAGTAATTAAACTATATTATTGTATAGCTGTGACTAATATAAGCGAAGATAGAGCGAGAAATGTGAACAAAACGGGGGAAAATTTTTATCTCTGTGGGTTTCTTATGCGTACGCTTCGAAAACGGTTCAAAATTCCAAAAAAATATGTATAGAGGAATGATTTTTCTGGAAATCATTTGAAAAAATGCTCGCGAAACCATATGCCTATCTTTTAAGATTAACTTGCAAGAACGACGGGACCTCGCGGGCGCGAGCGACGAGACGCGACCGATGTCGTAGGCTTATTCTACGTGGCCGAAGTCGCTGAGATAGCTAGTTAAAGAGACATTTAGATTAATAAAAGCACAGCATATTTGACAGTACAGTAAATTCTTTATATATGTATATTGGTAAGTTGTAAGTACATCTAATGTAAATGACTTTGTTAAACTTATTGTCAAAGTAAACGAAAAAGATTTTTTAAGTCACGAAAAATTATGACGCTGAAATTATGGCTCCTGTTTTTGGAGCTGCCATTGTTTAATTTTCAGTTTCATTTGTTTATATAGTTTGTCTAAGTTAAGTGAGTGCTGTACAATTTTTAAATAATTTGCCTTCTTATGTCAGAAGAGTGCAGAATCTTAGTTCCTCTAATAATATGGTCAAGTTCCACTTTTTATCTCGAATTAAGTGAATTAGTAATTAAAGTATTTTAGATTAAGCTTGTTTTAGTATTATTTTTATTTAAGTTTAAGTACTTTGTCACGCATAACTCTCTTTTATTATGTTTTCATTTCATTCGCGGTTACTCGGAAAAGATATCCATTAAGCTATAAAACCGCTTTGTTGCTTTCAAATTTATTTGGTGTTATTTTTTCTTACGATAAAGAATATTTGTATTTCTAAATACATGGCCTTTATTTATAATGTACGTGATCGTACGTCATTTATGGCAGGCCTCCGCTAGACAACTTAGACCGAAAAATTGCCGATACGATTGCGAGTATGCCTAGATGCATTATACGCTAGAGCGACTAAAAAAATCTACATCAATGTATTTATTAAATCTTAGTAAAACCGATCTTTGAACCTAAGAAAAGCACTAATTCTACGGTTGGAGTTCGCCTTTCTTTGTGGCGATAATACGCTCAAATGAGGCGCGATAATCTCTCTTTACATTTACATACAACCGAATTTTCCTTTACATAAAAAGCAAAATTCTTGCAGCTTACTTTCCCACCAAACTCCGGATTCGTGACGCACATTAAAGCCTTTTATCCCATTATACTTATACGTATTTTCGTACGGTTTATCTTGCGAAAGTGTGTTTACATAACCTGTTTGAAGTGCCTTCCAAATAATGACGGGAAAAGTTCACCTAAATTCACACAGGGCCGTCTGATTTCACATCACTCGGGAATTTGGGGCTCACGAACAATAGCTCATACGTTATTCAACATCTATTTATTGTCACTTGAAACCGATCTATCCAAAACTCTATAGTCAAGTCAATGTGTGGTATCGCGGTTCTGCTGCCGGTATTTGATAATCTGTATTACAGTTTGTGACTTTGAAGTCCTGTTATTAATTTACTAAAGTATTCGATAACATGTTAGACTAGTATTCGCAACGTTATGTAATCTTTGAAAACTTTATTATTTCTTGCATGTTATTGCACATGAAGGCACTATATAATTCAAAAATCTTGTAATCTTCTATGTGACAATGTTTGGATAATTTTCAATGAGTATATAGAGTATATCTGTAGTTTACGCGAGGAGTGCACATGTAAATAAAAAATTTTTTAAATTTACGGTTTAAAACTCAAAATGTTTACAATTAACTAAATTATATTATTTACTTGTGTGAAAAAAAATACATTGTATTTAAATGATGCTGTAAAATAACTTTTAATAAGTTAATTATTTAGGTACTTTAAAAACATTTATAAAATGTAATGCTTTTTTATATGTATATGAGTCATCAGAAAGAATACATATGTCTATCTATTTGATGCTGTTAAGTCGAATACAGGGTGAACTTTCAATAAATTTTATACTTTAAAAACAATGTACTTTAAAATGTCGCCAATGATACCACATTTCTATTTCAGTGAGTTAATAAGATTTCTACATAATCGATATTAGTTACATGCCTTATACTTAAATTTGTAGCATGAGATTCAAAACTAGTGTACTCGTGCAGATAACATACTTACTCGTTTATATTTGAGGAGGTGAGTATAATTTCAACATACAACATAGCATATATTAAAACAAACAATGTTGTGTTCAGATAACAAAGCAATGCAGAAGATTCTGCTTAAAAGCCATTAATTGGGTTTGTCTTGCTCTAACTAACTTTGGCTCGAACTTCTTGTGGAGTTTGATAAAGGCTCCCCTCATTTCTCCGTTGGGAACTTATTAAAGGTTTTCTTCTCATGAGTACCTGTCACGTGACATTTCCCTATAAAACGTATACAAATAAATATCGTACAAACATAATGACTTATTAAATGAAAGGAAAATATTATCGGAAAGCAGAAATATACTTCTGTACACGTCGACATTATTTGATCAAGAACGTAATGTAATCTTTGCATTTCATTTCCCATTTAATAACGATATTACGCTCGTTATACGGCAAACAATGCCCAGAAATCGCTGTGGGTAAAAATGATACTTGCCAATTTTTACCTTTACAATTGGGCCCACGCAAATGGATATTTTTGGTTTTTATTGAAAATCAACGGCTGTATATTTGATAGCTGACCTCCCAAACGTTTTTTGGCCATATGAAATACTTCGACTAAATTTGATTCCAATAAAAACCTGTTCTTGTAATTTTATATTTAAAAATAGAAAAATTTAAAGATTAACTTAATTTTTTCGTTACTAATTTATTTCTTTGTTTAATATCCTACCCTTACGTGACATTGTTATAATACATTAGTGCTTTTAAAATATTGTATTTTTATTTTATTGAATAATACATTTAAATGAAACACTATTAATGATTGAACATGCGAAATATATTAGCCAGTTAACTGATATATTTTCTATTTAAACAGATAAAAGTGTTCTATTTAAATGATGAATAAAGAATGTTCTAGAATCTGATGAAAGTAACAAAACGTTTCTTAGTGAGATTATTAGAAATATAAATAAAGTAAGTACGTATTTTTAATTAACGCTCCACAAATACTTTTTATCGACAGCAACTGCGACCGAGAAAAACATTTGAGAGCAGTGACAAACAGAAATCGTCAGAATTTATGCAAATAGTGAGGCTCAAAGGCTCTTATTTAGCGGCGTGTTGCGGACCACGAACCACGAACCCTTAGCTCATTTTTTATGTAGATTGCGAGGAAGAAAGTTTCAAATATCAGTCGTTGCCGCTTGACATTCTATAGAATATTATTCTAGGATGTAGAAAAATATACATTCTACCATTACATTAATGTACATTCATACATGTTTGACGGCCTTGTTGGTCTAATGGTAGCAACGTATGTCTAATAATCAAGCGGTCGTGGATTCGATCCCCACCGTGTCCAACGTTTTTCTAATCAATTTATAATTTTTCATGTTGGACTATAACTGGAAATCTTGATGTAAAATGGATGGAAAATCGAAATTAACACTAAACTTCTCCATAATAGAAAAATACTTCACTGCACAAAAAAGTAACGTAGCAATTATAAACTTTACTTATATTATAATTTTACTAGAACATTCTTTATTCATAAGAAGAACGGATGTTTGTACATACCGTACAATTATGTCGTTTACAATCATTTTTATATGTTTGTTCATACCTCAGGAATATAACCTATTTAAAATATCATTAAAACTTTATCGTCATAACATATTAATTATTTCAATACTAGGTCCTTCGTGAATGAACTAAAATTATAGAGCTTAAACCCACGTTACTCCAGTCTAGATTGGTGACTAACTAAAGTAATTACAGTATACTAAAATCTATATACCTACAATTTCACCCGTCCCAGAATTCCCCCTTTTATCTCCAGTTGGATGCATTAACCACTGGACCAGCGACGCAGAAATTCTCATTTACGAAGCCGTCCTAGAATAAATCACGTCCAAAAATTCGCCGGCTAATTTCGATCCTCGCAAATAAACGACTCCTGGGCTATTAACGCGAGCCGGTCCTATGCATTAATGCGCAGTTCATTTCCATCTTATTGTTGCACCGCTGTTCGGATGCAAATATTGCAAGTGCAACCGTGGCACGCGCCCTCCCTTGTAATTTGCTTTGGAGATGTTTTTCCACATTTATACGGTCTCGTTGGTCTAACTGTAGCAATCTGATAATTAACGGGTCGTGGGTTGCATCCCTGACGGGTCCATCGTGTTTCCAATTTTGTAATTTATAATTTTTCTAAAATGTCGGATTTCGCCAGTCGCCTGGAAGAGGCCGGGTCACGAACTGACGTCCACAGATGAAAAAGCTGTGAAGCTTAATCGCGTTTCGGTTTCAGTCTGTTGGTTTCCGAATATCCCAGCCTAAGATTTTAAGCTCATCTTGGTTACATGCTATAGCTTGGGTATATCAACTACATCAAGTGAATCTTACGCTTGTCTGTTCTTCTCTATGATTAAATAATTGAAAAATTAAAAATTTTATCCCCGGGAAATAACACTGGAACGCACGATACGTGAATTATCCTCGCCACTCGCGATCATGTCAGGACATAATTTCTATGTACCATTACGCTGAAACGATCATGTAATGTTCGCTAGAACAGGCTTTTACGCGGTGTATTTTACTAGATTTGCTAGTACTAGACTTCTAAATGTGTTTTCTGAATGCTATTTGCTTTTGGAACAATCGATGGATTATTATATACTTAAATTACACTGTAATAATTTAAATTCTCGTTTTTGTTTTAATGATAGACGAGGACAGACAATCATAAGATTTACTTGATGGTAGGTGATATATCCCTATATCATCTAAACAAGATGCGCTATCCAACTGTTATGAATATTCGCAAATCCACAGACTGAAACGAAAGCGTGATTAAACTTCACAGCTTTTTCATCTGTGGGCGGTGGTTCGTAACACAGACGGAATTTCGATATTCCTGCCACCCGTTACTCATATATCCAAACATTTCCCGAGAAAAACATGTTTTAGTGTGTAAGAATGTTTAACGTATAGTTTTATGAGTTTAAAAGTCAAAATTCTAACTTCAAAATAGGTATTTAAAAATACTATGACTATGTACTTATTTCATTTAAGTTTGAAATTCCGTGTCCATTGATCGGTTCTTTTACAGGCAAGTAGTTGATTAGACTTCTGTGCCCTGCCCGACGACGAAATAATTGATAGTAACTCTGGGATTCGAACCCAGTACCTCTCAATACGTTTAACCTAATACAGTAGTAATAATTTGGCTACAGAGACGGTCGTTTAATTATAAGTACTAATAAATCCAAAAAGTAGAATTGGTATGAGATATATTAATAACACAGTATAATTGTCAAAAACGAGATCTTTGTTATACAAAAATAGGACATTTCAATATCCGGACAATATTACACCGGAAATAACAAATGTAATATCGGAGGCAAAGATAGGAAGCCATTTAAGAATCAGGTTATTACTTAAATGATGTATTAGGGTTAGGTTAGGTTAGGTTAATGTCTGTCTGTGTGGCCTCTCTGCGGCGGCCCCCCGGGGGGGGGGGGGGGGGGGGGGGGGGGGGGGGGGGGGGGGGGGGGGGGGGGGGGGGGGGGGCGGGGGGGGGGGGGGGGGGGGGGGGGGGGGGGGGGGGCGGGGCGGGGGGGGGGGGGGGGGGGGGGGGGGGGGGGGGGGGGGGGGGGGGGGGGGGGGGGGGGGGGGGGGGGGGGGGGGGGGGGGGGGGGGGGGGGGGGGGGGGGGGGGGGGGGGGGGGGGGGGGGCCCCCCGCCCCCGGGGCGGGGGGGGCGCCCCGGGGGGGGGGGGGGGGGGGGGGGGGGGGGGGGGGGGGGGGGGGGGGGGGGGGGGGGGGGGGGGGGCCCCGGCCCCCCCCCCCCCCCCGGCCCGGGGGGGGGGGGGGGGGGGGGGGGGGGGGGGGGGGGCCCCCCGGGGGGCCCCTTGCGGGCGGGGGGGGGGGGGGGGGGGGGGGGGGGGGGGGGGGGGGGGGGGGGGGGGGCCCCCCCCCCCCCCCCCGGCGGGGGGGGGGGGGGGGGGGGGGGGCCCCCGCGGCCCCCCCCCCCCCCGGGGCCCGGGGCGGGGGGCGGGGGCCGGGGGGGGGGGCCGGGCCCGGCCGGGGGGGGGGGGGGGGGGGGGGGGGGGGGGGGGGGGGGGGGGGGGGGGGGGGGGGGGGGGGGGGGGGGGGCCCCCCCCCCCCCCCCCCCCCCCCCCCCCCCCTGGGGGGGTGGGGGGGGGGGGGGGGGGGGGGGGGGGGCCGGCCCCCCCCCCCCCCCCCCCCCCCCCCGGGGGGGGGGGGGGGGGGGGGGGGGGGGGGGGGGGGGGAAAAAAAAAAAAAAAAAAAAAAAAAAAAATGTCTGTCTGTATGGTGAAATAAGTAGATTTAGCTCAAGTTTAGATACGTGTGACTCTATGGCATATCCTAGTATTCCTTTAAACACGAGAGGTCCTTTGTTTGAATCTCGGGGAAAGGAGAGGTGTTTTTTTCACAAAAAAAAAAAACAAAAGAGGAGACAGGGGGGGGGGGGGGGGAGAAAAAACAGAGAAAAGGGGCCCGGCGGGGGGGGGGGGGCCAACCCAACCCCCCCCCCCCCCCCCGCCCCCCCCCCCCGCGCCCGCCGGGGGGGGGGGGGGGGGGGGGGGGGGCCAACCCCCCCCCCCCCCCCCCCCCAACCCCAAAAAAGGGGGGGAAGAAAAAAAAAAAAAAAAAAAAAAAAAAAAAAAAAAAAAAAAAAAAAAAAAAAGACGGGGGGGGGGGGGGAAAAAAAAAAAAAAAAAAAAAAAAGGGGGGGGGGGCCCCCAGCCCCAACCCATCCCCCAAAAAAGGGGGGGGGCCTTGTTTGACGGGTATTAATTTCGGTTAAGAAAAACGCAAAAGTCTGATTACCTTGCCTGTAGTTTTTTTCTATTTATTTATTTAAGCATATTTTGTTATACTGCATTCGAGATGCTGTCTGTAGTTTACGTGGGTAGTACACATTTAAATAAAACTAGTCAAAGTAAAAAATAGTCAAAACGCGATATTTAATAGTGATTTGAAAATTATTTTAACTACGGCCTGACGTTTCGGATGCTTTGCAGGCCGTAGTCACACGGCCGTTTTATACCGTTAGTATTTTATTTAATTGTGTACTGTTTATGTCTTGTGAAATAAATGAAGCATGAATACTCCACGTTCCATGTATGGAATTTCACATACATATTTAAAACTGTAGTAGCACAAGGAATTTTCCAAAAAAGGTAGACAATGTATTACGTTGACAGGCCAACATGTAGGCTGGAGAAACGCCAGGCGGAACACTCTGTGGCTTTTTATACTTTTTTAAACAACAAATTTCACTAACAGAGTATTACTTCGTTTTAATTTAGCCATTTTGGCACGTCCCGGCGGAACTGCAGATCATTTGTACCAGTAATACAGATAATATTATCCGAGAGGCGACGATGAAATTGCTTGGAGTCCTGGGGGAGTTGTTTTGTTTTAATGAGCCTCTCGAATCGCTGTTCTATAAGTAATGACATAAAGTATCTGTCGTTGCGCAAAAGCAAAACATTGCTAATAACATCAAGCGCTACGGCGTAGACGTCTACGGCGTGGCGCTTTTGTGGTCCAGATTGTTTTACGCCTTTGTAATTAGATGGCCTAGTTTTTATACGTGCGAATTATATGGAATCCTGTTTTTTTTGAGCCTTGGTTTTTTCTGGCTCCACGGCGGGGAGTTGAGCCCTGGTCTCCGGTGTGGCAGGCGGGGATACTGACCACTAAACTACCTCTGATATTCACCACTATACTACCGCCTCTGTAGCGTTAAACATATTGCCTAGCATTGTGTTAAACACGAGAGGGCCTGGGTTCGAATCCCAGGGAAACATAAAGTTGTTTCAGTCGGGCAGGGCACAGAAGTCTGATCAACTACTTGCCCGTTAAAAGAACGGATCAGTGGAACGGACACAGAAATGTGTTCGCCCCATGCCCCACGAAGGGGAAACGGGCTTTCATACACTTTTTTGTTTTTTTAAGGTAGAGGAGGACAGACAAGCTTTTTGTTCATTTGGTCTTAGGTGAAACACCACAGTCACAACGTTTTAATTAGAAACTCAAATTCTTCGAAGTATGCGCATTTGGATTTTACTTTTACAAGTAGTTTTAAGTGATAAATACTCCAAAACCTTTTGAGTAGATTTATAATGTCTAGTCTTTCTTCAAACAATGTAATACAGTATATGCACAAACATCGTTTTTAAAAATTGTATTGAAAAATTCCAAGTACGAAACGAACGTTTGCTCACCATAGGATTCAAAGCCTGAACTTGGTGATTTAATGCACCACTAAACGTTCAAGGCAGTATCCAACATTCTGTTTTCTTTACTCTCACTCCCACTCTCAAAATAATTACACGATAAAGTTAAACGTTTCGTAACTTATTATGAACGTGTCATTCTCAATATTATGCACGTCAAGAGATCCCTCCACGATAACGCTGAGTTGTCGGTTCACACTTACTAAGGTCTCTCACATAAAATATTGGCAAACGCTTTTCGAATTTTAATATCAAGCGCTGAGCGTACTTGAAAATTTACGTTGTAAATTGATAATGTAACTAGTTTTTCGTATACAATATTTATAGCAACATAGACATGATGGAATTATTAAAATTGAATAAAACTAACGACACGAGCGCGACTTGAACTGCCATCTATCACGTTCCGTATCCTACACATCATCGTCGAATTTCTTCAACTTATTAACACTCGTATATGCAACTCTCGCGCTATACAATTTCAATCTTAACACTAACATTGCGCGAGCGGTGTATGTAACGATAGGTTGAGGAATTGAAACTTTAAAAAGATGTACTTAATTTCTTAATCTTAATTTATACATCAACAACATTAGTGCGATTTCTAAATTTAAATAAATAATTTAAAAATAAAAAAAAATATGTTATTTTACAGTATTCTTATGTATCTTTAATAAATGGCATAATATATAAAAAGTGATAAAGAAGTAATTAAAAAGAAGGTGACGTAGACAATGGTTAAAGAAATTGTCTAGTGTTCACAAGCCCTGGGAACTACTTGCCTATAAAAGCAATCACTGAATCTGAGACAGATGTGTATTTCCAGTCCCGTACTGTTATGTTACAAAATTTTCTAAATTTTACAACAATAACAGTAAGAAGTGTTCGCTTATATAAAAATAAATGTCAACTTGTGTAATGTACTATTCTACTCTGTTCTAGTGTCTATTAACTTGTATTATATATGTCTTTTTGTCTATACGCGTTAAAATGTCTATGGACTCAGGCCTTATAAACGATATCTTATTACTTAAATACTTCTTAAATACCAAAAAAGTCGCAATCTCTATGAAAGAGATTTGATTCTGAAAATGGACGTTGACGAGAATTGAGTGTACTGTCATGGACTTTATTTTGTTCAAGACAAAAATATATTAATTGAATTATTCCCTTATCCATCTACCACTTTATAATAAATATTTCATATAAGTCGGTGCATGATTTTATCACGTTATTTATCATAATGATGACAAAACAATTCTAAAATTGAATTCCCTCGTTGACCTACTCCCTGAAAGCGTAACAAAAAGTAAAATAATTAAGATTCATTGCAATTTCCTGAGTACAAAGGAAGAGCATTCGGAAGTAATGTGAGGGTATTTTAAAAGGCCGTTAGTGAAGATTTAGAGCGGCTTGGATGCTAAGTCTCTTAACAACTGGCAAACAAACGGAAAATTCCTATATACGTGTCCTTATGACAATACAAATGTTTTTATGATACATATAGAGGACGACAGACAATCGCTGGGGTTCGCTTGATGGTATGTGAAATACGTTAGATATTACATGTAGAGAAGATGCGCTATCGACCTATTTTGGCTTTAAATATTCGGATAACCACAGACTGAAACCGAAACGCGATTACAACTCTTTTCATATATAGACTTTCTTTATATAGGCTTTTCATAGGGGCTCAGTTTCTTTATTCCTACCACCCATTTGAGGTCAAGATTTCCAGATGAAGGTCAATATGTTTCGGAAAAAAGTAAGTTGCTTAGATAAATGTTGAATCCGGTGGGGATCAAACCATTATACATTATACAAGCCAGTTAATTTGCTTCAAATTATCGAGCGAAAAATAGGCCGTAATTGGTTAAACATATCGTTGTGTTAAGCGCGAAGGGCTTCATATCACAATAAATTTTCCAGTCGGGCAGGGTACAGAAGTCTGATCAACTACTTGTAAATAATACCGATCAGTGAAACAGACACAGAAATATGTTCGTTCCGTGCCCCACTGGGGATTTTACTTTATACAAATCCCTATAACTTTATAAGTTATAAATGAAACACAAAATATTTCTTCATTGCCTTTACCTTCCCAATTTCGAAATACAGAGGATACAATCGAAAACTTTGTTACGTAATATTTAGTAGTGTTAGTTTGTAAATCAAATAGATTGGTTTTCCAATTCCATTAGGGACTATGCGAGCAATGTACAAGTCAAACAGTTCAATTTGATTGTGCTATCTTAGCAGTCTAAAGATCTTGTAGATATCGAAGCAATATTTATCCTACGGCTCTTACATTTTAAGTAAATGAGATACTCACGCTATAGTTATACTTTCAAAATTTTAAATTTCGATTCCGATTGATGCTGTAATTTGTCTTGCAAACAGTAATGACACCTTGTGTTTCACTGAACGAATGCAGGTACATTGTTTTTTGTGTTCGCTCTCTCTCGTGTTCTGATATTTAAAAAAATGTTTCACTGAGAACCACTTAAGCGTAGCGCAATGCTTAGCAACACGTTTTACAATTCAAGTCTACTAAATATTTCTAAGTAAGTTTTATGCAAATTGAGCAATATTCGTTATCTAAGTTTCACAAAATTAGTAGTTAACTAATAAGGGTTCCCTGTCCAGTATTGCTTCTAGGTAAACAGATTTGAATACATCAAGACGTCTTCTAACGAGTTACTAACTATGGGTAGAATTAAGAGGAGATTGGCAAATTGTAAGATAATTCACGACAAGGACGATAACATAAAGTGCCATGAAATTGTATTAGGCGAGTGTAAGCAATTAAAGTTTCAAGAACCACGAAACTCGATTCATGTTACAGTCACGCCAAATTTGCTTTAGTTGATATTTGAGCTGGATATGGATATGAGAAAGCTTTATTATTATTGCTGCTCTTCTAATTAAAGTTTAGTTAAAGTTTAATTCGCTTTGTTCGTGTTTAAATATTTATCTACGTTGTTCTAGTAAGTTTTGAATATAATTAAGCTCAGAATTATTGTTTAGAATAGAATGAATAGTGAGTTTTGAAGGTAGTTCAGGATTTGCTGGGTTTAAACTTATTTGCGTGTACTCATTTCGCCATCATCACATAATTGTGATGATGACCAAATGAGTAACTAAGAGTGACTTATCACCACTTAATTAATGTGAACTGTTTGGTAATTGAAGTTGAATACCCAATCTCCCTTTGTTTTTAAACCTTCCCTCACCCTTAAATAACAACTAATAACACGATACACGCCACAATAATAGAGTATAATAAACAAAACAAATTAACATAACAGTTATAAAAGGTATTTCGTTACTTCGTAATAAATTTATTAGTAAGAAATAAAAACTGTCTGTAGTTTACGCGAGCAGTACGCATTGGAATAAAACACTTTAACGGCTTAAAACGCGATATATATTAGTTAAACTTATATGAAAATTCTTTAAACGAGCCTCCTCGTGACTAGGGCTGCTGTAATCCGAGCCGTAGTTAAGTGTTCTATTTAAACAGTAAGGATTAAATTTATTTAGAAAAAGGTGGGTATATATTGTTATTACCAATTAGTAATAATAAGCGTAATAAATAAAAAATACGTAATTTGTGCTGGAGTTAGGACATTAATAATAGCTGGTGTTTCACACCCCCTACTCTTCAAGATTGTTTACCTTCAAGATACGACGTGAGAAATGTAAATTAAAGATATTTTTATATTTGATAATAATTTTTTTCTAAACCGGTGACATAGGCGGGAATAGAACTGGCATCCGCAGCTAAGCGTGATGATGCTTTAGTTCTAATTAAGATTTACTGGTTCCCTGTCAACTAATTTCTTCAACCTTACATCGCTGACGAAAAGGATTTTAAATTTTTTAAAGGCATAAAATTTTTCGTACCTCGACATTAACCTAATTAATACCTCGTGTAAATAGAACATGATTATACAGATCCTTAGTAGGAAAAGAGTTTTTCGCTAGAAAAGTTTAAAGTTGAAATTTCATATGCAAAAGGAGAATTACTGAAACGAAACAATACAACAACACTGTAATATACTTATAACTATTACCCCAGTTGGGTTGTTTATTACTTATATCGCTTTACAGTAATTCAAGGGGATATTTACTTTTAAACTTTTAGATAATTTATTCTTCAAACGAAAATTCCAGTTCATTTATTCTATTTTAGCACTTCGGTTCGTCCGCGACGGAGGGAAAGAAATGCTTTTAATAAAAGTAATTTAGAAAGCAATTTACTCGATTTGCCCCGGATAAAGGTTGAATAATAATTATAGCGGTGGGATCCAGTAACAATTAATTCCAAAAGTTTTAGAGGCATCGAGTGAATTTAGACGTAGAGAATTTTAAATATAACACTTTAAACGTTTAAAACGCGAAATATATATTTTGCACATGATGGCACTATATGCATTAAAAACCTATTATGAATAAAAAAAAAGATACGACACGGGCAGGATTTAAACCGGCATCGACAGCGTTCTATGCACTAACCAATTGAGCTACAGTGTCCTACACGTTATATTTAATTTTTTTTCAACCTATTGCACCTCTCAATTGGTTAGAGCAACAGCACGGAATGCTGTCGATGCCGATTCAAGTCCTGCCCGTGTTGTAAATGTTTTCAGTTTGTAATTTACGCAATATATTAGTTAAGCATATATACAAATTATTTAAAAATGGGCCTAAAGTTTCGGATTCTTTGCTGTAGCTGGCCGGTCGAGTCTCCCCGCGATTAAAAAGCGTTTGTCCATGAACCAGGTAATATAGAATTTTTCAATTCAAACGAGTAGTTCTTGGGCATAGCGCGCTCAAACAAACAAACCAAATCTTAACCGTTCATTATACTATTATAGATTTAATTTTTAATTCTCTTCAATATAACGTTCTTGTGGGTGTTCCTTAGAAATGATTTTGAAACGTTAATTTAATGGAAATACGGGGGCATTGCGTGTTCGCTAAGTTACGACTCAGGACTTATTAGGTCACCCTATGCATACGAGTACTTAATTAATTTAATTTACTTTTAAAATACAGGTACATGTTAGTTTAATACAGTCTAAATACGGACAGATTATCCTGGGAAGAGAATGTACAGTCACAAACACAAATATTAATTTTACTTGGTGTCATATTTTTTCACTTATATGAAGATTCTTTTGCGTACAAAAGCATAGCTGAAAGTTCGTTTATAGCATAACGGTAAGGTCCCTTTAAAACTGTATGTAATATGCAGTTCCTAGCACGCTGGTAGTAAATCAATGTTAGATAACACAGGTAAATATCGAAATATCCATAACTAGCTGAGTCAGCGACCTCGTCCGCGTGGAATAGTTATTTTGGTCATACAAATTTGTTCTTTGTAAAACTTTCCCCCCTTTTTTTCCCCCCCCCCCCCCCCCCCCCCCCCAAAAAACCCCCCAAACCGCCGGCCCGAAAAAATTTCCAATAAAAAACCTTAAACCGATTTTTTAAATATTCTTCATCTTTATAAATTAAAGGTGTTACCCACGACATCGGTCGCGTCCCGTCGTTCGGGTCCCGTCGTTCTTGTAAGTTAATCTTCAAAGACATATAGTGTTGCAGACATTATTTTAGATAATTTAAAAAGGAATAATTCTATCATACATTGTTTTCGGTATCTTGAACCGTTTTCGCAGCGCACGCATCGTAAACCCACAGAGACTAGCATAGGAATGCAGTTAGTGAATATAGCCCATCCATATGTCATATATCCAAATGCGCGGTCAAGCTATTATGGCTATATATTCAAAAATCTATAGACCGACAGGGTGATTTAAATTCACGATTTTTTCATCTGTGGACGGTGGTTCGTAACTCGAGTGGAATATCGTTATTTCTACCAACCATTCAATATCCAGTTTTTCAGACGAAGTCAAACATGTTTCAGAAAAAAATATTTATAAGAAACATTGGATTCGGTGGGGATTGAACCCACGACCAACGAATATTAGCCTTTATATTATATATAGCTACCATTAGGCCAACGAGCCTGTCGCAGTTTAAAAGGGCTTAAGTGATCCCATTTCCCCTATATGTAATTTGCTACGCCCTATATTAGCTTTGGTTAACACAATCATTAAAGACAAGTATTGGAACAGACTTCTGTGCTCTGCTAGAAGAATGTTTACTCGGGATTCTAGATTTCTTGCGGCTATGGAATTAGTTTTTGAAGTGCTTTACTTAATATGGTCTAACATTTTGCTTCACGCAGTGTATAGTGATGACTTATACAAGGTTAGTAAGAAATAAGTAAAATAAATAATACAAAATTTAACAATATTAGCTACAAGGTAGATATTTTTTAGATCGTGTAAAGAAAAATCATTCTTTATACATATTTTTGGGTAAAGGGGTTTTTTTTGGTAAAAAAAATCTTAAACTGTTCACAGTACAAGTCAACGAAAACCCACAAAGATATATAATTTTTACCGTTATTTCCACATTTTCTTTACAATCACAGCATTATGTTTTAGACCCTTCCTCGATAAATGGTCTGAGCACCACAAAAATAAATTTTCAATTCGAACCAGTCGTTACCGATAGCGCGTTCAAGCAAACAAAGAAACTCTACAGTTTTATAATATGAAAATGGAACTTCAGTGACAATTAGAAGATGACTAATTTTTTAAATTGCGTTACAATATTTAGTATTTGGCTATGGCATAGTGATTAACGGAGGTCGTGCCCTGAACTGTGCTATAATATATTCTGAAAAGAGCTTAGCCATCAAAAGACTGGATTCTGACATGTATCATAAAACTACGTTCTTTTTTATACAAATAGAGACTCCACGAAAAGCGGCAATAATATAAAGCCACGTGTATCGTAATACCGATGGGATTAGCGTCCTTCCGCGTGTAATCGACCTTAATTCGTCTTTGCGGTGACCTCATTACCACGTCACAAACCATGTGGATTGTTACCCTTTTGTTGTTCACTTGAATCTTGGTAAACACAAATTAATGCTCAACGGTTGTATTCATTAAGTGTTTTTGTGTGTTAAGAATAAACGACCAATACGATATACAGCATACTCGTATGGTTGCAGATTCAAATAAGCCATTGTTTTCAATCAATCATGGTTAATTATCTAAAGAACACTTTAACGGTTTAAAACGCATTATATATTAGTTCGGCTTATTTGCGAATTATGTTCGAAACGTCGGGACGTAGTTAAAATATAAATATATCGCGTTTTAAAGCGTTAATGTGTCTATTTAAATGTGTAGGTACTACTCGCGTAAACTACAGACAGTATTTAGAATTAAATACGTTTAGTACGAGTACATACTTTGCCCTACACATATTGAAAAATAAATTCGCCTATCAGAGTCACAAACCGCCGTCCGCAGAATTAAAAACGTCTCCAGTCCAGTCTGTGGATTTTCTGGATATCCACACAGCGCGTCTTGTGAAAATAGTATATAGGATATTTTACCTTCCTTAATTGAACCTAAAATTAATGCTTGTCTGTCCTCCTCTTTCATAAAAAAAGACGAATATGAACACAAGTATTTGTAATAAAAAAAAACTTTAATGGTTTAAAATGTATATTTTTTTGTTAAACTTGTATTTGTAATTGGTAGGGTGAGGATATTCCCGTAGTGTATCAGGGTATCTATACGTGGTCTTTAGTTACCTTTATTCCAAGCCCAGACAATATCTCGGGGCATATATTAATACTATACAACTATTATACAATAGTGGATATGCTGCGTGTTGTTATTCGTTCTACATCAGAATTCTATTCATATAATAATTATTAAATTATGTTCAATAAAGTATGAGAATTACGAGTAAAAAATATTAAAATATAATTGTTTGTTTATCCCACAGGAACATGGCACTCTTTAGAGAAAAACTAAGTTATAAACCGTGCTCACAGATAAATAATTTAACAAACTTAGTAGGCGTAAGTAATCATTCAACACTGTCCAAAAATTTTATCAATATCAGTCAATTCGTTAGAGCGCATAAGACTAACTAACAGTCAAAATTCACACTATTATAATCTTAGTAGAATTACAGGGTAACATAAAATAGGTCGTATAAAAGACATCACGTTAATATGAAAATGTCCGTCTACAAAGTGTTATCGCGAGACAAAAAACTGTAATTGTCGCAAAGTCTGGCTTTGAGCCAATTTCGCAAGCAACTTAAGCTTTAGTTAGACGTCCTTGTTTCTTTCGGGCTATTAAGCCTGTCTCAAGGATATACCGAAACATATTCTTTCTGGCTGATGACAATTTACATAATATTAAAAAGAATTAAAGTTGAATGATTAAACGTTGCTTAGTAGAGGCAGAGGCTTTCGAATCCCGGGGAAACGATAGATTATTTCGATCTGGCAGGGCACAGAAGTCTGACCAAGTACTTGTACATAAACAAAAACCGATCAGTGAAACGGACACAGAATTGTGCTTGGCCCATGCCCCGTGGGAGAAGATGGGTTTTCACTTTTATACGAAAACGATAATGTTTCAGATTTAAGTCTAAAAAATACCAAAAATTCAGCAAGTCTCCTTCGAACTACAGCAGTTTAAGGTAGTTTAAAATGACTGAATTGTACACGTTTTGAACCGTTTAAGAATAAAATCAAATGAAAACTTAATTATACGATATATAATTGATATAAGCCATTCACAAGCATATATAATAAGTCTAATTTTAGAAACCAAAGGAAAACTATTTTATTATATTATGCGAGACTGGGCTCTGTACGAAGTAGCAGAACACAGTTGATATGAATCGTAAAGTTCTGTGCCATTATTTTTTTAAATAATTGCATTTATTTTTTAATACGCCACTTTTCATAGTATAAACATAGTGATTATTATTTTTCCCTAGTTTAAAAAGTTTCTTAAATATATCGCGAGGCTTTCGTAAGTTATAACTTTAATACACGAACTGAAACACGTCAAGATAACAGTTTTATTTATAGAAGAAGACATTAGACGGTAGACATAAGCGGAGATTGCATAGGTTTAGTGTTCGCTGCGCAGAACCTGGAAGGTTCTGGCAGAGAAGCCATTACGTTGTAAAACGGGTTAATTAGGGAACTAAAATTAATGTTGCCTTGTTTCGGGAAAATTTGTATCGCAGCTTTATGGCGTAGTTTGTTTAGTGTTTCGCAATTTTATCAAATGGCAATATCTTGTTACAAAATTGACTACAACTACTAAATAACAAAAAAAGTGAAATCACGTTCCCCTCTGTGGGGCACGGGGCGAACCCATTTCTAATAGTGGATCAGATTTCAGTGTCCTGCCCGAACGCAGAATTTTTTTTTCCCCGGATTTCGAACCCAGGACCTCTGGATCTAAACGTAATGCTAGGCATTGCGTTTAACTATTTAGCTACAGAGGCGGTCGATACTACAAAAATGTACATAATTAAAATAAAGATACTTTCCATATAAAAACATAAATTTAGAAAATAAAGAAGGTATGAAGAAACTGTAAGAAAGAATAATTGTTTCTTAATAAACATTTAAATTATTATTGGATCGATTAATTGCTTTTATTTACAGACAGTTAAAAATGTCTCTGGAGCAGATATTTTTCTCAATCTCTTATAGAGAGAGCGCCTTCTAAAGACAAAATCTCTTAAGCAATTGAACCAAGAATAAATGATAAAGGAGATGTAAGAAAGCATGAAGGGCACACTCCGAGTCACATAAAGAAAACATGGCACGAGTTTTGAGCACGTAAATCCGATTTTCTTAACCGTTACTTTTCCGAGCACATTGTTTGTGAATACGTATGTAAAAAATAAATGAAACTGCGAGCACTGGCAGAGAGCCAGACAACTTGAGTCCCGAAGACAGAAAAGGCACCATACAATTTGGCTGTTCCATCGCAGTCCTACTGTTTTAATACTGACGTACTCAAAATTGCGCACCTAACGAACTTACCATTTGGTCCGCCATAACAAAGCTCTTATTGATAAATACTTCATTTTGTAGATTATTTTTAAAATGTTCTATGATGAAACGCGAATCTAGGACTTACAGTTCGTTAGGTCCGGTAACTCTATGAGCTGATAAGTATGGTAGGTGATCATGGGTTCAACGATACCACAATATAATTTAATATAAGGTAAAAAATAATTATTATAAAATCTCACATACCTACAATTCTACAAGATCTAGCTGTATAACACAACAAACAATAGACGGTAAACATTCTTTTTCATGCATTTGCAATATGGAAAAGCAAATAATTTAAAGTATGTTTGCATCACGTCGCAAAAGACCATCACTCATCGAGATTTTTTTTGGACTTAAGATGTACGTTCCCGTGTCCCACTTTTTTATTTAGTTACGTAACTTAGTTAGGTTAGTAATTAATGTATTTTTATATTAGTTTTATTTTAAGTGTACCTTTTTCTGTTGTCATGCGTACCTTTTTTAATACTGAGTGTTCTTTTTACACCCCGATTACTTGGAAGAGATCAATTTTTAATTTTTGAATCATCATTGGGTATGGCCATAAAGTTGGGCAACTTCTTATTATTCCTAGCTTTTATTTATTCTTCTTCTATGGGAGGTTATACGACAAAACTTGCTTTATGCACAATTTTTCTTTAAAAGAAAATAATAACTAACATACCTTAAACTTTCATCATTTTCGTACATAACAAACTATTTGTAGAACTTGTTAGCTTAGTGAAACTTAAAACTGGGCCTGGAATTTTATTTTAGAGATTTAGGTTACTAGACGACCGACTTTACTAGTTAAATATAAATGCTTTGTTTTGTGAAAGCTCAACATCCTTTTTACATTTTTTAGTTTATTTTCGACTTTGCGTTGTGTTGCCAGTGTATCCTGCAGTATTTTCATGCATTATGATATGAGAGAAGCACTGCATAATCATTTTAAATAAAGAAACGATATGAAACTCAATCTCTTTATAACCATAATGATGTTTGAGTATTATTGTGGTAGGAAAAATTTGTTTCAAGTGCAATATATATTCGTTATAGTGTTTTGTAAACTTAAACATTCTCATCAGATAAATTCGCTGAATAAACAAGAACAAAAGACGGTAATATTAATAATTTTCTTGCTTAGACAATACCTTTTCATTTACATTCTTAAATGGACAATGAAAACAAAATGTCTATTAAAAGACCTGGAGACATCAGATTTTATTAATTTTCTAGTAGTCCTTTATAAAGCTTAGTTTTTTAACAAAAATTTTATTTGAATGTAAATTTGAGATGGGTTTTTACTTTACTCCTATATAAACAAGATTTATTTTATCTTGTAAGATCCCAATTCCAAATGGAGAGAAAGGAATTAGGTAAATACTATCTGTAGTTTACGCGAGCAATAGAAATTTAAATAAAACTCTTTAACGGTATAAAACGCGAAACGTATTTGCTGAACGTATATACAAATTATTTTAACTAAGGCACGACGTTTCGGATGCTTTGCAGCAGCTGTGGTCACAGGGGTAACCCGTAAAAACATGAGCATAGAAATACTACCCTCATCAGTGTTTGTTTAACACCACTGTTTATGTACCCATTCGATTAACATTTAAAAATTAAATGTATTCCGAACAAACCTTTCATTTATTCATGTCATTTTATTTCAATTTCTCTTTGGAAATGCATGAAATTTTTTGGACCGTTTGTGAGTTAAACAAACTTCGGCATTCACACACGGTAGGTACAAATGCTAAAAGAAAAACTTTTTCATTTAATTGGTTCAAACTAGGTCGAGAGTTGTTTTAAGTTTTTGATGAGTTCATAATTAACGCGCAATATAATTGATGGTATCAGAAAACTGGGCTTTTCTAAACTGGAAATATTGCTATAGGAAATTTATCTTCAGATATTCTTTACATATGAATCTGTCTAATCTCTTCACTAATAACTTGTGTAATGCTTTCACCGCCATTATTCAGCACATTATTGTTTTTTGGGTTGTTCCAACTAACATCTCCTGATGATGCAGTCCGCTCTTGATGGCGAAACGTCGAGAAACTACTTCACGTTCACGTCGGCCGAACAGCCCGAAAAACAATGATATGCTGTATTCTCGAGTTTTCGTTTAGATGACAATATGTAACTTGCATGGATAATTATAACATTAAATAGCTTAGTCCTACTTGTGTTGAGTGTGAAGTCCTGAAACTAATTTGACTGATGTATCCATTTGTAAATCTAATATAAATTCGATTCCAGTGTAATAAAAGAACCACTAGGAATGAAACTAGAAGTATCAAAAACGAACATTTCTCACACAGTGTTATTTTATTAGCCATCAAAATGTTCATACCAACACAATCCAATTATACGACGCTGTTCAGACAAAAAGTCGTTCACACCAATTTCGATTGATACAAATTCTGGTGGCTCACATTCACATGAAACATTTTATTGATAGGTGATTATCAATGTACTAAGTTATTATGTTTAGAACAACAGCGTAACAGTTCGTCTGGGATTTTGATAATAAGAAAATATTTTTCATATAAAGCGGTGTTGTCAAAATATTTGTAAGTTTTCCATTATAGCAAACCTTTAATAATATAACATACGGGCTGCAAAGCTTTAATTGGTTAGTTTCACAGATAAAACTAATCAGTTCTAATAAAAACTTGTGGCAAGTAAAAAGGAAAAATATGTATAAAATAATCCCAAATACTGTCTATAGTCTACACGAGTAGTACACATTTAAATAAATCACTTTAACGGTTTAAAACGCGATATATTAGTTAAACTTATTTGAAAAATGTTTTTTAACGTCGGTCCGAGTTTCGGATGCTTTGCAGCAGCCGTGGTCACGAGGAGACTAAAGCTGGAGGATGTATCTGACGTTAAAGTAAGAAATTGCTACGCTAGCGCCATCTGTTCCGCCGAAGTTGGTATTTGGGGGAAAAAAAAGTTTAACTAACATATCGCGTTATTAACCGTTAAAGTGTTTTAGAAAAATTGCTATTAAAAATATCATATACTCGTACCTCATTAGTATTTTATCTTCAAAAAGTAACAAAACGTGAGGATTGCAAGGTCCTTGTACTTTGTTATATAAACGCAACAGGGAGAAGATTAGATTTAGTGATTTTATTATTTATTCCTCTCACAATATCTGACCGGGCCTTGGCATTTTATCTTCAGACGACGCTTTGACCTAACGACCTGAATAATGAATTGACAGGAGCGCTAGTTACGCTTCGTTTATTTAGCTTGGAGTTTTTCCACCAGTCCATTGCACACGGGAGATGTTCCGTGTTCATGTTTGAGAGGTCATTGACCTCAAAATTTCGAGCATAGGGATGGATAATTTACGTTATGAAATCGAAAATCACAATTTTAAAACTACAATTAGGTAGTAGATAAGAACAAAAATATTTTTGCTTTTTGCTTTTTCTGTGCTGTCCGGCTTTCATAATTCCAAAATTTATTAACGAAGCAGAGACTGATTAGGAACGCTCTACACTTCATATCACTCGTGATGGTGTGTCGGGAACAGATTCTCAGTTCTGACGGCCGAACAACTCGAAAACCCAAAATGCTTTGCAAAATAGCCGCGAAAGCACTTTACAATTAGTATTAAAACAAATTTCTGCAATAAATTAAAAACCTTATGTAATGTATGTAGGTAGCTAAATCAGGTTTTTTTTCACTTTTATAACAATAATTTATTAAATAACTTACGGAATAATTCTTCTACGATAATTGAAAATTCATTAAAACATTTGTAGATATAATATTGTTTGAGATCCGATATTATATCACATGCATAAGGACTGTTGCTTTTGAGTTAAGGGATTCGCTCTTAAATATATTGGTCTGACATCTAGTTAAAGAGAATAAATCTTTCATCAGTTTAAAAGTTAATTTGGCAAAGACAAATAATAAGAAATCAAGTGCTGTAATTGACCAAGAAAGTTCAAGTCGACGTGTCGGCGGTGGACGGACACTAATCACGAAACTTATTGGATTTCTTGCTGGAAAAAATACTTCTTAGACCCAATTCCGCTGAGACATAATGACGTTGATTTACGAAAGTGAACCACTGTCAGTATCTTATTTTAATGTAGACTTAATAAAACATGCTACAGGTTAGCGGTTAAATTTAATCAACGTCAAAACTCGCCAAATACCAACTCCAGTGGAACAGATGGCGGTGTGGCAATTTTAAGTTTGACGTCAGAGACACCCTCCATATTTTTCCGTGCACGGGCTCAAGCGTCGAAGTTAAAATTATTTTTAAATAAGTTTAACTAATATATATATCCCGTTTTAAACCGTTATAGTGTTGTATTTAAATGTGCACTACCTGGGTGAACAACAGACAGTATTTATAATGTAGATAAGATAAAAAATGCTACAGGCTTTAGTGGTTAAATTTAATCTTAACAGTACTTCCGTTACTTTTGAGGACAATATCTATTAAAATGCAGAAAGAGGTTGAAAATTTTCGTGTAAGCCCATTTATTACTTTTTTCATCAACGAAAAATAACATACAGCGAAAACCAGTTCCGCTTTTGTGGAGGAGAAGTGAGAACCACATCGTTACATGTAATTTACAAAGATCATTTGTATTTAAAAGTACATATTTTAATTTTGTGCCCTATTAAATTGAACCTCTTAAACTACAATATGTTCTCAAAATTTGACGAAGGATTCAATCTTGCAGCACGCTAAGCTTGCGGTTCAAATGTAGGAGAAACGTAACGAATTGGGAAAAAGTACAGGCACAAAAGTTTGTCTACCCTTTGCCCAAGTTATTTTACTAATCCTATAAATAGAAGATATTTTGTCTTCCAATTGGGCTCAAGTTGTCTAGACATAAAATCTTACGTAACGAGAAATATAAAGAGGGCTGCGACTGGTCCCAGTGCCACTCAGAAAAGTTAATAATCGCTCATTTTCGTGATCAGGATATGGGATGGTAACTTGAACGTCAACAAGACACTTTGATGTAGTTCGTTCGAGTTAGACAAGTGAAGGCTTCTCATATTTATGACAACTTACTCTGCAAACAATAAAGTTCCCAACTAGCTCTAACCCTTTGGGAAAACGAGCGTAAACAGAAATCTCAATAGTTTGGATTAAAATAATTTAGAGTGAAAATCTGTTTACTGTCGTGGTCAAAAGTTTTGTTAGTTATAATAGATTGTACAATTGTTATATTAAAGATGAATTTATCAGTATTTGTAGGGGAAGACGTATCTATTTATATATTTTATTGATTAATTTTAAATCCCTGAATTCTATGACGGACTTGATGGTTGTATAACGGCTAGCTTGTTCTATTCCCACCGGGTCCGACATTTTTCTAATCAATTTGAATTCAATGAATCAATTTTCTAGAACATATTGGACTTTAAGTACTGTCTATAGTTTACGCGAGTAGTACATATTTAAATAAAACACTTTAACGGTTTAAAATGCGATATATTAGTTAAACTTATTTGAAAATGATTTTTAACTTTGGCCCGACGTTTTGGATGCTTTGCAGCAGCCGTGGCCCGTGACCGTGTTTTATTTAAATATTGGACTTTGTCAAGATATCAAAATATTGATTGGGTGGTACGAAAATCGCATGTCTGGCCCGGTCACGAACCACCGTCCACAGATGAAACACCATGGAATTGAATCGTTTTTCGATTTCAGTCTGTTTCTAAACGCATAAGTAAATAAAGCCGACGGGGCGTCTTATTGTTTCACCTTTGTTGCTATGGTATTTCACCTTTCATCAAGTGGCATACACATAACACTAGTTACCGCACTGTCAAAAAACATATAACAATTTTCTTATGACCGCGGCTGCTGCAAAACATCGAAAACGTCAGGCCGTAGTTAGAATAATGTTACTAAGTTGTAATTGTAAGTAAGTAACTAATACATTTCGCGTTTTAAGCCGTTCATAGGGTTTTATTAAATATTGATATTATTAACGATATTTTACACACTTCTTTTCACTTGATGGTAGCTGATATACCCCAGCCTATAGCATCTAAATAACATGCACTGTCGACCTATTTTGGCTTTGGATATTCGGAAATCCAAAGACTGAAACCGAAACGCGATTAAGCTTCACGGCTTTTTCATCTGTGGACGGTGGTTCGTGACCCGGACGGAATTTCTATATTCCCACTACCGATTTAATATCCAGATTTCCAGACGAAGTCCAACATGTTTCAGAAAGATTACAAGTTGAAGACTTAGAACCATGTTTCTATCTTAATAACTAAAGTAAGTAAGCGATCTAAATAACTAAAGTATCTAGCGAAACGCTAGTAATTGCGGTTTCTGTCAATGTGAAAAAAGTCAATTGGGGCGGTCCTGTGAGCTGACAAGTACACCTCCGTAGTAAGGACATTTCGATAAAATACCTACGATGCAGAATCCAACGGAATTTCGTAGGTAATGGTGAGTGGACAGCAACTAATGGTTGAATAAGTCCAGCCTTTTCGCTGTACCTGGAAAAGCGATTTGGTCATTTTACGTTCGCTCCTGACTTGTGGATTTCTTAGAAAAGATATTTAATGCAATAAAAATGTTTAATGTTTAATTTATTAAGTACTCGATAAAAAAACAAACCACTTCTGAGCTTCCAATTCAAAATAAAATACTTAATTTGTTAGAGCTTTTAGAAGCTCTACGTTTAAGAACAATTTGATTTCGTGGTGTTTCTCTAATGTCCTATTTCTTAAATTGTACTTTCCGAGAACTGCGATAATTTATCTTTTCCATTGAACTGAAATTAGAGCTTTTAAAAGCTTTTAGTAATATATTAACCACGCGGCTATAACTAACTATATTCCGTGTTTTGATAACGCCTTATAAAAATAATTCAAAAATCGAATATACACAAACATGGAGAGTCTATTTTTTCACTATATTATATAGACAGTAGTTATTGAAATTAGTTTGAAATGAGAGCGTTTGGCTTTATACTAGCCAGGGTGTGTATTTCATATCAGTTACACAATTATAAATAATTTCTAAGACTGAACAAAGACACATTCAATGTATATTTTAGAATTTCACCTGTAAGGTTTATTATCTCATATAAATGGGGTCTTAGGATTTCCTTTACCTCGTAAGACGATTAACTGGTTCTTTTACGAGCGCCTTATCAGGTGGCATTTACGATATCAGTGTTTCTGCACCAAATAATCACACCAACGGAACTTCACTGGGGATAAAACGACTAGCCTGACATTTAATCCTAACCCAGGACTGATAATTAATAATCAGAAAAGTATATAGAAGCTCAATATCTTGACGAAAAAAAAATTGACGACACAGGCGGAACTTGAACTGGTATCAACAGTGTTCCATGTTTTTAATGATAGAGTACAGACGAGCATGGGTTTTACTTGATGGTAAATACCACCCATGATACCACCTCGACCTATTTTTGGTTTTGTGTAATCGACTCGGAGTGCTGCTGTTCTAACGAATGACGATGACGTGTAGGACTAGGTAGATATAGAATACCTTGTCCTACACGTCATCGTCGAATTTCTTCAACCTATTGATACATGCATCGCAAAGTTTTAAATAACGCCATAAATAAAAAATATAGAAAAGACAAATAAATACCGCAATTATTATTATTATAATTTAGCCATAATAACGAGCATTGTGTGAAACTCGATCGTGGGTTCAAATCCCGGAGAAATAGTAGATTGTTTCGGTCCGGCAAAGCACAGAAGTCTGACTACTTGCATATAAAAAAAAAATCAGTGAAACGGCCACGGCATATGCACAATAATTACTACATCAAATTCTTATGACAAACAATTTAACTGTAATAAAGATGTACAATTCTATAAGAGCGTTATAATTTTTAATGGAGTTTAAAATAAAACTTTAATTTACAATGTATTTTAACTACAGCCCGACGTTTGGATTATTTGGGGTAGACTTCTCACGACAGGACATGTAATAATAAATAAGAAAACTAGTATATTTCGCGTAAACGTTAAACCGTTAAAGTGGTTTTAATGTTTACTACTAGCCTAAGCTAAAGCATAAAACGTTTTAGAACTACTGTCAAACGCACGTTCCTCTACCGTGACATTTCAGCCATATAAATAAAAAGTGGCAACCCTATACGCGTCAAATGTTAGGCCTTTATGAAAGGGGATAATAGTGATAGATGTGAGGAGCGAAGGTGTCGCTGATAGCAGTCACAGTTGAACCTGATGAATCTACGCGGAGGATTAGCCTTTACAATATGAGCACAATTTGAGCTGGGAGGGTCCGCGAGTGACAAATCTCTTGCCTCGTGAGTGCCGTAACGTTTATACGAGCCGGCCGTCACTAAGGCTGCTGTCTAACATATACGCTGTACGCGGCGTAATGCGTTAAGTCAAAATGCTGTTATATTTTTTTTATTAATTTATTTTTGTTTCTTTATCCATTTCATACATAATATGGCATATGCATGGACAACCGCTGGACTACTATATATGTAGTTATTTATAATCTAAATTAACTAATGAACTAATCCTATTGCTTAATTGTCAGATATATTCGACGCGCAAAAGACGTCGTCTATAGTCGAAAAAAAAATTGTGTCAAAAGTGAAGTTTACGTTGTAATGATTTGAAATAATTTTGTAATTAGTCACGGAATACAGACTTGAATACTGGCTACTACTTCAGCATTTGTACAGAAGGTAGCGGTATAGCTTTCGCTATGCGCTGGCTATAGCGCTTCTAAGAGACTACAGCCTTACGTCACTGCCCAACGCTTACTTACGTCACTAAGTACATTTTCTAATATAAATGGTAATGTGGCGATTTTTTAGAGACTTACCTCGGAACTTAGTTACCACGGATTCTGCAATTTGATATCAAATAAGCTTATTTTATAGAGGTTGAAAATCTTTGCGAACTTATTTGCTGTGTACGCTTTGATAATAGTAATAAAATTATGTAAATAGCATTCAGCACTACTTCTTTATTTTCATAAGTTCGATGAACCAAAAATTTCAATTTCTAACGAAGTATGTGTTGTGTATACTTATCTTTATTTGTGACATGAAATTAAATTTTGTCAGATGAGAAAAATCAAAAGCAAACTGAAGCCTATCAGTAGATGGTAATCAAAAGGTACGATATATTTTATCTTTTCTTTATTGCAAAAACAAATAAAATTTAAATGCTAGAATGATGTGCAATGGATGGCCTTATCACTAACAACCTATCACTTGTAAACAATCAATAATGAAATGTGAAGGTGCGCGAAACAAATTATTACAAACAGAATAGCAAATAAAAAGATATAATCAAAAAAAGTTACACGGTGTTTACTATCTAAACATAATTGTAGAACTTGAAATGTGAAATATGAAAAATTTAATATATGAGCTTTCAGTGCAAAACGTATACATATTAATGTTTTAAATTTGTGAACAAGCTTTTTTTTACACACACGAAAGGTCACGGCCATCATATCATTTATTTTTTCAGCATATCATTATTTTTCGGGCTGTGCAGCAGACGTAAGCGAGAATAGGTTCCAGACGTTTTACTAAGAATTCTTCGAGCAATCGAGGAGCTAACATCTCCTGGTGATGCCGTCCGCTCGTGATGGCGAAACGTCAAGAACCTCTTCTCGCTTACGTCCGCCGAACAGCTGGAAAAACAATGATATGCGTATACTATGTATTTCAGACACATTGCTCAATGCGATTAAATATACCACCTTTATAATGAGTTAATTATAAAATTCGTAAATTTTACACGTTCCAATACAATACAGGTAGATATTAACCTTATCGAAAAAATATGCAAACCCAAGAGGATCGTTAACGACGAATTGCGTTAAAATGAAATCATTATTCCAGGCCGATAAGCGAGCTCCTGATCAGTGTTTTTAACAAATTACCCGCCCGACTCATTATTAATGTTTACCAATTTTTCCATCCTTCAACAAACATTTGTAGGAGCGATGTTTTTTACTTTTATGATAGAGGAGAACAAACAACCATGGGATTCTCTAGATGAAAGGTGAAGTACTCGCAACCGCATAACAGTAAATCAGGCCAACGTTTTTTTGCCATACAAAGTATTTCGAGAAAATCTGATTTCAATAAAAACGGTTCTTGTAAGTAAATATTAAAGGAGAGACATATACTGTCATTGACATGTTTTTATTGTTTTTAGAAAAAATATTTTTTTATACACTTTTTGGGTATGAACATGAATAACTCTCCGTTCTTTTTTCCACATTTCCCTAAATTTCTTCGCTCCTATTGGTCGCAGACTGATGTTTTATAGCCTAAAGATTTCCTCGATAGATGATCCAACCAGGTTCTAGAGCGTGTTCAAACAAATAAACTCTTTAACTTTATAAATGATAACGTCATAACAGTAATAGATAAAAGTCAGTCGGTCTCACTAAAACCGAAACGCGATGATGAGCTCGGTGGGGTTCGAACCTATGACCTGTTAATTATTAGCAAAATATTGCTACCATATGATAACCACGAGGGGCACCTTTTATTTTCAGACCCCCGTGACCGCTGCTGCAAAGTATCCTAAACGTCGGCCGCAGTTAAAATACATTCTATTGTAAATAAGTTGAACTAATACATTTTGCGTTTTAAACAGTTAAAAGTGTTTTACATAAATGTGTGCTACTCGCGTAAGCTAAAGTACTCTACAAAGTACAGTGTCAAAATTACAAAAAAAATTCATTGCGTCGCGGTTCACACTCAATAAAAAAGAAAATACGCGTAATAAGCTTGATGGAACGTGGGCGCTCTCTGCGCCTCGGGGAATACCCGGGGGCTGATCTAATTTATCGACATGCCTACTTCCTTCTACGAAAACACGGAATTGTTATCGACCGCGTTCGCTAAGCGAGCGAAATGTGGTCTAGGGCAGTAATTAAAACAAAAGGCGAACGTGGAGACGACATGTTAATTAAGTACTGTAATCAATTTAGTCTTAATTAGAGCCTCATCACCGTACGCCAAATTAGCTTTATAATTAGAAAGGTAATTGCATCGCTTTCTTTGACCGAGGGATGCGTTGTCTCGGAAAGTAAATGGGGCACTTTCGTGGATATGTATGTTTGAATTTGTTATATCCATCTAAGAACTATAATTAGTAACTTAATAAGACTGTAGCTTGATTAATTTTAACGATATGGACTTATTTTATAACTTTAAAACCACTTTAAACAAATGCCGAAGTTAAAAATCAATTTTCAAATAAGTTTAGCTAATATATCGCGTTTTAAACCGTTAGAAGTGTAATTCTTATTTTATTTTAATGTGTACTATTCGCGTAAACTATAGACAGTATTTAATAAAATACTTACTTTATTACAATTCATTTTTATTATTTATTCTATGTTCTACCTCCTTATTACTCGATGTTTATTATCGAATACTTTAAGTAACTGTGAATTTAGCTCTTACTTCCGTAATTATATAACGTAAAAACATATTATGACAAACCGACACTTTGTCACAAATAAACTATCAAATTTAAACATGAAAAAATCGCGTCCATGTTATGACGTAATTTGTATCCCGCGTTAGATTACAGTAACCCTTCAATTATTATTAACAAAGTATAACGAGATACGTTGAACTTTATCGTACGTTGACGTCATAGTTGTTTTCCGACCGTGGTGACGCGCGTTTGGTACTACTAATACTTATAAAATGAAAAAAATTGTAGATAAACTGAATAAAACGATTTTAAACCGAAACCCTGCACAATTGTTGTCAATACAAAGTCCGGTTAGTATTGACGGTCCCGGGCTATAATACGTAATACTTATTATAAAAAAAAACTGAAAAACAAATGGTCATACAAAAAAGTTGTGGTATATAATATAGTTGTGTGCATACATTTTTCTTTGGAATTTGATAGTAATAGACTTCATTATTGGTGTTTTATTTAGGCCAAATTATCAGAACAAGTATTTCATTTCAGAAATTAAGAATCGTAATTCAAACAGACTCGTACCTACAGTTTCAATCCAACTTGAAATACCTCAAACGTTGACAAGGACAACATTGAATTCTCCTTGGTAAATAACTTCGCTTCTGAATAGCCGAAATAGTTTACGATACTATCAAGAGGAGTGAAAATGGATATTCGATAGTCTCATCTTTTTTAAGAGCCTTTACATATGAAGTTTCTAGAGGCAGGCCTAATGAAAAAGATATTTTTAATATGGAAGGTAGGATAAAAAGGCGCAAGTAACTATGGCGAACATTAATTTGTAGGTACTATTATTTGTGTAAGAATTATGTAAAAAATTTTCGGTCACCGTGCTCTCGTAGAGTAACACTTTTAGACTATGAAAATATAAATAAGTAAGTCATGAAATTGCAGTTAGGCCACTCGGCCTCTAGCGGACTTATATAGGGTAAGTTCGGTTCGAATTCAAATACTATTCAAAAACTTGTTCCAAGTTAACCTAATCCCGGATCTCCGATCTCTTTAAATAATGCGACGGAAGAGGATAAAACTATTTCCGGAGATTAGTCTAATCAGTGATGCTTACAAGAACATCTACAAAACTAATTTCAAGTTAGAAAGTAGCTCTAATTAACTCTAGAATAACAACGTTATTGGATCACGAAAGTGACATATTTATGTGTCAGATTCAGTGGTCATTTTAAGGATTGTCTGTAGTCTATGTATAACAATGCTATGTATTACATATGCAATATATTAAAGATGTATACTATAGTATATCTACTCTTTTTAGCTTTTCGTAACATCGGCCTATAATTGGAAATTATTTGCATATGTGAACGTATAATCCTTTATAATTGCACTTTTAAAAATAACATTTATTAACCAGTATCACTACCTGTATTCAGACTAACCAAAGGATAATTTATTTTTGTGATTCAAATCTAGGACCTCTTGATCTTAAGAATGCTTGGCAACTTTTTTATAATAATAAGGAATGTGACAACTGTCATAAGAAACATTCTTAAACTAATGATTAGTTATTCAAGGGACTTAAGAACATTTACTGCATATATGCAATAGAAGACAACGATATTTTATTAGGTTTGAATCCCAGGATATAATAAGGACTTTCAGTCAAACCATGTGAACTCGTAACCCTAAAAAATCAACTTGTAAAGACGACATAGATATGTGCCCGCGCTATGATACTCTCTACTATACATAATATATTAAACAGTGTATTTCATGTAACATAACGAAAAAGTAACTCTTATAAAAATATATGAATTTGACGTTGCTGTGAAAATAGTACAATTAAATAGCTTTTCACTTAAAAATAACTTTTTCTCTTTATAAAACTTTTCCATTTAGTGAGTTATCAAAAGCTGGATTAAAAATTTACTCGAAAACCGAAAAGTTTTACCCTTCGTAATTCTGTCTTATATTTATTCTCCCCTTTCTTTCAACGATAGTCGGATACTGTAAATGAATTGTTAACTAATATACGAGTTTATCCTACCATATTTCAAAATAAATATAAAACTAATAATTCCCTTAATTTCGCTAAATTGTTTAATAAAAAGAATAAAACCCACATAAAGAAAAACAAAGAACCTATATGTTATTTAATTCATATTTAAAGCACATTGAATGAAACATGAGAATTGGTCTTATTGATACGCGTGAACGAGAAAACAAACAAACACTTTATATTATTAAAAAACATCGGTGTCAACTTTTCAGAATTGTGGGTATGCCTTTTCTAAAACAAGACAAATTAGAAAAAAGAAACAATTCACTTAAAAACAATAGACTTTAATTTATAAGTTCTCATGTATAAACATAAACTACAATAGTTGACCTACAAAAGAGACGAGGAAGGCAGAGTTCACGTTTCAGCTTCAGCCTAAGGATGTCCAAAGCGAAATTACTTCGACACCGTATCTTCTTTCTAAAGAGCTAGCTGCATATGTCCTGTTTGTCTATGTTATACCTTATACTTTAAAAACATCAAGTCCTTATCAATTGAAACATTTACGAAATGATATTACACATTTACAATTATACGCAAACAAAACATTAATTGTTGCAAAAGGCTAACCAATTATATAATTAAAATTTTAATTACAAAAGCGAAATGTTTTCACTGTAGCTGCAGACCATTATAAACGAAAGTTTCCATAAATGTACTTACAACGAGCATTCGAAATAGTTTGCGGTGGTTAGCACTCGTGTTTTTGACGTCGCGAGAGCGAATGTGTTTCATACATGTTTCATACTGCGGCGGGCTACACCACAGACTGTAAATTATTCTGCTACGTTTAGACAATAAATTACGAAAGCGTTAGATTATATATTGTTTGTATCGCGGTGCTGATCTTTGCGGCTTTGATATAGAGATGTAGATTTATGTTTTACTGTAACAATATATTCTACAAAATTTGAGTAGCTACTGTAAAACAAAAAATATTATAATTTGGAATTGCATTTACCGGTTTTTCAATTAATTTCTATTCAATTTAACATGTGAAATTTTTTAAATATTCGATAAAATTTCGGAGAGTCGGAGTGGTAGAAATTTGATAATTCTCACCACTCTGGAGTTGGGTATACTCTGCAGTATGTCACGTTTAACTGTAAAACTTGACAATATGTCTAGTCAAGTCACTGTGATCTCTCAGAGTCAATTGCGCATGTTTCAGTTATTGCACGTAAACTCTCAACGCATTTGCGTTCAAAACGTTGCCTGTGCCGAGTGTGCGCACTGACTCAGCCATATCGCGAAGGCGCTAATCAATTTTATGGATAAATTAAAAAATGGTTGCCACCATACCTATTTTATATTTATTGTAATTGTATGTATTATAACTTATAGTAGATATAAGTTACTAATTAATATTTCTGTGTAAGCCCCCTCAATTTTTACTCCACTTTACCCTATCCTTTTCTTACATAGTACGCTTGCATTCTCTTTGAACTCTCAAACATAACGTAGACTAAAGCTTGAGCTTTTTCCCTTTAAATTGTAAAACATTATCATTAAGTCTAGACAGCACACTGAATTACGTTCACGTCCATAACTTCTCATTGTTACTAACCCAAACGTTTTAACTTTATTTAAAGCAACATTTAAAAGGCCATACTAGTATTTATGTTTGTCCTTTTAAGAAATAATTTTAATGTTTCGCGATTTTCTTTCAGGCGACTTTTAATGAAATTGCATTTTCAACTTGTTTTTTTATTACACATATCTAAAAAAAGATAAAAAGTGTACGGCTAAATATGCCATGTCAACTGTTTACTTGTTTACAATTGAAGTGACCGAAGAAATATAAATGAAGTAAAAAAATATACATTAAAGACCCGCCCGCGGGTATTACAGAGTTTGAAGAACATAATATTAACAATGTAAACAGTATACCTATTTAAGTTAACATAATGTATGGTACATGCTAAATATAAGATAAAGTATTTTACTTTAATAAGTACAGACTTAAACAGAGAGAAAGAGAGAGACAATCATAAAATTAAGGTGCAATTAGTTTGCTAAAATTAAGAAAATACATTACTTGCTACAATTCTTTCTTTTTCAATTTCAATACATTCTTTTTCAATCTGAAATTTATGTATAGGTAAATACGTTTCTTTCTTTTATGAAGTATTTGTTAAAAAAAATGGGGCAGTTAACGTTATAGTTGAAAGAGTTCTAAATGCCAATATTTACTTCAAGTAATAAACGTAATACTACCTAAGAGATATAAAAACATTCTAATCTTCCATTAGAAAAGGTACACTTAAAACCCGGCTATAACAATGCAAAAAAACAGCTAGAATACTAAAGTCTAGTACAATACGAATGCTGAGAGGTGAGTGATTGACGCAGCTAGCACCTGCCACTGACGTTGAGCTGAATCAGCACTGAGGATGGAATATATGTCAGTGCATAGAGGTACAGTCGGGTGCAAGAAGTGCTCTTTTCAAATAAAATACACTTCTAAATAAAACATTTTAACGTCTCTTCGCGTTTGCTGGTGTGCTGTTTTTTGGAATCCAGAGTAAACAAAATAACATACCGGCGAACGCGAAGATACCGTTAGTCAAGTCTGCAAGAACCCGACCAGTTTCGCCAAATACCAACTTCCATGAAACAGATGGCGCTAGCGTAGCAGTTTTTAATTTGCCGTCGGGGACACTCTTCGTCTCCCCGTGACCACGGCTGCTACAAAGTATCCAAAACGTCAGGTCGTAGTCAAAATACATTTAACTAATATATATCGCGTTTTAATCTTTATTTTATTCAAAGTGTTCGCGTAAACTACAGGCAGTATTTAAAATACACGTCTTGCAACCGCCGTAAAATAATAAAAATGTGTTAGAAACAGGAATGTACTTAACATTACCATTATGTATTAAATTATATATGCAATATGATTCCTTAAATTTATTTGCAATCGATATTAGCCTATAATTTTGTTAGAAAAAAATCAAAAGCTTATGTGACTTAGTTTTTGATTGACGCAACACTAAAAAAAGTCTCAGAACTCAGGCTTTTCTTCGGACTTGTTTTTGAAATTATTGTGCGGTAGTTATTGATTAATTTGAAGCCATTTGTTATAGCATATTATAATTAAGAGTTCAGATAGTGAAGCAGAAAAAAACTTTTTAGAATAGTTTATATCATTATATACTACATACATATGCTTTTTTATAATGGAGGACATACACGCTTGGTATTCACTTGATATTAGGCGAAATACGCCGTATAGCAGCATAACCTTGTTTGTCTGAAGTAATTCCTTCGAAAAAAAACAACACACGATCGCGTGCTCGCGTAAGAATTTTATAACCCTGGTAAATTATTATTATGATATAAAACATACCTATATCCGATTTTCGGGAACGCGTTGGCAACACTTCATAAGATAAGGCAAGTTCTTGTAGGTCGCTATGTTGATCTGAATAGAGGGCCTATTATAAAACACATGTAAATTATACCATTGAAAATAATTGATCCGAACCTTTCACCAGTTTTAACAGATGGATGAAAATTGATAACAAAGAGATTAAACTCCAAAACTTTCCAACAGGGGATAATCTGGATTTGTGTACTATATTATAAATTGGCAATCCGTATTATTCTACCCTTAGTATATAAGATGAACATTTTTATTTATCTATAAATGTAATCTAATACTAATATATAAAGCTGAAGAGTTTGTGTGTTCGTTTAATTGCGCTAATCTCAGAAATTACTATAGTTTAATTATAGATTAGAAAATTGGATTCACAACTTTTCTAAGCTATAATTAAAATGATGTTAGAAGTCTCAGAACTAAAATGTTAATGAAATTATAACGTTGATAGATCACTTCGGATCTAGAGATCCAGCTAAACGCAAAAATAATTATATGGGGTGACGAGAAAAAGTAATAAAATCCAAAATATCTGGCAGTTAGCTAAAGGTAGCATATTTCTACGCTTATATTATTGACGCATTGTACCTTTTCGCCCAAGGTTGACTTTCAGATTTCTCTTTAAATATAAATAAAATAGATAGTAATTATATCTTATTTTATCTTTTATTATTATCATATTATCATCATATATTATATTATCTTATTTATTGTGTTTACGCTTAAGTGAAAATGTATTTCTTGCGTAAATAAATGTCTTAAACCTTATCTTAGATCAATACTTCATCTATTTCAAAACTCGATTTAGATTGTAAAATAAATTTATGACACGGGCAGGTCTTGAACAGGCCTCTACAGCGTTTGGTGCTGTCGATCTAACCAATTGAGCTACACGGCATTGTTGAATATTTTTAACCAATATGTACTTCTCGTCTCGTTTTTATAGCTAGTAAATATATGTACGTCGGAATATCCTGTCGAATCTATTACAGGAGTTGTATACAATTGACGTCCTCGTGTTTAAAGACGCGGTCCGGAGCATAAAGAGGCTCGGGTCACCCGGTCCAGAATCCGAAATGAGGCGAACAATGGATCTTCCGGATATTGGCTGTCAGGAGGGTTGCTTCCCACAAAATAATGGCAGCCAAACCACGAAAACTTCCTTAAGAAATCTTAAAAAATGCGATATACTTAATAACTCGCAATAACGGAAACTAGAAGTTACTTACTATGATAATTATATATATATATAGCTTTTTATTCTTATAGACTTTTTTAAATTCAAAAACAAGTTAAGGCCATCATGACGTCAGGTTGTTGGTGTAATAGTAGAAATGTATGGCTAATATTCAAGGGGTCGTGGCTTCGATCCACACCGAGTCCAACATCTTTATTGGTTCCTTAAAACTGACAGTTAATTATACCGCTATTTCATGTATGGTAACAAAATGAAGTAAAGCCAAAAACGATTTTTTCAACGCGGGGATTTTTTTTACTTTAGTATCGTAGACCGCTGATTTTCCGAACTCCGATTAACCAAATTGCCAATTATCCGGATCAAAATGGACTAAAGAAATTAAGATAAGATAGACAATAAGCACTTATTGCAAATGTTATAGAAGAAAACAAAAAATATATAATATTTATTCTATGTGACCTATCAATTTCAATAACAGATCTATTTAAACGGTTTTATTTAGCTCAACCCGTACAGAATATATTTATTTGGGTCAAAATTAGAAATTGAAATTTAAGCAGATTGATCTGAAATTTAGTATACACATTTAATTTAGATGACAATACAATAAAATCAATAACATTATAAATCTAAGATGGCCGCCGCTACAAAATGGCGGATTACATATTTTTCCTTAACCCCCTCAATACTGGTATCAAATGAAAGGTCTAGTATAAGACGATGATTATGTCAAAATTTAAAATATTTGTAATTTTCAGTGCACAAAAAAATAAAACCGTATAACTTAAAAGTTTTTTTTTTTAAGTTTATACTTGTTTGAAGGACATACTATTTACACATTAAAATAAATTATTTTAACTACGGTTGACGTTAAAGGTTTGTTTTGTCAGAATCTGCCCAAAATTTTAAAATAATTCTGACTTAATTAACATTCAGCATTTTGAAGCAGCAAAGTTTTAATTTGTACAGAAACAAAAACTCGGTAGAAATCCCGAATAATCACAGGATGGGCTTAGACGGCAGGCGACGTTAGTAAACTCATCTCGTCGTCTTGTTAGCGGCTAGCATCTCCCCTGAATACGTAAACGGTTGTAAACGCGTCATTCATGATTAAGCAACCGAAACGTGACTGCTGACTGAAAACATCTGTCCTGAGAAAAATGTAGTTTGCCAATTAGATCAATCGAATTATTGCGTCCCTTATTTTGAACGTGTCGTGCTTAGCTTAGACTTAATCTATACTCCTACGAGTATAGATTAAATCGTGCTAAATAATATATAAAGCTGAAGGGTTTGTTTGTTTACGCGCTAATCTCGGGAACTACTGGTTCGAATTGAAAAATTCCTTTTGATTTAAAAATCGAAAATAAATTGAAAAAAATTTCGACTCCCTGCCCGAGCCGAAATTTTTTTGAACCGGCATCGTCAGCGTGCCGTTGCTCTATCAACTGAGCTGCCGAGTCCTAGGCTACCGAGTCAATTGGTACAGCAACAGCACGGCATATTTCAATTTTTTTTCGATTTTTTTTTAAATTATATAGAGCCATCATGTGCAATAACATTTGAAAAATATTAAAGTTTTCAAATTTTTTTGTGTGTAAGTTAGAACATTTATCAATGAAGACTATAAAACATCGCGCTGCGACTAATAGGAGCGAAGAAACAGCGGGAAGTGTGGAAAATCGGGGGGGAAATAGTCATCTCTGTGGGTTTCGGATGCGTTCGCGGCGAAATATTCAAATACCAAAAATATGTATGAAAGAAGTATTAAACGATATAAAAAATGCCCGGATAAGAAAATAAAAAGGAGGTTTGCAAAGACAAATATGTACGCCCAAAATAATTATTCTACGCGGCCCAAGTAGCTGACACAGTCTGTTGTTAGTTAACTACCTACAATTTATTCAATTTACCCGTTTTCTGACAACAGCTGGTGCAAAGCATTTAAATCGTAGGGTAGTAACTGAAATAAACCTAAATAGGTTAATTCATATATATCGTTCTTTTTTAAGATATAACAATATTACATATTTTTTAAACTTCGTCAAAACACTTTTTTTATGATAGAGTAGGAAAGATAAGTATTGGATTCACTTGATGGTAGGTGTAATAATAATGTGTGTGATGTGTAAAAATGAGGTGTTATGAAATTATATTATAATATCATATATATGTTAATTATCTGTCTTAAAATTAAGTATACAATCATGCGTTCAAATCACTACATAGTACAAAAAAAATTACTTTTTCTCTGCCTATGTCCGCTTAAATCTTAAAAACTACCCAAAGATTTTGATGCGGTTTTTTTTAATAAATAGAGATCAGAAGATATTTATATACAGTTTGTCTCTAGTGTATATAGTATCAGCATTGCACCCGAGCGAAGGCGGGTTGCTTGCTAGTGTTCTATAAAAGTGTTAAATATTGTTTGTTTAAATTATGTCAAAACAGTAATTCTTTTAAATTTGCTAATGTATGGGTTAAATTTGGGTGTTAAAAATGCATGTTAACATTATATTTGAAACATGATCAGTAATATATACACTTTGATATTTATTAGATAAATTTATGGTTGATAGAATGATTTGCATAACGAAGAGAAAATAGGTTGAATATCCCTTAAGCAGTACTCTTGCCAACCTTAAGGATCGTGTTACGGTTTTCTCCTTCAATTTCGGGTAAAGCTTTTGTTAGAAAATTTGAAATCTTAGTTCAGTTTTAGTGTTTTTTCTATGTAAAAAAACTAACGGCTAACCTAGCATGGAAGTGGGGGTGTGTTTTCACCCCCGTGACACTAAGCGGTTGTCAGACAAAGTTACCATACTTGCCTTCCCACACGAAAACTATTTATTTCCAAGTTATTAAACCTCTTTTGTAATAGAGAAGATGTGTGCTGATTGATTGTCTATCGAAAAAGAGCAAAATTGTTATTGCAAGTCAAAAAAGTAACCAAGACGTCAGGTCGTAGTTACTATAAACTACGGGCATTATAAAGTCACTATTATACTACTCTAACTAATTATAAGTTTTGTTATAACTTATTAAAATAAGAAATAGGAGCCAGTAGCAATTTATCAAGCACTCCACTAACTGCAAGTTTTCTTTAGTTTTTATTCTTATCCAATCGCTACAATATTGCTCTGTCTATATTAATCAAAGAAACTCGAAGATTTATCTTGTTTAAACTTGAATGGAATTGTGTAAAAAATAATTCAAATGCAGGGTTAACTGTAATAATAATGAATGGATTCCTTCGTTTTGTGCAGAGATATTATCTCCAGGGTATTAAGTATTCTAATTCCTTGTTTGACAATAATGAAACTATGGCTAACTCTTATACACGATCAGTTGATGTCGGAGTTTTCCTTTATAGAACACCATATCAATTGTATTCCAAAAATCAATATTTTTCTTATAATAGAGGAGAACAGAGATGGCATGCGGTTCTCTTGATGGTAGATAATATATCCCAGCCGATAGCATCTAAAGACGCACTGTCGAGCTATTTTGGCTTTGGATATTGTCAAATCCACAGGCTGAAGCAAAAACGCGATTAAGCTTTACGGATTTTTCATTTGTGGCCGGTGGTTCGGGACCCAGACAATAAAAAAAAACTGCTTAAAAATGGTTATTATGATGTTAATCAATATTTAAATGATAAATAACTTGGGGTGTGGAGAAACACGCTCTTACAAGGAAAAATATGTAGTGCACTACAAGTACATAAAGAATGTAAAATGGAAGAAGCGATAAAAGGAGTGACGGCGAGTTTATTGCCAGTTCTTCTCGTTCGTTCTACGCCCTTGATTTGAGAACTGGTGGTAAATGTAAAGTTAGATTCTTTAATTTTGGGACCTTCATAACATGTTCTGTACATATTATTACATAGCTACCTACAAGCATAAATAATTTTTGACTTTGACTTTCACGGAGTTACTATATTCCTATCGATCGATTTAATATTCAGGTTTACAGAGAAAGTCCAGCACGTTTTAGAAAAAATATAGATTGATAAATTAGAAACACGTTGGACCTGGTGGTGCTCGAAGCCACGACCCATTGTTTAGCCGTACATTGCTACCATAAGACCAACAAGCTTGTCATATACTACGCATTATTAGCAAAATTAAATTTTTGTGACGTAACTTATGACTGAAACGAAATATGGGTCTAATGGCTGTAGTGTTCACTAGAATTGCGTAAAAGGCGCGACAATTTATATTCGAATCCCGGACAAAATCTATAGATTTGGCCGAGCAAGGGCAATTAAAAATCTATTTCAGATCAGATTTATATAGTGCCATTAATATAAAACTGTATTTGAAACTTTTGGCAAATGTCTAAAATGAAACAAGCTTTTTATTGTATACACAACAATAAAATCCTTGAATTCCAAGGAGGTGGGCACCGTTATAATAAATTCCTTTTGCAAAATATTTGGGACGATTTAATTATCCATTTGGCCTGGAGTCTGGTCCTTTGTAGTGAAAGGGTTTAAAGCGTTAATAAGCTTCTCTTGCGGGTAAAACGAGCGGAAACCTCAAGTCACTTGTCCTTCAACAGTTTATTAAGCTCGCGTATTTTTCTTTAATTACCTTAACGTGGTAAGCCTTACTTAATTAATGTTAACAGAGGTTAGCAAAATATGGTATATTTATTTTACAAAATACCTCTTATCGCTTTGTTTACAGACTAGGTTTTACAAGTGGTTTAGTTCACATCGTATGTAATAATGTTCGAATAAGTAGTTAGATATCCCACCAGAAGTAATTTTCTTCTCTTCTTATATTTAAATAAAACACTTTAAACTTTTAAAACGCTTTAAAATTTTAGTTAAAATTGTTTGAAAATTATATATTATTTTATGTCATGTTCACGGAGAGACAAAGATGAAGGATGTCTCTGGCGTAAAATTAAAAAAACTGCTAGGCTAGCGCCATCTGATCCGTCGAAGTTGGTATTTGGCGAAACTGGCCGGGTCGTTGCAGAATTGACTTGAGAGCTTATATTATTATGACTTTTTGTTTAGATATGCTACAACAGTAACGATTGCATGCCTACAATATAGGAATGGATTAGACTTTGTTTTCATGATAGAGGAGGCCAGACAAGCACGGTATTCTCCTAGGGTGAAATACCCCAGACATACAGAAAATCCACGGAAACCGAACCGCGATGAAACCTGACGCTTTTTAATTTATGGGCGATGGCACGCGATCTGGATAGTATTTAGACATCTCTACCACCCATTCAACATGTTCGAAGACTAACATGTTTCAGAAAAGTATTAATTGACGAGAAAGCTTTTGGATCTGTTGGTGACAGAACTTACGATCTATATAGTAATTACAATTGTAATATACAAAAATTGTAATAAATTATTAAGTGTAAAATAGAATATTAAAATGAGTTATTCCCTTTGAGGTGAAAACAAAAGACGAACGTATTTGAAATCGAAACGTCGATATGTCGGTTGAATGGCATTCAATGAAATATCCAGGATCCAACAGGAGTCGTGGTTACTTTGAAGTAGAATATGTTAGTAGGTTGTGCTCATGTGAAATTATGCGTCATGATATATTGATACTGGTTTCTCTCATACAATTTTTTGTGACCGGAGTTTTTTTTTATCAATACCTAACATATTTATTATTTCTTGATGTGGAATAAAACAAGAAATAAACCCTTACTTTTAAACTGTATTTCATTCTACTTATTTTTTTAGTTTTGCTTAAAATGTATATTTAGACGTAGTTAATTGCGATCTTAAATTGAATTGAGCCTTGTCTTTTGTTTCAAAAATAGACGCTGATATCTTGACGTGCTTTAAACATTTTCAAGAATTTTGGGTGTTTTTAAATGTCCTAGATAATATACTGCAATATTAAATACTGTCTATAGTTTATGCAAGCAGTACATATATTAGCTAAACTTACTTACAAATTACTTAAACTACGGCTCGACGTTTCGGATGCTTTGCAGCAACCGTGGTCACAGGAAGATTAAAGATGGTGGAGGAGGGTGTAATGCCAAAATAAAAACTGCTATGCTAGCGCCATCTGTTACCTCATATTTGCTATTTGGCGACACTGGCCGAAATCCTTGAAGAATTGATTAACGGCGTCTTCGCGTTTGCGTAGTTAATTAAGTTTCGTTTAAATTTAGCGTCTTAAATCGTTAAAGTGTTTCATATAAAATATAAATACTGCAACTTGATTTTTTTTCACATAAATACGTAATAGCTGTAAAAACATTGACTAGTATTAGATAAAACTTTGTAGCCAGGTAGATTTATAGAGACGCCTGAAAAACGATTAAAGAGAGTGCACAGGTCCATAATAATGAATAATTTATTTGAAACTCCACATACGGCGCGAGTTGAAGCCGGAAGGGTTGAGACAATGCATATTATGTTGCCTTTAAACAATTTATTGGACGATCGTTACTAATATTAATATTGCGTTAATAGCTATGGGACGTAATATATTGTTATCGAATAGCTTGTTAAAAATCTCTTCAACATTTCAATTTGTTGATAGTTATATATATAGACTAATATAGAAAACTGAAGTTTGTTTGTTTGAACGCGTTTATCTCATGGTTAGAATTAAAAGAGTATTTTTGTGTTTGTTGGACCATTTATCGATAAATGTTTAAGGGAATACGCTAACTTAGACCAATAGAAGCATATTTAATGTTTGCGCCAGTTTTATTAATGAATGATGAATGAAACGCTGCGTGACGTACTTATTTATTTCAGTAGTGCACAAGAAACCCTGGTTGGCTACCCTACGAGGTTTTCTGGTCAGGCTACTAATAGTTTCTATTAATACCTAAGGGGGGGGGGTGGTCTCCTCCTCCTCCATCCTCACGCATCAAAATTTATCTTTATGGCATATACATGACATGTTTCAAAATTCAAATCGCAATTGACAAGCGTGATATTAAGGCATACTATGCAACTTTTCACTTAACGTAGCAATGTGAGGCTAATCCAGGCGGTTCGGGAGTTCGATCCCCACCAGGTGCCAGGTGCAACATTTTTCTGAAGAATGTTGGAATTTTGGATATTAAATTGGTGGTAGGAATATCGAAATTCCGTTCGGGTCACGAACGAACGCAGTTCGGTTTCATTCTATTATCATATAATCTATTGGATTTCCGAATATTTCTAGCTAAAAGGCATTTTAGAATTCTTTGGGGTTTTTCTTCGGGACCTGCTTGTATGATTTTTTCTATCATAAAAAAACGCGCGACGCTTTATATGAGACCGCAGCCTAACCGAAAGTGTGGGTGAGCTTTGAGCTCAGTATCAAGCGAACGGGATTCCAACATCACACGATCTGAGCCCAATCATACAGCCTTGTTCGTTTTTCACAATTCAATACAGTTTGGGGTTTCCTCCCGACCGAGGCTTGCATAGGCATGAGATTGAAATAAAGTTTGTTTGAACGTTCTTTGTGGGGACGAAGATTCCATTTTCGTCGCTTCGTAAGGAACTGATGTATACAGTCTATAGACGGGTTAACATTGGAAATAAACAATTGCACGTGTAAAAAGTAGTAATGAATATTGATCGCTGATTTTAGTTATCATAAACTAATGCCGTCTATTCGACTAGTATTTAAAGAAGGGATAGATCAGTAAAACCTATTTTAAATACTGTTTGTAGTTTACGCGGCCCGACGTTTTACACAAAATAATTTTCAAACAAGTTTTACGGGTGGTAAATACCAATAATATATTGTTAGTTTGTTTGAACGCGCCAATCTCAAGAACTATTGGTTCGAATTTAAAAATAATTTTTGTTTTAGATAGACCATGTATATGTAAATATAAGCGAAGAGATAGAGTTATGTTGGAGACCCGGGGATGATTATTAATGATTTTTTGCGCTGCAAAAACGGTGCATCTAAAAATAGTCTTCGATAGTAAATGTCTATTTTTTAAGATTTACGACGGACGGAACGCAGACGGCGTCGTTAACAACTATGTTTTATAAAGACGACGAGGTTTTTTATGCCCAAATTAACTATTCTCGCGGACGAAGTGGCTAGCACAGCTAGTAATAACAAATAAAGTCATACCCCGTTTCCCCCTGTGGGGCATGGGGCGAACACATTTCTTTTATAGACAGGAACTACATGCCTGACTTACAGAGCACCAGCTCTGCTGGACCGAAACAACGATTAGGCCCCAGGATCTCTTGGATTTAACGCAATGCAACACCGTTAACCATTTGGCTACAGATGAAGTTAAACATTACATTTAATAAACAATATTCGAGTGTTGTTTTCCACGTAACGGAGCACAACGCTGTAAATTACATTATAATTCCGCTTATTAAACATTTTCCTAACGAGACGCGGAACCGATATTCCTTTGTATTAATCAGGATTTTCTTGGCTTTACGATAATGGATACGGGAGCCTTCAACGGGAAAATTACATAACAAAAATTAAACTTACAAAATTGGAACGGCAGCCAAATATTCTATTACGATTACGATCATCGTGTTTATTATTTTAAATACCGATTTCAAAATAAGTGAATCATTCAAATTTATGGGTATTAATTAAAATTATTTTAACTATGGCCCGATGTTTCGGATGCTTCAAGGGAGGGGGGGGGGATAATTTTCAATCCTTCAAAGTGGTTTATTTAAATGTGTACTACTTGCGCGTAAAGGTGCAGGTACTAGAGGCAGAGTAGCCTAACTGCAATTTTTATTACTTGTGTTATTTATATTTTGAAATTTGTGAACATAATTTTTACACAAATAATTGTTAAATTCCTGCTTATTGAAAATCATGTTTTTATTAGGCCACTCGAGCAGCATTATATATACCTACTTAGCTTTTTGTACTTAATATTTAAAATTGGAAAACACTATGTGGCTAAGTGGTTTGAAGGCACAGCGCATACCCTCGTTCACGATATACCGACAAAATTTAAGCCAACTCTGCGGTTTCAATATCAACATTGCATGTGATTTGACGTGGTCTGCGGTCGCCTGAATTAAACTGATGTTTACGGCACACTACATGCACATAGCTTTCAATTTGTATTGTAATCAATGCCTCAATTATTTGTGATTAAGAGCATTTGCTGTCAGCGATTTTCTTGAATTGACAGACTATATGTCATTATGTGGGTATGCACACCATTGTGGTGTGTTTGGGTACAGTCGAGTACGAAAAACGTTACACTCTTAGGCGTATAATATACTTTGTATATTAATAACTTTGACATTTCTATATAAAAAAAATGTGTCTGTTTCTATAGGTGCATGTATTTAATATATGAAAGAAAATATTATAAGAATATATAATGACGCAAAAATAAACATATTTATTATGATCAATAAGAATTTATTTGACTTAAATTCATTTAGCTTACAGTGGTCGTATGCGCAATTAGTATGCATGTACGGTTTTGTTATCATTTTGTGTCATAAAAATTATATAGATCAAAGCGGCAATTTTAGAGGGTCTTCCGGTTTTCATTCGAAAATTTGAGAACATTTTTGCACCCGAGTGTACACATAACGTACCTATGATTAAAAATGTATAATGTTCTAATGTTTGTTATATCAAGTCTGCTGTTGATTATAAAGTTTATTTAGGTTAACTTATCATACCGTAGTCATAATTATTCAACCTAGTTTGAATTCGTGCGTAGATAGCGTAGTTTAATTGTGACGAAGTAAGTTATGAGCATGTTTGCCAAACACTTAGTCTAGACTCAGGTGTGACTTAATTTAATGTTTAGTTGATTTTAAGATATATCTTAGTTTATCTGTAAAACGTAAAACTGTATTAAATTATCACAAAATAAAGTGAAACTACGACAATACGTGAAAATGTGAAATGCCAAATACCCGATCTGTTTCATAGACATTACTTTCAACTTCCAATATTATATTAACATTTTTACCGAGATTCAAATCCAAGACTTTGGCTTTGATTAATAAAGAATGCGATTACAATGACTTTGGTGAGTTAAAAAATGTGTTCGTAAGCGTTATGGCAAATTATTAAGTTACGTAATCATTTATCAGCATGAAAAATTAATTAACTTTTCTATTCTTTTTAGTTCTAATACAGTTGCAAATGATTTGATAAGGTAATAATCCGAAAAATCGGTTTAACTCCTTTGTTATGACAGTATGAAGTATAAAAACCAATTTGATTGTGTTTAATTGCACATGAGGTATTTGAGGAAAAGAAATGATCCGGCTCGTGTGTTGCCTCGGTGTGGTATTAGGAGCGTGGGCTCTAGAAAATGAGAAACCTTATTATAACTTGGAGAACGCTGGAGAACTCTTTGAAAATTTTCGAATTAAATATAATAGGATCTACGACGATGAGATGGACAGAGAGATCCATTTTCAAGCGTTTGTGAATACCCTGAAGAGAATAAATGAACAAAACGTAAGCGCTAGTTCAACTGTGTACGATATAAATAAGTTTGCGGATTACACGTCCGAGGAATTGGAAGATTTGACGGGTTTCCTCATCAAGAAGAGTAAGTAAAAATATAAAGATTTAAGTGCGAAAAGTCCTGAGTTCTACCTCCAGGGGAATCTAATAATTTACGCTGACGATGCCGGTTCAAGTCCTGCCCGAGTCGCAAATTTTTTTCAATTTATTTTCGATTTTAAATTATATAGAATAGAATAGAAGACGTATAAAAGACGTTTATTCAGAAATAAATACAAGACATTTAACAAACGAATAATTTTTTTATACTATGAAATACAACTAAAGATCTACACTATAAATATATATTTTAGCTAAACATGCCTTTAAAAACTATTAATTATTTAAATAAAACACTTTAACGCGATATATTATATATTGCTTAAACTTTCGCGTCTTAAACCGTTAAAGTGTCTTTGTTGAAATGTGTACTTACGTAAATTACAGCCAGTGTTTAAATATTAAAATGTTTTCTTTTTTTAAAGTATGTTAAACAAATAAGATAATAAAGTATTTTAAACTGCAACTCTTACGACCAAAGTACGAAAAGATAAACTAAGATGGCTGCAAGTAAGTTGATATAACTCTCTCACATTTTAATCCTCCTTTAAAAACTTATTTTGAACAACATATTGACGTGCTTGATCACTCACTCAGTTTTTATCCACTTGAACTGACCTCAAACTTTTAATAACTTAAAAGTACGTATAAATTTAGTTTTCTCGTTTGTATAAAGACGAATATGAAACGTATTCTTAAAAATCATTAATAAATAAAAAAGCATTAATAGTATTTTTACTGTTTCAGGTAAGAAGAAAAAGAAGTTGCCAGAATTTTGATTACACGATAGAAATAATAAAACGGTTATTTCACCGTACTTAGAGATTATAATACTTTTTAGTGTGTACCTTATAATCATTCTAGTACTGGTATACATTTTTATATTTTATTAAATTGTATGTACGTGTACACTGTGTTTTCTTGTATATCTAGAGCTTAAGTTAATTGCGCTGTGGTAGTAAAATCGGCACCGTTCACGAATACTGAATCTTAAAATCGCCGATAAACTTTGCAAAAGACGTAAATTCTTATGCGATTACAGCGCCACTAAATCTTGGGAACTCGTTAATCGAAGTTGTCCAAGTCCTTTAGTACTTCGCGGCGTCAGACGCCAACTGCCTTTGGCAGAACCCCGCTCCGGCGAGGCCGACTTAAATGATAAAACTCAGATTCCTTATAGGAATCAGATTATAGTACTCCAAACTAAATTAAAAAGCGTCCTCAGATATGCCGTAGTTAAATTATAGACCCAGTCGATGATAAGACTTAATTCAGTTTGCGGAAGGATATTTTTTACAACCACTGCCATAAAATCTTATACCGGCTTCTGTTAGAAGATAAAAGTAAATACGGTCTATAGTTTACGCGAGTAGTACACATTTAAATAAAACACTTTAACGGTATAAAACGCGATATATTAGTTATACTTATTTGAAAATGATTTTTAACTTCGGCCCGACGTTTCGGATGCTTTGCAGCACCCGTGACCACAGCTGAAACCCGAAAGATAAAAGTAGCCAAGTACGATATAAATAAACATAAGTTTAATAATAAGTAACGTAAGATAATAGCATTATAAGTCCCTAGTAATTAAGGATAAATATAACAGGTATAACAGGTTTGCTTCGGACCGAGGAAGGGGAGGGCTGTCATCCTTAGCTGGTAAAACACTATGGACAAAAAACGCAAAGGATAGACAAGCATGGATACATTTTATTAAATGTTTAATTTTCCGATATCTAGCTAAAATTATTTTTCAGTGTGCGGTCGTTCTATACTATATATATAGAAAAATCACATAATCATTTTCTAATATAGTAAACCTGATGGGAATCAAATCCCGACCGTTATAAGTCGCCAATTGCTGAAAGTAGACTAGCAAGCCTATAATTTTTTTTTGTGTAATCTTAATATTATATTGTATAATAGCAATTATTAAAATATATAATTTGAAACTTCAAAACGATTTAATTAGTGTATTCGTTACAAATATTTTGTACTAATTAAAATCCAATGCATTTATAATAAAGTGATCACACATTGTAAATGACTAAACTAAATCAAGCTATTAGTAATTATATCTATACATACATTGTAACTATGCAAGTTTCAGAGCTTTGATAACACACCCGTTGACAATCTTTGGAGCTCAGCCAAGGATCCGTCTTTGATCCTGAAGTATTGAACATGGACGGACATTAAATCGCTTTTATTGAAATGCGTTTGACATAATTTATACTTTGTACCAGATCCCAAGTTTTGAAGTTAAACTTTGTCTTTGTGATGTCGTAAAAATGGAATTCTTCTTTTACGATTAAGCGAGTCATTTTGTCCTTGTGACAGATTTCGAGGATAGAATTAGGATGCTAGCTATCCTCCAAATCTGTCATTAGGATTCAAATCACTAAAGAGATATGAGATTATAATTTGATAAGAAATATATCTTCGAGAATTGTCTCCAAGACTTCTTAATTACATAAGAATGTGTGATAGATGATAACTAAAGATACAATAACGTAGGAATATGACGTCATCATTAATATCTTAATTATTTCGGATTCGATTACCTCCTGTTCTATGTATTGTCAATTTTCTTCTAAATTTGAATTGCATTATCACATTATGTTACATTTAAAAATATTTGACGGAGTGAAAGTTTAAAAGCCTTACATGATGTATGGTTTTAGGATTTTTAAACTAGGTAAGCCGTAAATGTAGATTTCGACACTTTATAGAGTATAATAAGGTAGATCACCTTATTATACTTAGTTCAGTATTTGAGATTAATTTTATTGTAAGTCTAGAATCAAGATTAGAGTAATGTCATCGACATGTACCTTGAAGGCCACGTAAACGCGTCGTTTTCTATTATAACTTAGTGACAGTACTAGTAAGAGCTCACTAATTCACACTGAACCAAAGCGGCGATTATGTTCCACCTGCGGGACATTTATTTTTTATTGATAGAGAAGGACAGACAAGCATGAGGTTTACTTGATGGTAGGTGATATACCCCAGCCTATAGCATCTAAACAAGATGCGCTGTCGGCCTATTTTGGCTTTGGATATTCGGAAATTCAGAGACTAAAACCGAAACGCGATTAAACTTCACGGCTGTTTCATCTGACGGTGGTACGTGATCCGGACGGAATTATTATATTCCTTGCATCAAAACGATATAATCGTACGCGTCATGAAAAGAGAGCGATCAATAATTTATGCGATAAGTACCGAAAATGTGGCAACATCGTAATGTGATCACAGCACATTATCTGGGCTTTTGTACGTAATAAAAGAAAGATATGAAACAGATATAGTGGCGCGGAATTGTTATGTGCGGGTGTTATGAATGTGTTCATTTTCTTTATTGTTCGTTTCCTTTTTGCTCTTTGTTAATTAATTAATTAAACGTAATGCAATTGTTATTGACGTGATAACATCGGATAAGAGAGTAAAATATTACGTACTCTGTTTAACCCTTTCACATTCAAGGGAAATATTTTTCCCTTCTACAAAAATCTTATCGATTATTTAATTATTATTGAATCAATCATTTTTTTACGAATGTCAAAATAAAAAGAATAAAATTATAGAATTTCTATACAGAGTGCTATGTTTTTCTAGTGATATTCTCTTACTTTACATCCAAAATAGCTACAATATTGTGTTGTATTCGAATATTTAGTCTATCTTCCTAATGGTTCTGTAAGAGTTAAATTCCAAATTTAAAATTAAATAGTTCAACTTGCACTAAATGTTTTCTTCAATGTATTAAAATAATACGTCTGTCAGGCTCCCAAAATGCACATACACCTTTTTTTGAATAAATTCGAAAGAAATATTTTTGTTGTGGAAATAGCAAACAGATTGTTTAAAAGTCGTTTTCCATTCAAGCCTACATTACATACATTTGACGAGCTCGTTGGTCTAATTACAGCAATGTATCGCTATTATGTAATGTGTTTTATAAATACATTATATAATATTGTATTTGACAGCAACGGGTTATGCCAACATGGAGTCGACGTCTACAAGACGCTGTCAACATTATTAAACAAAATAATAATTTGTTTCGAAAATTGGTCCTCAGACCCCGGTGCTTCGTAAGGACAATCTGTTGATCACTAATTTGAGCAGTGCAGTAGAATTATGTGAGCTGGAACAGGACGCCCGGCGACCGCACTGGTGTGGTGCACATAAATTGGATGGATTCTTGTTAGCCGGTAATTTACGGACTAACTTGTCCCCTACAAAACAATCGAGACCTGTAGTTAGCTACCCTGAAGGGGATAAATGCCCTGGCCTAGAGATGGCACATGAGATCATAGATAAAGAATGCCACTAGTTGATGTCGTCACTCTTATCATATTTATAGATGAAATAATAATTTATAAACGTTTGTCACATTCTAAGGTAACGCGAATCCGACAAATTAATTATGTAAGGCCTTGTAATAAAAAAATATTAAATACGTATTTCGAATTATCAATCTAAAAATCAATAGTAGGAAAAGTAGGGAAATAGTTCACACAAGTTAGTCCTTAACTTAATATTGACTGCAACTACAAATAATAAGAAAAGTCCTATGATGTTAGAATGATAAATAAATTCACAGTTATAATAGAATATATATAATAGAATCCTACAATTAAGCAAACAAATAATTTCGCTATTATTTTCTATGTTTGTGATGTACAATAAATATATTCGACTCTATAATTTTATCGCAGCAAAAAAAATCTCTTTGTTTTTCGAGAAACAAAAAATAACGATCGGTACTGCGAGGATTTATTCAAATAAAAGCGTTTGTAGTCGTTTTTGGCGTTATAATAAAAATAATTGGCGTACAACTCTGTTTCAACGTGTGTAGAGTTTAGACTAGACCCTTTTAGCAGTAAGTAGCTTAGTTATTATTCCCAAAACGGATACACAAAAAATGCTTGAATCCACTAAACTAAATAGCTATATTTACATACTAATAAACGACTTTTTTGTCCTCTGTATTAGAGTAAAACACTATAGATTATGTCTCGTTCATTTCTATCTATAAATTTTAATAAATCTTATTTGAATAACACGAAACACTCAATGCTTCGTGTTCATCAAAAAGTAATTATTATCATAGCCTTATTTGACTTAAGTTTTTTTTTATCAGATAGAAATACTGTTATTTAAAAAGTTGAACTTTATAGGTATATAAATTAAATTGATTTTAGATTTAAAAAAACACGGACAACGCGGCATCCTAAGCCTAAAATCGATTTTTAAGTTATGTAATGCTAATGTCATAAACATGTGAATAATATTAAAGGTGTCACACGTATATTCTCTGTGTTTTCAACATTAAAACATAATTCACACTAGTTTACATAATATGACGTGTATGTTAAGTGAGTTCAGCAATCAGCAATTCAATAGAGCACGACCGAAAGCGTAATTGAAATTCGGCCGAAACTTTTTACGTTATTTAAAATTCGTTTAACTTACGCTCTCACGGTTTTTGCGTTCTGAACTAGCGCAGGCGATTTTAATGAAATTCACCCGTCGACGACTCCTATCAAACTGGAGAACATTAAAATTCCTGGAATCTAGGCTAAAGTTTATCTGTGGATAGATTATGCGACGTGTATCTGTGCCTTGTAATTGAACACGATTTTACATTTATGCTGAAACAACGGAGAGGTGTGACGATTTTTTTATGTTATGTAACCCTTTAAGGAATTCATCTACCACGTATTCACCAATATTCTTATTTGTTAAAATTATTTCATTAATAAACATTCTTTTATTTTTTTCTTATTATCTAGATAGTTTCACAAGTTTCATTTTGTTTATAATGTCTTTTAGTAAACAACGTGTTTAAAAATTATTATTTATTTCATTCTTTTTAATGTATTTTTTTATTAATAATTTTAGTTCTAAGTTATGTACTTTGTGTTAATAAACGAATTCTTTATTATTATATTAACGCAGGCAAAACAATAAAATAAAAAATTAAAATACCTACTACTACCAGCCACCAAAAGGTTCAACTAAAGAATTAATGTTGATATCGGTAATATTTATGGCGTTATAAGGCTAAAGGACGTCATTAAATTTACAGTCTGCTATTGAATTCGTAATAATCTATTTTAAGATACCTAAAATAAGTTTAAAAGTTTATCTAAAATAATAACTGTATTATTTACAAAGGGAAGACATGAACCTGCGACTTCCTATGTATAGTATTGACAAGGAAGTGAATTTAACAGCAATGGGGGTCAATCATCGATCACTATTATTAAAATGATACTACGAATAACAGTGAATCGAAACTATTATTTCAGTTAATTAAATCACAGTATACAATTGCGGCTATTACCGTTTAAATATTTACAAATCAAAATAGCGATTAATTTGATATATGAGGTGTTTTATTGAATAAATGGACACGTTTCAGCTACTTATCAGCCAATTAATATGAGAATACAAAATTTAATATTGGAGAATTGGGTTTCTATAGAAGAATTCATTTTTTCTCTTCTATAGAATAATTCCTATCAGAACAATTGGTATGAGCATTGTAGATCTAAGAGGGCCCATGTTTTAGTCCCACTTGAATTATTATGTAATTTTAGTATTCTACAGTTTTAATCCTTCAGTAATCGAAAGGCAAGAGAAGAAGACATTTTTAATCACCAAAATTGAAGCATAAGAAATTATTCATGATTTTCATGAGAATTTTCAACGTTACGAACGTAGGGAAATGACACGCGGCGTTGAGGTATTATCTAATTTATCAGATCGGGTGCAAAACTTATTTTCATTAAAAGTGACATTTGCATCATTAAGGGCAACGCGGAGACTAACCCGTTACACCTTGAAACGAGCAATACTCTTTCTTCTTTAATCTCACTTCTTTTTTATTACAGACGAGAACAGATAAGGTTCACTTGATAGTAGGTAAAATATCCTAGCAAAGTAACGTCTAAACAAGATGCGTTGCCGGCCTATTTTTGCTTTGAATATTTGGCTTTTCCATTCATGGACGGTGGATGGTGACCCGGACGGAATTTCCATATTCTATCCATTTAATATTCATATTTTCAGGCGAAGACATATTTCAAAAGTTACAAATTGATGAAAAAGAAAATGACGATGAAATGAAAGATGAGAAAAAATATTGGCCCCGGCGGGGATCGAACCCATGACGCACTGATTATTTCTTTACGTTGCTACCATTACACCAACGATACCGTCCTATTTTTTTTAATTTCATAGGAAATGTAGGTGCATAGTTCTTTTTTGTATATGAATATGACGTTTATGTGTATGGGTGTGTATATAATACATTTGGTTGAAAATGTTTGTGTAGCATTCGTAGCATTGCTTTAAGTATCCTAGGTTAATAACGTTACTATATGAATGAGATTATTGTACATATTTAAACATACAGAAAAATTACATATTTATCTTTAAGAAAAATGCCTTAAAACTGTCTACGAAGTAATAACTGAGTCAAAACCTTATTTTTAATTCGTAGCACTGAATCATGTTCAAAACAATTACCGTAACAGTTGAAGAAAATTCTTAATTTATTCTATAAAAACTGTAACTGGGTCTCACTTAATCCGGTTTTTAACGTCTCAATCCCAGTCCAAGGAGTATTTAATACCGTAGTTAAGTTAAGCATCTTTTGTAATTAAGAAGCTACACCTAGTATTTTCTTTTAGATCTTGCGGTGGGTTTTAGACATAATTACGCAAATTATCCTTATTAACATAAAATATCAAATTTAAAATAAAAAATATACCTATACTATAACATTCTGAATGCAGGTCTGCAGAAAAATCTATAAAAGAATACATTCAGAGGAAAGGTGCATGAAATACGGAAATTAATATAAAAAACTGTTTATTTTTTTCTAGAAAGGTGTTCCTGTTATATAATACTATCTTATATATTCAATATTCACTCATGAAATCATAGCCTAAATCTCTTTGAAGTGAGGTACGCTTCGACGCAAAGATGGCAACAGTCGATGGGCTAGTACTTTTTATGTTAGCAAATAGATTTGGAATCTGGAGCAAATCCAACATAGACTGGTTACGGCTGTATAAATCCTTATTTATAGCCCGGGTTTTATCGCGCTAAGGTGTTTATTACTTAGCAAAGATTAAAAATTTATTTATTAAAAATATTGAAGACTACTTTCTGCAGTTTACGCGAGGAGTACACATTTAAATAAAACACTTTAACGGTTTAAAACGCGATACATATTAGTTAAACTTATTTGGACATTATTTTAACTACGGCCCAACGTTTCGGATGCTTTGCAGCAGCCATGGTCACGGGGAGACACGTGACCGCGGCTGAATGTATCGCGTTAAAGTGTTTTATTCCACTATTGAAGACTATCTGAAATTATACTTTAAAAAAGAATTGCTGTGGTATCTAATCTGAATTGTCCTGTATAAATATAAAAATCGAAAAAAAATTGCACAAGTTTTCGACTCGGGCAGGACTTCATGTTCAATAATAACATGTAAAAAAATTATAAAGTTTTCAAACTGTATAAATATAGTCATCGACTTTACAAATTTTAGCCACCAAAGAATGGGTTGGAATTTTAGAAGAACAGTTAGTTTAACACTTAATAAATAACTTAGTTTTATTAAACATTTGTAATAGGTTGGAATTTGAGTTATTTTATTAAAAACATTTTAACTACGACCACTCGCTTCAAATTGTTTTCAAGTGTAGTTCACGTTTCAAGATTATTTTTATTAACGTGTATCACTCGCGAATACTGTAGATACAAGTTGAATAATTCAAGAGAAATATTGGTTCAAAAAAAGTACAACTCGTCTAATTAACTCCAATAGTCTTCGTAATACACGAATAAAAATTAACTCAATTGATAAGTCTTTAAAAAGGTATGTAATAAAAATTATAAGTTGCTAAGACAAGGAATGACAAAAGCAATGAAAGATTATAATATCCCCCGCGCTGTAAAAGTGCGCTTAACACTAAAAATATGGATGAACATTTTCAATTTCCAATATTATACTTATTCTTAAAATATTACACGAGCGACGTTAAAGTATGCTCGGCGATATTTTATTAAAATATACGTGTAGCGATGAAGTATGGCACGAGATAAGTCACATTCTTGGGAATATAAGAATATCGATATTATATGCTAGATTCGCGATCTGGTTTGCCCGTGTTAGACTTTCTCAGAACCATCTAGATCTACCCCGCAAAAGTATTCTATATTTGAAATTTGTAAAATGAAAAATCTGTTCCAGTAACACGATCAATATTGGGCTATGGAGCTCGTTCGTTGAATCGTGATAATTTAGGGCTAATAATCAATGGGTCGTGGATTCGAAACCCGCAGATTGTCACATGTTTTCAAAACCAATTATAATTTGTCTTAATATTCTAGTTCAATTGGTTAAAGCGGCAGTAAATATGCATGATGGTTCAAGTCCGCCCGCAATTTTTAAAAATCTAAATAGATATATAATTTTAATAATACAATAAATAACATGTGAAAAATATTACCTTTTTAAATATACTAAAATGTTCATCTTTGAAGCTATATTTTTCTAATATTTAAAAAAATATTTGAACGAAAATTATATAAAGACTTTTTATACAGATATAAGACATAAATAAAACGGAAAGGTCAACGAGTCGGGTCGTATTGTAAATATTTTTATAAGCCAAGTACGAGATTTAAGCTGTTTATTTTTGCCCGCACCTGTCTTTCGTTTGCTTTACAGACTAGAGCCCCCCGCTCGGCTAAGAAGACCCATCAGGGTCAGTGGTCAAGTGTGCTTAGCGAAAGAACCGGATTATAATATTTTGATAGGACCAAGGAGGTTTTCAAAGGTGGCATATTAAGATGTAATAATAGTTTTTAACATTTGACGCCTTGTACTCATAATGCTCACTAGCTGTGTCAGCGACATCGTCCGCGTAAAATCGTTATTTTGAGCATCGAAATTTGTTTTCGAAAAATTTCTCTATCATTCTTATATTATAATTCTTTATTATTATAATTCTTATCCACGACGTCGAGCGCGGTCCATAATTCTTGCAAGTTAATCTTAACACGTTCACTGCAAAACAGGGTCTAAAGCACCCTGTCCGTGTCTCGTCGTTGTAGCGGTATAAAAAACTTTAACTTCTCTGTCGTGCGAAAGGCATAACTTCCATTTGGTTCAGATTACACAGATAACTCTGTGCCGCAGGGAACGTGTTAAGAGATAGATAATTTGGTAATTTTAATAGGAATTGATTCTTTCATACTTTTTGGGAACGTTTCCGCAGCTTACGAATTGGAAACCCACAAAAATAAATATTTTTCCCAGTTTTTTCCACCGTGCCCGCTTTGCTCCTATTAGTCAGAGCGCAATGTCTAAATGCCTATAGGCAGTAGCTTTTGTGATTAGCGCGTTCAAACAAACAAACAAACTCTTCAGCTTCATATCAGTATAGATACGTTAATTAGTAATATTGTAAGAGTTGAATTACAGTAGTGTGTAAGAACAGGTTTTTTAAGCGAGTAGTACACATTTAAATAAAACATGTTAACGCGATATATATTAGTTAAACTTAGCTGTCTCTCCGTGACCATGGCTAGTGCACACTATCAGAGACGTCAACCCGTCAAATAAATTTAAGTATATAGCGCTTTTTAAACCGTTAAAGTGTTTTATTTAAAGAGGTTCAAAGCAATGACAAAAAAAACTTAATATTAAGTTGCCTTTCCTAAATTCATATTTATAAATTATTTAATTTCTGTCTCACATTCAAACTGACATAAAGTTAAACGTGGCGATAACTAATTTGCAAAAACATTTCTTCCCGCACTTCACATTTTGAAGTCTCCTCTTAATTAACTTTAAGCTAGGTACAAACTTTCGAGTGGGGGGAAATGGGGTAAGCCTTGTTCTGCTACACATAGCATTATTTGGCGGTAGTAGGGGGTCAAACGTTGCTAACTTAACCCCCCCTTAAGTGAAGAAATTGCAAAGTTCACTCGACTTTTCGAATCTTACGTGATTCATTACGATAGCGTTGTATAATGATTTTCTACACATTTGCCTCTGCGTCTTAGTTGGAAACATAACAAAGTGTTTGAACCGTGGAAAATGTTATATATATGTTACGGGAAACGTGATTAACTGGGCATTATGAATAAGGACCGGCCATTGTTATAGAATTTTTAACTATTTTGTTCAATAGTTTATTTTTTGTTAAGACTTTCTAAAACTTATGTAAGTTTAATTTCAAATTATAAACAAAAACACTACATCTCGGCCACAAGTGAGTCAACATTATAAATACAAACCGGCCATTATCAATTTTGCCCGGACATATTAAATTACCCGTAACATATACATAATTTAAAAGTTGAAAATAAATTGAAAAAAATTTTCGACTCGGGCAGGACATGAACCGGCATCGTCAGCGTTTCGTGCTGTTGATCGAAATTTTTTTCAATTTTTTTTCGATTTTTAAATTATATAGTGCCTCTATGTGCAAAAAATAATAAAGTTTTCAAACATATACATAGTATGATGATGAAAAAATACGTCTGTAAGAATGATCGTTCTTCAAATGACCTAAAAAAATGTTTGTAATATTTGATATCATTTAAAACTCGTAAGAACGACGGGACGCAGACGATGTCGTGGGGTAACAGCTAAATGTATAATGTGGTTTGCTTAAACAAATTTTGATGATGATAATTTATACAACTGAGACAGTTCATTGTAAAAATAAAAATATGATACCTAAAATAGTAATCGACGCAGATGAAGTCGCTGGCACAGCTAGTAGCATATATTTGTGCTGTCATAGTTACTTAAGTTAGAAATGCAATACAATATAAACTTGTAAATATGTGTGATTTTACATGAGTAAATAAAGGGGTATTATATGTATATTTCAGAGAGGGGTTAATGTCGCGTGGCGTATGCGGCAAGTGCTCTTCGGGAGAACATTGTGGAAATACCGATGGGCCTTTATAACAATTTGGTTCATAATTTATGTGCGATATTATTGTCACCGTTTTTCATACTTGGAACGATCGTGTTAAATAATGTTACTTTTATGAATTGCGAGTAATATTGTTAACTAGCTGTTACCCACGACGTTGCCTGCGTCCCATCTCTCTTGCAAGTCAATTTTCAAAGAAACACATGCCGAACTACTTGCCGAACACATCAATATTCTGCCCTACGGCAGCGAAACTAATAATAATTAACAATTAACTAATTTAGTTTAAGAAAATTACTATTTAATTATTTAAACCATATTTTACCGGAAGAAAGAAATATTAACGATTTAAAACGAGAACTATATTAGTTAACCATAAAAACATTTTTAAACCATATTTATTTTCAAAGTAACTGTTAAATAATAATTACTAACGTTAAAGAGACTTTTAGGTATTCGCTACAGTACAGTGCCTATAGGAGAGGTACACTGAAGCACCTTTCCATGAATAATACCGTGCCAAGTTTCATATTAAGTTTTAGATATAGTAGAGCTCACAGAGAGAATTATTTATTTCTCCTCAGTCACGTTTCCAAGTTAACTTACGTTGAAGTCTTTTTGATGTATTACATTTGCTTTGGCTACTTTCATAGGATTAATCTCCGATACAGGACGGCGGACATTAATTCACTCTGGACATTTCCCCGGTATTTTTAGGACGCATCGAGTGAATGTATGCCAAAACATAATATACAATCTCAATACACGGATGGATGAACGAAGCACGGTGTTTACAGAGAAAAGGGAAACAAAAGTAAAGGTGTTAACTACTCCTTTTATTTCTTTCACCGCCTTTTCAGTTATATGTATATTTGTAGAACACTCAAGAAACCAAGAAAAAAATATTACATTATCGTTTTATCTATCTTTATAATCTGCACGACGGCGTCATCGTCACTTGTCATAAACATACGTCGTTTTTGTTTCGAGTCCGATGTGTGTTATCGATTCGTTTTAATATATCTAAATACCATAAGTATATTATGAAAAAATAAGGCATACTATGTAAAAATTACATCCCTTGTTTGCTTTACCTACCACAAATTACGTTAAAAATCATACGAAATCAGATTATAAATAGACAAAAGTGTTCCATTTACGAAATAAATTCAAAATAATATTAAAATTTTTAATAAAACGAAAGAACAATTATAAGTAGGTAAGTTACAAATATATTCATGATCTGTACAACGATGTTGACCGTAGTCCTGTTTCTATTGCTCGTTAGAATTCCAAACATTTCTCGGAACAATGAACGCAAAAAGCAAATCGGTACACATCCAATTTCGATAACGGTGTTCGGTTAAAACATTTCATGTATAAAATGTGTGAAACTAGAAAACTAAAATGTTTTTGTTTGCTTTTCCAAACAATCGTACTGCACGGCTCGTTGAGAGGCATGTTTTCCAAAAAGTTTATAGTGATATACGGGGAAGTGGAAAATTGAAAATAATGACGAGTTTGCAAATACTTTTATGCTTTTAAGCTAAGCCATATGTGTTCCTTAAGTAATAACCCTTTAAAGGTTATATCAATAGATAATACAACCTTAATATGGCCTTAAATAGAGTTACACACCAATCTTTAATTTAATTTTTGTTAAAAATGACAAGAATGTTCGATGCGAAATAGATTATGTCTAGTAACCGACAAAAACATGTTTGTTTGTTTCTATATTACCCAGAAAAGACCTAAAAGAATAAATTAAAAAGTGTTCTTAAATATAAACATGTAGCGTTTTTTTGTTCATTTGTTGAATTCTGATAGGCTTAAACTTTTTTCGTAGTCTCTATCATAACTTTATTTAATATTCTTCTACAGGAAAATATCTAATATACTATAGAAAACACGCGCCTGTATTACAGAGGGAAGAGTATATAAATTACGGGGTAATCTAAAGTTACGTCGGTTAACACAAAGCCTAGTTTTATCTCAAGGGTGCTTCCGAAGTCCAACCCCAGTGGACACGTTTGTGCCTAATGTATCTTTGATAACAATGAAATGGTTTATGATTTAACGCTTTGGTAACCGTTACTTGCTTAACATTTAATGGGACTGGGGTTCAATATTTTTTAGCTTGATATAAATAACGTTCCACATCGTAAAATATATTATTAGTTAATATATTTTGTCGATTTTGCGTTTTGAATGTAGCGTTATTAAGTACGTAAAGTCTGTAAAATTAAACTTGGCGATAAAAGGAGTGACACTCATTCCTTCTACGGCCTTGATTTGAGATCTGTTAGTAAATGTTTACTTAGAATCTAAGAATTCAAACTTGGTATGTTAATAAAATATATATATTAATGTAACAGTAAGGATTCACTTTTCGTTCTTCTGGTAAATTAGACTTTTTAAAACAGCAATGAAACGCAACGCATTCTTACCCCGGAAAAAGGGATAGAAAAAGAAAATCACTGAATATCTTCTGGATTGTTTTGCGTGGCTCATTAGTCGAGTAATTAGTCGTTTCACTAAAAACAAGAGAATGCTTAAATGTTTAGCGACGCTATAATTTGTTTTCATTACTAAGGAAAACTCAGAAAAACTTAGACGCACAAAATCGACTAGTTAAATACAAGATTGTCTTACAAGGGACAGACTTCGTATATTGGGATCCACCATGACTATCTTCGTATCATAATTGTTAAAAGCGTGGCCTAGCTAACATTAAGTGCGAGAAGTCTTGGGTTCGGGGCCTGGGAAAGATATTGTTAAGACTGCCTTATTGAAACATAATAGTTTCAATTGGCACAGAATAGTCTGATCTAATCAGTAATTGTGATTAATTAAACAGTGGGACAGACACATTTAAATGTCTTCATCTTCGTCCTTTTTATTTATATAATATAGGTCACGACCTATATTATATATGTCCGGTCAGCGTACGGGACGTCAACAACACAAACGTCACTTTGACGTGTAGAGTCTAGGCAACGGGAGGGGGCAACGATAATAAAAAGGAGCGCATTTGTTGAGTCGAGTTCAGTTACCGTTGGATCGTCATAAGTCACCTGCCAAGGAACTGACTATTATTATTTCTTACCCGGAATCCTGCTGATTCCGACAAAGAGTGACAAGAAGACAACGTAACTCCGACATCAAAGGGGATGTAGCCTAGCATTGCAAATAAATAAGTCGTGAGCAGTGCGAGCTGAACGAACTCTGCTCTATTTTGATCAACCCGTAGTGGAGTAGTGTTATGATGAAGATTGGGAAAATTTTAAGCAGTTTTCACTGCAAGGACACTACGCATAGCTGCCCGAAGCGGAAGAGCAAAGGGCGGAAGCAGGTAGCGGTGCTTCCAGTAAGAGAAGGGTATGTGCAATATCGATGCGCCCGTGGAATTTGTACAAATGGAGTATGTGTGTCATAGTTGTAAAGTTGTAAATAGTATAAATAATGTGGTGAGGGGTGAGCACGGTATTGTGATGAAAGTAGGATTGTGAATACAATATGGGTGAGTGAGGAGTTATAGTGTTGGAATGACCTAGTTATCCTAGTTGTGGATGGTGAGGTAGGTGTTGAACGTCAGTTATCTGTATAGTAGCTTTAGGATGACGATGTGGTTGAATGGTGTGTAGGTAGGGATGACCTAAGTTACAATTGATGTTAAGGGTGGGAAAAAGTGATTTTTAGGGTAGGTAAAAGAGATAAAGATCTATTAGGTAAATGGGAGCGAGAATGATATGGGAATTTAATTCTTAATAGAGAGGAGTGGCTATAGGTGGTGTCGCTGGTAGGAGGGATCAACAACAAACGTACTTTAGTGTAAGTAGGAAGAGGGGAAGAAAAAAAAGATTTGAGTGAGTTAGTTAGTGGATCGTCTAAGTACCTCCAAGGAATGACTATTATTATTTCTTACCGGAATCCTGCTGATTCCACAAAGAGTGACAAAAAAAGTAATCGAATATAATGAAAAGGTTGACACTGAATTTAGATCTTTGCGATATTTGTCTTTAAAATTTCCTTACTGTGGTATTTACTTGCTCAGTTTAATTTTAACAAAAAGTTTTGAAGTAGTCCCTTTAGATTAATAAAATTATATGAATAAAATATGAAAGTGCTCTGAATAAAATTCAGCGATTTATTTTCTTTCAAAAATATAATAAAATATTGAATCTCGCTACTCGAGTTATGAATTTCAGCGACATTCGTGTTAAAAGCGTTATTTTTGCACGTGTATTTCTGACCGTATGAGTAGTATAAACTAGGATTAACTAGCATTCGAAATTATCGCTCTTATATTAAATAAAATATCGTTAAAATTAAATTCTTAAATTGTTAAAAGAATCCGCCGTATAACAATTTATCTTTTAACGAGCGAAATTCGTCACAACACTTATTCTACGGGACACTGATGCACAAGTCGTGTTTCAAGTGAAATACGTTGCCATTCCTTTTTTAAAAGCATTACTCTTTTCAATCTTATCTGGGACACTGCACAGATAAAATAAACTGAAACACAGATTAAAGTTGAAACATTCTTTATTTTCAACTAGCTCGCGTCCGCAACATCTTCCCCGTGGGAGTACTAGGGTACTTGGGATGTATATTAGAGTAATTTTAGTAGTAATGCTATTAGTTCTCCTATGGTACACATTATAAATGAAAAGGACTTTTCTTCTCCAACACAAACAAATACTTCTAATATATTAAAAAACATATTCATGAAAGCGATAACTTCTTACATTGGAATCCTACTGTTTCGCAACGTAGCGGATTATAGCTATTTCTTAAAATTCAACCTAGATTTTTTTGGAGTTTTTGTTTTTGTCAAGAGTAAGTAAGTCTAACACAATAATATTTCAAACCTCATCTAACCCGATGTTATTTCGATTCTGAAAAACGTTTTAAAACACGTTAGTTTGTAAGATACCTTTGTAAAATGAAAATGTATGATCCACACGAACCAAAGTAGGGTGTGAGCACATTCTCAGCCAGTTATTAGTTAGATTGTTCTACATCCATGAACGTTTTGTGTCCCTGTCCTCTAATGACATAAATGTCAAATATCAAGCGTGGCGCATTACTGAAAATCGTTGATGTTCCTATTTCCAGGTACAAAAGAGTGACGTCCCTCCACACACATCTAAATAATTTATTATTAAGTGTTGTATGTTTATGTATCTTTTATTGTATGCAGAATAAATGATATGATTTGATAGAGACTATAATTTTTTATCTGTGACACCTTAGGCTCACATTAAAAGGCGCGAATCTAACGTCAAGTGACAGCACAGATAATGCCCGATTTGTTTCACTGGCGCAATGCCAGTCAGCCATTCTTTGAGCTTAACACCATTATTCCATTATCCTAATAGAGGTTTGTACGAGGGTGTACATTATATGGTGCATTTCTGGGTTAATGAATATGCACCCAGGACATTTGTGTATTTATTACATCCGACAATTTTAGTTGAGAATTTTAACGACCTCCAGGTTCTACTTAATGAGTATGTTTTTCGGATTTTGCATTCATGCGAGGGCTAAAATGTTTCCTTATAATTAGAAGTCGAAGTAGGTTACTCCTAATTTTTACTAGTAATGCAATCTTAAAAAATAAGACTGAAATATACAATACAAAATTGATATATAACATTATTATACTATAATTATTGTAATTAAAACACCGTCTGTAGTCTACACGAGTAGTACACATTTAAATAAAACTATTCTAATCGTTTAAAACGCGAAATATATTAGTTATGTTACTTTGTATCTATTGTTTACCGGGCCGTTCGGCGTTTCACCATTATGAGCAGACGGACGGACATCATCTGGAGTTAGCTCCTCGATTCCTCGAACAACTATCGCCATAGAAATTATCATAGGCCAAACAGCCCGACAAACAATGATATGCGGAACGATGACCGTGATAGCGTTACACAATTTATTAAGATTAAAATATAAGACTTTAATTTTATTTTCCTCCCAGTCCGACATTTATGATGCTTTGCAGTAGTTTAAAAAAAAATACAATCTTTAGTAAGTAAAAAAGACCCAAGCCACTCACCGATGCGAAAATTCGCGCGATTCCAACGCCGACGCGTCTAGCGACTGAAACAAATAAATACCAATGTATGTACTTATAAAGCTGTGCACAACAGCCACTAGCGAGCCCAACAAATGCTTCAATAAGTACAGAGTTAGGCATGAATGCCGCCCATCTACATCATAGGTTTGATATCCAAAAAACATCGTATTATATTAGGATAGTTAATTATGAAATATACCTAGCATAAAGTAAATAGAATTTATATTTTAATACATAACTGCTGTTTACAGTATTATTTAAATCCCTTCAGACACATATCCACATGTTTGCACGCACAGTTAAATAAGTTTTGCAAAGCTAATTAATTTGGAAGTACTCTAGTGTATAGTAAGTATGTCATGCTTTGTACTTATTTTTAAATATTTAATCTTTAGATTACTTTATCTAAGGCCATAATAAATGTAAATCTAGCGCTATCTGGTAACAAATGTGTAGCCACGCACTATAGAGCCACGAAATCAACTTTATCTGCATAAATTTACAGTTGACCATGTTATTACTAACACATACAAATTTATACAGGCCTGGCTTGTTAGGCATTGTGGAAACGTTTCCGAACGTATCCTTATTTGTGTATTATGATGTATTTCGTGTTGTCGTTTGGAATACGAATCGATATTTGGTATGGATGAATCATTCTTCATTTATTTATATACATATCATGAAGTATTTGGTATTATTCGCGCGCTATGTTTCTTAAAATATCCTTACTTAACTTACTTTATAGACTACTAGAGGGCGCTCGGCAGATTTTTAATTTTATTTTTATGTGAGAGATAAACAAAGCTTATTACTGTCTATAGTTTATGCGAGTAGTACACATTTAAATAAAACACTTTCACGGTTTAAAACGCGATATATTAGTTAAACTAATTTGAAAATGATTTTTAACTTAGGCCCCACGTTTTGGATGCTTTGCAGCAGCCTGTAAGGACCCGGCCAGTTTCGCCAAATACCAATTTCAACGGAACAGATTGCGAAAGTACTTACAACTTTGCTATTAAGCTAACAGAAGCACCTACATTTCCTAGTTCATAATCATCATATTTTTGAGTATTTCGGTAGTCTGCGTGTTATGTCTGAGTGTCTGTTTATGAAAGATATGGCTTTTGTTTATCGAATCGTCTGTGTTTAACTTGTGGTCGTATTTACGTTTGACGAGTTAATTTAACTTAAAAACTTTAAGCGCCAAAGGACCATCAAAATATCTTCTTTGATCACCCTAGCAACACATTATTGGTCAGCCAGATAAACGGTATCTATAATTTCGCGAAGTTCAGTCCAAAGGGAATCGAGGTAGAAAACGGAGGGAACTCGTGAAAACTAAAATTAAAACCTCATCTCGGAGAAAATTAAACCGCGAATAGTTAATGGATCTTAACTCGATTCCGAAACGCCAACTTTGTCGAAGGCAACTCGTTGGCTTCAATAAGATTCGGATAAGTTTCTGGAAAAGTTTTGTCCCACGCTGATCTACAACGGATGCGCCAATTTACTTATTTTCCCGGTATTCTATCGTGAAAACAAAATTAAAGACTATTTAGCTCGGAAAGTAGCTAAAGGTTTATGTGTGAAACTTTTTTCCCTTTTGGGACACACTTTTGGGTTTTTTTACTGAAGATTACAAGTAGATAAAACTTCGGAACCTGATCGTAATTACTTATTATTATAAGTTGACCCATATTTGGTCCCACTCTCGTGGAAAATGCTAAGCAAAAGACACGGATTCGGCTTAAAGCTTATATTAACGTTAATTTAATATTACAAGAGACAAAATTTACATTTGTTACAGTTCTAAGAATATAGTTCTCTCAATATACTTCTCAGATTATGCAATACGGTTATAACATATAATTATTAGCACATATGTTCGGCTACATACGTAATATGACTAACAGAGACATGAGTTTTCACACTTTGACACTGACAGTAATGTATTTTCAGAACAATGTTCCGTCAAATTCATTTCCCATGTTTGTCATACACGGGCAAAACATTAATTTACAAACTTATTTACTCAGACAACGCGTACAACTTTATTAATTATATAATAATTATACTCATTTCCCCGTATTTTATATCAAGATTTAATATACGGTTCAACATTTTCCTGTAATTAAATTATTATTTGCACATTAAAATTTTACTCTCAATGCCATGTTGTACGAAGTACAAGTATGTGTTATACAAGTATTAACTTAAAGAAACTTTGCAGTTAAACGGTTTTATTTTTTTTGCACTGAAAACTACAAAAATAATTAAATTTTGACATAATCATCGTGTTTTACTAGTGTAGCCCTTTCATTTGATACCCATATTGAGGTGTTTAGGGAAAATATGTAATCCACCATTTTGTATCGGCGGCCATCTTGAATTTATAATTATTGTATTCTCATCAAAATTAAATGTGTGTACCAAATTTCAGATCAATCTGACAAAGGGAAGGTTACTTGACCAAATATTAAATTCTGTACGTTTGAGCTGAATAAAACCGTTTAAATAAAAAATAAAATACTGTGTGGTAAATTTTTATAACACCTATTAAAATTATTAATATCTTAGTATTATCAGGAGTTTATAAAAGCCTTGCATGTAAATAAAACCCTTTTACCAGTTTGAAAGGCAAATCTTAATCTTAATCTTGTTCCCAAGGTCTTGACCACGGCTGCTGCAAAGCATCCGAAAAGTAGTTAAAAATGTAATAAGTTAACTAATTACATTTCACTTTTTAAGCCGTTAAAAGTGTTTTATTTATTTATTAAAAATAATATTCATGTCAAAGAGAACAACATGTTTACATTCTTTTAAATATCATAAATAACATTTTACTGAACTACAAAGACTCTCGAAATAGGACTGTGAAAATTGAATGAACAATCGAATTTTTTTTAAGGATATCTGAAACGTGGATTTTTAATTGAACTCGCAGTTTCTGTGCAAAAGCTTTTAGAGGAAATAAGGGCAAAAAATTGAAATGCATCCGGTCTTCGCCGGAGTGGTCTAGTACACGCGGTCTCACAAAGCACCACTTAATTTAGCGTTGCTTAATGACCGCTATATAGCCGGGAAAAAGAAGTGAAACTCATTGGAGAAAAGTTAAAGGCAACACAAGTTTCGCCATCTATGTCAATACTTAGCTTATAAAGCTGAAGAATTTGTTGAACACGCTAATCTTAGTAACTATTTGTTCGCATTGAAAATTTATTGAATCAATTTTGTAAACGGTTTATCGACGAATACTTTAAGCTACATTATATCAAGCTGCAACCAATTGCAGCGAAGAAATAGTAAAAAAGTGGAATAAACAGGGAATTATTAAAAAAAAAACATCTGTATAATATCCTTAGTTTTCGCAACGGACCAAATAGTATAAAACACTTATACTGATTTACAACGTGAAAAATATGAGTTAATTTATTATTATTAGATACGCGCGATATACATAACAACAGCCGTGATCACAGAAGCACCGTGTCCTCGGTTTAAAGCCTTAAAGGTTATTTATTTAACATAATTATTTTAGTAAAGTTTATTGTCTGTCTTTGGCTCGAAATGGGCGTTCACATAATGTATCTTTCGAGTAGTTCGATTAGGAAAATTCGAATTCCAAAAAACAGTACTACGAAGCATTACATTAAAAACTCGTGAGGGTCAACAAAATTTTCTTTGTTTTATTTAAGTTGCTTTATCTAAGCTTAATTTTGAATAATAAACGTTCATAAACTGAACATAAACAGTGATTGTTATGCTACGAATCAGCTAACCCAGCTTACAATAACAAACTGCTTATCGTAACATGATGCAGCAAGCTTTTTGAATAATAACTATTAATAACAATTTTCTAAATTTAAATAAAACAAGCAGTTTCATAACTTTAGGAAGCTCTGTATCGTAATTAATTTGCTTAGAAATATAATTCATTCGTGTATAATCGTAAATATAAATTCGAGGCTGTAAAAACTACAATATATTAAGTACTAGCTGATGTAGCAGACGTAGTTCTGTTGTTTGCTACATTAATATCCAACAGGCAACTCTACTAAATGTTTGTTAATAATGAATTAATTTCGAAAAAATGTGATTACCATAAGAACGGTTCTTGCGAGTTAATCTTGAATGGCGCAGTAACAGCTAAAACAAGATACGCTCTCCGCCTATTTTGGCTTTGCATTTTTTGGATATCTACACACGGCGATTACACTTCACGGCTTTTTCATCTGTGGACGGTGGTTCGTGACCCGGATGGATTTTTAAAAATTTTACAACCCATTAAATATTTAGATTTATAGATAAAAATATATAAATAGAGTAGAAAGACGTTGGACCCCATGGGGATCGATCCCACGACGACAACGATCGTTGATTATTATTCATTGTTATCATAACACTAATGAGCCGGTACAAAAGTAAGTATTTAATACTTTTGTATAGTACAGTCTGTTTACTTGTGTGATGTGTTTTAAACTTTGTTTATTAACCCGTTAAAAGAGTCGAATAGGTACAAACTATCAAACAGTTTAAACTACGTAATCTTATCTATCTTGAATTTATGTCATCCCGAGATCACGATCGAAATCAAAGCGAATGAATAATAGATTCGCGACGGGCAAACGTGGAAGAACTCAGAAGCAATGCGTAAGCAAATAATTTATCAAAGTCACGTCAACTGAAGTACGCTAAAAGCAAGAGAGAAACACCTTTTTCAGGAACTTTCGCTGATCAATCCATATGTATATGTGATTGATGTTCGTTTTATATCGTCTACCTACTTGATTGATGAAACAAATTCGGTTACGAGCGAGTTGACCATTCGGGATCGAGAGGTTTTAAGCGATGGATTTTTCCGTGATAACTTTATTAGCTGTTTGGTACTATGTTTGTGTGTTTCATATTGTGTTATCTAACAATTTAATATTTTTGGAAGGAGAATGGTTTTTAACTACTACTACGGCCCGACATTCCGTATTTTGACGGGCTGGTATAATGGAAGCAATTTGTGACTTAAAATTAAGGGATCGTAGGTTCGATACCCACTAGGTCCAACATTTTTTTTCTAATAATTTATATATGTTTTGAAACATGTTAGATTTCATCTGGGAATCTGAACATTGAATGGGTGGTAGAAATATTAAAATGCCTTTAGAACCACCATTCACAAATAAAAACCTCTTGCAGTTCGCGTTTAAGTTTCAGTCTGTGAGATTTCCGAATAATCAAAGCCAATATTGGTCGACAGTGCATATGGCTGGGGTATTCCTACCATCCATCAAGTAATATTAAATAATAATAATAACATTGCTCTATCAGTTTTAACATTGACATCGCATTTAAAAAAAACACTTCAACGGTTAAAAACTCGATATATATTACGTAAACTCATTTACAAGTTATTTTGATTAAGGCCCTGCGTTTCCGATGCTTTACAACAGCCCTGGTCATAGGGAGACTAAAGATCTTGGATAAATCTAATGTCAAAGTTAAAACTGCTACGCTAGCGCCATCTGTTCTGTCGTAGTTTTGTATTTCACGATATCGGTTAGTCCTATAGACAGTATTTAATTAATAAAGCATTTTAATATGATATGATCGTTATTATTATTATGCAGTTGTTTTCTTAGAAGTTCCACACTTAATAAGTTTTATACTACCGTCGTTTTCTAATTGATTTAAGAAACTGCTTCGATATCGGGACTTGTGAACAGGAAACATTTCTGTTGCTTGTAACAAATACTTGATGTTCTTATACGATTACATGCTCCTTTGCTTTGTCGAGAACTTCTTACTCTGAGCAAATAATACTTGAAAGGAACTGCTAGTATGTTAGCCCACGTATTATGTTCTCTTCAACAAGACTCATAACAAATTACTATAGCTTGGATATTTATAAACTAACTTTGTAATTTTCAAGTGAACTGTTTTAAAATTAGTTCAGATCAAAAATAGTGGTTTGAATTTGATAGTGATAGTTTTATACTTAATTATATTGAATTTTAAAGGTTTAATATAATAGGATATTAAGCATGGCACCCTTTTTTAAGCTGATAGTGTCAATGTATAATGTACGCCCCTTATATTAAGCATTTGTGACGTAAAATACTGTCTATAGTTTACGCGAGTAGTACACATTTAAATAAAACACTTTAACGGATTAAAACGCGATATATTAGTTAAACTTATTTGAAAATGATTTTTAACTTCGGCCCGACGTTTCAAATAAGTTTAACTAATATATCGCGTTTTAAACCGTTAAAGTGTTTCATTTGTGACGTGGCAGTGTGGTAAACCGCACTACACTGTCTGTTTTCGAACTACTGTAGCTAGTTCGAAAACCTTACTGAAGGCGAGAGTCGAGTAACTACAACCAATAAGCATATCACCAGCCCGCTAGAATGTTTTTTTAGTTATATGTTGGTAGAACAACAAAATTTGCGTGCTACCACGAACTACAAACGAAGTTGTCAAACAACAAACACACAAGTAATTACTTAAATCCTCTCTTCGGTTTAAATCACGAAATATGTTAACTTATTTTAAAGTTTATTTACCTGCGGCCCGAAATTTAGGGTCCTTTGCAGCAGCCGTGATCACGGGGAGAATAATACCTGAAAAAGATAAAGTAATATTTAATACTATTATTTCCCAACATAAAATTCCCAATACGACAGACTATAGCCCCCCCCCCCCTCGGGTTGCTTTGCAAAGCTTACTTTTACTGACAAGTAACTGTTTTAATAAATCTACTAATTAATAAATCGGCCTAAACTAATAATGTCATTTATATAAAGAAATAAGTTTGTTTGCTTGCAAAATTAATAAAAATTGGGAATATAAAGTAAATATATGTATATTTAAATGAATTTTCTGGTGCTTAATTTCACTCTCGCATTTTAACGAAACACTGAAGTAATAGACTCGAGTTTAAATTAAACTCTTCGTAGACAAAGTCTCGTAACTGTATTATTAACTAGTAAATTATAAGGTATTACCTACTGAAAAAATCCGTATTTTTGTTTGTAGCACCGGCATTCAAATCAGGTGCTCTTATCACCGTGTTTTATAAAATGAACATAGGATTTAGGCTAAGGCTGCCCGTAACAGTTAATTAACTTGGAATTCAAGCCGTGACCCAAACTTTCGGCTAACTTTGTAACCTTTCAAAGGATTTGTGTGGCAACTTCATCTTGAGAGACGTTTTCCTTGGATAACTTATTAAAAACAAATTTCAGTCCTCTCAAACGTCGTATGGAACTTTATTATTAAAATAAAGAAAGAAATGGTTTAGCAATATTTTTTCTGGGAAGCATTTTAGCTCCCGTTATGTTCGAACTTTTAAATTTTAAAATTGGAATTTGGATTAGGAAACATGACGATTTGAATATTAAAAGAACTTTTCACAATATTTGGAACAGTTTTCCTTTCATTAAATCGGATATATTATTGAGTCTTGTTGCCTACAAGTGCCCAACTTACGCACTTACAAACCTGTTCAAAGGAAGTACTCTTTCCTACCATAAGACCTTTTAAACATAGATGAAAAATATTTCTTCTTGTTTATTATTTTGATTAAAAGTAATCTTTCAAACCTATACAGCCTTATTACAAAAAAATACTTAAACCAGAACTGCGGAGTCTTGGTTTAACTCTTAAACCATGGTCTAAATAAATGTTAATAAGTAAGCAATTCAACCTACGTTTCGGAGAATAAATTTTAAGTATACGCTAAATTATTAACAATACAAAATACGAGGCAGAATTATTGTTAGATTCAGCATGTTACAATGTTATAAACTTCAAAATCCGAACACCACTAATGATAGTGACTTTAATGCAGTCGAGAGGAAATCTAGTTTCGATCCCAATTGTAAAATTTTGCGCCAGCCATATCTGATATGAGTTAATTTACATCAAATCATTGTTGAGCAAATTTGAATTTATATATACAATTTTGATTTCATATAGAGAGTGATTCAATTATGGTTTAAACATTTCTTATTAACCATTCCATATTTTAGATGTGAATAGGCCATATTATTGTTTTAATCATTTTTAAATAAAAACGATGGCAAATACATATCGCATCATTTAAATAGGAAAGCATAGCACTAGCTGTGGCCGCGACTTTGTTTGCGTAAAACTGTATGTTGGGCATCTTATTATTTATTTTTGCAAACAACCTCCTCAGTTTTATAAATTACTCATGACGTTCGAGTTTTTAGGAGTTGACGTTTTTAAAGTTAGCTTTTAAACAATAGACATATACGGATATTTTAGATTATTTAAAGAAGAACCATTCTTTGCCCACGTTTTTCCCATATTTCCCTCTGTTTCTTCGCCCTATCCGCAGCCGTTTTTTTAGCCTAAAGCTTTTCTTAATAAATTGTCTATCCAACGCGAAAAAAAACAACTCACGAACTATCGACCACAGATAAAAGCGCCGTCAAGTTTAATTGTGCATAAATTTTAGTCTGTGGATTTAATCTCCAAACCTAAAAACTAGTTGACAGAGCATCTTGTTTACGTGTCATATGATGTTATTTCACCTACCATCAACTAAATCTTAACAGTCCTCCACTATCGTGAAAATTTTATGTTTATATATACGTTTATTTTAAAAACGTTTCATTCTAAATCATTCGAGTGAACAGCAGTTAAAATGAACATTTTGGATACAAACCGAAAGCAAATGCACAGACCGATTAATCAAAGGTTCCAATGTATCAACGAATCAAAGTTTTGCTGTCGGAATGCGAACAAAAAGTGCTCAGCTTTTGAAGGTCTCGTTTGTAACAATTAGAGTGTGCTTTTACGTTTTCAACTCTGAAATAGAGTAGAAGTTTTGTGAAAATGTGAATTTTAATAACACATCGATATTATGCAGTTCTTTGTTCTGTTATATTTATTGTGTAAGGTTTCATTGATACTGTATTTTATTAAGTATTTTTCAATAAACTTTGAAATATGGAATGAATCGATGTTCTTAAAAAAAAGTTAACAGCGAGAGTTTTTTATAACATCCAATATTAACTTAGTATGTATTAAATGAGACTATACTTTGATGGTAGGATGATGTTTGACAGATCACGCTCGTGAATTAAAATTTCGGTGCTTTGGTACGATCACGCCAAATAAAATAATACGTTGAATTGAGGAACAAGTTTAGACGGTAGTATGTAACCTGAAAAAAAAAAAGAGAAACCCCCCCTTTCCCCCCACCCCAAAAAATTTTTTTTCCCGGGGGGGGGGGCCCGGGCCGGGGCCCGGGGGGAACGGGAAAAATTTGAACCCAGGACCTCGTGCTGAAAGTCAGTTGACAAGGCTTTAAATATTTAGTTTACCTATTAGACGTGTTATAAAAAAATATATAAATAAAACACTTTACCGGTTTAAACGCGATATATATTAATTAAACTTTTTGAAAATTATTTTAAGTACAGCCCGACATTTCGGATGCTTTACAGCAACTATGACCATGGCTTATATAAGTTTTAATTAAATGTACTCGCGTAAACGACACATTACACATACTTATTTAAAAATAACGATTTCAAATTATTCGACGGATCAATAATCGAATTCACAAACGATTATATTCTACCACATCCCTATTGTGAATTGTCAAACTTATCAGCCTATATTAGACAAAGTATAGAGTCATCCGGACGAATACAATGTTGCCCAGTATTTGCGGTATTCCAGCTATTGTGTAGATATAAAGGACACTGCCGATGCTATTCAAACTATATTCAATATAATATGCGGTAATTTTCATACTATTGCATTTGGATTGTGGACACAGAGTTTCTAGGACAAATTATTAATATAATTACAATAAATAGAGATACCTCCGTATACTCAAAGTTAGACAACGCTATAAGATTATAATGAAATATTTATTTCCCTTTATATAAAAATTCTGATGCTTCATTGTGATAAAATTATTTATTCTCGTTATTTTACGTAACACGATAAGCAAATAAAATATTTTAACCGTTTAAAACGTAAATAACATTAACTCTAACAGGCCATACATAATAACATGTGCGTGAAAACAGATATAAAATTTCGTATATTTTCCACATATTATTTTAAACTGTGGTAACAAAACTGTTGCATGGTAGCGTTTGAAAAAAATTAAACAAGGGATAATTTTAACAATATTTATGTAAATGATATTGACATAAATGACACTCATAAATTCAAATTTACCGCGCTTTGAGCGTTTATAAGCTGTCAGATTAAATGGGGGATCAGGTTAAGAACTTAAGACTATTGTAGTAAAAGATTGTTAAGGAAAGATAACAATTGGGGAGAATATGATAACAATAAGCTTAAAATAACGCTTCTTAACATTTTCAGATAAGATAATAATTAGATTAGTTTACGACATTTGTTGTAAAATTGTGGGGGTTCGTTAAAAAAAAACTGTATATTTAAAGAAAAATAGATGGCGTTAATTTTTGAAATAAATAACAATATATACATTAAAAACAGGGCGTTTATAGACGTAATATTTCTTTAAACATAAAAGACACGCATATTATTCCTTACACCTACCCACTTAATAAATCTTTTTTTATTTCTTTTCTCTTGTACTGCAGGTTGTCTGGAAGAGATTGCTGCTGCGATAAGGCCGCCTTTTATTTATAAGTTGGTACGTAAGATTTTTCTCCGTTTATATCTTTTTTTTGTGGTATGTTTTAACGCGTCGATAACTGTATTTTTTTTATATCATAAGTAAACTAATAAACTATTATTATAACTAAAACTTGATAGTTAAAGCATTTCCTTTGATAAGTTGAATCCGGGGGAAGGGGCAGACGTTTTCGTATGCACGGCTCTGCGCTCAATCAGGTCTCAAAGAAGCAAAGGAGTGGATCAAAGGCTCGTTACTTTCACGTATGCGCCGCCTGCCTATTGAACTAGACCAAATTGTGTGTTGTAAGAGGTATAGCTTGTAAATAACTAGTTAAAATACTGAAAAACATGTAGAATGTTGAATATTTTTCAAATGATTGCAAATAATAAAGCTAAATTTTAAAATTTATTTCTATTATTTCTTTAAAGATTTAAATAAGTTATAGAAGCATTTTGAAAACTGTGCCAGCGACTTCGTCCGCGAAAATCGTTATTTTGGGCTTCTAAATTCCTTTTTGCAAACCCTTCCATCTTTATAAACTTAAGCTCTTACCTACGATGTCGGTCGCGTCACTTCCCGTCGTTCTTGCGAGGCAATTCTAAACGCTTCGCTGCGGACTTTTTTTTTAGATCATTTAAAGAGAAATAATTATTTTTATAACAACATAGTTTTTGGATATCTTGAACAGTTTTTGTATGTAATAATTTTCCCAATTTTCATATTTCTCGCTGTATCTTTGCATGCATCGCTGTAGTCACAGGGCGATGTTTTATAGCCTTTAGCCTTCCTTGATGAATTCTCTAACCAACACAAAAATAATTTTTCAATTCGAAACCGTAGTTCCTGAGAGTAGCGCGTTCAAATAAACAAACTCTGCAACTTTGTATAGATTTTTGATATTATATGTATTATGCGACAACAAACGTTTGTATTTAGTTTAAATAAAAAATATAATATTTAACGTGGAAAACGTAAGATTTAATATCCAGCTCGTTTCAACATTCCATTCGCAGATAGCCTGGAAAATAATTTCGATGTTTTCATATAGTTTCAAGTAATGGAATTGATCATATCGAGTCAGTTGGAATCGGTTTATAAAATTAATTTCTTGATAAATTGAAATGTTCTTTTATTCAGTGATCCCATATAAATGGCTTATACTTTTGTTTCTTATAAAAGTTTAAACGAATAATATATTTAAGCCATCAAGTTTAATTGGTTTTTGTTTTTTTGCTTCATAGCCAAATGGTACATAATCTATACTAATATAACATATAAGGCAGAAGGGTTTGTTTGTTTGTATGTTTAAATGCGCTAATCTCAGGCACTACTGGATCGTACTGTAAAATTATTTTTGTCCTGGTTAGAGCTCGGAAACAGCGGAAAATGTGGAAAAAACAAGGAAAGTTATTCTTAGATGGTTTCCAACCTAGGGGTTGGAAACCACCTAAGAATACTAGTACGCTGCGAAAACGGTTCAAGATACCCAAAAAATATTTATGAAATGTTACCAAATATTGATGTCCAAAATAACTATACTACGCAGATGAAGTCGCTGATACAGCTAGTAAGTTATTAATATTTTCCTTTTTGTATGTCCATCCGACAGAACGGAAATAATAAGTCTGGCTATATAGCCTACCGATTTCGATACTTCCTCCGGGTACCAGTTCCAGTCTGTGGTCCGAATGTCCACAGCCAAAATAGATCTACAGCACACCTTCAGCTCATCAATAAATTATGTGATTGACGTATTTGACAACTAAGAGAATGCTCTTCTATAACAAGTATCAACTTAAAAAAGATCTTTTAAGTTCAACAGTTTTATTTTTGGTGCACCGAAAACTACAAAATCTTCTAAATTTTAACATAATCATCGTGTTTTACTAGTTTTGCCTTTTCATTTGATACCCATATTGAGGGGTTAAGAAAATATGTAATCCGCCATTTCGTATCGGCGGCCATCTTGGATTTAAAATGTTTTTGATTTTATTATATTGTGTCTTAATTAAATCTGACAACGGGAAGTTGCTTAAATTTGAATTTCTAATTTCCAAATAAATAAATTTCGTACGGGTCGAGTTGAATAAAACTGTTTACTACTACTAACTCTTTGTATAAAATAAAACTCATGATAAATAAAAATTAATGTTACTATATACCAATAGAAAGCATTACTCAACCTTAAAATACAATCGAAACATTTTCGTATTGTTCGAGAAATAGAAACGTATTTGAAATAGTATTGTGGTATTGATTGGTGTGTCCATATTGAGCAGTGCACACATCACATATTTGACCATAACTAGTGAAGTAAAAAATTGAACCTGTTTTCTTGGAAAAAGCTGGATTTATGTGCTTCGTTATGTAATATATTTGTATATGATACAAAGGTAAACGTACTTTAAATCACAAACACACATTTTTTTATATATTTTAGGTACAGCAGATCACGATGTTGGTCGTAAGTTCAAGTTCTACATTCTTGCCCTCATCTAGATTAATTGTATTTGTTTTATTAATTGCACTTTTAGCAGAACTAGCATGAATTGACGGGAAAAATCTTATAATATTAATTAAAACATGAAACTTACGCGCGCTCGTTCCAGACTTCAAGTGACAAGGCCGAATAATTTTTTGACAGCTGCAGATTAAATGTCATAAGCATAGACTATATTATGAACATTAACATTAAATACTGTCTGTAGTCTGTAAATAAGTTTAATTAATATATTTCGTGTTTTAAAACGTTAAAGTGTTATATTTAAATTAATTTTGGTATAGCATAACTACCTACCAACAATAAAGTTAAAAATCATGACATAAGAAACGTATTTTCATAAGTTCCATAAATGTCACGTTTCCCTGAAAGAAAAGATAATTTCTTCGTCGGATACACTTCATTATTCATAGTCGCACAGACTGATAATAACCCTAGAGCTGCTAAGAATGTTTACACAGTCATCTCGGAGATGATATTAAAGATATTATAACATTTCTGGAGCAATTCCCCTTAACGTTTCTGGGAAAATGTAGGAAAAATACGATTATGAGACGAAATCAACATTCGCCGTATTTTGCCACGCGATCCTGAGAGGTTTCGGCTATCTTTGATAATCCGGTGTATACATTATTTTATTTGGACCGCCATTGCTTTCGCATTTCACAGAATTTGTTCGGCGAAATTGTATTTAGTTCACATAAGCAAGTAGGTGTGTTTATGTAACCCGACTACAACAGAATGCATGACATTTTTAAATTAATTAAGCTCCTAAGATCACGCATTTTGATTAATTACTGTTAATAATACTAGTAGTCTATGCGAGTAGTAGACATCTACGACGTTTCGCATGCTTTGCGACAGCCGTGGTCACGGGGAGACTAAAGATACTATCTATAGAGACTAAAGATGTAGAATGTCCCTGTCCACGCTAGCGCCAGCGCAATTTTTACTTTTACATTAGTGAGTAAAACTGGTTTTAAATAAAACCTATCTGTTGATACTAAACACTAGTGATTAAATATCGCTTAACTATATTGAAGGCAATACAAATTAAATTATTAATTTTTCTTTAGAAATTAAATAACATATTATAATAAATTGTAAGACAACGATATGCTGACATATTATAGTTTGGTAAACATTATGTTTACATATTGGATGTACTTATTGTACAATATGTAAAATTTCGGTTGTATATTTAACATGATGTATAGTGTTAAATACAAAATATACAGTTGTTACTAGTTTATGCTTTGGTTTCTGATAAAAGCCAATTGCGTACAAGCTCACTCAGTTAATTTCTTGGCACCAACTGCGATCAGGTCCAAATAAAATATATCTTTTGCAAGGTGTTTATTGGAGACCAGAGCTTAATACCCATTACATAAACATCACTGAATAGTTGCACTTCCACTACGTAAATCGTTCACCGCGATATGCATTTATAGATGACGTTAAAACGGAAATGTGTAACCTAAATGCGCTATCATTTTTAAGCTCACAAATGATGAATCGCACATACGAATTAAGAGTCCTGGATTTTAATCATAGTATAATATGAGGACGCTAGAGGCAGAGTAGCCTAACTGCAATATTATGACTTGACATTTTTATATTTTCATAGTATAAAAATGTTAATCTACAAGAGCACAGTGATCGAAAATTGTTAACATAATTCTTTAAAAATCGAAAATAAATTGAAAAAATTTTCGACTCGGGCAGGACTTGAACCGGTATCGTCAGCGTTCCGTGCTGTTGCTCTACCAATTGAGCTACCGAGTCCTACACCTTATCGTTGAATTTTTTCAACTTAAACTTTTTATTTAACTAATTTCTTTTTTCATTTATTTATGATTTTTAAATTATATAGTGCCTTCATGTGCAATAACATGTAAACATTAATAAAGTTTTCAAACATAATTACACAAATAATAGTACAAATTCATTTTGGCTTAAGTTAATTGTGTATTGTTATTTTCATCCTTATTAAAAATCATGTTTTAGGCCACTCTGCCTCTAGCAGCCTTATATATGAGTCAAAAAGTTCAATCAAGGAAAATAAAATAAAAAATAGTCTAACCGGTAGAATTTTACAATACCAAAATTGTTCATTCATTTACCACAGATTAGATTAAGCATGGTTTACACCAAATAGTGAATAAGTAGATACATATACACCATTAATCAAGTCCAAGACCAAACTAATGCTGGATATCAATGCCAATAACGTTTCTGGTAATACGTCAAGTTGGATCGCGGACAGTTAACATTATGTCTATACCACCAAGATCCAATCAGCTTGATGAAGTGCTCTATTGAATGTTTGATCGAAAATATATGAAGGATTGACAATTTCGTCTCCCTTTTTATATTGGTCAACGTAAGAGGAGGCGGAAGTTTTTTCAAACAGTATTTTTAATAATAGAAATAGTTCCATAGGTAGATTACAGCACGGTACATTTTTTATTTATATTTTGCCATTTTTTTAGGCCTTCTATTAGGCTTAAAAACAATTTACCAAGAATGATTTTTTTTCTAATGGGTTTCCGGTTATTTCAATATTATATTATTTTAACAAAAAACTGTTATTTCTCGTATCCCTTAAAATACAGTAAATTTAGAGTCTACGCTTAATGTGTTTCATAATAACAAATCCTACTTTTAAATTTGGAACAATTTAAAAAAAATAGATGTTTATTTTTATTATTGTCCTCATTTTAAAAAGAGAAATAAAGCTGAATCTTTCAGTACTTTTGTATTAAATAATGTGTGGGTTAGAATTAATGACTTTTACAAGTGTCAGTAATGAGTATCAATGATAAAATAAGACAGTGCGAAAATGAAAATAGACATTCATTCTAAACGGATAGCTTACGAAGGATGATAAGGCAGAATACATAAAACAATAGCTGTGGAGGAAAATTACATTAAGAATTTCAGATGAGAAATAATCGTGTTTTATTGCAAACAAATGACATTAATAAAATTTAATTTTCCCTTGATGTTGAATGGTATATTAGGAAGTGGCTGTGCCCGTGACTCTGTCTGTTTGGAAAAGTGAATTTGACAAAATTTTTATTATTAGGATAACTGTTGCCCCTGGCAACGGATTTAAAAATAATTGATCTTTTCACGGGAAATTCAAGTTAAACAACAAATAACCTTCTTAAAGTAGTTGTTAAAAGTGGTTATAATAAAAATTTAGATTAAAATTTAGTTTTTATATTATTTTTATATAATATAATTATGTAGTATTATTGTCTTGCTTAGTTTTGTAATGTTACTAAACATACGAAAATATAGCCGTAGGTACTTGAAGATAATAAACACTTAATAAAAACACCTTTACATAATATATGTTTAACAAAAACTTAAAGTTTATTAGACTACTTGTATATGATTTTATTAATAATAAAGATTAATGTACTTTTTAAAGGTTTAAAACAACCATGTTCTATACCGTTAAATGAAATTTTGTAATGTACTACTAGTATACTCGACCTGTTTATATTTGATAAACGTACAGACGCACGACTTCTATTGCTTTATTATAGTATTAAACGACAGTCCCTCGCCAAACTTGAGTCGTAATCCCAATAGAGATATTATTTTTATTCATTCGCATACTAACGACTCTATCATGCAAATTGTGTATTGTTTACGAAACATAACTTTGGCCGTTGTTTTAGGTATGCTTTCTGTTCGGAAAGCATAAATAAGCAGATCTGAAACCTCGCGCATCTGTGCCTAAACTTTACAATTGTTTCGATATCGTAATGTTCTGGTATTTAAATATGACGATTGGAAATGAATCTTATTCAAAAGCATATTTTTAATAAACTATATTATTTATGCGTCCAGCTGAGTAGATTTGTCAACGTTAAAAACTTTTAATAAAAACAAGTTTTTTAGAATGTCCAAAGCCAAAATACATACATACAGCGCATTTTGTGTACATGTTATATCTTCTGTAATGTTATCTTGTGTAAATTAACATATATTATATTATATTCTTAAATAATATATGATACTTTACTGTTGAAATACGTACATAAAAATTGCTTTTATGTAAAGTGAGTGTGCAATTGCAAAACCGATGGCAATGTAATTTTCGTTAATAGTGTAGATATATCGTTTACGTGATGGAAAATTTAATACGCCGCTATAATATCATATGATATCTAAACAAAATGCGTTGTCGACCTATTTTAGTTTTAGATATACGGAAATCCACTGACTAAAATCAAAACGCGATTAAAGTTGTCGGCTTTTTCATCTTTAGGATTACAATATTTCTACCACCCACATAGTCATTAGACTCATCATATTTCTCATCAATTTAAAAATTCTCTGAAACGTCAATATGTTGGACGCGGTTAGGATAGAATTCACGATCCGTTGATTAGTAATATATCAATGATTAATGCTATTAATAAACCGACGAACTTGGCAAAAACTAATTGTAAATAACGAATGTTTATTATACTTTTATTAGCTAGTTAAAAATTTTCCCTGCAGAGCATACGAGTATGAAAGTTAGTTCTTCTCCCTCGTCATGTTTCGATTTAACAAGCGCTTAATAATGTTGTTTGATTCTTCCAATGATAAACAAAATCCAAAACAATTTATTTTCCTTCCTACAAGTGTTATTTACATAAAGTTCCCCCGGTCTTCCTTTTCCTTCCGATACATAGGCGGGATGCAGACATAAATTTTACGATTCGGAGAAACAATTGGTTTGTTATCGGTGCTTTACGGTTTTATTGTTGTATTTAAATCTGAATAAATATGTTGTTAGGCAACCATTTATCTCGGCTTTTCCTTTTAAGTTTTCTTTAGGGGTTTTCCGACTCGGCGTGGTAATGAATCCGGTGCATTACCAACCTTTTAACTACTTTTAGCACGGTTAGTGGTTTGTAGAGATAAAATATTGTATTAACGTAACTTGTGGCAGAAATTTTATTTTCCCACTTATTGAAAATCATGTTTTTGTTATAAGGCCACTATGCTCTAACAGCCATGCCTTTATAAAAGTATGTTTTTTATTCACGTACAATTATTGGTTTTAAGACCGATACCACTCTGCCAATACAGTTGGCAATTTTTGGACCCAAAAAATGTTTTTTTCCAGTATAAAAGTAACATTATGATGTAATTTTCGGCCAGGTCTTTTAAATGATGTTTAACAAAATATTAACAAGTTATATTTAAAGTCTTGCTGGCCAAAGTTGACGGTAAAATTGTACAGATTTTAACGTCCCCTTCGATTTATAGTGAATAGCCCTTAAGTTTCACAGAGATGCTGAGTTTCTAGTTTATAGGGTCCCCAATGACCTGCTTTATAGCTCGTTAGGTAGACGACCGGAGATTTATGAAAATTTTAAAGAAACTTAGCGTCTTGAGTACAAACATTATGGTGTAATATATAAATACTATAGGATATAACACAATTTGTGATTTTATTTAATCCTTTTTAACCTGACAGTTTATTAAAACATTAATTTTATTTTATTAAAATAAGCTGAAATAATAATAATAATTAGCAACGCATAATTTTATGTACATTTATAAAGCCAAACAGCAGAAGTTGCAAGCAATTCAATCAATTAATAAAATATTAATTTCCAAATAAATTTATTATGCCACTACACTTTTGACTGAGTAATAAATCCCTTTATAATAAAAGATTTATATAAATGATTTGTAAATTCGATCTTTATACAAGAATGTAATTATTAAAAACACTTTTACCAAGATTTTAACGGAAAATATACTATTAATTATATTTTATTTAATATATTTCGCATTTTAAACGGTTAAAAATGTTATATATAAACTGTATTACGCGTGTAAACTACAAACAATACTTAAGAATGTAATTCTTAAAATAACTCCGACACAGTCATTACTGAAGCACAGATTATGCAATAAAACATTTCAAACCAGATTCTAAAATGCTCCAGATAATGAATGTAAATAATTCAGACACAGAGCATGTAACCATAAATCGTTTATTTCATCTGACTGGCTACTCGACTAAAATGTATACGTATTTTCTGGCAAACTTATTTTGGTAACGAATTGCACAATTGTCTCGGGTTGCATTCTGAATCGTTCAAGTAGAATACGGAAGCCCGTTGCCGACGTCCTTTATCGCTGGAGAGAAGGCTTCGCTACATAACATTCATTCATAACATTATTCACATACCTATCTTATTTATTGTAAAGATTTTAGTTGCATTTTTACCCGACAGTGAAGCTAAAATAGAGGGTAATTGTTTGTCAGTTTTGTTTGTGGTCACACTTTCAATGTTTTGCTTATGCCAGAAGTAAAGGTTTTGAGGTTGTAAAGGCTTCCCAACCTCAAAATATACATGTTTTCAACTAATAAATTGCGCGTTTTATTTGAAGCGGTTATATCAAAGTACTGAATTTTACTAAGTACGCGAGGAAAGACAAACACGTGGTTCACTTGTTGGTAGGTGGAATACACCCCCCTCCCAGTTTAAGATGGCCTGTCGACCTATTTTGGCTTACGGGTATTCTTACCGCCTATTAGAAATTTCCAAAAAAAAATATAAATTAATTTTAAACATTTTTGATCCAGGGGGATTGAAACCACGAGCCGTTGCTTCCACAGCACCAACGGGTCTGTCGAAAATTCCTTTAATCATTATTTTGCGTAGTCGTATTATATTCTTATTTTTTCCCGGATGCTTTTACTGCACTCGGGTCAAGTGGAATTCAAATAGATTGTATTTTTTTACGAGAATAATCGTGTTCCTTTTTATATGGATGCAAAAACCAAGAGAAACAGTCAAGAGCTTTGGTATAATTTACAACACCGCTCAAAAAGGTTTCCGCACTCAGAATTTGCAATCGAATTTTTATAAACAAAAGCACAGACTTTTATATTTTTTTTCCATTGCCAATATTATTTTCTTATGAATAAAGTTTAAGCCTAGCTGTACCTTGCTGACAGACAGTTAAACATGTCCGTTAAGCGCGAGAGATCCTGGGTTCGAATCCTAGGGAAAACAAATAAATTGTTTCGGTCGGGCAGGGCACAGAAGTCTTATAAAATGCCTGCCTATAAAATAACCGATCAGTGAAACGGACATAGAAATGTATTCGCCTCATGCCGCTCGAATGAAGGATGAAACGCACTCACACACAACTTAAAATGTTTTAATGTTTAACAAAGTAGGAAAAACGTATTGTATAAACAAATTCTACATAATACCGTTAGTATGAAACACTCGCAATATTATTTCAGTTAAATTCTCACAAACTTATTTCACATTCCGTAATAAGATGCGAAATTTCAAAGCAAAACACGGTTGAGTAGAAATAAATTTGCCTAAAGAGTGAAAGCTCGGAACTATTTTCTAGACTAGTTTGTACTTAACAGGCTTATAGTATTGTTAGGGATTTATTCGCTTTAAACATTTAATTATTTTGATATTAGCTCTGTATAAAATCTATGTTGGATTCGATTGCGTCAAAATAATTAAACTACTGTATTTTACTATTTCTAGTTATAGGTACACTATAATTTTCAAATGTTAATGCAACTCCAAACTTAAGTTTAAACCTAAAATAATGGTAAATTATTTATCTATTTACAACATAATTTAATAATATTTGTTGAGTTGTAAGAGTATTAAATATACCTATAATTTAAAAATTGCGTATAGTTGTTTAAAAAAGACGAACATGGAGAAAACATATTTTTTATTTTTACAAAGTAGTGATATGGGTTGACATCAACTGGGGGACAGTCAAAGCAATGGGCTAGTTATTTATTTTTATTTAAATTTCATACCAGTAGTTCCTGAGATTGACGCGTTCAAACAAACAAACTCTAGATTTATAATAATAACACAGATTCTATGCCGTATTACAATATGACATTTAAGAGCACTTAAACCTAGCATAATAAAGCGAAAATTGTACAGCAATTATTCAAAATCCATCTGCAATAATTACAGTAAACAGTTTGTACATCAACGAAAACCAACATAATCAAACACAAATGGTTGGTTATAAATAATTGATTTTCAATTGCTTTAGTTCGATGTAATCGCTATGCTGCTTATTATCTGTGTAAATGTGTTAACAGCGGGCAATGCAGCCTGTTCCATATACATTAATGCGATACTGAAGCTTTGAATACGTAATGAGGTGGCGTCAAGAACGGGCCCGACACTGGCTAAGTATCTTCCGAAATAATAATTGAGTGATTTTCATAGACACAGTAGCTAACGTTTAACACGAATTCGTCTTGTTTAATAATGCGCTTGTGTGATTTTAATATAGAATGAAACACCGTGGGTGCCGGTTCAAATGCTGCCCGGATATGAGTGTATCATCGTGATACCTACCTTTCTTGACTTTGTGTTCAATTGGTGTAAAACTAAATACTGCCTGTTAACGCGAGATATAAAGCACTGTAAACGGTTTTAAGCGCGAAATGTTTTACTTAATTACCATTAATTGTAACTACGGGGGCGTCGTCACGAGGCTACAAAGTAAAAAAAGTAGTGTAAAACTCTGTGGGTCACATTTCTATCGCATCGTTATTCAATTTGTCATATTCAATTCAATGAAATGTTACCGAGGTTTCATATAATAGTTTCATAATTATGTTAATAAAGTAATAGTAGGGCGATGTGACTTTAAAAAAAGCAATGGTCTATGTTTTGTAACATGTACATATTCAAATCGAATATGTCCATAAAGAAATGTGTTGCATATTAATTTTTTATTATGTTAGATGAAGGTGTGTATTATTTTCATTCTGTCAAATATACCATATAATAGAACCCATATTATATGTTTTGCTACTGTGGTATTTTATTTATGTATTTGCTTATTAACATGAAGTTAACGGGAATAAGAACTGTACAGTGGTTTATGTCACTCGCTAACCTATTACATAACATACGAGTAATATTATAAAGTTGAAAAGCTTATTTGTTTGTTTGGACGCGCTAGTCTCAGGAACTACTTGTTCGAATATCGAAAGGAAAAAAATATTTTTGTGTTGGTTAGAGTATTTATGAATATACATTAGGCTATTAAACACCACGCTGTGGCTAATAGGAGTGAAAAAACAGCGGGAAACGTGGAACAAACGGGAAGATTATTCAATAATTGAGGGTTTCCGTAACGAGCGAAAACGGTTTTTGATACCCAAAAAATATGTATGAAAGAATTATTCTCTTTAAATTTAAAAAAATGTCCGCGAGAAAGATTCACTTGCAAGAACGACGGGATGGAATCAACGTTGTGGGTAAGAGCTATAGTTTCTAAGGATAAGGTTTCAAAAACAAAATGTTGATGCCCAAAATAACTTTTCTACGCGGACGAAGTCGCTGTCACAGGTGTTATAACAAAAATATAGCACATAATTACTAAGATGTTACTCCCTGTGTCTGATGCAAAAATACACTTTGATTATTTCCTTATATACAGACATTACGGTAGGTATATTACTTTACACTTTAGTTCGGTTGATAGCACTACCATGAGAGGCAATTGAGTTTCATGAGATGTATGCATACGTCGCAAATTATGTCAAATTTACGTTCAGACTACTACTGTCTTTCATGAGTTACTTGCCCAGCAACCACAAAGCACTTACGCAATCAGACCACAAAACTAAATTTGATGATGAATTCTAATGCTAATTATTAACATAAACGCTACGTTTAATCTATTCCTAAAGGCCAGAATTTACAATTCCTGGCTAAAAGCGATTTCACACCTTAAGTGTTAGACGGTGGAAGTTTACTAAAAATAAAAACTTACTTAATGTTTTAAGAACGCAAAATTAATTTCTTTGGGGAAACATCACGATTCACATTCTTACAATAGGCTCAAGGAAGGAAATAATTTACTTTACAGAAGCAGTAAACACGACTATAGGACTCGCGGGAATAAAAATAAGATCTTCATTTCTTTGGAGTGTTTAATTATTCTTTATTTTAGCTTTTTTACTCTTTTACGTGTTGTACTTTGAGTTTTGTGTTTAGAAAGTGTTTATGTGTTAGTAAATGTGTATATCACTTTATAAATAATAAATAAAAGTTAGTCAAGTATAAAATTTATAGTATCTCTTACTGCGAATAAGACTGGGTGTCAAGCTTTTGAAAATCGATTGTTGTGGTCAAATTCCTCGTTGGTGTAAACTGTAAACAACTAATGAAGACCCGTTGCCCCTCATGGGGCTAAAAGGAGGGCATATTTTTGTGTCCGTTTTACTGATCTTTTTTTATATAATTTTGTCCATATTTTGTAATAGACTAATGACACGAACTCTTTTAATATTGGTTGAAAGGTAAACCTAGTAATAAGTTGTTAGTACGATTGAGACCAGAAACGATTCCTACGATATGTATATAGATAATGTACATACATACACAAATCATTCTCTAAATTTTTATAGACAAGTTGTAAAAGTTAGATATTTTAATGACAGCTTATGACATCCTGCTAACTTTCCATTAAGCTTACAAGTAAGGTAAAGGTAGTAAAATGTCATCAAAACCTTTAAGTTCATGTTTAAATAATTTAAGCGAAGTACATTCTACAAACATTGTCTAGCCTACGGACTCGGAACTAGACAATGATTTTATGTTGTATATGTGTACTACTCAGTACACATATAAATAAAACACTTTAACGTTTAAAACGCGGAATATATAAGTTAAACTTATTTAATTAAAAAGAGACGTCGGGCCGTAGTTTAGATATTGTATGTAATATATTTCACGTTTTAAACCGTTAAAGTGTTTTATTTAAATTACTTCCACAAGTGGAATAAGACACGCGCGATGAAGCCTTCCGAATCCTATCCAATTACTCAAACGCGACTTGTGTTGAATTGAATTGTTATTTCCAAGTATAAATAAATCAACCTTAATGTCGAAAAAATGATATATTTGCCGATAAAACGACATTCGTGAATACACTTGGCTTCCGTCTCGACATTTGGAGGAAATTTATTCTCCTTTAGAATTGTACAGCACGTGTTACGACTCCATGAAGTGAAAGTACACAATGTTTTATGATTATTGCATTTACAACTTTAATTCTTACTTAGTCATTCTTTAGAGTACTGTTATAAAGATAATGGTTGAAAACTTTTTTATTATTCTCATGTTATTGCACATGATGGTACTATATGATTTAAAAACTGATATTCAATAAAGATATATACGACCCGGGCAGGACTTGAACCGGCAACGTCGGCGTTCAGAGTTGTTGCTCTAACCGTGGACTCGATAGCTCAATTGGCAACAGCGTTCCGGTAACGGAACGCTAAAAATGCTGGTTCAAGTCCTGCCCGGGTCGTATGTTTTTTTTATTTATTATCGATTTTTAAGAAGATATTGGTTTTTGTATAATTCGATATGATTTTTTGTATGTGCAATTTTCTTTACGTTGATAATTAGGCAGACATTCTTCTGTGTCTGTTTAACTGGTTCAATGTTATATTTAGATAAAAAAAGAAAACTGAATATTGTCTGTTGTTTTCGCGAGTAGTACATATTTAAATGTAATAAGTTTAACGGGGGTTAAAAAGCGAAATGTATAAGTAAACTTGTTAAAAGAAAGCTTTATAAGGCTCTCGTTTTAAACTGTTCAAAGCGTTTATTTAAAGAAATAGGAGGAACTTCGGAGCTGTTTACAATCGGAATCCTATGAAGAAGTGTGCTTTGGTTGTTTTATTTTTTAACATTTCTTATTGTATGTAGTTTATGTAATTAATTTTTTATAGTCAAAATTTTGTGTTATGCGATGGTTTATTTGTAGTATAGTCTACACATATTACATACAAATGTAATCTGTGTGTGTTTAATTGATCAATGTCAAGCTTGGGGCATAACAATAAGAATTGGCGTTACTTGTACCTACATCCATTTACACCCCAAACTGATTGGTGTCCATCCACATATATCTAATTTATTAATAAGTATTGTTTTTATTTTTCGTTTAATTATATGTGGAATATGTTTTAATATGAAAAGTATGAAGGGTAACAACACTTAAACCTTTATAATAAATAAAAATAGACATTTTTCCATGTCACATAGCGCTGAATCAATAACAATTACGCAGTTTATAAAGCATCAAAAGTAATCTTTAGTTTATTTCTCTCCGCCTAGCTGAAAGTACTTAGGAGTAAAGTTTCCGCTTTATAGCTCAAGTTAGCTCCGAAGCGGTATTTCTGAGCTAATTAACGAGCTACATCCACTACAAGACTGCATTGTAGCCCAGTTTGTGAATTAACTAAGAACTCGAGCCTTTCGCTTGATGTTTATTGACTGCTGTGGTCTGTCTAAGAAGCGATTCAGTTCATTCTAGGGATGGACCAAAATTCGGTTTATCTATTCGTCTTTAGATCTGGCATTCGGTTGAATATATAATTATATTGATTAAGGCTTTGAGTACAATATATAGATCTAAAATAGAGACATCACTAAAAAGAAGTACAGTTTAAAAAAAATAACTTATGCGCATATTTTAGTCATATTACGTATTACATAAAATGATGGATATATTCCAATGTTATTTACAAACCAAAAAAAAACGATATTATTAAATAAAACCGAATTTTTAGCCGGATTTCAGCTTCGGTTCAAATCTTCCTCCATGCCACTGATGTCTAGTTTATTTCTATTTGATAGAAGGCGGCTCAGCTCTTTCAGTTTAGACCTTAATTGGCGCAGCTTTGTTGTTTGTGTTATTTAATAGTACAAATAACCGATGTTTTGTAATATAGAACTAGGATCGATGTAATAATAGGAGATTTGCGTAAAAGTAATAACTCGATTTAAATTTAACACTTTTAAATATATTGTTAACTTATTTCTAATTTACTATGGCCCAACGTTTCGGGTGCTTTGCAGCTGCTGGTCACGGAAACCATCCGCTACAACGGGTCGTTTATTGTGTATCTAAATTAACTTCAAATGAAGTTAATAAATATATTTCGCGTTTTAAACCGTTAAAAGTATTAGCAGACAGACAATATTAGAGTACTCGAACTGGTATATTAATTTCTTTAAAAACATAATATGTTACTAAGAACGATGTAGTTAATACAAAGAATCAAGTACACCTCAAAAAAATTACCCTTTTATATTGTTAGTGAGGATTGAAATTCTCTATAGAAAACAGTTGACAATTTTGTTAAAAAAAATATTTTTTTCGTTTTTCACACGATGCGTTGGTCGTGTTAAAATAATCAATATTCGAGTGTCAAATCCGCAGAATGAAATAAAAATTTGTCAGTTTTAAAAAAACGGTCTTCATGGATTCACCTTTTTATCTTTATTTGTATTGTGATCATTTATATCATCCTAGGTTTTTTTATAACATAGAGCGACACATAAGGAAGGGCAAGACTTAGTGTAAGGTAAAGCGCCCCAGCCATATATCATCGTAACAAGATGCGCGGTCTACCTATTTTTTTCTTTGGACATTTGACATCAAAGTCACATGTATTGCTGAAGGGCTGTATCTGTCATGACTCATTGCTTCATCTACCAATTGCCTACAGGCTTCTCTGAACCACGCTAGCCCAAGAGGCAGCACATACAGTCTTTTGCCTTCGACTTAGCCTACAACTTGTTTGTCGAGGTACTCGATTTTCTTAAATTAAATAAACGTAAACGTAAACACGTAAACTACAGACATTACTTCTTCGTTCTTTGATGATATAACGAAATTCACCAGATAAACATTTGAATGCAAAAGATACTAAGTTGTGGTCCAATTTAATCGACGCTATCTGAAATCTCGAGTGCAAAGTTCAAAAACTTCCGAGTCATTTACTTCTCTTAAGTCTGTTACTTTACGTGATGCTGGAGTACAGTGCTGGAGAAAATTTTAAGATGAGAACAATGACTACAACTTCAAGTAGCTTAATGTTTAAGTTTTAAGACGTTTATTCTCATTAGATCCAGTGGGGACGCGGGTTATTAGCGAGGTAAGATATAAACTATTTAGTTTAGCATGAGATTTTTGTGAAGTTATTATCTGAATAATTCAATGTTTGAGATTTGTAGGAAGCAGCTCTTACAAGAAGAAAGAATTAGTACGTGAAGTTTGTAGAAAAAAACTTGGCGATAAAAAGAGTGGCGGTGAGTTTCTTGCCAGTTCTTCTCCTTCGCTCTGCGCGCTTGATTTGAGAACTGATATAAATGTAAATTTTGAATCATTAGTATTAAAATCGTACATAAGTGTGAGTTAGTTACCGAATTGAATAAATCATTTTTGACGTTGATTATAATATTTCACATGGTAATGACTTAGAGCCTCTTCTTCTTAGTTTGATTGCTTTGCCAATCTAAATGAATTCTGCCAATGATGTGTCAAAGGGAGGAACGAGAGGCGTGTTAATATAAATTATAATTTTAAAAAGTATGAATTTTGTCCTTACTCGTAATTGGATGAAGCTAAAGAAAAATACTTAAACAGAGATATACATTTTGTCACTGTGACTGGTCTGATAATACAACAGATAAAATAATTAGTACATCAAAATCAAAGTTTAGAATAAATAAAATGTGCTAGACTTATGTCTAATTGAAAAAGAGAGTTGTAAGATACATTTAATTTTTATAGTCCACTCAGACGGCTTAAAGTTAAATATAAATTAATTTAGATTGACAAGACTTGAATACAGACAAAACTTGAATCTTCATGTACCTGTTATACAAATAGTTGTAAAGACTACCGTTGCGTTGTTTTACAAATTGACCAACGTGTTCCACATTTTTCATTTATATAAGAATGGATTTCTCAAACTTGTATAATAACAAGACAGCAAGAAGTACATTATACATATTGAACCACAATATTTTTTTCTTATTTAATTTTACACAGAAACAACGTCGAATTGATTTCAGATTGATAAAGGATATTTTTCTTTTCATCTTTGGTAAATAAATTACGTCACTTTGCCATTTCATACACGTCCTACGCCTTCATCTTGTATCTATTATAAATATTTTCCCTCCTATTCGTTATCGAATGAAATTATTTCCTTTAAGTACCTTCTATGTAAAAGATACGTTAAAATATAAGCGTAATGACATAAGATAATATATATTTATCTAAGTAAGTTGGATCTCGCTTTTAAGACTTCTACAATATACTATCTACTAACAGTGCCCCCGATTTTGTCCCTGCGATTAGTTATTACTTATTTTGGGCATCATGTTATCTATTTTCTTCTCAGCTTTATAAATTATACCTGTCACCCACGACGTCGTCCTATTGTTCTTACAAGTTAAACTTTAAAGATAGACATATTCCCTTGGAGACATTTTTTTAGATCCTTTAAAGAAGAATCATTATTTCATATTATATATTAAGTACCCACACAAGTAATTAAGTATTACTTACACCAATGATGCGATGCACTCAACTGTCCTCGCTCTTTTTTACCTAGAAAGGAACGGAGAACAAGGTTAAAGTAACTTACATTATTCAAATGATTCCAAAAGAAACCATGCAATTTGAAAAATAATAATTAAAAGTGAAATTGCTACGTTTCACGAATGAGTATGAAGTAACGATGGCAGTCAGCTCGGGACCAAGTAATTCCGCTGAAACAAAGCCAATTACCTAGTTTCGTTTCATTTGTAGAGTTCAACAAACAAATTTGGTATTGTGCGAGACTGGTATCATTTGTGCGATGGTTTTTCGAGGTCGGATATGTAATTTGTCAATGTATTCATGGAAGTTTTTAAAGCAGGAGAGACGATACTTGGCGATACAAGGGAAAGCTCTTAGCGAGATTCCGTTAGCTTTTAAATAATGCGAGGGTTAGCGTGTAATAAGTGAATTAATTGAACTGGGCTCGATACTTTTTTGTTTAAAGACACAAGTGAAAATAATAAATAATATACACATCATTATAAATATACATAATGTGCAGTTTTATTGTAAATATACAGATGTAAACGGAGTTTTGCTAAAGGTTTCCAGGTTCTTAGCAACTTCATCCCACCACCGTGGTCTCACAAAAATACACTCAATATTATTATATATCCTAAGTTGTGTAATGTATTTGGTCTACGCGAGTAGTAAACATTTAAAATGAAATATTGAACGCGAAATAATTAGTTAAGTTAAAAAAATAACTACGGCCTGACGTTGTTACCTCGTGACGTAACACATTCAAAACGTCTGGGCGTTGTTGAAATTTAATGTAAGTAAGTATAATTCGAATTAAAATCGATTATACGTTGATTCAAATTACGACATGAGTAGGACGTGAACCGGCATCAACAGCGTTCCGTACTGTTGGTCATCATCGAATTTTCTTCAACCTATTGATACGTGCATCCTTAGTATAATTTTCGTGTTGTTTTTTGTTTTGTTTGAAAGTTAGTGGCCACTCGGCCGAATCATGAATTGATGGCAGGCCGCCAGAGCTATAGGTAATTAAAGACAATAAAGAAATAATTATAATGTATTAAAATTGAAAAATTAATTATTAATTTAAATATTATCTGTCGGCTGGCCACCAGTATTCGACCGGGTCTGTGGTATCTGAATTAAGGGATTGGTCGATTACTTGTATACTAATGTTTATTAAGATAAAACGATAATGCAGTATTCCATCTGCATCTCGAAGACTCATCGAACATTTAAGCATCTCGGAGCTGAGCACTGTCAGACTGGCTGTCAGTGTTTGCTACGACATTACTTGATTAATTGCTGTCGACGTTTCGCCCCTCTGATTGATTACATTGTAATCTTGTTTGTGACTTGACTGATGTTCCGGTACTATGTCAGACTCGTGTTTCTCATACTTTTTTCTTAAACGCTTATTAGCTTGATGCAATTAATAATTTTAGATGATAAAAGATTTGACGGGCGCGTTGTTATTGTAGCAACGGTTTAATGATCAACGCGTCGTAGATTCGATTCTCTCCGCTTCTAACATGAATCTCACAATAAAGGTTAGTAAAAAATAAAACCATTTTAATGATTATTTTATTAAAATAAAATAATATCTATTCATTGAATCTGATAGATAAATAACAACATTTAAATCAAAACATTTATACCCTCGATTGAATTTGAGATCTTATAGAGCATAGTACTATGAAAACTTTAATTTTTCACATAATATTATTGCACAATGGTGGCAATATATTAATTAAATATAGCAAGGTGATTGGTTACAGTAGCACGGAAAGCTGTGAAAGCCGCTTCAAGTCCCGCCGGTGTCATTATTTTTTTTATATAAATGTTGAAACGAAAAAATCTGCTACAAATTCTTCCACACGATAAAAGTAGCAGAACCAAATACAACTCCGTCTAGAATTGATGATAAGGGAGAATTGAAATAACGTATAAGCACGACCGTCTACCGCAGATTGATAGTGAGCTGTGGGGAGCGAGAACAGCCCTGACAGATTACGAGACTGCAAATAAATCAAAATGTCTACGAAATCAGCTTTATTAGCCATATACGAGAGGAACCACTCAATTTCCTCTACATCTCTTTTCAACAAAGGATGTGTGACAAAAGAACGCTTAAAACACGAATTGAATCCTTAATTGAGGCCATTTCCTCGAATTGTGTGCACCTGATGAAGATACAATGTATTTTATTCAATATTCTCTTTTTACTCTTTTGTCGTATTTGTGCCTGTTGGTCTAGGTAGAATATGCAAATAACGAACGGGTCGTGGGTACGCTCCCCATTAAGTCTAACATGATTCTCATTTATTTATCATTATTATGTAACATCTTGAACTTTGTCTGAAATCGGGTAGTGGGAATATAAAAAATTCCATAAGAAGGTACTTCCTCCAATGAAAAAGCTGTGAAGTTTAATTGCGTTTCGGTTTCAGTGTTTGGATTTCCGAATATCCGAAGCTAAAATAAGTCGATAGCGTATCTTGTTGACATATTTCATCTTTCATCTAGTGAAGTGCTTGTCTGTACTTCTCTATCACAAAAATAAAAAAAATGCTTGTAAAGAAATAGTAAAACATAATAAGACACATTTTCATATTTCACTGTATTATAATTTCGTAGGCTTCAAATACAAAAGACACGTATTGGACAATCAGCAGAACTTTAATATATCAGAGCAACGAAAACGACAAAATAAAATGAATAAGGAAATTATTATTACACACGGTTGAATAATTTTTCCCTTTTTTTTTCACGTTTCCCGCTGTTTCTTTGGTCCTCGATAATTGCTCTAACCAACACAAAAATATTTTTTCAATTCGAACCAGTACTTTCTGAGATTAGCGCGTTCAAACATACTCTTCAAGTTTATATATTAGTATAAGTATAATATAAATACTATTTTATTAAAACGTTTAATTTTAACAGCGTAAAGTTAACGTAATTTTTGAGTACTTATTAAAACACTCGAAACTCGAAGCTAAATTTAATTCAACTAGCAAAAGCAATTCCCAAATTGAAGATAGAAGCTCAATTTATCTGAACAAATCACTCAGATATTTAATTCAGTGTAAATTCGACAAGATAAGATGAGGTCAGAGAAGAATCCTCTATTATTTGATACGGGTCTGACAGCGGAGGAAGTTTGCCTCTCACAGAAAACTTCCTTTGAAATCCTCTCTATATCAATACCTAGTGATATTTAAAAAGAGGCTCATTCAAATATCTAAATCAAAGCTCCTTATACTTAAGTAGGTGAAACGCATTTTTTAGATTGTAGATTTAATGCTTACTAGAAATTGTATGTTATAAAAACTAAAATTAAAATAACTTACATAATATGTAATAAATCTCTTTATTTGACTTTCACTAAGTACAATTTTAGCAAGTAATAAATGTTATTATAATAAATAATTAATACAAAAAGGTAAATTTAATTTAAAGGACCTTGCATCAGGAAATAGTTTTTGTGATGTAATGACGGTATCTGTAGAAAGTCAATTTTCTTGAATCACAGTAAAAATTTTCATAAATAATAATGATGTTTAATATATCATTTGAGTATTGTCTGTAGTTTACGCGGATAGTTAAATGTATAACACTCGCGTAGTACTTAAATAAAACACTTTTAAAACCCGATGTCAAAGTCAAAATGTACCACGCTAGCGCCCTCTGTCTGCTAAGCATCCAAATCGTCGCGCCGTACTTAAAAATAAATTATAATTAAGGTTAACAAATACATTTCGCGTTTTAATCAAAGGTTATAATTATTTAATCTTTAGGTAAACCAAAATGTATTGAAACGTTACCTTCACGTCAACCACGAAATCAATTTATAATCAAAAATCACTTTGAGGGCCCAGCAATCCAATTATCCATTACGACTTAATTATCCTCGTATTTTTCGAAATGCCTCCCTACTTCTCTGAAGGAGTCGCACAAAGCAAATTGCTAATACCCAATAGCAAAGGAAAGGGCGGCGAATGGGCCATTTCCTGGAGAGCTTTATCTTTTCCCTTTTGTGTGTCGTGCACAGTTCGTGTTTTGAAAAATAGGTTACTGTTATCACACATAACTTGTGTCATCGTATAATTGGATTAACGAAAATTGTGATATTACTTGTTATGCCCCTTTAGAAGTGGCGGCGAGTTTATTGTCAGTTCTTATCGTTCGTTCTAAACCTCTATGAGAACTGTATTTAAATTTAGTTTCGTTAGTTTTGTGACGTTCATAAGTGTACCTAGGTTAACCTACCTAGTTGATGAATAAATGTTTTTTCACTTTGACTTCATTTACTTGAGGCCTCTGTAACGCGGTTAAACGCGTTGCGTTAAGCGCGAGAGGCCCTGGGCTCGAATTCCAGGAAAACAATATTATTTAAGTACAATAAATGTTTCGGTCGGGCAGGGCACAGATCCAATACTTCCCGACTTTATTTGCAAATCAGTGAAAAATATATAAAAATGTATTCACCCCATGCAACACGAAGGTTAACATGAGTTCTCCTTGATTTCACTACAATAGATGCTTTGTAAGACCTTTTTAGTCTTAGTAGTCCTAACCAATTATTTGTAACATAATTTAATTATAAACCTAGTAAAACAGCCTTAATAGTGTGCAAGCCCGTTTCCCCCTCGTGGAGCATGGGGCGAACACATTTCTGTGTCCGTTTCATTTATCCGTTCTTTTAACGGGCAAGTATTATCAGACTTCTGTGCCCTGCCCGACCGAAACATTTTTTTGGGTTGGGGGGGGTTGGGTGGGGGGGGGGGGGGGGGGGGGGGGGGGGGGGGTTGTAATTATCCAATGGAAAATTTGAATCGCAGGCCGTTTCAGTCTCGCGCTCAACGCAATGCTAGGCAGGGGGAAAAAAAAAAAAAAAAAAAGAACAATATATGCGTTTAACCATAAAAAATTTAAAAAAAAATACTTTTAAAAAAAAATGGTTAAAACTCGTAGAGTATATATAACTTAACACAGGCCTTATTTTTATTTAAATGTGTAGGTAAGAACTCGCGTAAACTATAAAGTTAAAAAAACTACTTTTAAATAAAACACTTTAATAGTTTAAAACTCGTATATATGTATATATAACTCTAATATAGCGCGTTTTTAACCCTTATAATGTTTCATTTAAATGTGTACTACTCGCGTAATCTACAGTATTTTAAGAAAATACTTATATAATTCTTATTTTGAATACAAAGTTACCGTTATAATTTAACCGCTTAAACGCTCAACTTGCAACGTACGAGTACGTATATTTCTTGAACACCCCAAAAGCCTTCACATTTATTTTGTAGTATTAAGTGATTTTGATGACGTACAAACACATGTAAATTGTGTGTCTCGGAAATTGTTCAACTACCCTATTCGTTTCGTTAATTTATTAAAAACTGGGCTCATTAGTTAAACGAACTAAGTGCGAGTTTAAAGCTATAGAAATACGTAAATAAACTATGAAGATAAGTAAAATGGGCAGAGAATTATGTCTGCCCAATGAATCAATCAATAATATTGTTAGGAAAAGTCATAAATATAAATTACCCATGAAAAATCAGGTAAACGGGCACAGAATTGTGTCTGTCAAATGTCCCACATCAATTCGAATTTACACGACACGAAATAGTTCTCGATAATATTGATGGGATAAGCCACAGAATCAAATTACTTATAAAAGAAAAACGAGCACAAAATTGTGTCTGAGTTCGATTTATATAGATAATTTGTCAACAATATTGATCGAAAAAGCCACAGATGTATTTATTTAATGGACCTATGCAAGATCTGTAAAATAAGCATAGAATTGTGTCTGTCCAATGGTTCAGAGAGGCTAAATGTGATTTCTAACACGCCTCTTAAATTACATTTAAGTCTAACTAGAAACCTTTTTCTAGACTGTGTTTTTAAAAACAGTCTTTTTTTCTTTTTCATGACTGAATAATTCCGAATTGGATATTCAAAACGTATGACGGATGTCTGTTACTGGATGAAATAGAAATATGTAGTGTGTGAATTTTTAAAGCCTTTTCATAGTAAACCGACTCTGGTAACTGACTAGTTTTACACACTGGAAAACGCTTGATAAAGTTTTAGTACTTTCAAATCTACGTAATCAAATTAAAATAATTAAGTCATTATTTACATTATATTCTCTCACAAAAAGACATTTGTTTACACAATACGAAACTAATATTCAAAAGCACTTTTAACGGTTTAAAACGTGAAATAAATTAATTAAACGTCGCTAATGGCTAGATGTCGTAGCCACGTGGAGATTTAAGATGGAGTGTGTGCCTTTTTTTTTAAATCAAAGTAAACCAAAACAAGCTACAAAACATCCAAAATCCAGGCCGCAGCTAAAATTATTTGTGAATAAATTTAAATAAGACATTTCGCGTTTTAAACTGTTAAAGTGTATTGTAAATTTTAATTCGAACTACTCACGTAATTGTCGGGGATACGCCAGAGGTATCGTAGTCGAAGTCCATCTTAATGAAAAACGCACACAGATGACAGCCTCGTTTATTTTTGCACGAATCCCCGAATTAAACTGGCAACGGTTATCACAATAACAACTTTCTTTAAAACTTGAAATGACTATATGTAATCTAAAAATATAGTTGAATATTCTAAATCAATATAATTATTAATTTTACAGAATTTCAAATGATTTATTTTACATTAATTGCATTTATCCTATAAATAAGCTTCATTTACTTATAACGTTATGAAAACTTACAATAGATGGCGCCACTAGTTGGACGAAAATCAAATTAACCCTTATTCAAATATTGGGAAATTATTTCCCACTTGACAGTACCTTAATATTTTTTATATCTTTATGGTAAGTCTAATCAGTACCAATCCAGGAACAAAATAATTTTACACATTTTTAAATATTTTATTGGCAACATTTTGGACAAAATTGCGTAATGTCATCGTATGTCAAGTATCAAATTTAATTTTTTGGTGCACAAACCCGTTCTCGAGGACTTTCGAAAATTTTTGTAGAAAAAAATCTGTAAGTACATAAACAATAATTATAAACTAGACTTATTTTCTGAATTTTTTACTTTCTGTGTTTTTGATGAATTCTTAAGTTTAATAGGTGGGAAATAATTTCAATTGTCCGCTTAAACATAGTTAAATACTCTCATAATATGTAAAATTTTTATAAAAAAAAAAAACAATAAAGTAGGAGTAAGTAATATGTTAAATTTTAGTAAAAATTAAAAAATTAAATATATGGAAATAATTTCCCACCGTAAAACCCCCATTTCCCCTCTTTTTATAAAAAAAATGATTTTTTTGAAATTACAAACCCTTTTACTAGAAACCATGTTTAATATAATTTTATTAAAAAAAAATATTTGATTGGTTAGCTTTGTTTATTTAATAAAACAATTGAATAGAGTTATATTATTAATCTAATTTTACTGAGCAATTATACAAAAATAATTATTAAAACAATATCAAACAATACATTACGAATCGAATGTTTACAAAATAGTCAATAAATCTTCGTCTTAAAGACATAAAATTTATATAAATAACAGTTCAATTATGTATTATGATAATTATTTAAGTTTTGATATTTATTATATAGTTTAATAATCTTCTACAGACTGTACGAAATTAATATATTTTTGTAAAATTAATTTAATACAATTTATAAGATCAACATCTCAAAAGTGCCTTTGAGTCTTGTAGTACTCTTGACTACGGATTACGATATTCAGGCTACAAATCTAAGGTCAAACGAATGTGATAGATCTGGATATTTTCCAAGAATTTTTTTATTATAGTTTGAAAGCATGGGGTGTTAACACAACCGTGCTTCAGTGCACGTTTATCTATCGGTTCCGGTTATCATCAATAATTTTGTGATCTTATTCTTTGAAGACATCCACCACTCAGTTCTGTGCGGTTTCCACCAAACCGCACTGAACAGAGTGGTGGATTTAACTCTGAAACTTTTCATAAGAGGGAGGAGGCTTGTGTTCTTTAGTGCGACCTTTTCTTGTATACGATTAGTATAAAAGAACGTGTATCTACTATGTGTACATTTATACAATGGAATATAAAGGAAACCTTTTATTTTCCGAATATTCCGAATTCTCTTGAATTGTAAAATACGTATCTTTCAAACTAAGTAATACCTGCTAAAACAAAACGATCAAGTTCGAACAAGTATCGTTGCTCGTGCAAATACAATGTAACGTTAAATAAATATTTTCTAACTAGTATTTTGTCGTGAGTGATATTGATGACAAAAGGGTTATCGTATAATACCTCTGTTAAAGTATATCTCTATTCTATTCACAAACATACTCGTTTCAACGTGATTTTGCTTGATAAAGATTTATAAAACTAGCCTTTTATTGTAAGCTACTTATTTAAGAATAATATATAAGGAATAATCAAATTTATTATACATGCGAAAGTTGGCGTTTGCGACAAAACGTTGAGAGTTTTTGATAAAAAATAGCTAAACCATATCTTTGTCTTTTGTTTGTAGTATCAGTCAGTATAGAGACTTAAGTATTACCTACTCTATACACATAAACGCTATTACTGAAACAGACTCAGAAGTATGTCTGTCTACCTACAGGAATTGGGACAGTACATACTGTGATAATTAATAGAAAGTTCCTTTTATGTTTCATAACTAGTTGTATATTAATCTTTTAATTATGCTTGCTTGGCGTGCATGTGAGGAATTTTAACAAGCTCCAGGTATACTTTTAATGAGCTCTGTCCATTGACACGTCTAAACAAGAAAATCTCTGATCACAGCTTATATACGGTCTTTTATAAATAAAAATAATCAACACGCAGTGAGGTTATTTTTATCCTGTGGCACAACCTATATCAAGCTTTTTTTTTCTATTTAACTACGACGGATTAAGAATAATATAGTGTAATTTAAAGTTGTTAAAAACGTAGACTTAGCTATAATAGGTAAATAATTTAACATCGACGGTCATTGGGAGACTACCACATCTGCTGTAAGATAAGAGTGGCCGGAATTAAAATAATTTTCAAATAAGCCGGTTTTAACTAATAAAGTCGTGTTTTATTTACATGTGTACTACTTGCGTGACTACAGATATTTAAGTATAATTACTTTTAAAAGTATAATCTTTCTTATATCGTATAATTATTTTCAGGATTTAGCTGTATAAAATGGCCTATCCCTTACTTTAATAATAAATGTGTAATATTTTTCTATACCCGCCCAAATCTTGTTGCTCTTCAGATCTCGAACAATACATATTTTATTGTGTATTTTTCATAGAGAAAATAATCTCTTTCTCGAGTTATCAAAACCCAAAATCTATGTATTACAAGATCTTTTATTATCACAACAACTGTCGTACTTGTGTATTCGTGATATTCAAATCACGTTCAATTTACGATAAGGGCTACTGCCTTTACCGAGCTTTAGTTGCCCGAGTACTAGTCATTCGCGTAGTTATCTGCTTACAGCCGGTCAAACATGTACGAAACGACATATATCTCTCGCTAGTTTAGAGGAAATAGATATAATAAGTAATAAAAGCAGATTAATGTCAGTATTTTAAGTAAGTAGTACACATTTAAATTAAACACTTCAAGGCTTTGAGACGCGATGTATATTAGTTAAACTTTTTGAAAATTATATTCACTACGGCCCGGCGTTTCAGATGCTTTGCAGTAGCCGTGTCCCCGTGACTATGTCTATTTAAACTAATGAAACAATTATACCGGTATAAACTTTGCATTTATTGTTGAAATTATTTTTAATCATGACTTAAAATAACCATTCTCGGGCTGGCAGACAATCGGACTGAATATCCAAAGCCGAAATAGGTCGACGGGCGCATCTTGTGATCTTATGTGGCTGGGGCATTTTTACCCTCCATCAAGCTAACTCCATTTTGTCCACCCCTTCATATCATTCCTCCGTTTAAAAATATAACAAATTTATTTCGCTTATTAAATGTAATCTAGGAGCAATAAAGATACGTAAGATGCGTTTTACTGTTTTTTATTAAACGAAAATATATCAATATAATACAGACGACAAATTTCTTAGGTTTTATCTTACAGAAATGATACAACGCGTGACGTTAAAATGATAGACATTTTTCGGAGCGCGCATGTTTAGCCCGCAGGGACGCTACAACTTGGGTATTCTTGTCGCGTTACAAACTTTCCGCGTCACGTTTGAGTGATCGTTGGAGCTTAGTTACCTTTATTCCCACTGTACTACCTGTTATCCACACTACCTCCTTAACCAGTTCCTGAATTTAACCGCTTATCTTGCTTAGAACACTAATAAGCTAAATTTATCAAAGGTATGAAGAATATAATATATACACCAGTTGTAAAAACGATATATTATTTAAAATAAAACTTGTAACTTGTGAGAATTTTTCTATTGCTTAAGACTAACTTTTTTTTTTAATTGTGTTACCTACAACAATGTTTTTTTTTTGAAAGTTTAAAACAATACAATAAACCTTAAGGATTTTTGTCCTTTCAAAATTTGTTTGTCTCAGCAGTGCATGAAATGTTAAAAAAATCGTTCAGGCTATTTCTAAGGGGCCAAATAGCACAATACACAATCATGGGTTCTATTCTCGCCCATGTGTTGCAGTGTTGTAAAAATCAACAAAAAATATTTCCTTCAGCTATACATCCCGCAATTAAAGGAACAGGTCTCGAAGGTTCCAAATTCAATCAATACCGATTCGTAATTGGATTGTGGTCAGAGACTATCGCAACTAGCGAAGTTACGAACCAGAAGGTGTACGTAGCAGAACATTAATTAAAACGTCAATCAAGCCGAAACTACAATGGCCGTTTTGAAACATCGATTCCCGGATCCTTAGGTGGTGGAGGACATGTGCATATAACCACGACCTCTGATAACATTGTACGTTAGATTAACTGGGTTTAGACATTTACTGTCATTTAGTAGACAACTAGCGATGCATGTAATTTTGTGGCTAGATTTCAATCACGGGATTACCATCTATAATAATATTATAAAAGTGAAGAGTTTATTTGTTTAAACGCGCTTATTTCAGATAAAAACAAAAAAAAGTGTATGAAAGATAGATTTCTCTAAAAATGATCTAAAGGAAGTCCGCGACGCTATATGCCTATCTTTTAAGATTAAGTTTGCAAGAATGACGTAAGGTAGGTAACAGCTTAAGTTTATAAAGGAAGGTGTTGTGAACGAAATTGGACGCCAAAATAACGATTCTCGCGGACGAAGTCGCTGACACAGCTAGTTATCAATAATATGATTAGTCAAATCTTAACAAAAATTACTAATCGTAAGAGTTAAACAACTTAAGAATTAAACATTATCGTATATATTATAATGGTCATTGACATTTAGGTTTTTATTTTATCCCGTAACAATTGAGTGTAGAACTGAGAACATGTCCAGCAGAAATTGCTGTCTTTTGATAAATTGCACAGACCTAGACCACGTCAGAGTTTGCAAAGAAACTTTATGAAGTGTAGAAATATAGGGTTAAAAAAAGAAGTGATGAGTTAAAACTGCGAGTGTGAGGTGCTTTACTTGTCGAATTTTCTGTAGGTGATATACGGGTATAAACCAAAACGTGCTTTGAAAGCAAACACTTGATTTAAGAAGCGTTTACACGGCAAACATATTTTTTAACATGCAATATTAATTTTTACCATGGAATCAAACCTTTATTACATTCACTCATAGGTAATAAATTAGTAATGATGTAACTGTACTTTAATCATAAACAAAGTAATATATATTTAATAGCAACACTTCTACCTCCCAACATATAATTGTAATGAGTCCTAATGTTCATTCTATAAGAATCCAATAACATATTTAAATTAATTATGAATGTATAATTGTTTCGGTGATCTCTTCTTCAAGAGCTCAGCCCACCTACCTGCTCAGAAAAGACCCACCACGTTACCCCACTAACTCGCAACAGAATTATTATGTTATTAATTAGTGACGATAAGAAGAATTGACGGAAGTGTGCGGTAGGCTTGAGATTATTGTTTAAAAAACATTTCTCTCTCTCTCTCTTTAATTGTCTAAATCAATAATAGATACAGAGACAATCGATACCAGTCTCATACTACTTACTAAATACATTGCTTAAAAATATCGCAGCATAACTACGCCCTTACAATTTTTCGTTGCACGAGCTCAGAATTCATTTCAGAAGTCTTTACACAAAGTGTAGAAAGCTGACCACCTCACAACATAAAATATAGCAGAACATGACTTTTAAAAACAGTATCCATACTGTATAAATAAAAACCGCATAAACTTGTTTGAATACTAACCTTTTACTCTGCAACATAAATTAATGCGCACTGTATCATTAAAGTCTTCTACGATAAGCTGTTTAAAATAAACACAGAATATTTTTATTACTAATAAAAAGTCTAAATCTATAAATAAAGTTATTTCATGCCATATTGAAAATATTGACAGGGCTCGTGAGTCTAATAATACGAGTATAATAGTACTGAAGTGAAATCCCGTTTCCTCCTCGTGGGGCATTGGGCGAACACATTTTTGTGTTCATTTGACTGATCCGTTCTTTAACAAGCTAGTAATTGATCAGACTTCTGTGCCCTGCCCGACCGAAATAATGTTTTGCTTCCCTGGGATTCGAATCCATGACCTCGTATATAATAGTAGTACTCTATGGTTAATAATATTATTTATAAGAGATGGGCCGAGTACTCGGTTGATACTCGGTACTCTGCGTACTCGGCGGATTTTTTTGATACTCGTACTTGGCGAAATAACTCGGTTATTTGGTAACGAGTATACTTTTTTTTAAAGAAAGCTATAAATTTATATTTTTAGGTAGATATAATTATAACAGCAGTGTTAATCCAAAAGTATTTAGTAGAAAATGTTTGAAAATCTCAACGAATAAAATTAAAAGTATGCTAATGAATGTAGTAACAAGACAAAATTGAGAAGATGAGAGCGAGCCGACGTCTTGACTGGCCGGGCGCGAACCTGTTTGTACTTGTTTACGTGCGCGAAATGGGGATTTGATTGAACCAAGTTACTCGGTTGAAAAAAAATTGAGGCGCGTAAAACTCGGTATTCGTTACTCAGTCGTCCAGATCACGAACCACCGTCAAGTGGTAAAGAAATTTAATCTCGTTTCGGTTTGAATTGGAATTCTGAATATTCAACGCCAAAAAAGGTCGACGGCGCATTTTGTCGAGATGTTATAGTGTTATTTCACCTAACATCAATTCCTCATGCAACCGCAATAAAAAAATTGAGTTGAAAAAAGAAGGAAAAGGCAAATTAAGGAGAATTCAAATAACTGCAGTAATACTTTCCTATCTTAGCTTCAAACTTCCGAATATTCGCACGTGAAGTTTCTGGGAGAGTGCTCCAATTCGAAGAGTAAACGAGATAGGAAATGCAATAGATAAGTAGTTTATAATAGCAGTTGGGAAAATGGCTCTCAAGCGATAGCACTTTGAAAGTCGCCGCACTCCCTTACTGCTGAACTGGTTATTTTGCGAAGTGTTCTTGCCAGCAAGAGGAAAAACGCTTCACTAACTTTTAATTGTAAGCATTTTATAAGAAAAACAACTTAATAAACATCGTCAAAATCATAATTTTTCGTTTATTTTACTATTCTATATTCTATATATCTATATAAATTAAAAATCGATAATATATTGATAAAAATTGACTAGGGCCGGACTTTAAATTGAACTAGAGAGAACTTGACGTGTAGGACTCGGTAGCTCAATTGGTTAAAGCAACAGCATGGAAAGCTGACGATGCCGGTTCAAGTCCTGCGGCGGAAAAAATTTTTTTTCAATCTATAATTGATTTTAATGTATATTCAGATGAATATACATTGCAGATGCCATACAGTGAAAAATATTAACGTTAAACATGACTGTCTATTCAATATTATTTTAGCACATTTTTAAATTTCAAAAATAACAAGAAACATATAAGTTAAATAATCTTTGATTTTAACTACGACTTGAACGATTTTGAATGCTCTGCAGCAGCCGTGGTCATGGGAGGAATATGAAAAATGTACCTAAGTCAACAACGAAATATGTGGCACTGGTGAGCATTTAAAAAAGTTTTCAATTAAATATCTTTTTTGGATTATAATGTAACATACAGCAGCTATTATTATTTTTATATAACGAAATATTGTGTCCAACATAACACAAGCTAAGTAAATTACGCAGTGGCCACACGAAGTTGATCGTTCAACTCACGAAGTTTTACTATCAAAAAAAGTTACAATCGCCACCCAGCCAGATGGTACAGTAAAGATTATTGAATTTCACCAACATAATCCAACAAGCACCAGATGCGTCCTGGCGAGTGATCGGTAACTCCTCTATTTACTTTGGCTCGGGTATGTTTATTAAATGGGAGAGGCCCTTGAGAAGCACCTTTGCTTTTTTTGGACCCTTTGGAGCCCTTATTCTGTACGTATTTGATTATATTACGACCGCCTTTTGCTCAATAGTTCGTTGCATTGGCTCTCTCGACCAAGATTGTGGTTTTGATAAAGGAGGACACGCACGAGGTTCTCTTGATGGTAACTCTAGCCGTATAATATCTAAACAAGATGGACTGTCGACCTTTTTTAGCGTTAAATATTCCTTAATCTAAAGAATGAAACCGAAACGCTATTATCACTTCAATAGCGTTTCGGTTTCCTTTCATTCAAAAGCGATTTCTATGGCACCTAGTGTTTTCGGCCGAGATGTCCAGTGAATCCTTGATCATTTGATTATTTCATCTCTTGAAACCCGTAGGGAGTTAATAGGTTTATTATTAGTATCTAGTAAATACACGATAACAAAATAGACAGCCCTGCTCTTTTACAATCCTTCAATATTCCGGTTCCTATTAAACTTCCACGGGATACTAAAACACCATTTCTTCCTCCTTTTCGCAAAACAGTATTTTTTGGTCAAATTCACCTGTTCGTTGTTATGTTGACATTGACATACATTTTTATTCCCCTCACAAGCTTCCAACCCAGGCAAAAAACCTAATCTCCATTTCTTTGTAGCTTTATTTAAGTAATAATTCTTTTGCTCTTCCTTTTTAATTACATAATTATGTTTTAGTTTTTTAGTTAAATTTAATTTGTCTTGTCTTTTGGCGAATGATGTGTTTGCCAATAATTGTTAAATGCATTTGTCACCTACTCTATGAATGTCTATATTATAAATTTATGAATGTAATTTAACGCTGGCAGACCGATAAATAAATTCCTCTTTAAATGATAAAAAAAAACGTCCGCGAGAGTATAGTCCATCTTGTAAGATAAACTTGCAAGAACGACGGCACGCGGACAACGTCGTGGGTAACCGCTTAAATTTATAGAGTTGAATACGAGGTTTGCAAAAACAAAAATTGATACCCAAAATAACTATTCTACGCGTACGAAATCGCTGACTCAGCTAGTGTCGATATAAAATTATTGATAACTCAAAAATGTTTACCGGTTAGTTTAATCATTAAGTCTCCGTGAAATTGGCTTATAAATTCCAGTTTAAGATTCAGCGTTGTTTAAAATCAATATTAAGGTTTTAAATAATAATTTACCCACTACCTAATATTTTTAAGGGCAATTAAGTGAGGTATGAGAATTTTGGCAGAGCTTCTCGCATTATGCACAGAACATTGACTTTGTACGTTAAGCACAGGGAAATGATTAATATTGCCATTAGGGTAAGTTTATCTTGTGCGGGTTGCTACGATAAACTTATGTATAAAATTATAATACTTCCTCACATCTATCGCGTGTATGAGATATGACATATTATTTACAATATGTCCTTGAATTAAAAGTCGATTAAAATTTAAAAAACGACTCGGGCAGGGCATGAACCGGCATCCATAGCGTTCCTTGTTCTATTGAGTTACCGAGTCCTATACGTCATCCTCGATTTTTTTTTAACATGCACCTCGCATATGTAATTTCAACCCTGCCCTAGCCTTAATTTTTTTTTCCATTTATAATCGATTTTAAGTTTTCAAAAATAAGAGTTATGTAACTGGCAATTTAAGTCAGGGTAATATTAATAACGGGCGGTCAGTTAAACATTAAAAACAGAGATGGTCTAATTTGGTATAAGATCTATTAAGAAGGGAACAATATCAGCAAAGAAGATGTAACTCTATAACAAGATAAAGAATGGTGGAATTATTCACGTGTCAACTACCCCTACAAGTATTATTTATATACCAGCTGCGCTTTCTGGATTCTGATATGATTTAAAACTTTTATTCTCAAGATTACACGAATAACTCATATATTACGTCGCGGTGGAACGATATATTATGTTAAACAATATAGTTTCGGGTAAGTTATGGAACAAACATATACATGAATTTAAATAAAATGCTATCTCTAATTTTTATTTGTATCTTTACTATTTATTAGACAACCAAAAAAAAGATAAAAACAAATTAATATTACAAAGCGGCGTTCTGTAATTTATAGTGTACTAGCGACCCACCCCTCCCTTACACTACAGAAAAAACATGAACGTTGTATATAAAAACCTTCCTCTACCTATAAAAACCGCATTAAAATCCGTTGCGTAGTTTTAAATATTTAAGCGTACAGGGTTTGAAACCTGGGGAAACAATAAATTGTTTAAGCAATGTATCGGGCAGGGCACAGAAGTCAGATCAATTACTTGCATGTAATATAACACATCAGTGAAACGGACACCGAAATGTGTTCTCCCCCCTTCTCTCCCCATGGGGGTAATGGGATCTCACTAATATTAAAAGTCGATATTTTAATTATGTTTGTCACTTAAAAATAAGTAAATTATCTTCTACTAAGTAGTGCCCCGAAACCACGGCTGCAGAATACGAGGCATCGGGCTAAGTTAAAATGAATTGAAGATAAGGTAACTAATACATTTCGGGTTTTAAACCATTAAAAATGTTCTGTTTTTAAACCATTAAAAATGTTTTATTTTTAATGACAAATAGTTATAGTTAAAAGGAATAAAACAAATTAAGCTACACTTGGATGAGTTTAAAATATTTGACGATCGCATTGCATTGTATAATAGCCACAGTTGTCGTGCATTTGGAACCGCGAAAGTCTTTCCGGTGAAAACATCACCGTTTATTTATTGTTTGAGAAAATTCTGCAGAGTAATTTAATTGTGACACAATTCATAACCGAGCTTTTCTTGTCGCTTCTCGGTAAATGTATTTTATCCATGTTTCATGCGTACATGTATGTACTACACAAAGGTTTTGAAGAGGATATGTATATATACATTTAGATTGAATTAAACATATTAATTTCAATGTCATTAAATTTAAATACAACACTTTTAACGGTTTTAAACACGAAAAATATTAATTACACTTATATTTGATATCGAATCGTAGTTAAAAAATATCTAATATTAAAAATTATTCGCGTTTTAAACCGTTAAAAGTGTTGTATTTAAATTTCTACTATTAGCGTAAATTACAGGCAAAAAAAAATTTTTTGGGATCTCATACAAATGAAACGGACTTAGAGATACGGGATTCGAACTCGTGACGGATGTAATATGTCGTTTCTCTGTAATACCGTTGCCTCAAAGTCCCTTTTTCTCATAGCTACGCTCATGTTCCGACTTGTAATTATTTTTTAATACATCGTATTGTTTTTTAACATGTATTGTCAGATTTGAAACCAAAACATAAACGAGTTTTTATTTATTGATGTATCTTCTACACATCAAAATTTAAAAATAAATCAATAAGATTTTATTGTCAATACTAAACGGAAAATACGCCAAATACTACGTAATCATAATCAAATATACAAAACATTTTTGTACTTATAGCGTATATTAATACTTATTACAAAGATATGCAAAACATCTCCCCAAAAAACAAACGAACTCCCCAACTTGTTCGCTCTAAATACGTATTATTTACTTGTTTTCATCCTCGCAACGGATAAGGAAATCACCGCGTTACACTAAAACTAGATTATGCTTGTCGCGACGACGAGCCAGGGCTCGGTCGGTATAAGTTTTTTCGAGCATCTTGCTTCTATTTACCCTCCAGCAGCTACTAAATAATCCGTACATCCTCCGCAGATGTAATCCTGACATGCAATCTCCGGAGCCATCAATCAGGTGGTGGGAGGAAGACCGCCTATTGTGCGAGGGAGACGTGTAATTATTCGCGATATGACAGATCGAAGCGCGGATAACGTGCGCGTAATTATTTTCGCTGTTGTCTCTTTATTACGTACTCGCTGTGCCCGCGACTACGTCCGCTTGGAATAGTCTCTATATAAATTACTAGCTGTGCCCGCGACTTCGTCCGCGTGAAATAGTGACTTGGGGTAGAATTTTTAATTATTCAGGCTGTTTATTAATTTATGTAGGGACGCATTTAAGGCAGCCAATCTATGTTGTAAGTGCATCTTTGCCGCAACACTCTCACCTCACATCACTCCTACTTTAACTCCCACTCTCATTCCTACACTCACTCTCACTCCTATTCCCAAAAAGCCAAAGAAGAAAGTTTCATTGTTCTAGCTTCAAAGACCACGATATTGCATACAAAGTTTCAACCCTTATCAACCCTTCTCATGCTCTAAAATATCTATGTACCAAATTTCACTTAATTCAGTTCAGTAGTTTCGGAGTTAAAGCCGGACAGACAAACAGAGTTGCTTTCCCATTTAAAATATTATTAAAATCTATAATTTATTTAAATAAAAATTTATAAATGGTATAAATAACACGGTTTGTTTTTGTTCGGCTCTTTTCTATCAAATTGTTAAAAGTAACAAAGTAGTTATAGTGACATCACTACAATAGTTAGACATATGGTCACGCGATGATTTTTGTATATTCTATAATATCGTCGAACGTTGTTAATCTTTTCGCAGCGTATGCGCCAAAATACATTTTATGGCTAATTTTTTTACACCTCCCGTTGCTTTAATATAAATTTCTAAAGAATTCTATAGTAATCGAGTATTAAATATAGCCTATGTTACTCAGTGATAATGTAGTTGTCTAATGAAAAAATAATTATTAAAATCGGTCCAGTACTTTTTGAGTTTATCCGTTACATAAAAAAATACAAACCTTTGTTCTTCATAATAATAGTGTAGATAGCGGTTACCCACGATATTCGTATCCCGTAGTACGCGTCCCGTCGTTCGGGTCGTTCTTGCAAGTTAATCTTAAAAGATAGTAGATCATTTAAAGGGAAATCATTCTTTCATACACAATTTTTAGATATCTTGAACCATTTTCGCAGCATACGCATCTGAAACCTACAGAGATGAAGAATTTCCCCCGTTTTGTTCACATTTCTCGCTGTATCTTCGCTCCTATTAGTCACATCGCAAATTGTTATAACCTTCCTCGATAAAGGTTCTAACCAACACAAAAATAATTTTTCAATTCGAACCCGTACTTCCTGACATTAGCGCGTTCAAACAAACAAACTCTTCAGCTTTATATATTAGTATAGATTTATCTCAACTTTATAAATTATAGCTACGTCGTCCGCGTCCTACGAATACTGTCGAAGACACGTTTTTAGATCATGTAAAGAGGAATCATTCTATCATACTCTAACTGTGCCAGCGACGTCGTCCGCGTTGAATAGTCACTTTCGGTATCAAAATTTATGTTTGCAGACCCTGGTCATGTTTATAAATTATAGCTTTTACGTCGTCCGTGTTTTGTTGCTCTTGAGAGCTAATTTAAAAAGATAGACATTTAATGTTGCGGATATGTTTTTAGATCATTAAAATAGAAATAATTTTATCATACGTATTTGTTCTTTTCTCGAACCGATTTGCACTTCCTCCCACTTACTTCCTTTCCACTGTTTCTTCGCTTGTAGCATGATGTTTTTTCTCGATAAATGGTCTATTTAATGCAAAAAGATTTTTCAATTCGAACCAGTATTTCCTGAGATTAGCGCGCTCAAACTCTTCAGCTTTATAATATTAGTACAGGTTGAACGGATAGCGAACGCGACGTACGTTCGCACGTGAAATAAATTCTCCGCTGTTGTAAATACTTTGCATACAAAACCTAGAGAAATCCCACAACAAAGATGCCGGAGAAATTTTCCGATTTAAGAGAACGAGTGGATCGCTTTTGACAGCCTTGATCGCAATTCCAATTTCAGATTTTTTCCATTTCTCCCTGAAATCCTGTAATCTTTAGCAGCACATTCAGATATATCACAAATCTGAATATACAGTGTAGGTATTCTAATAATATTCTAGATTGTCTTGTAGATATATGTCGATTTTGACGGTATAGTCGCATCGCGTGGCTAATAATCAAAGGTTAGATCCCCACCAGATCCAACATGTTTCCAACTTATAATTTTTCTGAGACATGTTGAACTTTGTCTGAATATTAAATCGGTGGTAGAAATATCGAAATTCCGTCTGGTTCAACCACAATCACAGATGAAAAAGCCGTGAAGTTTTATCGCGTTTCGGCTTAATCTGTGGTTTTCTTAAAATCTAAAGCTACCGAAATAAAACAAAAAAAGGTCGACAGCTCATCTTCATTAGCTGTTATAAGGCTGGGCTATTTCAACTATCACCAATCGAACTACATCCTTGTCTACCGTCCTCTATATTTAAAAAAATAATTGTTACTTAACAAAATGTAAAAACTAAAAATAGATGTACCGTAATTTCTTAATATGAAACTTATAAAAGGAAATTGTAAAAACGTGACGTGGAGTTTCAATCTTTTAATGTCCCACAGCTGGACGCAGGTTTCGGACTCACACGGGAGGATTCTATAAGACCCACCGCGCTTATTCAGCGCGGGCTTTAAAGGTTTTACCAACAGCTTAACGTGCTCAATAATAAGTACTTATTATTTTATTAAGTATTGATAAATATAATTATATGATAAATATATTGAGAAACTAATCTTTTAGCGCACGCAACGGTGGCTATTCCTCCATTTAACGTAAATTTTCCACAACTTTTTGCTCCTATAGATCGCAGCGTGATTCAGGATACATGGTATCTCCATTATAAATTATCTTACATTCCGAGCTCAACCCCTAAGACTAGGTAGTAATACACATTTTTTTTTATGAAAGCTCACCTAATTGTTTTTATTTAGACTTTATTTGTAGTATGGCGGAAATACGTGAATTTTATGATAATACTTTGATCGTACTTCATAGGAAGATAGTCGTGGTTTACGCCACATAATAAACTGGACTAGAACGAATTATGGTGACTGGGACATATTGATCACAGAAAACGGGTTTTCCAATGGAAATAGATCCCTGGAAGATAGCGGAAGAATTAACTATCTTGAATCATATTTGGAGCAGGTAACTAATTCTTAATGTTGACTTTTCGGCTGTTCTTGAATAACATTTTTATTCCTAAACTCGGGACGTTTGAACAAAATCGACACAAAACTGATTGTTAGTGGCCTTGGCAGAAACATCTGGAAAACAGCACGCAATGAAAATAATAAACTTATTATTAAAACAAAGCAAACACCTAAGTGATTTGTCACCTTTTTTTTACTTGTGATACTATTTCAGGTTTCGTTGGTCATACATGAAGACCACCATAATGTGCTTGGCTACTCAGTTTGGGCATTAATGGATACGTTTGAGTGGAAATCGGGATATACGTAAATATTTTATTATAAATTACTCCTACATAAATGTATAAACTCTCCATTAAACTTCCACGATGTTCATAAATTAATAAATAAAATACCGGCCCTATAACTTCTAGACAAGATGCGCCGTCGATAAATTTTTCCCTTTGTCTATGTTCGACTGTTATAATTGAGAATTAGTTCTCGCCGTCCTCTCCCAATTGGAGTTAACAATATTGGGCTAAGACTAGAGAAGATTCATAGGTTTCGAGAACACACTCTTTCTTTTTCTCTCAATTAAGATGGCCAGACAGCTCAAAAATAGCTTTGCAAAATACATTATACAATGCACAGTATCCATAACGCCTGGCCGTAGTTAAAATAATTTTTAAATATATTTTTTTTATTTAATAATCCTTACGAAACAGGTACGCAAACATGTTCTAAACTATTAAAGTTAAATACTATCTATAATTTATGCAAGTAGTATACATTTAAATAAAACACTTTAACGGTTTAAAACGCGATATATTAGTTAAATGCTTTGCAGCATCCGAAATGTCGTGCCGAAGTTGAAGAGCATTTTCAAATAAGTTTAACTAATATATCGCGTTTTAAACCGTTAAAGTGTTTTATTTAAATGTGTACTACTCGCGTAAACTATAGACAGTATTTAAAAATTAAGATTACAATACTATCTTTATTCAAATGCTATTTACAGATCAAAATTCGGCCTCTACGACATCGACTTCAACGATCCGAACCAACGCGAAACGATGCGATCTTCTGGTGTTTACTACGCGTGTATTATCAAACATCGTAATTTAAATGATTGTGCTTCATTATTGACGCCTGTAATTAAAGATTAATTAAAGGTTATTTAGTATTCAGTGTGTTTTCATAATATCATGTATTAACAAACGAAAAAATCGAGAATACGCTAACGTTTGAACTGCATAAACGGTTCAAGATACCGAAAAAATATGTGTGAAAGAATGATTTATTTGTCTTTAAATGATCTAAAAGCATGTTCATGACGCTATATGTCTATTTTTTTAAGAGTAACTTGCAAGAATGACGGGAAGAGACGCGACCGACGTCGTGGGTAACAGCTTAAGTTTATAAAGATAAAGGGCATTTGTAAAACGAATTTGGATTCCCAAAATAAACATTCATAGCGGACGAAGTCGCTGCAACAGCTAATGCTTTATAAACTGCTGTTAATTGTTAAACTACCTTCCCGATGATATAGCTGAGGTTCTAGTTTAGATGACCACTTGTTCGACCACGATGTGGCAATGATGAATATGTAAATAACTTAACTAGCCCACTTTTAAATAAAACTTAGCCCCCTTTATTTTTAATCACTTAAAATAATGGCTAATCTATGCTAATATATAAAACTGAAGAGTTTGTTTGTTTTGTCGCGCTAATCTCAGGAACTACTCGTTCGAATTCAAAAATTATTTTTGTTTTAGAGCATTTATTGGGGAAGCCTATAGGATATATAGAGTGGGACAAGGAAAAATAAAAATTGATATCAAAAATAAATGTTCTACGCGTACAAAGTCGCGGGACTTAGCTAATAAGAATTTTTTTTTGGTTTCCACTGAGTTTTAAATTTTTTTTCTTATCTCGTGGGCAAGAAAAGGGTTCGTTTGATGATAGGTGAAATATCCGGTCATAAAACATCCAAACAAGATACGCTGTCGATCCATTATACGGGTCGGTACTACTTCCATGCCAAAGTTTCATTTCGCCCGACCCAGGATTCAAACCCAGGACGTCATGGACTGTAGTCGATTGCATTTACCACTAGACGGTTCTTAGCTTAGTGCTCCACTTTTACGATGGTTATCGTAATAAAAAACTATTGAGTAAATTGTCCTTGTCGTGTCCCTTTGATGCAACTTTACTTTGACTTAACTTTAACTTTGAGGGATACGTAGCACTAATTGGGGAACACTACACTAGACCAACGAAGCTACCCCAATTCTACACTCGACAAAAACAATCGTTCGATCATTCGTACCCAAGCCGTGCTCTGTAATCTGTCTCTAGAAGTGGTGCATAAATTAGCCGCGGATAAAACCCTTTTAATGGAAAGGCGAAATGAATGGACAACGTTCGTTACTATCGCTTTGCCGAATACCACTGCAAATCGTACTCGCACAATGGGGGCACGCGTCGACCACAATCATTTAAAACTAGCTGTGTCAGCGACTTCGTCCGCGAGAATCGTTATTTTGGGAATGCAAATTCGTTATAAGCTTATGCTGTTATCCACGACGGTCGCGTCCTTTCCCGTCGTTCTTGCAAATTAATCTTAAAAGATAGACTTATAACGTCGCGGACTTTTTTTAGATCATTTAAGATGAAATACATATTTTTTGAGTATCTATAACCGTTTTTGCAGCGCCACGCCACGAAATGATGAATAATGTTACCATTTTTCTTTCATATTTCTGGCTATATCTTTTTATTAGTCACAGGGCGATTTTTATAGTCTATAGCCCTCCTGGATAAATACTCACAACGCAAACCAATATATTTTTAAATTCAAACCCGTAGTTCCTGAGTTTAGTGTGTTCAACAAACATACAAACAAACCCTTCAGCTTTATATATTAGTATAGATTGCATTCTACTACGACGCGTCGTTTAATCGACCAGCCATTGCAAACTGATCCATTATCGAATTGACAAACGTTGTAATTGTGTACTGCGACTGAGTTTCTAAAGCAGGATTCAATAAACCTTTTAATTCTGGACACAGCTCTCCGTAATAGAAGCGAGTTAAAAGCCCAAAATAAACACTGCTATAGTGCATATTGGTTGTTTGATTTGAACCACTACCACCTCTGAATTGATGTTTGTTACTGTTGATGCAAACATGGACATGGTTTCAACAAAACTTTTAAATTGATTGGGTAATTTACTGGCCGATTAAAATTTTATTTATTCATATTATTTCAATTTATCTATCTAATGTTATAATGCTTTTTTGTAACATTATAAAGAGTTTATTTATTAATTTGAAGAAACAGAGGGAAACGTAGAAACATGCGGGTAAAAACACACAAAAAATAATTGTGAAAAAATTATTCTTCATTACATAATCTAAAAAATCAATATGAGAAGTTTTACTAGCAAGTAATAAGTGCTTATTATTTTTCTCAATTGTCCAAACTGTTTAAATATATTATTTTATATTTTACACATACAATATCTGTGAAACAATTATAAGATGCATCTCTATGTTATACTCATATACTATCATTTCTTACTATAAATTGTTTCTTGAAGTAATAAATACATAATTTTAGTTTGGATCATTTAATTTAATTTTCCTTTAAGTTCAATTTTATGTGGCACATAATAGTTTGCTTGCAAGTCATTCCAGTTCTCAATTGGGTCCTGTGGCACATTTTGTGTCATTGTTTCTGGTCAACTTTTATGGACTATAATTACGTGTACAACAATATATAATACATTATTTACGAAAACAATCTGGCTTTATAATTAGCGAACTAAAATATTTATGTTTTAAAAATGGTTGACCTTCTCTCCATTTTCCATATTATTTCGTTTGTTCAAATTCAGTAAATATTACATAAAATACCTAATAAAATTAAATTATATAGTTCATAAGGGTTGAGAAAACTTCACAGAAAACCGTTTCGAAGATCACACAAAAACCAATGGAGATTAAATTAAATTTATTATTGCTATATTTTGAAAGGCTTAATAAATTTCGAGATAAAAAGAATCTCTTGTAGACTCACAAAAGCCTCGAATTTCTACTTGTATTCAAATAACCAGTGATAATTAACAAAAGTTTTCTACCATTCATTAAAATTCTCCCTTTGATCTAAGCAAAAATTTTAATAAGTGCTAACCAACTGACTCTTTACTTGGTAATGAAGAAAATGTTGAACGTTTCCATTTTTCCTTTTCGTTGTACTTTTATTTTTACATATTTTATGTTAGCGGCTTTCACTTGGAAAATTTATTATCGATTTTCGTTAAATTTATTCTCTCCTACGCCTTAACGTCCTACAGCTAGGCACTCTTTTCACGAGTGAGGGAAGATTACAAATTTTTACATTACACAATATTGCTCCATAGTGGGCTGGTGGGCCTTAGAAACGTTTGTGTCCTCTCTGAGACACGGGAGTGAAGACACCTCCTAATTCCGATCTTCAAGCTGGTAACAAAGATTCCTTAGTTTACTGTTTCACCTAAAACTAGATTAGAAGCCAAAACCTTGTCTGGCAACTTGCACGTGATGTGATTATAATTTGGCGCGTTCGACGAAAACGGATTTATTTTAATAAGTATTTAATTTTCCATTTGACAAAAGTTTTAACGAAATAAATATAGAATTATTTGAAATAAATTTACTTCATTAAAACCGTCTAGAAAGAATTCTAAAACATTGTTGGAGTTCTATGAATAGTTTTTGTGACCTGAACCACAAACAAGCGAGGTTGTATGTACAAAAAGGGATCGCTTAGTTCGTGTCGACAACACCCCTTTGTATAAAGTCATTTCTTTTCTGACGTTTTACTCTTCGCACTTATTTTTTCACATTTTCTGTGATTATAACGAAGTCAATTATTGAAAATTAAGTAAAATTCTCAAAACAACAATAACTTTGTTATTGCAATTTAGAACTTAATTTTTGACCAGTATTAATATTTTTAATTTAAAATATAGTTTTTACTTATTTATCTTCAATTCTACTGTTACCACTTATGATTGACAACCTGTCTGAGTTAGGTCCTAGTTTAGGCGAAATATAGGTATGTATAGGTCCAAGAGGGCAGAAGTAAGTATCTTATGTTCCACAAACTCGATTTTACATTTTAATACAAAAAAATTGTATTACTGTTCCCAAAAAATACCTAAATAAACAATGTAAGGCACGGTAAGCAATGTATAAAACGGCACGATAAATTCATCCCTTCATCAAGTGAAACAAATTATAACATTAATATCCCTTATCTGTTTGACGGAGGCACAACAAAATTATCGAGAATGTTCAACAAAAGTTAATTAATTTCAGCATAAGTTTATGAATAAAATCGGGACGAAGCAGCTAACAACTGAACAGTTTATGCCAAAATGGCGGTAGCTGCAGAAGATAAATTATATCAGAAATCCGAAGCGATTGGACTCAATTAAAGTTTATGGAAAGTTGAACCACTAAATAGACTAGCCAAGATAATTAAAATCTGTTATATCTTGTTCAATAGCGGAGTGTAGTCTTGTTAGTAATTATGATTAACAAGAGCTTGAACGTTGATTTATTTGTTAGACACTTATTATTTCTTTATTTCAATGGATTCATTGGTTTAATGATTGGGACGCGGGTTCAATTTTGCACCAGTGTCAACATCTTTTTTTTTAATAAAACACTTTAACGGTTTAAAACGCGATATATTAGTTAAACTTATTTGAAAATGATTTTTAACTTCGGCCCGACGTTTCGGATTCTTTGTAGCAGCCGTGGTCACGGGGAGACTGTCGAAACGTCGGGCCGAAGTTAAAAATCATTTTCAAATAAGTTTAACTAATATATCGCGTTTTAAACTGTTGAAGTGTTTTATTTAAATGTGTACTACTCGCGTAAGCTATAGACAGTATCTTTTTTTTTGTTTTGTCTAAAAATGCATCATTTAATATTTGGGAAAAAAGAACAGCTGTGATAAGCATGTATACATTCCTTTCCTGTCACGATCTACCGTATACATAACGATTTGTAATTTCGTCATTCTGTTGATTTCTGATTGTCCAAAGTGCGCTGCGTCCCAAAGTCAGGTCATGTTAGGGCGATGTGAGACAAAGAACATTTGTACCACCAGGCCAAGAACAGAAAAGTTCGCCTCCATGACGCAATGATTACGAGATAAATGATAATAAATGTAGTAGTAGCAGAAGATGAAGCTCGAAGAATCTGAACTGAAAGCTGAATTCTCTACGATGAAAGACTTTTGCCTAGCAACGAAACTTTGATAGATTGAAAACGAGTATTTATGTGGGAAAATTAAATAAGACAAAATGATTCACCGTACCAAAAAAAAATGTTAAATCTCTCAGGAAGACATAGCTCATAATCTGTATGCTAACACTGCCTGTCGAAACTCAGCAATCCTCTACGCATTATAAGCCCTTTTATCCCATAATTCTTTCAATACAGCCCGTATTTTCCGTCAGTTTATCCTGAAACGGAGGTGTGTTTACCTAACCTGGATGAGCCCTCTCGAATAATGAAGGGAAAAATTCACCTGAAACACAGTCATTTGATTTGACAACACTGAATCTGGGACAGTAAAAGACGTAGAACATAAAACTGCTTAATGACTTACATATATTTAAAAACGATTGTTGTAATATCTTTCGTCATATTAAAGTTTGAAGTGTTCTAAGTTTAAATAAAACACTTTAACATTTTAAAACGCGATATATATTACTCACGGGGAGGGACCACGGCGGCTGCAAAACATCCGAAACGTCGGACCGTAGTTAGATTAATTTTTAAACAAGTTTAACAAATATATATCGCGTATTAAACTGTTATAGTGTTTTATTTAACTGTGTTCTACTCGTCGTAAACTAAAGACAGTGTTCTAAGTTAAAAAAATTAAAAATCGAAACATTACATAGCTCCGTGAACAATATTTAAGAATATTTAGTCTACCCAAATGATGGCTGCTTAAAACCATGCGAAATGTCGGGTCACGGGGACAAATTCTAAAATTTAAAAATAGAATGTGAAATTCTAATACCTTTTTTAAATCTGTTTTTTTAATGATTCACGATTATAGCTGGCTATACATTAATTTCTCCTCTCAGATCGCCTCTGTAGCTAAATGCCTTGTTAACTAGCATTGCGTTAAACGCGAGATGTCATGGGTTGCGTTAAACGCGAAAACAATAATAGGGACACAGAAATATGTTCGCCCCATGTCTCACAGGCTTAAGCGAGATTTCAAACTGACATACATCAATTTACAGTCAAGTTAATCCGGGCGTCTAGTCTAGTATAGTAGTCCCGCCACTGGGTTCATACGTTATTCAGTATCAGTACAATGCAACTCGGAAACCGATCCATCTACAATTCAACAATTTATCCAAGTCAATCAGACACAGCTTGGTAGTGCCCGAGGTGCTAGCTTGAAATTGTATGCTAATGCTAACTTAGTGATGTTATATTTTAGTTCTGTAATAATATAGTTATTACGGTAGGAAGAAATATGTTTTCACTTCTTTTAATTCAATTACAAAAAAAACTAATTTAAGTTATTTATTGCAAACTAGTACATATTGAAAGCATTAATATTTTTTACATGTTATTGCACATGAAGGCACTATATAATTTAAAAATCTAAAATAAATTGAAAAAATTTTCGACTCGGGCAGGACTTGAACCGGCATCGTCAGCGTTCTGTGCTGTTGCTCTACCAATTGAGCTACCAAGTCATAGTACTACATATTGATTTTACAATATTTGAATCAGTTAATCTTCTTAAAAGCTCTTTTTCTTTATCATTTATTTCGTGAAGATTTTATCAATATTTTTACGACAGTTAAAAAGCTATACTGTTGTCAATACTATTGAATCTATACTAATATATAAAGCTGAAGATTTATTTGTTTGAACGCGCTAATATCACGAAGTACTGGTTCGAATTAAAATAATATTATTGTGTTGCCTTCATGAAGAACATTTATCGAGTAAGGCTATAAAACGGTGCAAAGAAATACTGAGAAATGTGAAAATTATTGATTTTTGTGGGTATCCGTTGCGTAGGCTGTAAAACGGTTCAAGATACCCAAAAAGTAAGTATGAAGTAATCATTTCTCATTAAGTGATCTAAAAAAATTGAACGACGATATATGTTTTAAGATTAATATACAAGAATGACGGGACGCGGCCGACGTCGTGGATAACAGCTTACTATTATAAAGATAAAGTTTCCAAAAATAAATTTGGCTGCCAAAATTAACCATTCTTCGCGGACGAAGTCGCTGACACTGCTTGTTTTATGACATATTTTTTATCAAAATCAAAATTATTCATTATTCAAAAACACATAGATATTCCGTTATATAGTCAATCATAACTTACCTTTACTGCGACATGGAAACGATTTCCCGATCAACGTTAAAATATGTATTTTAATATGAATATTTAAGTCAGTTGAGTAATTTTAATTAAAAACATAAGTATTGAATGCAAATATTTAAATGATATAAAATTTATTTCGCATCGATTACGTTGATAGTAAATAACTATTCGGTATCGCACGGGAATCGCTTTGAATAAAAAATGTCATTGGACGTAATGTTTGCTTTTATAATTGAGTGCGGAAGTGAAAAATGCTCTTGCGTAAATTTTCAACTGTTTTCGTTTTATATGAATAATAACAGCGATGAATAAAAATATGAATAATTATCGCGATGTCTTTTTGTAAATGACAGACAAGCTTGGGGCTCCCATTATGGGAAGTGTAATTAAAAGGCTTTTTTAGGCTTTTGTTTACCTAAATCAATGGAAAATTTTAAATAGTCGGTATCTCTGTTTACAGATACGATAGTTTTCTTTAATCACAATACTTTGTAATTGTAGTGTCAATGTAGTGTCAATCGGCGAGTTTATGGGGCCCCCCCCCCCCCCCTTCCCCCCCCCTGGGGGGGGGGGGGGGGGAAAAAAAAAAATTTTTTTTTTATATTTTTTTTTGGGGCTGAAAAAGGGGAAAAAATCCCCCCCAAAGAAAAATTTTTTTTTGTCTTTGACTTGGACTTTGAAATGTTCCATCTTAGAGACAATGATTAAACAGTCAATTGTTTTATTCGCTTTTACATTAATAATGATTTTTTTTTATGTTATTCTTTCTTCATTATGCGTAAGTAACATACGTTTGGTATAGAAAATAGATCTGTTTTAATCAAAGAGAGAACTAACAAATGAACCAAAGATCAAAGGAAAGCTTAGATAAGAATCAGTAATTGGTTCAAAATTGTAGTGACCTTCTATTTAACAATCACAAAACGATATGAAAGTTCGTACAAAAACCTTCAAAACCCATCTGAAAGATAGAAATGACGTAACGACGGTGATTACTCTATCATATTATAAAATTCGCCTTGATTATTTTAATATTTCATCTCTTGAAACCCGTAGGGAGTTAATAGATTTATTATTAGTATCTAAATTACACAATAACAAAATAGACAGCCCTGCTCTTTTACAATCCTTCAATAATAAGACTTCCACGAGGTACTATAACACCATTTCTTCTTCCTTTTCGCAAAACAGTCTTTGGGTCAAATTCGCCATTTGTCAGACTCAGTAAAATCGTTAATAAATTCAGCAACGACATCGACATACATTTTTTATTCACCTCACAAGCTTTGAACCCAAGCAAAAAACCTTATCTCCATTTCTTTGTAGCTTTTTAGTAATAATTCTTTTGTTCTTCCTTTTTAATTACATAATTATGTTTTAGTTATAGATTTTTAGTTTAATTTAATTTGTCTTGTCTTTTGACGAATGATGTGTTTGCCAATAATTGTTAAATGCATTTGTCACCTACTCTATGAATGTCTGTATTATAAATTTATGAATGTAATTTAACGCTGGTAGACCAATAAATAAATAAATTACATTTAAAATGTAAGATTCTTGCTTCTCTTACAAGATGTGTACATTTTTGTATGTGTTTCAATTGATTTTATTCTTGGAAAATATAGTTTATGCCTATGATTTCCTCGCGTACTGAGTTTTAATTTTATTTTATCACCCCCCCCCCCCCCCCCAAAAAAAAAAAGGGGGTTCCCCCCCCGGTGGTCGGTGTAACGCGGAAATAGGTAAATGTAACTCTCCGTTTTGATTTCATTTTATATGCAAATCATATTAACAGCTCAAAAGGCTTTCATTTAGCGGCGTGTTGCGGACCACGAACCACGAACCCTTAGCTCATTTTTTATGTAGATTGCGAGGAAGAAAGTTTCAAATATCAGTCGTTGCCGCTTGACGACCAAATGACGTACCATCGAGATTTGATGGTAACCGAAAGTGAATTTGTTTACTCTTCGTTATATTCAAGCATTTCGTTTGTAGATTATTTTTTATTTAATCTTTTCAAGCGTACATATATACTATACCATTCCTGTGTGTATGCTTAGTTAGAGATAAGGAAAAAGATTATTATTTATCTGACAAGCAAAAATGTTAATAAATATGTTGTTGTCTATAGTTTACGCTAGTATTACACATTTTATTAAAACACTTTTAACGGTTGAACTTGAAATAAATTAGTTCGCCTCTCGCGACCACGACTGCTGTAAAGCATCCGCAACGTCGGGCGTTAGTGAAAATAAATTAAAAATAAGTTCACTAATATATTTTGCATTTTAAACCGTTAAAAGTATTCGCGTAAACTACTGACAATTATTGTTTGCTATTTACGTTTTCGGATGTTTGTGATTTTTCTTTTAACTAAGACCCGACGTCCGCATGCGAAACGGAAAACGGTCTACGGTCACGACTGCTGCAAAGCATCTGAAATGTCGGGCCTTACTTAAAATAAATTAAAAATAAGTTAACAAATATATTTCGTTTCTGTTTATTATTTGTTTCTGTATTTATATTTTAGTTTTATTTCAAATGTAGTTCATAATTCCTTCTTGTAATTGTTAAATGTATTATTAAAAGTGCAACTGCTTTACAAGTTTCTGGTGCCACTTACTTAAAATATCAGTTAGACAAGTCATGGCCAACTAGATTTGCCGTACTATATTTAACGCTGGCTATTTCCAATTTCCATATAAATTTTCAAATTTATTTTTTCATAATTTGTGTATAGAGGCTAGTATGCATTACTAGGAGGCAGGATTTGCATTTCCATCTTATTGTTGCCCCGCCCTCGTTTGGATGCAAATATTTTATAGTTGAAGCGTGGCCCGCTCCGCTTTAACTCCTCTCACTTGTAATTTGTTGTCGAGATGTTTCCCGCGTTTTATCTCGTTTATTCCTCTTCTAGAAGGCACGCGAACCGTGGATTAAAAACTAGAATATTTAGTTTTTCATAACTCTCATTCGAGTATTCTTTGGGTATTCGAGATTTGAAACATATTGGAGTACGTCTGGAAATCGGGATATTTAATGTGTATATTTGAATTCCGTCCAAAGATGAAAAAGCCGTCAAGTTACATTGCGTTGCTTCAGTATGTGGGTTTTTAAATATCCAAAACCAAGATAGGCCGACAGCCCATCGAGTTTAGATTTTATATGACTGGGTACATACATGGGTATTTGTAAGTGTTTTTCTTCTCTCCCAACAACACGAAATTTATTAACTTGAAGAAACGAAAGAATAAGATAAATATTTATTATAAATAAACCCTTCTTTCACTAAAACAAACACTTAATAAATCTGTATTGTGTTTGTTTCCAGATGAAATAACAATATTATCGTACGTATATTACAAGAGTTAAACACCTGTTCGTTTATGAGCTGTTGTTTTTTTTTTGTATAGTAACAATTATATTTGATATTCTTTTAATAGACTGGGAACTTAACCCATTTGGATATTATTAAAAAAATATTATTTTAACGGATTCATATCCAAAAAAATATTTGTTTTTTAACCTGACGTTACGATTACTAGCAAGCCATTAAATGATTTTCTACTTTTGGAACTTAAATCATTTTGTCTCAACAAAATACATTATCTGTACCATAATACTACTGGTTTACCATTTTTTATGATCATTAGCTTTTCAAGCGTGGAAATTGTTGAGCTGACAGGCGCAGGCTGTAGGCTGGAGGCTAGCCAGGCAAAACCTAGCACTTAACGGCTTTTTTATACGCACCAAAATTTAACTAGCAAACTGTACTTCGTTTTAATTTAGCCATTTTGGCACGTCCCAGCGCAACTTCGGATCATTTGTATCAGTAATACAGATAATATGATCCGGGCGACGAAATTACTTCGTCTCCGCGAGGGCTTTTTATTTTAATGAGCTTTCTCAACAGTTTAAGCATTCATTCGGCCGGATAGAAATATTTTCGACAATCATCCGGAATCTTTGCGCTTTAAGAGGGTGAGTGTCAAGATATTTTTTTGGAAGTTTGCTTCGAAAAGGGAAGATGAAAGCAATAAATTGTTTTTTTTATACAAGAACATAAATAATTTACAACAATGGAGTAACCGTTGCTCTTATTGTGAATGTGCTTTTTGCCTAAAATTTCTGCTTTAAAATGTATCTGCAAACTTGTTTTATTCCCATGATTGAATATTTAAAAATATTCTTGTAGACATTTAAATTCATACTCGGTACACACTTAAATAAAACACTTTTGAAGGTAATTTACCTATGCCTGACGTTTCTCCAAATACAAACGATTACAGCACAGATGGCGCTAGCGTAGTTGTTTTGACATTCTGGACCTCCATCTTCAGTCCCTACGTGATCATGTCTGCTGCAAAGCTTCCCCGATGTCGGACCGTCGTTGAATTAAAAATAATATAACTTATATATATCGCGTTTTAAACCATTATATCCTTCAAAATAACTCGCTTGATCCCAATAAAATCAAAGATCACTAAAGATGACGATGCTGTGATAGCGATATAAAAACTTTATGGGTAGAGTCAAATCAAAGTTAATTTGACTTGTATTCTGTAGTTTTAGCGATATCGACTCTGGAACGATTCAAAGCAATCTATTATCGAGATTCAAGCCCGCTAAGGCGACGGAACTGAATATGTATGGGCGATGAATGAAAAATCGATTTCGTCAGATTATTCATGAGGGAGGCTCATTAGACTAGAGATAGTGCGCAGTTCGTCGCAAAAACAGAATAATTATCATTATTCTTTATCTATATAAAAGCAGATATAGGCTAAGGCTAGATAAAAGGAGTGGCGGCGAGTTTCTTGCGAGTTCTTCTTGTTCGTTCTACGACCTTGATTTGAGAACTGGTGGTAAATGTAAATTTAGAGTCATTAGTTTTTAACGTTGTGACGTTCATAAGTGTACGTGAATAAATGTTTTTAACTTTAGTATTTTGAATGAAAGAAAAACAGAAACAATACGATCTTTAAAATAGAAACAAAAAGAAGACAGAATAATAAATAAGTACAAAATGTCTTCATATCGAGCCGTGAAAAAACCAAAGGTCGAACAACTACTTGTCTGGTAACAATAAGAAGTAAAACAGACACAAAAATGTGCTTATGTGATGTCAGTAGAAACTTGCAAACATTAAGTTGGTACCTTAATTTCTTTAAATTAAAGTAATTTATTACAACAATGTGACTCGATAATGTAATCTGTACGAACAATAAAAATCAGAATTACCATATTATAATTTATTTACGTATTCCATTTAGAATAAATTATACAAAATCATAAAGATTTTACCGTACAATACTTTGAGTGTAAGAGATGATTTCGTGCAAAGAATTGACGTTACCTTAAGTGAAACACAGCCATACATTAGACACTAATAATTAATTACTTATAAATACAAACGTGTTGGATATTTGAAAAAGTAAATACATACTAAGATTTGGAAAAAAAACAATGTAACCATTCTGTAATCTGTTGTTTCAAGCACCGTGTAAACATAATGGTTCATAATAGAATGGTATTTAATGCAATCTTTTTAGCTAATAATGGGCGTAGATTCACAGATATTTCTTAGAAATATGAGAGGCATTCTAACTATAATAATTGCTGTTTTTAAGAGATTTATTAGTCATAATAATTTCGCTAAATAGAAAGTAATAAAAATTGTACTAGAAAATGGCGTTTCCGTTGCGGTATTGCACAATCCATGATGGACGGTTATAGCGGTCAGTGACAGAACTATTATTACGAAATATGGTTGAAAATAAATCTAGGTTTCTATAGCCGAGGCGGTCGGCATTAATTTCTGGATGCAGTTATATAATTCAAGTCCGCCAACGTAGGTACTAACTCGGTATAAATAAGACACTTTGAAAGTAAGCAGAAACGAGTTTTTTTAATACTCCCACTCAACTCACGCATGACATCACGCGAGCTGTTTGTCATAGAGGAATACTATTTAAATATTCTTCCTTGTGGCCTTGTTAAATTGACACCCACTGACCAACTTGCGTCCTTGTTCTTTGTAGGAGTTTGCGAGAAAAAGACAACGCTTTGTTTTTCCCCAAAAGTGAGATTTTCTTCCCGTTTTGAGCTCCTGTTATTTGTTGGAGATGGTGTAAGAGATAAAATAATAACTCGTTCGTGAGAATAAACTATAGATTGATTGTGGTTTGACACAGACAATTGTATCTAACAAAAACTTCTAATTTTAAATATCAAATTAGTGAACATAAACATAATTATAAAATCGCTTTTATTAAAGTTGCTCCATACGATTAAAATAACACTTGGAATAAACGTTTATCATAATTACAATATAATAGGAAGATCTTAATTACAAGTTAATATACGTAGCAAGTTTATGGTGCGTACCTTTTACGAGAAATGATTTTAGTGAATTACGCTAGGAGGCTAGAAACATAATAAAGTATTCCTAAAACTTAGCGACAGGGTTAAGTTTTTATTATATAGTAATTACGTTCTAATTATTTACTATACACATACATTATAAACAATTTTCGAAATGTACAAAAAATAAATTTGTAATGTATTTTATGGCTAGGTAACAACACAATTATAATCTGTACACATGTGAATCATATTCATTATAATAGTACACACATTGAAGGTTTATTTACTTAATTACCGCCATTGTAGCTTAAGAGTTGCAACTATTTTTGGCACGTTTAATTTTTACTGTAATCTATATAGAATTATAGGTAAGTCAGTAATGTTCAATGATCTCTATTCTTCCCGAGCACTTCCTTAAACCCTGCTCCTTGACGAACAAAGTAATTCTTACTGTCTGTAGCTTACGCGAACAGTACACATTTAAATAAAACACTATAACGATTTAAAAGGATGAAGTCTTCCATGACTACGGCTGTAGCAAAGCATCCGAAACTGACCGGAAAGTGGTTATCGTTGGTCGGAAAGTGTTTTATTTCAAATTATATCCTGCTTAAATAGCGTTAACAACTTCCTACTAACAATAACATTCGTTGTTACAAATTGATACTTTGTTTAAAAATATTAGTTATCTTCAACTACTTTATTTATCTCCGAGATGTACCCAAATTTCGAATTGCAGCTCTTAAGCTAAAATGGTGCTGAGGCCGATCGTATCTACACACTTAGTCTAATATCACCACAATTATCTAACTTAGCCTCATAAGCTCACACCAAATAACACTTTCAAAGTCAATAGCACTACAACTGTGAGATTTAGTTGATACTTCTTGTTTATACCTGAAACAAAGGATTGCAAAGATGAGCTCTGACAGTAAATATAATATTGATTGCATGAATATTTACTTTTGCATACAAATTATGTTTACCTATTTCTTTTACCACCCATCCATGTGTACTTTAACGTATATAAATAGTAGTTATGTATCAATCTATTCAAATAGTTATGGTTTAGTTAATTTTGCTTTAAAAATACTTAAAAAATTGTTAATCAAATTTGTATAGCCGCAGATAATGGTCGTTATGATTATAAATATTTAAACAAACGCCAAAAGAATATCATAAATCTTAGATAAGTGAAATGAATTCGAATTTGTTTAATTATTTTTTTATAACAATCTCACATAGATATTAAAATTCGACAATTGTTTGTCAACGCGTTAGGCTTCATAGATAAGATTATTAATAAATATTTTTTCAAGAACAAATATTTTTTTATTATCTACATATATATAGACTAGCGGCCCGTCCCGGCTTCGCACAGGTAGACATAATAGGTAGAGATATTTAAATTATAAGCATAGCTTTGAAAAGAACTTTTTAAGTAAAGCATAAAAATGTTAAAAAAAATCGAAATATTCAATGTCGTTCGCGCCCACTGCGTAAGGAGCCCACTGCCCATCTATCGTCGAATTAGATACTCGATGTGAGGCGTGCCGGCCACCGCCGGCATGCATTTTTATTTTAACTTCGTGATATCTTTTGAATGGAATGTCCGATTTCAATAATTAAAAAAAGTAATCATCAGGTATTGAGACAGTCTTAAATATTAAATTATTTATTCGGATAAAAATTTATAAATGGTACGGATAACACAGTCTGATTTTGATCGGCATTTCTATCAATTTGTTAAATGTAAAAAAGGAGTTATAGCGACGTAACTAAAATAATTAGACATATGCTCTCGTGATGTTTTTTGTAGATATTGATATATTCTATAATATTGTCGAACATTTTTTTGTCCTATCATTAATACTTTTCGCAGCGTATGCGAAGAAAGACATTTTACGGATAATTTTCTTACGCCTTGCGTTGGTTTTAGTAAGGATTTCTATAGATGCCTGTAATGATCAAGTACTAAATATAGCCTATGTTACTCAGCTTTCTAATGAAGAAAGAATTATTAAAATCGGTCCAGTACTTTTTGAGTTTATCCGTTACATTCAAAAATACAAATCTTTCCTTTTTATAATATTAGTATAGATTGGTAACAAATACCGGCTACTAGTTTTTGCAGTTTATCTCATGTTTGTAATGAAAACGAAATAAAATTATAGTTACTATGTTACCGTTACAAGACAAGAGGATAAAACATAACTTTTTCTTTTTGAAGCACGCATACAATATAATATAGGTTCGCCTGGAAGCGATCGCTCTAAAGCAATAAGGCCGCCCATTGCACTCCAATTTGTCTTTAAAAGTTTTATTATTAAGAATATTATTTAAGGAACATTGTATGTACTCTGTGTTTGTTGCAATATAGAATTAAATAAATAAATAATATAGACTTATTGGAACGATTCGCATATTAAAATCCTTCAAAACCTTGTAGCCCCATCGGTGACCCTACACACTTAACAATTATTCAATTAAAACAAAACCGCCCTTAATTAGTAATAAGAATTTACGAATACCGTTAAATTACAGTAAAATTGCATTAACTTGCTTGTCAGTATTTTCGTAGTGGATCCAAATTAAATGCTTCCAGTCGCACAGGCATGTACATCGCATGGCCTGTGTAATATAATTTGGGGAAATGAACATTTTTAATTGCTTTCGAAAGGTAATTGAATATTCACTTCAAATAAAAATCCTTATACATAGTACAACAGCCGGCGCTGTGACTCAACGGTTGGAAGAATGGCAAACAGCGTCCTGGAATCGAATCGCGGTAAGAAATAGTGAAACAAACATAGTGTGAACACACATAGTACTTGCCGAATGCTAACAGTATCAGTACTTATTTGGGTGTTCCCAAACTATTACTACGTTTTTGTTGTCTTATTTTCTTGCATAAATTGAAGCTAGATAAAAAGACTCAAATCACATTTAAATAAAACACTTTATCGGTTTAATACGCGAAATATATGAGTTAAATTTGTTTACAAATAATTAACTACGGCGCGACGTTTTAGATCCTTTGCATCAGCCTTCGCGGGGAGACTGAGAACTAGTGTATTTCGCGTTCCAAACCGTTGGTGTTTTATTTAAATGTGTACTATTAAGTACATAGAAAATAGTTTTAAAAACATGAGACTGTCTTATCTTCATTTTTACGCTCTGCTTTTGTCAAAGCCTCTGTTCGTGTCTCTGAGAAAGCCGACACGTATTAAAAAAGAAAGACGACATTAACTTCAAGATAAGTTAGGATGAGCATTTTTCAGTGCAAAGGAAAAGTCATTAAACTTGTCGGATAAATGCGCCACCCTTTCGCTTATCTCTAAAAGTTGGCCGGGGAACGTGCACAAGCGCAACTATACGCATCCGCCCTATAATTGAAGCACTTTTTAAGTGGCTATCAAACGTTCACTCCGAAAGAATGGACAGATGAATGATTCTTCAAAGAATGAAAACTTCCTAACTCTACTTATTGCCGCGCGGAGCAATGACATTTTAACATCGGTAATTTTGGGGCAAATCTTTCATATCCGCTGTGTAATTTAAAGATACGATGGGACTAAAAAGATATAGACGAGGTATCTACAAGGAAATACTTCGCGTCTATGGTTTTTATAAGTCTATTTTTAAGTAGAGCTAAAAAAATACTATTATAAAATCAATTAGCTTAAGAAACCGCATTTTGGTTCGCTATAAAGATAATTGTGATGATTAGATATATTTATATGCTACTAGCTGCCCCAACAAACGTTGCTTTGCCATATAAATTACTTCTAGGGAATTTCTACTATGTAAGGATCTGGTAAGACTGTCTTTGGTGTCGTCCGTACTTAGTGCTGTTTACAGGGCGAGTGACACTGGTAGACGTTTGAGGGGGATAACTTACCAAGGTATAATCGATCAAAATTGAAAAATGATTGAAAAGTTTTCAAAAAACAACTATTTAAAAATGGGGTTGCGTGAAAATTCATGGCTGTAAGTATTTTTAAATGCCACATTATAGAAAAAAAATGGATGGAAACCTCGGCGATATATAGTAACCGATTCTCGAGACCTACTGAATATGCATATAAAATTTCATTAAAATCAACCAAGCCGTTTTGGACGAGTATGGTAATTAACACTGTGAATGGAGAATTTTTAGATAATTATTGTCTTATTAGTGGTTTCACACTTCTTACCTCCATTAGAAACGTATTTGGAGAGTTGTGTCCGGGAGAAGAGAGTTACTACGGTCGATGTTTCTCGAATAACTGGTGGTTCCACTGGGAGGATAGCTTCGCAGCGCACGCGCAATGCACCACTTTCCGCTGGCGGAACAGCTACACGTAACACGCGCCAGGATGCTCTTAGACCTCCCTCTTGAGCGATACTCAGCTCCGTACGATGCCACGGCTCTGGCTGTAGTAAATATAAAATATTAACAATGCGTTCGAGCTATATACTTAGCAAGTGTACTAGTCTATCAATCATCTCGGCGCTAGACTTCGTTTGTAGTACTGCCCACCTTCAACATTTACTCTGTCTTGTTTTAGTTTTTAGCTAGCTTTTTTGGTTTGGGCTTTTACAAGGAAACTTAAATAGTTGAATACTAATCATCTATATTTTTTTAGTAGTTATTTGGTAGTACGCGGTTTTATCATTAAGAAAGGTTAGGTGATCAGTCAACATTATTTGGTAACCAATTTACCCTTTCCAATTCCCCCTTTTACGAAGAATGTAGGGTTATCCAACTCCCGTTGGGTCCCCTTCAAACCTTCCAGTGTTTTTTCATCTGTGTCTGGTAGCTTTTAAAATGATAACGTTTTGGAATATAGGTAAAATAGGATTTCATCACGTTACTTCCTCACCATTTCACGCAATATCGAAGCACAACTCAAAGACTCAAGCCAATGGCGCTCTCTCAAGTCGCATAATAGCATCCAATTTATTTCAACAAAGACTCCGCGATCAGGATCGCTCCAAATGTCCTAAACTACTGGCATCCGAGACTTAAATTGGTATTTAACGTGATGAAGATTGCACTGCTGTACACTATATGTATTCAACATGGCAACTAATTCGAGAGACAAAGTGTTCCTCCCACAAAATATTTTGTTTTATTGTTACACAACTTCTTGCTCGTGAGAAAGCTTAAAAAATACAGAAGATTAAAATAACTAGTGTTCAGTAAAATCCAACGAGTTGAGAGTGCTATACAACACGACCAAAAAACTTTTAGTATCAGTTTTAAATTTTTGTCGTATTCACAGGCGAGAGAAACGAGAAAATCATATTACGTTAGCTGAAGAAAATAATTGGAGTGGCGTTTAGTTTGTGACGAAACTAAACAAAAAATACGTTTCAAAAACACTTTCGCTGTATCTTTGTAATCTACGTCATTATAAAAAAAATGTAAATTGTTTATTTACTTTTAAATACTGTCTATAGTTTACGCGAGTAGTACACATTTAAATAAAACACTTTAACGGTATAAAACGTGATATGATATTTAAACTTATTTGAAAATGATTTTTAACTTCGGCCCGACGTTTCGGATGCTTTGCAGCAGCCGTGACTCTCCCCGTGACCACGGCTGTGGTCGTGTGTGCAAAAAAATAAACAATTTTTATTATAAGTCAAATGACGAAAGTTAAAAAGCTAGTACTTAACTAATTTCGCGTTTTAAGCCGTTACAAATATTATTTCAATTTGTAGCACTCTCATAAACCACAGACAATAAATGAAAACAAAAAGACAGATAAAAATAATATATTCGAACCGTAGAATTAATTATCTATATTCTTTTGGGTTTGTTATATGTCAGTTGTTTTTTTATTCCCGCGCGAGTTATCCGGTTATTATCCCCTCACTAACATAAGACTAAAAAGGGACCACAGATATAATTAAACGTTCGTTAGTATCAATTAGCCCAATAAATCGGAGAAACTCAATCGCTGTAATTGATAGTGCCTAATCCAAATAGATTGGATTCCTGATTCCATTAGGGAGCATGAGAGCAAACTGTTAGCTCGAGTTAGGCCATCGGCTGAATGCAACCATTCAGGAGTATGAGAATTACAGGACGAGCAATTACAAGACAGGCAATATTAGTTTTCTGCCACATTACTATTGCTAACAATCTCTAAAACATAAGTAACCTATAAACGAAAATACTTATATATATACTAATATATACTAACTAGTAAATACAAGAAATTATAAATATAATAGTAACAACTTGTAATTTAATAAAATATAATAAATAAATACTTTTTTAACTTTTTTAAAAATATTCGAACACACGACGCTTCGGATACGTAGCAGTTCTGATCACGGCCGGCTAGCCTTTAACAATAAATGTAATATATTTCCCGTTTCAATCCGTTTATTTAGCTACTGTAGCTTATTATATATATGGTGTTTTCACTTTTTTCTCAGTATTCTATTTGCTTAATTACATTACACAGTAACTTTTAAATAGTAACGTTTAATTAATTAATTTTAGAATAAAGTACCTAGTCGTTATTTTAGCTAAAATTAATGTTCCTTCTAAAAAAATAGTATTGATTGAAGAATGTTATTGTACACATAATAAATGAAATCATGCAACGAATTGTATTTAATATAATTATATCGCTTTTAAGAGTTTCAAACGCGGAATGTATTAGTTGTGACGACTACTAAAGGAATCCGGAACCTCGGGCCGTTAGTTAAAAAAAATCAACTTATACATTTCACGTTTTAAACCTTAAAATTTAATAAATATAGTTAAATTGCAATACCGGTGTATTGTAATTGATTAGAATGCTGTACCTTTTGTAGTTCGTTGTCAATGTACCAATTGATATCGGAGGGAGGCAGCGAGTAGTCAGACGTACAATTAAGCAATATTTGTTCTCCCGGCTTCACTAATTTCGGAGCCCCAATTATGATGGGGTCTCTGTCCGGCATCGCTGGAAGATATATAATGTTAGAATACATTTGAATAAATCAAGATAACACGTTCAGGAGATATGATGTACATTACATACGACGTGAACCGAATTATAAGGAAACTGGAATGTTCCAGATTATCCTCGTGTGAAACGTTATGGGAAGTGCCTGAAAATCGTATTACGAGATGAGGAATGGCGTCATTTAATACTACTTATACATACATTTTCGTCAGTGTAACTAAATAGTTTAAACGCGAGAGGTCTTGAGAAAAGGATAATATGGCGGGCTGTGGTTGATGTAATGCAGTAATATAGCAATGTATGGCGAATAATCAATTTAAACATTTTCTGTCATTTGTTGGACATTTGTCTGGAAATCTGGATATTAAAAGGATAGATAGGAATATCGAAATTCCGTCCGAGTCCGTTCGTGTCCACAGATTAAAAAGCAAGTTCAATTGCAGTTCGGTTTCAGTCTGTGGATAGACGAATATCCGAAGCCAAAATAGGTCGACAGCGTGTTTTGTTTAGATGTTATATGGCATGGTATGGTATATCACCTACCATCAAGGAAACCTACTTATTGACATACTTGTCTGTCTGCAATCATAAAAAAAAATAGTTTTATTCGCGCAAGACAGAAACCTGATCAAACATACATACTTAATTTTAAAATACCTACTTTTGTTTTTACTACCGTTGATTTCTTAATCCAATGAATATTTTAAAAATATTTTACCTTTCATATGATAATAAATTGAATATGTATTCAAAAGAGGTTACATATTGTCAGTTGGCTATAAAATCAGAACCAACCTTTTCAATTTTTTATTCAACCTCTTTTTTATTCTAGTTTTATCTTGTAAATACAAACAAAAAGCCAGTAACAATATTGTTGCTTACTCCGTACAGAACAAAATATTACCACTTACGTATTTACGACGAACGATTGTTCAATTGGTTAGAGGGCGCTGTGTCTTTGTTTTTTTTTAATCATCTAAATAGCTTTTTAATTCGATTCGATCTAAATAGTGGTATACATAATTAATATAGCATAAACACCAAGCTTTTAAGCTATAGCAATGAGTAAGCTCATTATAATATTTCGATCTTATTGAAAGCCATTTGTCGTCATTTGAAGTCTCAAAGGAACTGAATATGGCATGTTATATTAATCGAAGGCGGATGTACATCGATGAGTAATACCTGCGGGCATATTGGGACGTTGCAAAGACAAAGCAAACTAACCGACGACTGTCATGTGCTTTGTTTGTCTCGCTATCTGAAACTTGGGTCCTTCGGTCGAAACTTCACAACTGTAGGCCGCCCTGGCTGCAACGGGAGGCGGCATGACTCGTACCATGCAGGAGTCCACTTGACACTCCCCTCCTTGCACCATGATACCAGTTACATTGAAGAGGCGGATTGGTGGCTGTTGGTAAAGTTATATAGGGTATTTTTTTACGAATTAACCTTGCTACACACAACACAAAGTACTACAGAGTAATAAATTGTGTAAGGCTTTCAACGCCATCGTTCAGCATATCATAGTTTTTCGGGCGTAATTCTTCGAGTAATCGAGGATCCTTGCCTGATGTTGGCATCCGCTCGTGATGGCGAAACGTCGTTCTCTTCTCGCTTACGTCACAGCCCGAAAAACGATGATATACAACAGAGTGGTTTGCTATATAACGGTTTAAAACGCAAATGTTAACTTAACCCTTTTTTTAGAACTAAAAGGCCGTAGTTAAGGTAATAAAAAAATTAGTTATATATATATGTTAAAAAGGGTTTAATGTAAATTAATCTTTTTTTTTATATATATGTATGTAAAATATATAGTCTTAAACCGTTTAAAAGTGTTTAATTTAAATGAAACACATTAAGATTGATTAACTTTTGTTGCCCAATTTTGTCATCTGATACAGTACAATAATCCTTGTATATATCTGAGTAGATCGGCTCTAATTCTTTTTTTATCAAAATCCCTTATGTTATTGTCATAATTGTGGACAACCCACTCTTGACTAAAACTTGTATGTTAAAATTGTTTCTAAAAAAGACCGAATAGTTCCTAAGTTTTAAAATTATATAAAGATGCATACCTTTTGTGATGGGTTGTACCGGAATATTTCGTGCATATCTCTGTACCACTTTACAGAATGCAGTCTCTGTTCGTCCATTTGGAAGTGACAACTGAGCTCCGCTGCGCGTCGGGGGTCCGCATATAGTGGGACCTTGAGTTGTGTGATTTTATGTGCTGATGCCAGAGCTGGGAAAGAAATACGTATTTAATGGACGCTGGAATGGTTAAGGTTTACTGGCTTGAATGAGCATTAATAGAAGAAAACAAAAATAAGAGAACTGGAAGAATTGGATATTACACGATAAAATATATAGATAAAATGTTATTCTATAATTTTATTAGTAATAATAGGTTTATGTAAAATGATATTTTATTCAAAGTGTTCATTTCAACCTATTAATGTCCTACCTCTGGGATGATTTAGGATTTTTAGACCCACCAGCTCTGTTCCAGTGAAGATTGGTGCAGAAGAAGAAGAGCTTTATCGTCTGTCACCACCAAATGAATGGTGATAGGAGTGAAAGTTCTCTAAGAAGCACGGTTTGTTTTTAATTTGTAATATATTTTTTTAAATAAAAATGTTTACTCAGATTTAATCATTTATTTAGATTCTCAAATGTATGTACAATCTTTTATTAGTCTAATTTCAATTAATAATAAGAAAAATAAAATAATGACACTTAAATCCACTATAAAATTATTTAAATCTTGTTAATAATAATTTAATACCGACATAAAGAAAACAACAAACGTACTCGTAAAACTCTTGTTAAATGTCGGTTCGAAATACTTAACATGAAAGTCAAATTATAATTCAAAATGTGTACACAATTTACCTAATTACGCCAGCGTGATCCTGTGGCCCGGTTAATGATACATTAATAAAATACCAACAAACTCATCTAGACAATGTTAATTAAATTATAACAACAGTATACTGTTTTGTTAGAGAATATTGTAGGACGATACATTTGAAAAGTAAACTTAAAAAGTAATTAAAAGTTTATTATATTTTTATAATCGTTTAGTGGAATGGGTGCTATTTTTCTGTGTCGCTCTCATTAACTGATTTTATTTATAGACAAATCGTCTATAAGACTTCTAAATGCTGTCCGACCAAAGATTCAAACCCGGAACGTCCAGTGCAAGCAAAGGCGAAGACAAAAAGACTTCGCCTTTGCTTGTTATTATCAAATTAGCTACCATATTAAATATATTGCATCGAAAGCCATTATTTTGTTATCGAAGACTAATTTACATTTTACCTACGTTGATATATATGGCAGTAACAAGTAAAAGTAGTATGTAGTAGTTTTATAAAGTTATTGTAGTTAGTTTAATATTTTAGTAATTTTTTAAGCTTTATTTATTATGTTACAATAGAGGAGAACTTCTTAAAACACAAATTCAGCTTTTTTATTGAAGTGTGAAAACAAATTGCTTATTCTTAAATATTGGCATATACATTTGTAGTAAAGATGTACTTTAATACCCCTTCTCATATTGTCAGAAATTATAACTAAGCACATATGATAAGGGTTGTCAATATTTGTACAGGCCTAACTCGCTTGGGCGTGACCGGCCAATTATGTGTTAGAATAACGAAAATCTACTAATTAATACGGTAAGAAAATAAGTTAGTATAAGATTAAAAGAACGCTTATACTAACATAACTATTGTAGTAAGTAGTACATATACTGTTGCGCTATTTTGTTAGATAAAAATACGTTCTGTAAAATTGTATTACTATATTTTATCTATATTGAATTTTGCAGCGCGCCCGATGTAAATACTTCTTTGGTAATTTTCGTAGTTACTTTATTAGAGTTTTAGGTGTCCCCAAAATTATTATAGTCTATGTTCAACGGAGATATTGTAGCTATCTACCAATGAAAGAACTTGAATTTCAAACTCAAATTATTAATACACGAATTGTTTTACCAAATGTGTGTGTAAGGCTATAGTTAAAATAATTTATAAATAGGTTTAACAAATATATATCGTGCTTTAACTGTTATAAGTGTTTTATTTCAATGTCTATTAGAGTGAATAATAGTTATTAAGTAGAATGCATCATTTTGTTATTCATTTAAATTGCCTTAACTATCCATTTGACATCCACCCCACATAAAATGAACGTAAGCGATAAATGATACCAATTTTTCCATAACACCCGCATCTTAATTTAGACCATTGAAAGCATCTCCATGATAAGTAGAAGAAATAAATTGAACTATTACTTGAGATCATTCGCTGTGAAGGACAATGTACCCTAAGTGTGTAATTTGAGTGTAGGCGATATTGGCCCGTCACAAGAAATGGACTGTTATCTACGGAAATTACTCACGAGTGAAAAAGTGAATATATGTCACTCACAAAGGAATTTTCTATACCTCAGTTGTTATAGTACATATAGTTTACAGCCGAGGCGATATTACTATAAGAAAGCAGAGGCTGTAATTTTCAAAGCGCAAGTATGTCATACGACGTTTTGTAACATATTTACGAGGAAATTAATAAAACTCTAACTTAGTTAAACGACCATGGCGACATTAAAATAAGCGATGCGCGCGCATCGTTTTTTTTTAGGCAAATGTACAAAAACAGCCAGTGTTGCTAATAAATTAAAATAATATTTTTGTGTTTTTATTACAGATGGTTGTAATTTATTGCCAAAATTGATTAAATTAAAGAATTAAATGTTTATTTGTTATATTTTATTTCCCAAAGTTAATTTTATTCATAAAATATTGACCACTTTCTTGACATAAAACCTCTTTGCTAAGATTTTTAGAAGTATCGTTCATTTTTAGACGGAGTATCTTAAAACTTTATTAAAAAAAACACGTGCCTTTTACATTACATTATCGCACAAGTACGTAATGATATTGAAGTTGATGTAATTACAACCACTTTACGAGCAAATATGTTATAAAAGACATTACCTAGCATCGTATTAGGAGCGTGAGGAAGTCCGCATTACGGAGAATGAGAGTTATGATCTAAGTAAATAAAATCAATCAAGACACCAAGCACACAAATATGTCTGCTCTACTTAAACTGTTTAGAAACAAAATAATTTCGACCGATTCACTTCCACGTATCTAGTCTAGTAGAATTGAAAATAATGGTTTCGCTACAATAGCGCTGTAAATGTAGGTTATTTTATACACCAAACTAGCATTTATTTTGTACCTACTATTTTGTATCCACTAAATTTTTTCGTAATCAGATTAAAAATACAACGAATGAGATTAAAATATTCGGTCAAATCAGCAAAACCATAAAAGCTCGAGGATTAATTAATTTTCACGTACAAGCGCTGATTTTTTTTTTCATTCATGTTTCGGTAATCCGTCAGGGAATTAATTTTTTGTTTTTAATAAAACCAAAAATTATATTGAATATAATGTAGAAATGTTTGTTTATTTATTCTATTACCTGGAAAGACAATGTTATAACATATTGTCTTTTACTTAATGGAATGCCAAATTCCCCAGTATAAAAAAAAAATAAAATCACGTTTTAAACCGTTAGAAGTGCTATTTTTAGTAACTACTCGTGAAAACTACAGATAATACTAAAGTATATTGGACCTTGTTATACTTTCTATCACCCCACGGTAAAAGAATCACTTACCCAGTATCACCTTACTTCTCGTTTACGAAAACATTAAACATAATTAACTGTTTGCTTAGCTATCCCTCGGTAACGAGGTTACCCTTTGAAATAACTGAAGGTTTATTTTTTATGAGAGCGAGTGTTATGATTTTCCTTTTACCACAACAATAATATTTGAGAAATTTCTGTAAGTATTTTTCGTTGAAGTTAGAAATACCGTTTCTTAACAATAACATCATTTAAATAAAACACTTTAACGGGTAAAAAAAACGCGATATATTAGTTAAACTTATTTGTAAATGACTTAACTTCGGCCCGACGTTTCGGAAGTTTAACTAATATATCGCGTTTTTAACCGTTAAAGTGTTTTATTTAACTGTGTACTACTCGCGTAAACTATAGACAGTAATTAATAACATCATTATAATATTATGAGAAATATCTAAAAGTAACATGTAATACTTAAGTTGTTTATTTTATAATTTAAAAATCGAAAATAAATTGAAAAAAATTTTCGACTCGGGCAGGACTTGAACCGGCATCATCAGTGTTCCGTGCTGTTGCTCTACTAATTGAGCTACCGAGTCTACTGAACGCTGACGATGCCGGTTCAAGTCCTGCCCAGTCGAAAATTTTTCAATTTATTTTCGATTTTTAAATTATAAGCGCCTTCATGTGCAATAACAAGTAAAAAATAATAAAGTTGTTTATTATATTTATAATTTATGGAAAATTTGAAATAGTCTGGACAATCTGGACATTAAAAGGATGGTAGGAATTTCACAATTCGGTCCAGGTTACCAAACACCGTCCTCAGTGTAAGTGTAAATCCGCGCTTTTCTTACTTTCTGTGGATTTCTGAATATCCAAAGCCAAAACAGGTCGACAGCCTGCTTTCGTATGTATCTCATCTACTATTAAGTTAATCCATTGCTTATCTGTCTTTGTCATAAAAAAGGAATGCAGAAATCACACACTTAAATCGCAAACGTACTTTTAATTCTGTAAACGAAACCAAAAGACGTAAAGCTGTTTTATCGCTTTATTTTAAACCTGCGAATATAAGCCTTGGTGTTGCGGTCATACCAAAAATATTACTAGGATCAAAGCAGCTAATAATTTCGTAAAGTTAATTATATATTAATCGTGTTACGTTAACAACAACGTAAATACCAATGGGATTAGTACAGCCCTGTCTAATCGGCCTTAATTCGTTTTTGTTGTAACGTAATTATCAACGTGTTTCTTTTTCATGCTTATTAATGTGTTTGCTGTACATATACTTATGTAGATCCTAGCTGTATCAAAAGGTAGACATATAGTGTCGTAGACATTTTTTACATCATTTAAAGAGGAGTCATTCTTTCATACATATTTTTTGTGTGTCGTGAACCGTTTTCGCAGGGTACGCATCTGAAACCCAGAGAGATGAAAAATTCCCCCCCGCTTTGTTTACTTTACCCACTTGTAAGCAGTAGTTCCTGAGATTAGCGCGTTCAAATAAACGAACAAATAAACTCTTCAGCTTTATATAATAGTAGAGATATCCAGTTGATTCTAACTGCTAAAATATTCTAGTATAATTTGTTATTATGGAATGAAATATTAATATTCATTCAAGCCATTTTATAATACAAAATAGTTGCAATATTTAATTTATTGTTAAATAATTCCGACTTTTTGCTTTAAGATATTATGAGATTGTCTCTTTCATGGAAATTTAAGTGTTGGTTAGGTTAGTATCGTTGAAAAATTCTACTTCCAGTGCTAACGATCTACTATCGATAATACTAACTATTAGACCAACTATATACACATTCTAATACGACGGATTATATTCAGAAATATTTGAATTAAAAATCAAGAATTTTTATGTATTAAGGTATTCTTTATATAGACAATATATTTCAACAAAGCCATTAATACTATTATTTTATTTGTATAAATGTGTACAGGCTTTTCTTTATAATTTATCCTAAAACTATATTTTTATTTATTATAAAATTTCAGACAAATGTGAAAATATGAAATATTAATGTGAAAATGTCACACAAAATGTTATGGTTAAAAGCAAAAAGCGTTATGTTGTGAATTCCGGCTTTTTGCCAATTTTCCTATTAATGCTATGTATGTCTTCTTTTGTTTAAGCAAACCTAATGGTATATAGGAACACAAAATTCACACATCACAGAAGACAAACATATTGAGAATATATCGTTATTCGTGTAACTACCAAAATAGAAACAAAGATTCCACGAAACACACAACACGTATCTTCACTTAAATCGAGTTTAATAATGAAGGGTTAGCTCTTGCATTGTAAATAAAAATAACAATACATTCTAGACACATAATGAATGACCTATTATTCTAAATAGACAATTCCTATGCGGCATCTGACCTCAATCAGACAGGCCCACGTTCCAATGTAATAGACAATAATAATAAACTGTTAATCATAGCCTGATAGTTCTGATAAAACCATTGTGTAATGTAACTGAGATTACATTGAGATAATTATGAGAATATCTAGCTTATACGCTTACACTTATAATGTTGTTTGCCAAAAGCAATAAAAGTACAGCCATGTAACCCAAGATGATGCTTAAAATGAGTTTTATACTCGTGTCTTAGCCAAGTAAACAATCATAAAATGATACCGAAGTTTCTACTTGCTGTAAATGTAAAGTCTTGTAAAATAATCTTGGCGATAAAAAGAGAGGCGGCGAGATTTTTGCCAGTTCTTCTCATACGTTCTACATTCTTAATTTGAAATTGTTTCTGGGCCCGTATGTTTTTCATTACAGTAAAACTCGATTGATCGCACGAATTAGTGTCGTGTTTTATTTAAATGAGTACTACTCGTGGTAACTACAGACAACAGTTTTTATCATGTTTCGATTTTTACTCCGGCATATCCCAGGTATACCCAAACAATATAAAGTTCACTATTTGCTGGAATATAACAAAATTGAATCGATTTTTTTTTATTATCTCTTATCGTGCATATACCTATACCATACTTATAAGCTAACATAAAACCGACTTTTCCTTTTTTAATAATTCATTAATATTTAATATTGAGAGAAGTAGTTCGAATAATCGAGTTTCTACTAAATACATTTTAACTTGGCTCATGTCTCTGTCAAGTTACTTTTGTATACTAAATATTAAAATACGTCTATACGTGTAACACTTTTAACAAAGCTGTAATCTTAAGGTTTTCACTTGGTTATTATTTTTTAAGCTGTGTCATACTTGGAAAACGAAGAATTCGAAGACTCAAATTAAACGCTTTTGTTCTTTGATACTCCTCTGAGGTGGTAAAATTCGAAATGAATATTTCACTGAATTGGAAAAGTACTGGCGCATTAAGAAATAAAATTTTAATTATTCTTTATTTTTTCGGTAGATTTCGTATCATGCGGAGAAATAAGAAACGTCAATAGTTAGTAGTACAAATCCCAGCTAAGTGAACCTATAAACTATAATTTGTTAATCCGGCAAACATAATTTTTTGTCTTTAGATTAATATTTTTATATTTTAACTCTAATAAAAAAAAAAATTAATAATGCATTAATTACGACCGAATTTGATTTCGAAAAGATCGGTTCTTGCAAGTTAATATAATCTAATCTTAAAGTTAAGTCGGACATTTATCTAGACTATTTAAAGAAGAATTATTTTATTATTTTTTTAATAAATTCTAGAACGCTCAAAGATAAATGATTTATCTCGTTTTTTTTTCACATTTTGTTCGCTTCTATTGGTAGCACACTGATGTTTTATAAACCTGCTCCAACCAACAGAAAAAACATCTATTCCAACAAACAAGTACTATCTTTATCTTTAAAATATATTTATAGCTTTACTCCAAAAATGTTACAACTCTATGTATTTGAGACATTTTCGGGCAAATATTTCATATGTTTTCACCCTTTTCTACACTTACATTTGTCACTTTAATTATGTAAAAGCACGCTTGGAAAGAGTAGATGAAGTAACGGCCTTGTAATTAATTTTGATCCATCTTGAAGGACGAGTCACGTTACCTGACAGAATTAAGAGATATGAACTAAGTAATCCGAGCTGTAAATCTACGACAGTACCTCATGCAAATTTCAACAAAACAGGGCACCGACATTAATTTTAGAGTTGATCCTAATTAACCCAGCTTACATTGTAAGAGGAAAGTGTTGACTTTTCTCTTGTCGGTTCCGACTTACAGTGAAGCTCTGAAATGTATAAGTTTTTACTGTAACTGTTATTCTCTCACAAATCTTTGTAACGAAAAGTTATTACTCTACTGTGGTTAATATAATTTTAGTAAACATATTTGAAGTAGAACCTAATCTGAAACGGTTGAAAACGCGAAAAATAGTTAATTCAGTATTAAATAATATCTGTATCTCATGTTTATATATGTGTGAAACGACACTATTATTTTGTAAGTTTATGAAAGTCATTGTATTTTATTAAAGATTCTGTTTATTTAAATAAAATACTTAATGTTTAATAACGAAAATATTTTAATTAAATTATTATTATCTATTTTAACTACGGCCTAACATTTCTGATGCTTTGCAGCGATCATAGTCATAGCTTAAGTAAACTAATATATTTCGAGTTCAAAATTTGTAAGAATGTTTAAATACGCGAGTAGTACACATTTAAATAAAACACTTTAACGGTTTAAAAGCGATATATTAGTTAAACTGACTTGAAAATGATTTATAAGTTGGTGAAAAAGTGTTTTATTTAAACAATGTTTTTTTTAAATTAGTACCACACGTACACACAAAATCTATTCTACAAGCAAACAGTATACACAATTTTCCGGTTACATATATTGATAAAAAAGCCAATTACATCATCTGTGCAATTCCCATGCTTAGTGCTTAAATTAAAGTAAATAATATATATTTGGGTTGTTCGGAAAGTCATTTCTTTTTTTTTTTGGGGAACATAAAAGACAGTTTTTGTATATTGAATAAATATTTTATTAAATAATATATTGGTCATTCTGGTCCAACACTTTTGCCATCTCGTGTGGTTATTCGCCGATTTGCATCAACTAATGCCTTTATCGCATCTTTGTCAGCTTCGACCGGCCTTCCCGACCGTGGTGCATCTTCGACATCAAAATTGCCGGATCGAAATTTTGCAAACCAGTTCTGGCACTGGCGTACTGTTAACACGCCTTCTCCATACACATCCGTCAAGTTTTTTCTCGCTTGGACAGCATTTTTACCTTTTCTGAAGTAAAAAAGTAAAATATGACGAAAATGCTGCTTATTGCTCTCCATATTACAGGGCACCAACCAAAAACTACTATGTAGAATTGATAAAACTTTTTCACACACGAGCCTTGCAATATCAGCTCTCAAGGTATATAATGATTATGCGGCTTAAGTGATAAGTTGGTTTCGAAAAAACGTAATTAAGTCCTCTGACGGGAAAAAACGGTATTACTTTACGAACAACCTATTATTTACCGTTTTAAACAGCTTCAAGTGTTTTATTTAAACAATGGTATCGGTATACTTACTACCAAGGAAACAGTACTTATAAATTTCTGGTTAGAAAAATTGATGGCAAAGCTAATTGTCTAAATCGAAGATAATTACCCAGCTCAGTACATTTCGATTCGTAACCGTGTGAAGATTATCATGTCACACCGCCCACATATTAAATCAAGCGCGATAACTTAACTGGATCTGTAGATGATAAAGCGATGCGATTGGCTCCGATTATAGGTTAAATTGTTAACTGCATTGAAGCGTAAGAAATAGGAAAGCACACCAGTAGTTGCCTAGCGGTTTGGCAAGGAGCCAGTTCGCGTCTGTGTTTTACCGATGCGATCATTTTCTAGGATACTTTGTTCTGATACAGTATGTAGAAATTACAGTGGAAATGGGTATTGTGTAATACGGCTGATTGGATTGTCCCAAGTCGCCGTGACCACGGAAATTCTAGAATAGTGGCCGATATTCCATGTTCTTTATGTAAGAGGATAACAGCGTGTTTCACATCTCAACAATATGCGCTGCCGTCCTATTTTGGCTATGAATACTCCGAAATCCACATACTGAAACTCAAGTGAATGCTTAATTTGTATAATATTTTACAGTTTGTTACACACTTATAACTTACACATTGCAGAAAACTCACCGACCACAAGCTTTCTAGATGGAAAATTCGCTTGAATAAGTATTTAAAATACACACTTTTAAGGGTTAAAATGGGAAATATATAGGTTAATTGAACACAACTTTTCGTTAAATGTTTCCCCACCGAGTCCAACACGTTTCTAATACAATAACTAACGTAAAATGATAGATAGATAATAGGTAGCCCAGACCGAAGAAAGGGAGAGCCATCGTACTTAGCTGGTTAGCCAATAAGAATAAATTAAAAAAAGACAATGATATGCTAAACGAAGTCCAAGTAAGCCTTACACACTTAAGAAAAAACATTTCAAACGAGTTTAACTAAAATATATAGCGTTTTAAACCGTTAAAGAGTTTCATTTAAATAAAAAGACATGTTTCTAGCCAACATACGTATAATTTTTTTAAAACATTTTAAACTTCGTCTGGAAATGTGGGTGGTAGGAATATCGAAATTCCGCCGGGGTCACGAACCACCGGAAACAGATGAAAGAGTCGTGAATTTAAATCGCACGTCGGTTTCAGTCTGCAGTTTTCCGAATATCCAAAGCCAAAGTCATCTAGTACAGATGTTATATTACTGGGGTATTTTACTTACCACCAGTGAACCCCAAGCTTGTCTTTCCTCCTCTATCATAAAAAAAGAAACGATTAAGCCCCATGCCCCACAAGAGGAAGCGAGATTCCAATTTGTAACTGGGTCAATTACTGGAATGAAATCCGTGAAATTGTTTACAGTCGGCAAAAAATATCCAAAGGCACGACTTGATTTCTTTTAAAAGTGAAATGTAAACAGGTCCCTACAGTTTCTTTTATCTCTGGAGAGATTCATTTTTCATCACAATGAAATTTCGAGAGGAAATTTAACTTTGTGTTAGTATAATTGAAACAATAAAGGAGTCAAATGAAATCATTATATTAAATTCTGCTTAGCTTAAGTAGTTGCTTTTCAGAAAAATATCGTAAAACTTTGTTCTTATATACAATAATTGTCTTTTGTATAAATGTATTGAATCTACGGTTAGGTAAGATATGACACTCGTAAAAAATGTTAGTTATACAATTTAAAGTAATTCCTACTGCAAAACATTAATTAAAAATGTGCATGGGTAATATGTTTATATCGGGACAATATAATTATAATATGTAAAAATGAACTTGGTAAAGCGAAAACTGAAACTAATCCAAAATTTCTGGCGTTACGCGAGGCGTTAGGTAACTTAAAGCCTCTTTACGTAACGCGTAAGTGTGTAAAAAGAAACATATTTAAAACAGAGCATCGTACCCTAGTGTATGTCAGCATGTTTTCGTTATTAAGTTCGTTATCCACCTATAGGTATATATACCTATAATTTTATTTTAATTTTCGATAATATTTATATTAAGATTCTTTTAGGATAGCGGAGGACAGACGAGCATCGGTTTCACTAGATAGAAGAAGCAATACCACAGCTATTTATTTATTTACTAATCATCTGCGAAGCGGTCACATTTGGGTCTTAATTTGAAGAGAGCGTGGAGTGATATATTATATAACATCAAAACATGTCGACTTTTTGGATTTAGAAATTCGGAAATTCACCTTTCTGAAACCGAAACGCGATTTAGATTCACGGCTTTTTCTTCAGTGGAAGGAGGTTCGGAACCAAGATGGAATATTAGAGATCCAATATGTTTCAAAATACATTTTTCATTGGTTAGAAGCAAGTTAGACCCGGTAAGGATCAAAGCTACGACCCGTTGAATATTACGCATAAATTGCTACCATTAGACGAGCGAGTTAAATTGTTACAAATAGAACGAGAAATACGAGATACCTGTCTCCTTAATGAATAGACATCAAGCGAATACAATATCATAAATCCATTTTCTTAGCCGTTGGTTTTCTTACATTGTTTGTGAATAAAGAAATAAATGGAAAATATGAACATTGGCTGGACGCCAGACGACTTGCGTCGCGAGGACGGAAAAGCGCCGTTGTATTTCACCTTCAATTGACGGAATTTCAGTGAGAATTACAGATGTTAACGAATTCGTCTTTAAACATATTACTTAAGGAAGAGACATTAAAACCTATTGAAATCAAATATATATTTTTTTTACATTTCGGTAGTTCGTGTATTCCAGTTCTGTATTATTACATTTTGTTAAACCGTACTGTTTATGATATAGGACAGACAAGCACGTAGTTCACTTAATGGTAAGTGGTATTTTGGCTTAGGATATTAGGAAAGACACAGATTGAAACCGAATCGCGCTTAAACTTCACGGCCGTGGATGGTGGTGGTGGTACGTGACCCGGACGGACTTTCTTATACGACTATTTAATATCCATAACATGTTAGACCCGGTGGGGACCGAACCCACAAACGGTTGATTATTAGCCTTACATTGCTAACATCACACCAACAAGCTCGCCAAAATACTTCTCTGATTATATAGGAGTTTAAATACTGTCTATAGTTTACGCGAGTAGTACACATTTCAAAAAAACACTTTAACGGTTTAAAACGCGATATATTAGTTAAACTTAGTTAAATATCATTTTCAAATAAGTTTAACTAATATATCGCGTTTTAAACAGTTAAAGTGTTTTATTTAAATATATAGGAGTTTATTTTAAGGGAAGTTTGTTTCTACTCGATTATGAGCTATATTTAAATAGATTTTAGTTTCAGAAAAGTGTCCTGTCGAATACAGAACTTAATACTTTACTAGTAAGGAGTATAAGAGACAAGTTTTATTCACAGAGCTTGTTTATTTTCGTAATAATATTCATAAACAATATTCCTGCACGACCGAGGATTGAACTTCACGAACGTAAAATGAACAGCTCGACCAACACACCTCATAAATATGGGTTAATAAAACGTAATTCCCAAGTTAATTCATGTTAAAATCCATTACCGAAATGATATTAATATATAATGAGACATGCTATCTATATCACTTCCATTAAAACAGTACACGAACACAAATGTGTATTTTATGTGCATATTTGTTTCGTACAGCACATTTCATTGTTAAACTTCTTCCATATAGTACACGATAAATATTTAGTATCACTTGCCTTTAGTAGTTTAATAAATTTATTACGTTAACTGAGACAACATAGTTTACATTTTATTTTACTATAGAGAAATCCCGTTTCCCCCTTGTGGGGCATGGGGCAAACACATTTTTGTGTTCGTTTCACTGATCCGTTCTTTAACAGGCAAGTAGTTCATCAGACTTCTGTGTCCTGCCCCACCGAAACAAATCTTTGTTTGCCTGGAATTTCGAACCCAGGACCTCTCGCGCTTAACGCAATGCGTAAGACCATTTGTCTACAGAGGCGGTCTATCTTTATTTTAGTATACATACATTAAATACTGTCTGTAATTTACGCGAATAGTACACATTTAAATAAAACACTTTAACGGTTTAAAACGCGATATATTTTAGTTAAATTCCACGGGGGAGTCTTCCCGTGACCACGACTGCTGCAAAGTATCACAAGTTTAACTCAAATACGTCGGGTTTAAAACCGTTAAAGGGTTTTATTTAAATATATTATATAGTTAATTTATGTTAAAACAGTTAATAGTCGAAACTAGCTAGAAATAGTGAAACAAGAAATGAATTGCCGGAAAAAGCTTTAAATACGAAAGAACAATACAATATAAGGCATAAAAACTAAGTACCTATTTAGAAAGAAAGTGTTCAAAAATTGCTTCAGCTTTTTAAACAATGTAATAATCGCTCTATAACGCCATCAAAAAAAACCTACAACCTTTATCACGCAGTATTTATGTAAATATGGCATAAATCAACCTTATATAGACCATATTTTCGCTGACTCCCAGCTTAGCAAAAGCATCCAGGTCTACGTGCTATTGATCAATACAATATTAATAAACGCATAAGGCCGCCACAGTAATAAATTACACACAGGTGTAACATTAATTCCGTCTGAATCACGAGCCATCGTCCGTTGGCGGAAAAGTTATGGCAATCAAGTGTTGGGTTTCGAAAGTTTACGCCAAAAGTTTAATTAATAGTGCACACACAATACTGACACGATTAACTCTTATGACAAACCAACATGAGCTTCACATCGCTTATATATTTTGGAATGAAATGTAACAAGAATTGTTGTTAATAGGATATGTCAAGCAATATCCAATTTGCTAACTAATAAACTATTTTCCCAAGATCAAACCCAAGTGTGGAATGTGAGCTAAGGCGGTTATTTCATTTACTAGTACAATTAAACTACGCATAGGAATAAATTTAAAATTGTATAGTCACTGCAATATATTTCACAGACGTGAATCTAGAGCACACTTAATTACATTCCTCGCTGTATTAAAAACCTTCAACGCGAGACATTTCTTACCTATTTTCTTATAAACAAAGCGTGTTATAATTTTCCGTTGTGAGAATGTGAGAATTTTTTTTGTCTGGCCAAGGAATGAAGAGAAGACAATAGTTTTACGAAAATAGAGTAATTTTCTTTTTATGTGAATAGTTTTTTTTAGTTTTAATTACATGTTTCTTATTGTATTGTGCTCTGAATACACATGTATGTAAAAAAGAGGGAATTTATAACCAACAAGGTAAAGAGTCCGTATTCAAGAAACTCAAAGTTTTCCAATGAGATTATATCTCAATCAAATAACTTACGAAGTGCAAACTAATAACTCTTGTAACTACATAAGTTTGGTTTATTATTTGATACTTATACATCACACTATTATCACAAGGTATAGGAACGTGTGATAACCTCAAAGATAGACTGACCTACAAAATATGCATGCACTGTTTTGTTTAACACTTTTAGTGAATATTAAAATAATTAATTGAGTTATTTTTTTATTGATTAAATTTTCACAGGCTTAATTTTGGTAATCTTTGTGCAAATAAAATCTAAGCCATTTATTTATTCTTTATATAGGAAACCTCATAATATTTTTAATTTGAAACTCGTTAATGCACATTATGATTTCATATATAATAAAATACTTTTTTTCCATTCAATTCAAAAGTGTACAACAATATTAAAACTATACAGCGAATGAAAATGGATACACGATAACAGTCTCGCACCCCTTTAGTAAGCAGTAACTAATATAATTATGCTGTAAATTTGTGTTTTTTTTTTAATTTTATCCTTAAACTGTTGTTTTTTGTAATATCTGTAGCTTACGCAAGTAGAACACACTAAAGAAAACAAATTCTTAACGGTTTAAGCGTTATATAGTTGTAGGTTGATTTTTAACAAGTAACCGATATTTCAGCGACATCTTTTAAAAGTGTCGTTCTTACACTCTTTACGATACAACGTAAAAAAAATTACAAAGTACGATAGAAAAGCTATTGTAGAATAGAGTATTATTAAAAAAACAAATAAAACTTTTATTTATTTTCGGAAAGATAAAAGCATAATCTGTAACGGGGATACGTAACGGGGATAACCTGTATTTCAAGGTTAACAAACCCTTAAATTTATTAGGAATTTAACGAATTAAGCACTGTCTGTAGTTTACGCGAGGAGTGCACATTTAAACTTTTAACGGTGTAAAACGCGAAATATATTCGTTAATTCATTTAAAATAAGTTTTAACTACCGCCCGTCGATTTGGATCCTTTGTAGAAGCCGTGGTCACGGGTGAAAAGATAGAGATTCCTAATGTCACGTAATAATATTTAATAAACACGTATAATAATTAATATTGGCCCATATTTCGACGAAAATAATTTGTGACTCACCACAAAAAGCTAAGATCGTGAAAATCTTCATTTTTAGGTCCGTTATCGCCAACTACATAATAAGCACACACTGAACAGTTTCAGCACTATACATCGCACTAATGAGTTATATCTACTTGTTGACAGTACGTTGTTTACAAGTAACCTCGCTCGTCGAAGAGCCCATCGCGTCTGGGCTACGTACGTGCAACGGGTTCCGTAGAGCTACACAGAATGCCCTTGTTCCACCGAGCGGGGCGACGTCATGCGCACTGAGATCGCTCTGAAAGGGTCCTTAAGTGGATTAAGTTTTTAAACTTTGACAATGGATAAAATGAGATCGAGTTAAATGAAATCGTCGAGTGAAAAGTTGTAAATAAAAGGCGCTTTGTCTTCCCCGGTCAGTGATTGATTTTATGAAAACAATCCGGGACGAATGCTTTTAAGTTTATTACTCGAAAATATGGGAAATATTTCTAGATTAGTATTCCATAAAGGTACTATTAGTTCAATAATAAACACAGACAGAATGTATATGCCCCATGACTCTCACCGGGAATAGGGGATTTTACTGCTTAAAAACATGAGCATGATTTATAATTCACAGAAACTAATAAGCTACCTGACTTAGGAATATAAGTTAAAGATATTATTTATAATGGCCAACTCAATTGGGAAATGTGATTAAAGCAGCAAAATTAATAAGTTTTTTGGCTATTAGGAACAATGCCCACCCTATCTTGGGCAAAGTAGTAAAATAGGTGAACTGCAGTTTTTTTATTATATTAAATGTCATTAAACTTACAATTTTTTTATGAAAAGAAAACGGAATTAGTTTTAAATTAGTTAAAAATAAACAGTTAAAAATGACAAGTAGTAACGCCCGTTTTAATTTCTAAATTCAAGCAATATCAAACACTGACTTATTACTTGAATCATGGGACAACGGGAATTATTAACAGTGGCTGGTCAAATTAAATATTCACTTTGTCCATTGGTCTTGGACATTATTAATTATAGCCAGTTAATCACGTTGCTTGTAACATAAATTTAAATAAAACACTTTAACGGTTTTAAACGAGATATTTAATTTAAATATATATTAGTTAAACTTATTTGAAAATGATTTTTAACTTCGGCCCGACGTTTCGGATGCTTTGCAGCAGCCGTGGTCATGGGGAGACTGTAGTATAGACAGTATTTACGTAACATAAACTTTATTTTTTATTTAATTATATATTGATGATATTTATTGTACTTACAATTGAATAACTAGTTCCAATCTGTTAAAATTAAAAGTTTTAAAACGCACGTCTTAACAGAACTCCCGCCCTCGCCAAGCGTAATGGGGTCATTGAACTTTGACAAGTAACAGTCGACAAACGGTAAGTAATTTATTCCTCATGCGTCATAGACGCGGCTCAGGTCCGTAAACTTCGTACACGTTTAGTTTAACCCTTAATAATCAGGAACATTTGAATAACTATATGTAACAATCCTGTTCGATATAGTTATTCGAAATAACTTTAACTTGTAATTATCCGATTACAAGTAAAAAATATATTTAATGGGTCCTGTCCACAGATGAAAAATCCGTGAAGTTTAATTGCGTTTCAGTCTGTAGATTGCCGAATATCCAAAACCAAATGGGTCAACGGCGCATCTTGTTTAGATGGTGGTTGGAAGTTGGAGCATTTTACCTAATAGTTGATCCCCATGTCTCCTAAGGTGTTCTCTGTCCTCCTAACATACAATTACACTAGCTGTCTCAGCAACTTCGTCCGCTAGAAACGTTATTTTGGGATTTAAAATTCGTTTTCGAGAACCTCTTCATCTTTATGAACTTAAGGTGTTACGCTCTACGTCGGTCGCGTGCCTTCCCGTCCGTAGGTAGAAGATATAGCGTCGCGGACTTTTTTTTAGATCATTTATAGAAGAATTTTTTGTTTTGCTTCTTTCTCTTTTTTATAAATTTTTATTATTTAAGTTATTTACTCATTCACACATATTTGTTGGGTATCTTGAACCATTTTTGCAGCGTACGCCTGGGAAACTCATACTTATGAATAATTTTCCCAATTTTTTTCACATTTCTTGCTGCATCTTTGCGTGTATTCGGATTAGCCTTCCTCGATAAATGCTTTACCCAACACAATAATATTTTTTCCATACCAACCCATAGTTCCTGAGATTAGCGTGTTCGAACAAACAAACAAACTCTTAAGTTTTATATTTTAGTATAGAGTATAAATTTATAAGCATGTTTCTTATTGTCTTAGTTATATAAATCGCGTTTTTTTTCATTGAAAGTATTTTAATTAACGTTTACTTTGTATAAAAAAGGAGACTCGGTAAAACAACCATGACGTCACTCTACAGTAGCAGGAGCTGATGGCTTATCGTAGCGAGGGTTCAAGTGCATTGCCCAAGAGACATGTTAACGCCCTCTGCCCCACCGGGGGGCACAGGACTTTAGGTCAAGTGGATGACGTAAACTACAGCTGCACTTCTTTTTAACAAAATTGTGCAACCCTGTACTAAATGTTACATTTAATCGAAATTGAATTCGTGACCCGTGACATCTGCCGATCGAACGTCGAACCCAATTTTACGTAAGTCGAGTTTACTTTCACCAATGTATACATTAATATCTTTTGTAGTTTTTTCTTGATACTTCACATTAAAACGAGTGGGTATTAGTCTCTGTATTAGTGTGCGGGTAGTCCTGGCTTTGATTTCGGGGAATAACTTTTTTTTTGTATGTCCTACAAGCATAGTGTTAGCTTGATGGGAGATGATTTACCCTAGTTATAAAACATATAAACAAGACGCGCTGTTGATTGATTTTGGCTTTCGTAAAATCTACAGACTGCAACCTTGAAAACCTGAAAACTTAACCTTGACGGTTTTTTATCTGTGGAAGAACTGTCGATCCGACTATCCATTTAATATTTAGAATTTTAGACGAAGTCCAACATGTTTAAAAAAAAAATAACCGTTGATTAGTAGCCAGCTCAATAATGAAACTAACACAGCAATATAATTTATCTTTAAGAATTAAGTCTCATATAGGGAAAACTGAATTTTAAACAATATAACGATCCCCTATTTTTGATTGAACAAATGACGTAACCAAATTGTGGGGTAACAATATCACAGTTCAAATGACTCACCGTGCACCTTCCTGCAAGTAATCAAAGGGAAAATATTGGTTAGAAATTTATTATGATTTATCTAAAGCAAGTCTTATTTATAGCGCTTTATGCTGTGTCCATACTATTTATCATGTGCTCTAGTGATTTATACGTGTGCATAGAGAAGATGCAAAATTATATACACTTTCGTTGATATGTGAAGTTTTATATACTCTATCATGAATTTGTGAATCACTTTGACTTGCAATCAATTTTGTTGCCTGTTGTAATTTCTACTTTAACAAGAAAATACGGTGATAGCCCGATTCTCTGTAGATACGCTGTCCTGAGTTTGAGTCCGCCCAAGTATATTTTTATCAAAAATGTATACGTAATAGAATTCTACTTGACATATTTTGGTTGCTAAGAATTACTATATATTTGCTATATAGAACTATATAGTGCATAATAATACAATAAGAAAAATGAAAGGGTAAACATCTTAAAACGTGAGCGAGAAGAAGTTCTCGACGTTTCGCCATCATATGCGGACGGCATCAGCAGGAGATTTTAACTCCTCAATTGCGCGAAGAATCAATTCTTCGAACAGCCCGAAAGACAATGTTATAAATGTTATATACTGTTTGTGTGAATTATCTCTACTCCTCTATCTAAAAAAGTATATATGAACGAAAGCATATATAATTGTAGATGCACCTTCTATAGGCACGTGTATAAATCAGGTCTTCATCTTCAGTCCTAAGCGTGGGACCATAGTTAAAATATATAAGATACCGTATGCATTTCGGGTTCGAAACCGTTAATAGTGTTTTATTTAAATTAATAACCATTGGTATATATACTAACTAATGGTAGAGCAACAGCACGGAACGCTGAGGATGCCGGTTCTAGTCCTGCCCGAGTCGAAATTTTTTTCAATTTATTTTCGATTTTTAAATTAATCACCACTTAATCAATTCTCGTATCGTTCGCTTAATTCTATTCGCTTTTGCGCTATTATTTCAAATTCAAATATTCAACGGCAACTTCACAGAACAAACAACTTATAAAACAAAAGGTGAGGTATAAAAGAGCTATTTTCAGAGAGCAAACTGGGAGCACGCAATAAAAGATAGAAACCTGCAAAACGTCAATTCACCTTCCATAATAGAAACATTCCCTCTCACATGGAATTGTATAATAGACAAGCATCGCGTTCTCTATCTGGGACACTGCAAGTCCTGACTTCCACACTATCTCAATGATAGAGTTCAGAGTTAAGTATGTTATTTTTATGTCATTCAATATAATTAAAGTAAGAACTGGTACGCCAACTAAGAACCTATAATGATATATTAATTTACTTATTTTAAAATTTATTTTAACTATGTTAAGGGGTAACAATAGAGTGTCATGCGTTTTTAAAATTATGTAGTTTAAGCAGAATTCGAAGGCGCCCCCAATGAATAATACGTTTGTTGTATGTAAAGTTATTTAATAGACAAAATTGGTTATCATTTAAATGTATCCGTAACGATACCTGGTAAAGGTGCAAAAACTGGGCCAGTTTCGTCAAATACCAACTTCGATGGAACAGATGGCGCTAGCGTAGCAATTGTTACTTTGACGTCAGAGACATCATCCATCTTTAGTCTCCCCGTGACTACGGCTGCTGCAAAGCATCCGAGACGTCGGGCCATGATTGAAAATATTTGTCAAATAAGTTTAACTAATATACATCGCGGTTAAGTAAGGGCGTAAAAACCACAACACAAATGATTCACCTTCATTAAAATCGACCTCTAAGAGACGGATAGCTAACGTAAAATAAATACAAAAAAACTCTAATGATCTCAGATCCCGTTAAACAACCAACAGTGTAAGTGTCGGTAAATTTACAGAAACCCATATTAAATCGTCCGTTATCCAACATCGAATCAGAACAAAAGAAGAAATTTCGACAGAGCCTTTCGGAGAACGAGGAAAATTTACATTACAAAATAAGAAAAGGAAGTTTCTAGACATGAAATTACAACCTTTGGGATCGAAGATGGTTTCAGAGGGCGTACCTCCATCGAACATTATGTAGACGCCCTTATTTATAGCTGTGTGTCTATGCCGGCTATTTAACACTCTCCAAATTGCTTAGACCATAAAGAGTAAAGCTCTCTACATACTGACGAACTGATTGGTCTAATAGTAATATTATATGGCTAATAATCAACGGGTCGTACATGTTCTAATTCATTATAGGGTAAACTTTATTTAAACTAAAAAATAATGAACTTTGCTGGAAACTAGACTTTAATAGGTGGTAGGAATATCATAATTCCAACCAAGTCACGAACAACCGCACGGACGAAAAAGTACCGCCAAGTTTAATGGTTTAGGTTCCGCTGTGAAATATTTCTCAATATCTAAAGACAAAATATGGCGACCTTCGCATCTTGTTTAGATGTTGTATGACGTAATTTTAAATTAAGTTACCCCAAGGTTGTCTATCCTCATCTATCATCAAAAAAAATATATAAAGCTAATTGTTTATAGGGCACGGCATAATTTAAGGTTCCGTGGCCGAATGTTAATCACATGGCTTAATATTTTAAATGTAGGTTTAAATCTCGGTCGGACATTCGGTCGGTATTGTCTGTAGTTTACACGAGTCGTGCGCAATAAAATGTAACGCTTTCAACGTTTTAATACGCGTAATATAGTAACTTTGTACAATTTATTGTTAAATTATTTAATTTAATTTAAAGTTATATTATTTATTTAACGCTAGTCGAACACCGTGGATCCGTTTTAAAATAAATTTTACACAATCTAATAGAAATGCGAATTTAAACGCGTTATATTGGTTGCTCTACTACATTTTTTAAATATTGGAAAACTTCTATGACTTGAATGCATTTTAGACTATTTTCTACACTATCCGAAGTCTGAAAATAGGACAATTCGACAGTTATGCTAACTAAGGACTATTAAATGATCTTTTGAATTATTATAACTTTATTAGTTTACTAACAGAAATAGGATAGGATTCAATAGTATTTGTTGTGAAGTTAAATTACATCATTCAATTAACATACAAACATAACAAGCGTTTGCTGTTATACATAATTTTCTCGTACTGACCACCTTCATGTCTCAATAGTACTTTGCAATTTCACAGCAAGCACGAGAGATCCTGGGTTCGAATCACAAACACTACATTTTAGTCAGGCCTGCAACAAAAAACTGTTGAAGTACTAAAAAAAATATTAGTGAAACGGACCCAAAAATGTCAGTCCTCCCCATGTTCAGCGATGGGATGTCACTTTTTTATATCGTAAGAATACACATTTTATCTTATACTATCAGAAACTTGGCATAGAAAATTGTTTACAGGCAAATAGTTAATGAGATGTATGTGTTACCAAATCGAAACGGTTTAACATTATATATTTTCCCAAGATTCAGAGAACCTCCTAGAACTTTAACGCAATCCTCAGCACTGCATTTAGTTTACTGAGTAACAGACAGAAATCGTTCAAAACGTAATTAATATTTCGCTAAGTAGCCATATTTATAAAGACAATATATTTAAATCTATTATTCCCCATAGGAGTGAATTTTATATTGAAAGGCAAAAACTAAAAAATTAAGTGAATTACTTGTAGTATACTTTAAGTAAATCGACAGTAAAATACACTGTGAAACACTAATCTGTTGAGACAAAACCAAATTACAATTCGCTACAACATTTATACCAAGTTTAAATTGGCATGCCTGCAATGCAAAAGTTAACAGTTGTTAGTTTAAAATACACAGTTAAAAATATGAGGGTATATGATATTCACTACGATTTTTAATATAGTACAATTTATACATTACAGCACAAAAACTATAAATAGGTCTGATAACCAATTTCAGCTGACGGATTCAATAATTATGATGTTAGTTAACTGTATTTGCAAAGTTCGGGTAATTAGACCGTGCATTCATTCCTCCTGTAAACATTAACTAAGCACAAACTAATAATTAATTAATAACAGTAATTTAAATTCAGCGTTTGTATTTAATTATTTATATATACCGAGCCGAGCATAAACCGGGTTGATGGTGTTATGCTCATCTGAATTACTATAAAGGTATAAATTCTTGAGAGGCTATGTTTAATGAGATAATATTTGCTTATGTTGTTAAGCATTTGAGTTTCGCTGTTATTTATTACGGCTTTAATAATGGAATTAAACCACAAGTACTGTAATAAAGTTTAAATAAAGAAGAGAAAATCTTTTGCTTACTAAAGCTACTACTAAGTAACAAATCTTTTTTAATCTATACTAACACTATAAAGCTAAAGAGTCTGTATGAACGTGTTAATCTCACGAACTACTGGTTTGAATTGAAAATTATATTATTTTATTGGATTATTTGTGGAGGAAGGCTGTTAAATATTAGACTGGTGTTTTATATATCTATATCTAAGTCTTCTTAGATGGTCCACCCGACACAAAAAGACTTTTTCAATTCGAACCAATAGTTCCTGAGATTTGCACGTTCAAACAAACAAACTCTTCTGCTTTATAATGTTAGAATAGATTTAAAAAAGGATTATATACAATATACGTATAACGTATACTATGTCCTGAACGACTATTGAATATTCTGAAACCAACCCTATTGATTTGAATAAAACACTTTAACGGTTTAATACGCGATATAAATTAGTTGAACTTATTTGAAAGTATTACTTATATTATTATTTATACAGCCGTGGTCACGGAGTGGCTTCCCATGGCGACGGCTGCTGGAAAGCATCCGAAACATCGGGTCGTACTTCAAATAAGTTTAACTAACATATATCGCGTCTTAAACTATTAAATTTTATTTTAAATGTTTACTACTCGAGTACACATACAGACAGGATTTTTGTCAGGGGAAAGCCGCGGAGCAATTCTAGTATGATCATAATTTTAAACGCGCCCTTATCTAACGCGCATGTGACACAAAATTATCGATTACGAATTCGATACGAGTTTTTTCCTATCAAAAGGGGTGTTATCATCTCTTGAGTGATTTATAGCTTAAATATCGGCAACGATGAGTCGCGGTCGCTAACGATCGTGCGTGCAATTCGTCACTACGAGAAATATTACAACAAGGCATAAATCACTAGATTTATTTTAAAAATGGAATTGGATTGCCAACTTACAGGTCGCTTTGATATTTTAAAAAAAATATCTTTTTTAGTCAAAAGGTAATCTATGCTAATATTATAAAGCTGAAGAGCTTCGTTTGGACGTGCTAATCTCAGGAGCTATTGGTTTGAACGGGAAAAAATATTTTTGTCTTGGACGTACGATTTATCGCGAGCATCGTAGAGTAAAGTAAAAAACAAAAAAAAATCTTCTTGAAATGATGTAAATATGTTCGCAACAGTATATATATGTATAATTTAATAAAGTGAGCGTTAAGTTAAGCGTGTTAAGTGCGTTAAGCGTGTTATTTTTGACGTCTTAAAAAGACAGGCTTTTTCTGTCAACGATGTTATTTATTATGAATATAAAATGGCGCAAGTAACGGCATAGACTTTGTTCGTTTGCCGTTCATCGTGCGCGTTATGACAACTACCATAATTCAGGTAACGTGTTCAAAATAAACATAAATGAATACACCAAACGTATCATTTTGTTTTTTATTTTAGTCCTACTTAATCGTTAACGTGTTCAAGACCGCAGAGATGCAGATTCATCTCAGTGTATTGGAGTTTTTCATTCTCTTATCGTCTTGCATAATATACGGCTTATTGTTTTACAAAGTGTTAAGTCCATAATACGTGACTTTTCCCCGGCGAAGGCACGAGCTTCTTTCAAACTCTAAGCAAATTGGTTTTGAGCGGGAAATATTATAAATTTTCTAGCTCAGTAGATGAGTAACGTCAGCGCTATCAATGTAAACGGTGAACGCTTAAGGATAAAGATACACGAAGTGGTTTTTTTATTAATAAAGTATTTTGTATGAAAAAGAAATGTCCCTGGGCTAATCACATCTATTAAGAAATATATATTGGCTTAGAACTTTCACAAAGCCTTGGAACAAAAACGAAATGTGAACCTGACTGAATTTACTTTTCTTACAAATAATTTCAAGAATAGCTTTTTCAAACATTAAACTTAACGTGTTTAGAGAAGCTATGGTTCTATACATACTGGTATTAGTGGAAATCGATACATTACATTGAACCAACGAGTCGATCGCAAAAATAAACGATTTTTTAAACATATACAACAAATGTATTTCAAACAATAATAGAAGTTCCAAACATAAATTTTTGTAAGTCGGAATAAAGATTTCTTAATATACATTGGATATAGACTAAACTGAACTGAAAATAAGGTTATTTTTTTATTAACCGCGCTTTAAAAATACAGAATGAATAGTGTTAATTGACAAACTAGAAAAAAATAAATAAAACAGCCGTGGTGTCCTCGTGAGCTGCAAAGCATACGAAATTAAAATAATTTTCAAAGAAGTAAATAATATATATCGCGATTTAAACCGTTAAAGTGTTTTATTTAAATGTGTACTTCTCGCGTAAACTTTTATTTAAATTTATTTAAACTAGAAAAACATAAAAAACTGTTTGTCTACATTAGGCCCGGGAATCTTTGAGAGTGGGCTTAAATTAATTATTTGACTGGCTCTACGGTAATTAGTATTTTACAATATTATGCCAATAAAGCTTCAATGCAAAATATCTCTATATTTAAGTAAGGCAAAATATCTCTATATTTAAATTAAAATTTACTACTCGCGTAAACTATAGACAGTATTCAAAATATCTCCTTAAAAAGTGAAACAAACTATCTTATTTCTTTCATTTTTACTTCTTTCTGTAGAAGCTCGCCGTTTTAATGTAGCCTTTGACAAATCTCTTTGAACGCGGCATGTGAATGAATATGTGCACTGAGGGTATTACGGGGCGGCCTAGATAAAAAATCGCGTTGTACCTCTCAAACCTATACCGATAAACGTTTCTACTCCCTTCTATTTTAGCAGGGCACAAGGAAAATGATAATCTACCAACTGACGAAACGTCTCTATTTTATTGAATCTACGTCAACTCGGATAGCTGGATTGAAAGGGTTACATTAAGGTAAGTATTATTCAATAAACGTTTAAAGATTGTATGACGATTAAAAAAATACAAATACAAACAGTAATTTTTTAAGCTTAGTATATACTTAAATCATAAAACCTGCATATGTTTATGATAGTTTACATCAACATTTCAGAATTATTTCCGATAAAATTGTATCTATGAAATGTTTAAAATAACATAAAAACGTAATATTAAACTTCTTGAATAATCATTTTCAGGTCATCGATTCGATCCCCGCCGCCTTCGTCACGAACCACCACACATAAATGAAATAGTCGTGGAGCTTAATCACGTTTCCACTTCGGCCTATAGTTTTTCGAATATTAAAATCCAAAATAGGTCAACAGCGCAAGATGCGCTTATTAAGATGTTATTTCGCTGAAATATTTCACCTACCGTTAAGTGAACTTAACACTTGGTTATCTACTACAGTGGAAACCGATGGAAACAAATTGCTTTCCCTGTACTACGAATTCATATTCATAGCCTGTATGTTTCTAAAGAAAATACCTATACATATCTGTGTACCATCCCGAGCGTTAATAACTTCGTAATTATACACAACTATGCTAATGTTGGTACTTTCCGATCCCGATTTCAGTTAAAACCGTTGAGATATGGGTAGCGTGATTAACCCATGAAATTCCGTTGCGAAATTACCGCAGTTTCAAACGCTGAAACTTTTCTTTAGGTGATAAACGCTTTCGCAAATTGGCCACATTTATTCGACTCCGCAGAAAACCGTCGCTAATGTGGTCTGGTGGAATTTATCCCACAGCGCTTTATATAGCTCTTAATATTGCCTCATTCATACAACACAGTTGCCGGTGGCAAGTGAATTGAGTCGGAATTGCACTTAAAAAGCGCTTTAAGGTTCAACGCGTGATTATTGGAAACAGTTTCTGCTGAGTAATTATAAGTTAAGTATGGAAATTCGTGAACCGCTGAAACTTCGAACGAGTAACGGGGAGCTAGATAGAAAATTAACATTTCAAAAGTCGGAAAACATTCGCTGTTTTCCTATTGACTTATTTATTTCTCACTTGTGGGCACAGGTCACATCTCCAATGAAGGAGAACAAACGCAGAAATACTTACAAACTTGGTAAACTACCATCTTTTCTTTTCTGGTCTATTATCTTTGGTTCACCTACTCTTGTAGGACTTTGCATTGACACCGGTTGACGGTTAAATTATATTGTTCCCATGTGACGTAAATTGACGACAGTGTACTAGCATCATGCCGCATATTTCTAATATTCAAAATATGTTTCAAACCCCAATAGTTTAACGTTAAAACTTTAACATTTTTCACAAGTTATTTGCACATCATGGCTTAATACGCAAGTGTTAAAGTTTAAATTACAGTGCGCGAGAAGTGAAATAAATTGTGATGTGCAGAACAACAGCACGGAACGCTGTTGATGCGTGTTCCAGTCCTGCGTGTGTTGTAAATTGTTTTCAATCAAAAATTTATTTTTATTTTTTACATTGCCATCAAGTCAATGACGAATATTTAAGAAATTAATCTTCTGTTATCAATATATAAAAAATTCTATATTGCAATACCGAAAAAATTTAAATAAAACACTTTAACGGTTTAAAACGCGATATATTAGTTAAACTTATTTGAAAATGATTTTTAACTTCGGCTCGACGTTTAACTAATATATCGCGTTTTAAACCGTTAAAGTGTTTTATTTAAATGTGTACTACTCGCGTAAACTATATACAGTATTTACCGAAAAAATTATCAATTAATTCTTGAAGGCCACTAGTGATTCGATTCACGGTACACTGTAATGAGTTTTCACCCATTCTTTAATCTCCAGAAAATAAACAATGATAAAATGCTCTATAAATGCACAAGAAGTACTTTACTCCTTCAATCCAGCTTGATCCATTCCTCATTCAAATGCAATCTTAAAGAGAATGAATTATTCACGTCACTAATCTCTCCGAGCGATTTCCATTATCCCTGCAACAATATCGAGTACATAAAGAAACCCTTTGCAAATGAAAGGACCCGGCCTAAATTGACCAGAACAACACTGATAATAAACATACGATTGAACAGTCCGACAGACTGTTTCCACTCCGGACTGTCCCCAAGAGAATACATCGAAATGGAAGCTTCTAGATTCCAATAAATTGACGATCACAATTCTAGCGGGTGATGAAAAATCCTATCGACAATCTAATTTATCTACACTGCGCTACAGACTGTGGTCTCCTAGATCTTGCCTACGTACATCGTGACGCGTTATGCATGGACATTTTTATTTTTGGCTGATATTGTCAGTAGTCAGTACTAACCATCGAATACAATTTAACCAACCACCAAAGTATATATATAGAATATAAAATTAAATACCCTAGTTGAAAAAATTAACACACATAAAGACTTGAAGTGAAGGGACATCACTCAGCTGTTGCTCAATTCATAATTAGTATGATATATATGCAAATATAAAAAGGCTGAAGAGTTTAAGAAATTGTGTAAGGCTTTAGGGCCATCGTTCAGCATATCATTGTTTTTCGGGCTGTTCGGTCGACGTGGGCGAGAAGAGGTTCTCGACGTTTCGCCGAGATGTTAGCTCCACTAATTAATTATTTAATTCTTCGAGCAACCGAGGAGAAAACAACATCACATACAAATATCGTATCATAGGTAGTTATACCTAATTGTAGTTATACAACTAAGCGCTAAGTATACGCGTAACGCTGCACGCTTACAGCGTTTATATGAGACCTCGGCCTAACGGCATAATAAGTTGCGACGTGATCGCTGCAAATTTGCAATTTTTCCTCGTGCAAAATCTATTCGTTGTAAAAATTCGACACATCGCTTGTGTCTTCTCTCGCCGAAAGTCACGTTCATGAAGATGGCGGTAAGTGTCAGACGAGGCAGCTAGTCTAACGTATTTTCTTTAGGTAGTTTCAAAACTGTAGATAAATCGAAAATTTTGTAGCATGTAATTTTGTCTTAATAGTTGTTACTTTTGTGCATCGAAATTTCTATATCCTGGGTTTCGAAATTTAAGTAGAGTTTAAAAATCGAAAATAAATAAAAAAATTTCGATTCGAGCAGGACTTGAACCGGCATGTCAGCGTTCCGTGCTGTTGCTCTCGCGAGTCAAATTTTTTTTCAATTTATATTTGATTTTTAAATTATATAGTGCCTTCGTGTGCAATAACATGTAAAAAAAATATTAAAGTTTTAAAACGGTAGATTTTATTATTTGAGTATCATATTCTTAATTAAGTATCTATACTAAGATATAAAGCTTGTCTTCTTGTTGCTAAAGTTTATTTGTTTTGTTTGCTTGAACGCGCTAATCTCAGGAACTACGTAAGTACGAATTGAAAAATTATTTTCGTGTTGGTTAGAGCATTTATCATAGAGTAAGGCTATAGACACTAAAACATTGCCGGGAGACCAATACAAGCGAAGATACAACAAGAAATGTGAAAAAATTGGGAAAATTATTCATCGTTATATGAAGATTTCCCTAATTTCCCAAACAATATGAAGATGAAGATGAAATATGAGAATGACTCTTTAAATGATCTAATAAAAGCAACGCTATATGTCTATCTTTTAAGATTAACTTGCAAGGACGACAGGAAGGGACGCGATCGACGTCATAGGTAACAACAAGTCTAAAACGAATTTGTATGCCCAAAATAACAATTCTTGAACGAAAGTCGCTGGCACACCTAGTCCAATATAAGTTCTTGAATTATACACAGTTAGTAATGAAATAATTTTATTAGTACCAATAGAAAACAAGCCAGCACAATAATATTACGAGTAAAATCGATGTATAACCAAAATAAAGAATAGGTACATTATATATCTTTCATTATCACAGAAAATTAAAATCAATTGCATTACTAACCTTTAGATTTCCTAACGTCCAACGTAGGGGTTCAATTTTTAAAAAAATCTTAATATAATTCGCATTAAAATCGTTATAAGTATTTTATTTAATTAATATGTGTTACTATTTCTGACACAGGAGGCCGGACAAGCGTGAAGTTAACTTGATAAAAGATGAAATATTCCAGCCGTGTGACAGCTAAACAAGATGTGCTGTTGGCCTATTTTATCTTTAAAAATTCGGAAATCCACAGGTTTATTATATTCGTGTAAATATATATTTTTTTTTCATATTAATATGTTATTTTTCACGTGAAATATTACAGTACTCAGTATACAAGTACTATACTATACTTAGGAACTAATGAAGGAATTAGTGATGTAATTTTCAGGGAAAGTTCAAGTGGACGTGTCGGCAGAGGACAAGAACTAATCACGGGACTTATTGGATTTCTTGCTTGCTAGAAAAACACTCGGTGCCCGAGGCAATTGAAAAATTACTAGAGACAGTTAAACCTATTCTAAGGACAGCTTTATCGCTCTTTCAGGAGGTTAAATAGAGATGATATTATGTTAATTAACATTCGCTCTATTAAAAGCTTTTACTTTAAATTGCTTAAATGCATTTCACTATATAAGTTATTTATAATTTATACCTATTTATCATTATTTAAGTGTTTATATTAGTGTCGCATATAATAAAAAACAGCTTATAACATAAAAGAACAATATTTTGGAAACAAGATGCCCTGTCGACGTATTTAGGCTTTGGATATTCGGAAATCCGCAGACTGAAGCCGAAACGTGATTAAACTTGGTGGCTTTATCTGTAGACGGTGGTTCGCGATTTGGACGGAAATTCGATATTCCTACCACCCATATAATGTCCAGATTTTCAAACGAAGTCGAAAATTATAAATTCATTATTAAAACTTTCGACCCGGTGGAGATCAAACCCACGACGGGTTGGTTATAATACATTGCTAGATATTAAGTAAGGCCGCAATGCTACAATGCAAAAGTGCTATAGGTCGAACATGGGGATTGAAGCCAAATGTTGTCGCCTGGATATACAAGGCGATAATATTACCCAGAATCACCCATGGCGCAATAGTATGGTGGCATAAGGCCTCGCTAAAGTCCAATAAAATAGAACTAGACAAAGTGCAGCGATTGGCCGCATTGATGATCACGGGTGCAATGAGGACGACTCCAACAGCGGCACTTGAGATCATCCTTGGACTAATGCCATTAGATCTAGAAATAAAAAGGAAAGCTACGGAAACGTGGTTCAGGTTAAAAAGCGCAGACCTATGGAAAGGAAATATCATGGACACAGGTCATGCTAGCATAGGTAAAGTAAATGACAAGAACATGTCAATGATCCTTGCAAACAATGATCTCATACGTAAGGAAAGGATTTTTGACAAGAGATACAGAATCCACATTGGGGAAAGGCAGAAGTGGAGAATAGACTTGGAAAATGTGGGCACGGTGTGCTACACAGATGGTTCCAGGAAAGAAACGACAAAGCTCTCTGGGTCAGGCATATATATGAGATGCGAGGACGGAACAGAGATAACAAGATCAATCCCTCTGGGGAAACTTGTTAGCGTATTCCAGGCGGAGTTATTCGCCATCATGGAATGTGCAGAGATTGCCAGGCACTTAAGACCCCTGTCAAGTGTTACTATTTACAGTGACAGTCAGGCGGCACTTAAAGCGCTATGCAAAGAAGAGACAACATCTGCTATTGTCAAAGAATGCAAGAAAGCACTGCACAAACTAACTGATCAGGTAGAAGTGGCAATTGCCTGGGTCCCCGGACACCAAGGAAATATTGGCAATGAGAGAGCGGACGAACTCGCTCGCGAAGGAGCCGATGAAAGCTTGATTGGGCCGGAACCGAGACTTCCGATAGCCCATAAAGTAACCAAGGGAATAATCGAGCGCAGAATCATAGAAGAAACAAACCAAAGATGGAAATCTTCGACTGGAATGAGACAGTCGAAGATATTCATACATAGCCTAGACAAAAAGAAGACCAAAAACCTGATGAGATTAACGAGAGCGAACATCCGACTCATCGTAGAGATCATAACAGGACATTGCCGTCTAAACAGACATCTTACAATGATAGGAATAGGCAGCGACCCCCTATGTCCGGAGTGCAGAGAAAGTGAGGAAACAAGCATCCATCTACTCACTGAATGCTCTGCATACTCGAGGCTGAGACAAACACATATGGGTTCGGATGAAATTACAGAAGATGAGATCAAAGAATTACAGATAAAAAAAATTATAAGATTCTGCAAGCAAACCGGAAGGTTTGAAGGGGACACGGGGAGAGTTGGATGACCCAAAACCTCCACAAGGTGGAAATGGGGAAATGGGTGAAATGGTCAGCTGATAGTGTGAACTGATCACCCGTCCTACCACAGGTGTCCCCGAGAGAAAATAAATAATAAAATAGATATTAAGTAGAAAGGCTAGTGAAGCAGCGACTTCACTAGCCTTTCTCTCTTCACCAATATGCAAATGCCGGAAAGAATTAGTTTGTTAGTACCTGATCAGTACGTATACATAAGAGGCATCGCCAAAGTCTTATAAAAGTACCCTTTGCTAAAACGAATTTGTTAGGAAAAGCGTCCTGGACAAGAGCAATAGAGGTAATAAACTTACTTCATAGGCAAAAAGACATTTTCTATGATGCATGGAGTGAACTCGTGAAGTGTTTACAGTTTACGATTTCATATGAATTATAAAATAATAAACTGATAATTAGTAATAATAAACTAATGATTTAATATTAGTTAAGAGTTAGTTATAAGTAATACTTTAATTGTATTGTATATTTCTATGTTAGTTTTTAAGGTCAGTGTCGAATTGGGCTCCCGGCTGTCATGACGTGAATTTTAATGAGTAAATAAATAAATAAATATAGCTGATGAGTTTGTTTGTTTGAACGCGCTTATCTTCGTCTTATCTTACTTAGAGCACTTATCGAGAAAAGTTATAGGCTATAAAACATTACGCTGTGACTAATAAGAGCGAAGAAACAGCGGGAGATGTGGAAAAGACGCAACCGACGACGTAGGTAATAGTTTAAATTTATAAATATAAAGAGGACGTTTACCAAAACAGATTTGGATGCCAAAAATTATTATTCTACGCCGACGAAGACGCTGACACAGCTAATACGTAATACTCAACCTGTGTATTCTCAGCTCGTGTAATGCACTTAAATCAAGGCATTAATGTGCACAAAAGTAAACTCCATCGTTGAAGAGTTTATAATCGCTCATTTCGTGACTAGCAGGATATCGAGACTAACTTCAGCGTCAACAAAACAGTTTGATGTAGTTCGTTCGAGTTAGACAAGCGAAGGCTCCTGGATATTTATGACAACTTTGCTTGCAGAATACTAACGCGAAGTTCTGAACTAGCTAAACCCTTTGGGAGAACTCGCATCGAAACAGAAATCCCCTAATTCGGCACAATTGATTCGTCTCCATTTAATCTTAATACTTTGTTGTACTTGTTTAACGTCTGTAGTTTACGCGAGTGTACACGTTCAAATAAAAAAATTAACGGTTTAAAACGCGAAATATATTATTTATTTAATTTATTAATATCTAAAATCTTTTTTTATTTTTCGTGTCATCGCACATGATTCCCAAGTCTATATTTTGTTTTCCCAGGATCCGAACCCACCGAACCGAAAGTAACTGAAGGCACGATTTGCAATTTTCCACGTTGTCTGTTGAACATCTATCTATGTTGCCGTTTTCAATCTACCTTAAATAATGCTATAGATAAAAAACAAATGAATAAATAAATTGACTTAAATAAGGATATTCACGTTTAAAACACTATTATCATTATTTTAACATTACCTTAAAACCTATTTTCGAATTGAAACAAATATATGACACAATTAAGACCCACAAAAATCCGTAGATAGAAGTGTAGTGAAGTTTTTTAGTTTAATAACACGCATTTTATCAGGAGCGAATTTAAAGAATAAGATCTTTTATTAGTGAGTCGACATTTGGCTTGAGGTCTTTTAATTGCATAGTTAGCTCCCAGTCAATTTTCGTCGTTGCTTCTACATTCCGTCTCTCATCGTCAGACCAGTCTGCATATTTATTAGGCTGGACTTTTTGGGGTTTTTTCGAATTAATATAGTTTATTTGACGCAACGTGTTCATAAAATTGTGGTACCTGGAATCATTAAAACTGAAGGTATTTCATACATTTTCATTGGTCTACTCATAGCAATGTATTGCTAACAATCTCCGGGTCGTAGATTCGATCCCCTCCGGATCCAACATTTTTTCCGGATCAAATTTTACATTTTATTTAAAATATATTGGGCTCTGTTTGGAAATTGGATTTTAAACATAGAGGAAAATGCCGTCTAGGTTAATCGCGTTTCGCTGTCAGACTTTACATTTCCGAATATCCAAAACCGAAATAGATTGACAGCGCATCTTATTGAGATATTATATAGCTGGGGTATGGGGCACATTCCATCCAGTGAAACCCATCTTTGAGTTGATTTAAATAGGAATCATTCTTTTTATACATATTTTTGTTGTCGCGCGCGCAATATATTTTGTTGTCGCAGCTCACGCAACGGAGTACCACAAGAATAAATAATTATTCCCATTTCCCACTGTGTTTTGGTCCTGTTGGTCGCAGAGTGATCTTATAGCCTTAAGCCTTCCTCGATAAAGGCTCTATTCAACACAAAACAGGTTTTTAAATTTAATCCAGTAGATGTCATGATATAAGCGCGCTCATGCAAACAATCAAACTCTTAATTTTTTTAATATTACCTTGTGTAATATTCATCATCCGAGTACGTCTTATTAAATTTTTCAACATACTTCTTGTATATTTGCGGTCCATCTCGCAAGTTATATATTAGGGTCGGTTCTTCACCATCTACACCATTAAAATATAGTAAAAATATTATTCTTAGAAAAATGCTGGCCCGGATACTTCCAATATTCATAATTCTCTAGACAATATGCAAAAGATGTTTGATAACGAAACAACATCGATATTCCTATGTCTGTGAATAATTGTGCTTGAAATTTTAATTAAAGTCAGTACCTAGTACGCATTTTATATAGTTACATGAAATTAAGATCTTCCAATAAATGATAATTAAATCCTGCTGATTCACAACTGTTCAATAGTTTCCACTTGCATGTTTTAATATCCAAATAGTTGAAATTACAATGCGCGAGAGGTAAAAATTTATAGGTTGAAAAAAATCCACTTGTATATGATACGGTAGCTCAAGAGTGTTTTTTTTTACAATTCGCTGGCGTACCTTATTGAATGCGCAGTTGTCAAATTAATAAAATACCATCGGCGCTGAATCGAAACCTAATCGCAGCGTGACTGCAACTTGATCGAAACGTCATTAAATTAGTAGAATCGGCCTGCAGTTTTCTAAAGATGTAGTTCTTGAAGTGTATCAAAATACAAAACTAATAATTTCAGTACACATATACGTTTACAATTTTTCTAACAATTTAAAATTGTTCTAAAAAAAATTAAAATACTGATTAACTTTGCTCTTTATCATGACTGACCTCATATAGATCTGACTTTTATAAACATCACCAAAAGTATATTAGCTCGAAACAGCTACGTATTTGAGAACAACCATCTTAACAATTATTTCAAAACACGAAGACAGGAGAAATAATACAAATTCGTAAAATCAAAACGGAAGCTCTACCGCCAAAAGTAAAAGGATATTAATTGCTCCTCTATATTTCAGTAGGGTCGACCCTTTCCTTGTCACAGGATACTTGACCATTACGCGACCCTACACGCCCACGCTTTTTGAGGAAACACACACATCTTATCTAAAGCTACGAGCTATAAACTACTTAATATTTATTAGACATCAAAATATTTAGTGAATAAAATTTCATCTCTTATACTATTATATAAAAATATAGGTATATAGGTTACTACACGAAGAAAAAAATAAATTTAAATACTGATAATCAAATACAAAATTATGTAATAAATTATTTACTATATTGTCTCTATTTAACTAAATCAAATAATATTACTTGTACTAGTAATAATACATCTTGTATTCACAAGTATTAATAATGCGATAAGGCAGTCTTGTTTTTTATTTAAATTATTATAATGTTAATATACAAAATTATCTTAACGTAATCATGTGTAAAAGTATAAGCAATTATTGTATATTTGTGAACGTCTCCTCCTCCAACTCCGTTATCAAAGTTTATAGACTTAACTGTCGACACCGCTAGTCTGCAGGTAAGTACGACTTTTCCTTCCAGAAATTCGAAAGACTTCCTATAATAAGTTGAAGGACAACTAAGCGGAATAGAGCTAATGGCTCAAATGTTCTGCCTTTTCCTTGTTACCTACGTAGCTCTACCTGACTTCTATTACACCTAAAATCGTTGTTCGTTTTTGCCTCAAAGAACAAATAGGTTACAATGATAAATTCGAGAAAATTACTTGTCATTATTTTATATGAATTTGAAATTAGAAAGACAGAATTTTAAACTTATAAATAACATATAATTTTGTATTAATTAGCATTAAATTAGTTGATGAATTATAATTAGATTAAATCAATTATAATATGTAGTCAGATATAATGAGGAGATTCGTAGGAGAACTAAAGTCACTGACATAGCCCAACAGATCAGCGAGTTGAATCCTGGACGACCTCCTACTAGGTGAACCGGCGACCTAATCTATAAAGCAGGAAAACGCTGGATGCACGTAGCAAACGATCAGTCGTACTGGATGTTTTTGGGGGAGGCCTACGTCTAGCAGTAGCAGTATTTCGTTACAATATAGCTATAATTGTATTACAGCTCGTTCATTGTATTGTAAATCGCGTCCTTACGTTCGGAGAGTTACATTATTTAACAAATAAGTTTTCTATTGTATTGAAATTTCCACAAACAATAGGTACTTTATGGAAATTTTATGTTTTCCATTGTATTGAGCTCAGATAATATCATAAATGGGCTTTTATCGAGACAGTACCTGCCTAACATTTTCGTATCTCAAATATCTATCGAATTCCATTAAATTGGACATACCTGCGTACAATACAAAACTCTGCTATTTCATTGGGGTTGAATGAAGTTCATTTTGAAATTAGAATTGTACAAGAACACGCTATCTGTACTGATATATAAAGCTGAATAGTCGTTTGTTTGTTTGATCGTGCTAATCTCAGGACCTACGGGTTTGAATTGAAAAAAATACTTTTGTGTTGGTTAGATCATTTATCGAGCAAGGCTATAAAAAATTACGCTGTAGCTAATAAAAGCGAAGATACAACAGGAAATGTAAACAAAACTGGAGACATTTTTCACCTCAGCGTACCCTGCGAAAACGGTTCAAGACATCCAAAAAATATGTATCAAAGAATTCCTCTTTATATTATCTAAAAAAATGTCCGCGACACTATATGTCTATCTTTTAATTTGGATGCCCAAAATAAATATTCTATGCAGAGGAAGTCGCTGACACAACTAATTTTATATGAGTATATTTTATGTGATATAGTGATTTAAAAGAAACCTTTACATAATAAACTAATGTTTACAAACCATCGAGTACTAGTGGAACAAGAAATTTTGAGTTCGAATATCCGCGAAATAGAATAGTTGTAGGCCAGTAAAACAGACACGGAATTATGTCTGCCCATCTGTCCGTTTTATTTAAATATATATCAATAATACCTTTTTGATAATTAATACTAAGTAGTGTCTATTGCACAAGTAGTACACATTTTTAAAGATGCCTTTTCTTAATACTTTGACTTCGTTCGCTATCAATCCTGATATGAGATAGCCACTTCTCAGTAAAAGCCTATTATATAATTAATCAATTTAATGTTTACCTATCATTTCAAATATCTCAATAATCTCACATCTTAAAAATAACAAATGAACTGGATCTTTTTAAATTATCGTAATCATCCAAAGTAAGAAGGAGAGTAGACGCTAGCTAGGCTTAGCAAAAATTCCCTTACTTTCGGAGGCGTCGATTCAACGGCTTTTACGACCGCTGTCTTATCAGGTGGTATATTTACGATAGCAGTGTCTCTGCACCTAATAATGGTGGAGAGAGGGATAAAATGAGCTTTAATAGACGGATCCCTACTATCAGCTCGCTTCATAGTTGTTATGGAAGTTGACATTGTTTTTTATCGCGAGATTATTTTAATGGCATTACGGAAAATGTAAAGAAAAGAGAGCGTTAATGAAGCTATAAAACTGATATCAATTTATGTTTAGTTGCGAATTATATATTTTATATCACATCACTGCAGAAATAGAAATAGTAATTTATAAGAACTTGTCAAAATTAATAATCTATTTAGATTTTAAAATGACGACACGAGCGGAACTCGAACCTTATACACCACGGCCCGTGCTGTTCTAACGAATTAAGATACAGTGTCCTACGCGTCATCGTCATATTTCTTCAGCCGATTGAATATTGATTTCAACCTTAATACTTACGTATTCCGATGTTATTATTATATACTTCAAGTTTTATAAATAGCAGTTTTTTTTAAAATTACGATTACTTAGAACATCTATCTAATTATTACTTCGAAAAGGAAGAAGAAATTTTACTTCAAACTTAGTATTGTTTTATTATTTATAAACCACACCACAGAAAATCCTACGTACTGACTTATAAATAAAGGCGGCCTTATCGCTAAGTAGCGATCTCTTCCAGGCAACCTGATAATTAAAAAAATAAATAAAATATAGTTTTAATGATAGTTTCTCATCCTTTTCGTGGTCATAGAGTTGTGTATATTTTTTATGATAGATGAAGACAGAGAAGCAGGTAAAATACTCCAGCGCTATAACATCCAAACAAATGCAATGCCGTCCTATTAAGTACTGTGAGCAGCTTGTGTGAGATAATGAAGACCTGAACTTAAAATTATAGTCAACACAACAACACTGAGCTACTTTAGCAATTCTATTAATAATTGCGCCATTTTCTCAACATTACGATTCTACATTACGCTTAGACTATGCACCAGCACGGAAGCTGTGAATGCCGGTTCAAATAAGTAATTTATTGCAATTATAATCGATTCTTAATTTACGGGTTTTAGTTGTTTTTTTTTTTATAACAGGAGAGGATTGACCAGCATCTGGTTCTCTGGGTGATGTGTGAAATACCGCAGCCGTGTGGAATAAATTATTTGCATTTGAACTTCATAAAGGATATAAATTTTAATTTACCTTGCGCTCAGACGCAGAGCTCAAAACTAAATACTTTCAAATCGCAGGAACCACCCCTTTTAATTTTTCATACGAATTACATGAGCAAATCCTGCACGCCGGAAAAATAAGCTCAAACAATGTCGCCATTAGCCCTGAGCTCTCAGCTAGATGGAGAAAATAAATGTAAAAACTACCTCTTCAGCTGTTACACTCGTTATTTCAAAAGATTTTTCAACAAAATCCTTAAATACCAGCCCGCGATATTTTTTCCTTCGCTGCCGAGCGAGCGAATAGTAGGGGTATTATCGCCACAATGTCGGCTCATTAACTCGATAGTTACCGCTCTTTTGATAAATTCTCCTTTTAGCTCCCGTTATTATTCTTCTGAATACTGCGGATGCGAACAGAACTAATTTTGTAAATATTTTTTCGGTTCAAGTCAACGAAGGACATATTCATGGTTAAATTAGCAGCGAATCAAGAATACATGCGCATCAAGAACTATGCTAAAAATGAGATATTTTATAATGTATCTCTTGTATAAGTTTTTTTGTTGCTAATATTGTCTGTTCTTTATAAAAATTATTTCCTTCTATGGACTGACTTGAGCTGTTGTAGAATGAATATAGAATAGTTATTTTGGCCATCCAAATTTGTTTTTTTAAACCTCGTCATCGCATCCCGTCGCTTTTGCAAGTTAATCTCAAAAGGTATCATTAGAGGAATCATTCTTTCATACATATATTTTGGGTATCTAGAACTGTCTTCGCAGCGTACGTAACGGAAACCCAGTTTTACACCTACGAAATTACATGTGAACTTTACGCTACAACACTTAATATATATATATTTTATTATTATTAGCGCTCTAAGTTGTCCAGGTATCTTTAATAGACGTCACTTGGAGGATTAACCTTTACTATATGAGCACAATTTGAGAGGCGCCGAGGGTCCAAGACTGACAAATTCCCTCTCCTTGTCCCGTTTATACGAAGCGCCAGTCACTAAGAACATTTTCTTATATAAATGGTAATGTGGTGATTTTTTAAGAATTATCTCAGCACTAACTTGCGAACGACTGTGCAAAATGTAATATGAAATGAGCGTTTTATATGTATGAGAGACGATAAAAATAAACCTTGAGAAATAGGTTCCATACTTCAGACTGGACTGGTGTAATTGAATATATGATGATTAATTGATATAAAAGAAGTTGTGAAGTAAATATTCTCTGTAGCTTACGCGAGTAATACACATTTAAATTAAACACTATAACGGTTTAAAACGCGATGTATATTAGTTAAACTTATTTGAAAATTATATTAACTACGGCCCGACGTTTCAGGTGCTTTGCGGCAGCAGTGGTCACGCGTGTGTGCGTCTTCAGTAGACGGCTGTGTCATTTAAAAAGCTATGAAGTAATAAAGATGTATTATTTCGACTCAAACAATTTTTTGGTGGATTTTCAAGATACACATTAATTCATACATTTTCTTATCTCAGTAAATAAAAGTAACATCTCCCACTTTACATATGAGTATTCATTCAAATTAAGTTTATACAACTAATCATAAATTCGTTTAACATTTTGAAATATCGTCGAGAAAATATAAAAGGTGTAAGACATAGTCTGTAATCTTAGGGAGACAATTGTCAAAAAATTTAAGAATGTCAGAAACGTCATTACCACGGTAGTTTTTGATTCCCGCCAGCCTAGTGAAAGTATCAGCGTGTAAGTGAATTTGTATTAACAAATAGAACGTAATGGCTGTTCTGTCTTCTTCTTTAGGTTTTATGTGTTAGATAAAATTATACTCAACGCTCTGAGCTACTTTAGCAATTCTTGTAATAATTTCATGTGCTCTTCCTTATAATGTCCAGTTTTTTTTAAACAGAGATAGACGGGTCTCTTGGTGATGGGTGAAATACTTTAGCCATATCATATTTTGAAAAGATGTGGTGTCGATCTGTTTTAAGATTTTGAAGACGAAGACAAACATATTTAATTTTTTTTTTTTTTGCACATGTTGGTCTTAATAGGAATCGAGCACACGATCCGTTGGTTATTATCTTTTACTACAGAAGCCGTAAAAAGTTTATATCTGTGTAAACTAAATCTTTATTACAGTATTTAATCTTTAAGTCTAAATCAAAGTACAGCATCATTGATCTAGTTCATAGACAATAAAGCGCTTTTCGAACCCGAGGGAATAATTAAGGGTCGATCTAATCAATGTAACTACCCCATTTGGAAAGAAAACACGATCTATTGATCGAACATCGCTATGAAAACTGGCGGGAAAACATAATTGGCTCACGGATTCTGTAATTAAAACAAAAGACGAACGTGAAGACGACACGACTCGCTAACCGAGTGCTGGTAATCAATTAAATTCCTACTAGATGGATCACCTCAGGCGAAATTAGCTTTATAATTGAAGCGAAATTAGTTTTTCTTACTTAACGAGAGTTTTCAACCCATTATTAATTTTACTATACGTAAAACTGAAATTGACTTGTTCCTCATAAGTAAAATGCATAAGCACTTGTATATTTATCTACCCGCGTCCGTAGCTCAATTGTGTAACGTATTACTTAGTATTCTGTAAAGCGCGGTCCTCCCTTCGAATGCCGGGAAAACATAATTTATACTTTTGATCGGACAGAACTAAGTAATTACTTATTTATAATGAGTTTATCAGATAATAAGCACAGAAATATGTAGTACCTATATTTTTGACAAGATGGAATTTTGCCATAAAAAAAAATCACTTAACGCTGAGGCCCAGGAGCAATATAGAAAGCACTGCGTTGAGTGTAGGAGTTTTTATAAAATTGCCGACAATATTAATTAACTAAAACAATTTTAACTTGAAATATATTACTTAACATATTTATATAATATATGACATTTCCGATGATGTCTTAATCACGGGGAGCGCTTTTTAAACCGTTGAACGTGGTTCATTGAAATGTGTAGAGGCTTGTCGTAGCACTTTTTATGAAAAGTTATATATCTAGAATCGCTTAATACAACACTTGAACAGTCGAGTAGAGTTTTCATTAACAGACTTATTTTTTTATAAATACGTACTTATACACTTGTGTTAATGAATCCCCTTATATAAACGGAGCGAAACAATAACACCAATAACTTCAAAACTCGATATACAAAATAGAATGTTCATTTCATAATTGAACTGGAATTCGTGTAATACAATAAATCTGCCAAAAACAATAAGCGCCGTATCTCAAGAGGGGAAACCCTTACAACACAAACACGAACTCTTCGCGTAAAATAACAAAACAATGAAATGAAATAAACGTTTGCATGAAAAACGAAGATGGGGCGGAATGATGGAGTGGGTGCCATTTGAGTTACTCACGTGAAAAATATTTCTAGTGATCTTGTTTACATTGATATAATAATCCGACGTAGCTGGTACAATCAGCAATGGCGTAATTTTCCCTTCAAACTTAATTTTATCATTCATACTAATATTACACAGCTGAAGGGTGTATTTGTTTGAACGCTCAAATCTCAAGTACTACTGTTTCGAATGGAAAAAATATTTTTGTATCTGTTTATATAAGGTTTTAGACTATATAGCATCACACTGCGACCAATAAGAGCAAAGAAATAGTGGAAAACATAGAAAATGGAAAATTTATTCATCTTAAGGGTTTCCAGTGAGTACGCTCTGAAAACGGTTTACCAAACCCAAAAAATACGTATGAAATAATGAACTTCTTTAAATCCTATTTAATGTGAACACGACACTATATTATGTATATCTTTTAGGATTAACCTGAAAGAACGATGACGCGACCTATGTCTTAGGTAACACAGATAAAAAGGTGAAATTTAATCGGAAAAAACTACTTTTTACTAATTTAAATAATAATTTTTTACTAAAAATCCAAAGTAAAAATAGGCGACAGCGTACCTCGTTCAGATGTTACATCACTAAGATATTTCACCTTACAACAACTGAAACCCGATGATTGTCTGTCTGTCCTTCTCTATTATTAAAACAAATCAGTTCGTTTTCTTTAATATAGAATAGAGATGGACACATAACTTTTCGTTAATTTGTAATGTGTAATTACTAAGAAGTAAGAGCTGTCGTTGCTGGCTGTACACGGATACGTTTTTACGCTGAACGAACAACGGATATATTGAGAAAATGTATAAAGGAAAATCCTCTTATCTGCCCGAAGCATAAAGCTCAAAATGAAAACAATAATATCTGTTATGAGTGATGTGTAGTGAATGCAGATGTTTTCGTTAAGCAAAAAGTTTTAATATACATAGTCGGATATCTTCTCTTATCACATATATTATATATTCGCATCAAACATAATAGAATTAAAAAAATACTGTAATTAATTATTGTGTACGTATCAAACTGTAAACTTTTTGTACTTTGCAAGATGTTTATACAACTCTAACAAATATTTGGATATATTTCAAACAAATTCTATTGCCATAACAATCGTTCTTGCGAGTTAATCTCAAAAAAAAGCATAAACTGATGCAGACATTGTTGTACAGTTTAGATCATCTAAAGACGAATGATTTTTTTTGGATTGTTTTTGGTAAAACGTTTCCACATTTTGTACTGTTTTTCGCATCTTCCTATTGATCGCAGCGTTATTTTATATAACCTAAAAAAAACCTTCCTCGATATCTTAGCCTTCAATATAATTTTCAAACACAATTTTTTTTCTTTTTGAATTCAAAATTTATTTTTAACGGTTTAAAACGCGAAATATGTAAGTTAACTATAGCCATGTCTCCCCGTGACCATAACTGCAGCGAAACATCCGAATCATCAGGGCGTAATTTATTATTGAAACTAAGTCTTTATAATGCAAAATGACTTATAAGTTTTAGGATTGTCAAAATACTATCACTGAATAGTTTTATTATATTAAACGAACAAAGAAGGAATGGACTTATTAAAGTATGGAAAAGTGAAATACTTCTTTGGTTATGTTTATAAATAAGAAATTAAAATTAACCTAACCTCTAGTTGTAGTAACAGTGTTTGCATATAAATCGGAAAAACATTCCGCGGCCATTTTGAATAGCTCTTGTGGTTCGTGTCGACCGTCGTCATTGAGAAATGGTTTCGACGTCACAAGTGAGTGACGTCAGATATTGCTCATGCGCATTTAGTCGTTAGTTCAGAGACGCGCAACACGTCGAAAATTATTTCTCAATTACAACTGCCGAACAACTCAATAACCCAACTAGATCAGTAATAGTGTATTTTCTTTTTACAGAATAAAGGCCTCTTAACTAAACAAATTTACGTAGGAAGGTGTAAACCCGTTAAAGGTATCATCAATTTCAAAAGCGTCGTCGAACAAATTAAAAAAGTCCTTACAAAGGTAACTTTACACTTAGATCTAAAGGTAGTAATTAAAGCCTACTTTTAATCTATTTCGCCTCTCTTTTCCTTATCACAGACAGGACCCACGTCTGAATTTTACGAATGTTTAATATGATGGGGGCAATTCTCAACTGAGTGATATAAAACTGAAGACGTCATTAGTTGTAGGTAATTCAATGTTCTTAGAGATAAGATTTTGCCGTCATAAATCATTAAAAAAAATGTTAGATTTATATGTTATTACAGAATTGTCACTTTCACGAGAATTGCCCCCTGAAGCCAGATTTTCGGCCTCTGTTTGAATATGAAGTTAATGTTGTTTTAGGACTAATGAGAGGCCTAAATTTTTGTCACGATTCAAAGTCAATGATATACTTGTTGAATATTTATGCGAACAAACCAAATCAACGTAATCTGTGTAAAAGTTATTTAACTCAATGAACAAAAAATGAAAAAATAGTGCCTGGTTGTTTTCCCATCTTTTACTTTAAAAGGACAAGAGTTGACGTTGGTAAATTATAGATAAAAACAGTATTCCCTTTTAACGGGTTTAAACGTGGTAAGTAATAGTCAATTTATTTTAACTACGACCTATGTGCTTTGTAGCATCCACGGTCATAGGGGGATGAATTGTTGGGTAGTTACTTAAATTAACTATTATATTTCGCGATTTACATCTTTAAAGAATTTAAATACACGTAGTCGCGTAAACTGCAGACAATACTTAGTTAAAGTTGTACTTACATTTAGATAAGAATTAGTAATTAATATTAGAAATAGATTTTTTAAGTTTAGTTATGTACTGTTGTTGGTATAAATGATGTTTGCAACGTACTCTTAAAAGATAGACATTTACTGTCGCAGACATTTTTTTAGATAATTTTAAGAGGAAACATTAGTTTATACATATTTTTGGATGATTTAAAACCGTTAACCGTTTTCGCAGCGTACGGAACGGAAACCCACATATAAAAATAATAATTCCCGTTTTCTTTTCAAATCTCCCGCTATTTCTTCGCTCCTATTAGTCGCAATGCGATGTTTTTTAACCTATTTTCGATAAATGCTTTAACCAACAAAATTTAGCGCGTTAAAACAAACTCTTCAGCTTTAAATTAGTATAGATTTGTCACGCATTTAACTAATATCTATCTTAGGAACCGAGCCACAGCAGGAGCTGTTAAAGGATGGAAGATAGAGGTCCCTAATCTCCGTTAACAAATGTTTTCGTGTTCCATAATTTTCGCCAGTGACTATGGAACAAGTTTTAAGTGCAACAAGGTGATTATGCGCCGCGGCGCAGCTATTAAACTTTGTAATTAAACTTCGCAGATTGTACGTACTTATGAGTAGCGGTCTAAAAGTCTATATCGATTAGCCAGCGACATTATATTAAGAATTGTTAAAGGGGTTTATATAATAATTCATGGGGTGACGTCACTGGAGAAACAAACAATTGTTTTATTTCTAAATACGTCATACGTGTAGGTGCATACATAAAAAAGCCCTTATTTCTTTTAAAATGACTGTTTACATCTTTTAACTTAATCTAGTTTGAACGAGCTTGAATTTAAGTACAAATATTATTTAAGATGATTATAATTCAAATACTGTCTATAGTTTACGCGAGTAGTACACATTTAAATAAAACACTTTAACGGTTTAAAACGCGATATATTAGTCTCCCCGTGACCACGGCTGCTGCAAAGCATCCGGAACGTCGGGCCGAAGTTAAAAATCATTTTCAAATAAGGTTAACTAATATATCGCGTTATAAACCGTTAAAGTGTTTTATTTTAATGATTATAATTTGTTTTTTTATTTTTTTTTTTTGTGTAGGTGCATATTCTAATCTAATTATCCTTTTATATGAAATTTGTTCATTTATATATTTATATATATGACTGTTCTTCTTTACTCTTATAGATTTTCAGTTTCATATCAGTCCATACACCATTTAAAATTTTAAACTCTACTCGTTCTGAAAACGCAAATAATATGAAGTCCTGTTTTTCTTTCCTGGGGCATGGGGGCTGGTGCTTTTCTATTTGCGGTTGCTTGTGCAAGTGTGAGAAATGTTGTTTGCCCGATTAAAGAAAGAATGTTTCGGAGGATTCGAACTTTTGACCTCAAGCAATTCAAGTTTTATGACAAAATAGGAAAGAAGCATAGGCTTCAGTTCATAGTAGATAAAATACCATAGTCATATAACATTTACACAAGATGCACTGTCGACATATTTTGGTTTTGGATCGCTAATCAATACGTGAGAATATCCAATTTCCAAGCTATAGTCTACCATTTGTATCTTGACGTCATCAAATGCTTGGACTTCCTAATTACGTAGCGGCCATTACTGTGCTTATATCATCAACAAAGGCTGTATTTTACGAGATAGTAATTATATAGATGAATTCCGTCCGGCCATTAGTAGATTCCACTCCAAGCGCAAATTACATGCAATTTAGGAAACTTTCATGTGACCAAAAGTTTGTAACATCTGATATTTCTGTGGTACCTTCGTATTTAATGTTGTGAGACATTATGGTGGGGTTGTAATGGAAGTTGTTCCATCACATTTAACAATATGCCTGTTTCAGAGCTAAATTATTACTTACATTTGCACGCGTTAACATTCGTTTAATCATCACGTTTTTACTTAACTTTGATGTACTGACGTGAAGGGCTAAATCCATTATGTTGTAAGCTTATATACCACTTCAGTAGGCTCAATGTTTAAATGTTGTTTTCCTAGAATTTAATCTAGGGAAAAACTTTAACACCTATAAATAAAACGCGAAATGTCATCAGTCGGTGGATGTATCAGTGGTCCCGTGGAGACGAAAGATAGAGGTGGTGCCTAATGGCAAAGTACAAAGTTACCACGGCTGCTGCGAATTAACCGAACGTCGGGCCGTAAAGTAATTCATAAATAAGTTTAACTAATTCGTAATTTTTTTTATTAACATTTGTACTATTTGCGTACACGACAGACAAAATCCAAATGTTGGTCAAATGTATGGCTAATAATCAACGGGTCGCAGGTTCTATCTCTACCGGGTTCAATCTGTTTCGAATTTTTTTTTTTACATGTTGGACTTCCGTTGGAAATCTAGATATAAAATGGGTGGTAGGAATATCGATATTCCATCCGAGTCCACAGATAAAAAAGCCGTGAAGCTCAATCGCGTTTCGATTTTAGTCTGGGTATATCACCTACCATCAAAATAACCCCCTTGCTTGTCTGTCCTCTTTTCATCATTAAAAAAAATACGGATTCATAAATTTATCAGCCTTGTAAGATACGAGATTTTACCTAAGTTATGATCTAACCCTTTGTGCGCACAGCTTTTCCCCATAAACTATATTTTGACAGTCTTATTGGTCTAATGGTATGTGTAAATGTATGGCTAGTTATAATCAACGTCTTGTGAGCTTATCCCTACCGGGTTAGTCTATTTCTAGTAAATATTTTAATGTTTCGGAAACATATTGGATTTCGTCTGCAGACCTGGGTATTAAATGAGTGGTAGGAATATCGAAATTTCGACCAGGTCACAAAACATCGTCTAGAATACAAGAATAGATGCATTAGGTACTATCTCTAAGTAACAAGGGAAAACTCTTTAAAACGCGAATTTAGTAAACGAGTCGCTCCGTGACAACAAGTAGGCAAGGGCGTAATTTTAAAGATACAGTTTAAAAAGTTACCTAATATATACCATTTTAAAAGTGTCTTATTTCAATAGATGCATTAGTATAAAATAGTGTGGGTACGTAATAGTTCCTCTTTTTCATACCCACACTAATTAATAAAAAAATTTACATCTTCTTTATTATTGTAAAAAAATTTCAACAACAAAGTCACGGGCAAAAGCACGTTCAAAATATAACGAGAATGACAAAATAATTGTATCCCATACGATACCGAAATATCCGAGGCTTATGTCGAGCTCAGAGCGATAATATTAAACTTTCACAGTGCCACCCCTAGATAAGATCGCCAATCCATTATTCGTCGCCGCCATATCTCGAATAGCCCCAATAGGATTAGCCCACTCGACCATTAGATACTATTTTACTGTTCTTTTGTTTTATGCTCGTATTTTGCCGATAATGTATTGAAAGTGGCCACACAAATGTCCCTGTTTATTTTGCGGTAATCTTTACGAACATTTTAGTTACTTCTTTCCTCTTTGTGCTGAGTTTTCCGGTGATGATATGTTGTTGACCTTGTATAGGGTTGCGTAATTTGCCAATGTGATAAAATATTTATGTTATACTGTGACTGACAGTAAGTGGTAATTGTTCTCTGCAATGTATAATAACTAATGGCTAATATAATCAACGGGCGATGGTCTGATAAAACGAATGGACTTTATTACATGAAATACTGAAAGATACAATTTTGTGCTAAGTAATAATGTAAAAATTATGGTATACTTATAGTAAGTAATAGGATAATAATTTAAAAAAATATATTTAACTAAATCGAATAACGTCTTCCTTTGTATGAAGTAATTTCATTGTTTTGTTTTTATTTTTTTATTATATTTTATATCAAATATGTATATAAGCATGTGTTAATATGAATAAAGAGAGAAATTAATCATGAAAAGAACTTACATAGGTATTACTAGATCTATATTATATGCTTAACAAGTTGTACGCTGTATATTTTATTTCAAATTTAAATTATAGCATAAACTAAGAAGATATTAGATAGTATCTAGTAGTATATATTCTTCAGTAGAGTATTTGCAAGTATGAAACGACCACAGAGTAATAATTCAATACTATTCAGTTCAAAACTAGAATTGCAATAGAATAGCCGTTAATATAATTTGAAAATGGAATGCAGACCACAGATTGGTTGATGTAGCTAGGACATTTGTGGACGAGTGACAAAGGATCGCTGCGGGAACGAGCTTACAGAGACAGATTCGATTAGAGTTTGCTACTGTTAATCGCATTCCCGAAATTGCTTTTTCGCAATAGCTTTAATATTTTTCACATGTTATGGCACTATATAAAAAAAACGATTTTACATTAAAAAAAAAAATGTGCGCATGTAGAGATGTATGTATCATTTAAAGGGTTCAAAGTAACCTGGGATACGGGTTCTAGTCCTGCTCGTGGCATACATATTTAAAAATCTAAATCTATTTTTATAGTTATTCAACATAGAGTAACGAAAAAGGAGGTATAGACAAATAAATTACAATAATTAAAAATTATGCATTGCATTTTGTTAAAAAAATAAATAAATAGATGTTGAAGATTGTAATCCATTGATGGGAAAATAATTTTATATAAAATAGGTTTTCTCTTATCTATACTAATATATAAGGCTAAAGAGTTTTTTTTTTTTTTGGGGGGGGGGGAGGGGGGGGGGGGGGGGGGGGGGGGGGGGGGGGGGGGGGGGGGGGGGGGGGGGGGGGGGGGGGGGGGGGGGGGGGGGGGGGGGGGGGGGGTGTTTTGGGGGGGGGGGGGGGGGGGGGGGGGGGGGGGGGGGGGGGGGGGGGAAAGAGGGGGGGGGGGGGGAAAAAAGACCCCAAAAAGAAAAAAAAAAAAAAAGGGGGGGGGGGGGGGGTTTTAAAAAGAAAAAAAAGGGGGGAGGGGGGGGGGGGGGGGGGGGGGGGGGGGGGGGGGGAAAAAGGGGGGAAAAAAAGGGGGGGGGGGGGGGAAAAAAAATTGGGGGGGCCCAAAAAAGGGGTTCCCCCGGGGGAAGTCGCTGGCACAGCTAGTTTTGAAATATTTTCTTTAGAGTTCAATATTTAGTCTTAGTTGTTTAAGTATAAATGAATTTACCCAAATAACAATTAGAGTATATTTTTTTATATTTATATGAGAAGTTCCCTTATCGTCCTTACATAGGTTTTAGTTAAACTCACAACAACTGCTGTGACGTTTTTATAGTAAAAAGTAAACGAACAATTAACTTAATATAAACAGTATGTCGATATTCAAATTCGTTTATACATTTATGTAGACGTAACCTGAAGCAAAAGCAGCAAATATATTCTCAGCAGTTCTCAATTCTGTGCAATTAAACTCGGGAGTTTTCATCCAAATGGAATTATGCGAAATCCCTACTAATAATATTATAAATGCAAAAGTTACTCTGTCTGTCTGTTACTCTTTCACGCCAAAACTACTGAACGGATTGGCATGAAATTTGGTATACAGATGGTCTAAACTATGAGAAAGAAGGCTACTTTTTATTGCGAAAAAGGGGTTTAAAGGGGTTAAACGGGGGGAGGGGGGGTGAATGATTGTATGGAAATTCGTGGTTTTTGAAGTTTTCTTCTTTGGCTTATTGGGAATAGGAATGGGAGTGGGAGTAAGAGTGAGAGTGTTGCGGCAAAGTAGCAGTTACAACATAGATTGGCTGCGATAAATGCGCAATTAAATCAATTAATAAACAGCCTAAATAATTAAAAATTCTACCCCAAGATACTATTCCACGCGAACGAAGTCGCGGGCACAGCTAGTAATATATAGATTTCTAAACAAACAAACTAGATAATTGAGGTTGAAACTTATCCGAGGTGGAATTATTTAAGCCACTCAATAAATCTTTTGGGAATGTCACTTCACTTAATGAACGTAATGAAAGAACCCAAAAGCACTTAGAGCCACCTTTCGGTGAGGTAAAATAAAATTTATTGAACAAAAGGGCATTGATAGGCGTATCGATATTCCGGTCTCATGGACATCTTCTCCCCTTTGAATATTTAAACAGTGGTCTGAGTTTATTTATTTCTATTTGCAGCTTGCTAGCCGTTCCTTCGTTGCAGTTGCGGACTATACGAATAGTTAGCATATTATAGTACAACTTAAAATTTTAATAGAGGTCTGTAGGTTATGTGTGTGCACATTTTAATAAAAAATGAATAAAACGGTTAAAACGCGAAATATATTATGCTGTTATCTTATTTACAATTTATTTCAACTGCGGAACGATTATTGGATGCTTTGCAGCAGCTTAATAACCCAACTGGCAAAGTAAACAGTGCTGGCTAGATGGCGCTAGCGTAAATGCAAAGCATCGCAAACGTCGGGTCGTAGATAATATAAATTGTAAAAACAAAACACTTCACGTTTTAAACCGTTAAAAGTGTTTTATTTAAAAAATATTATTTTTTAATATTCTTCATCCTGTAGTAGCCGTGGTCACTTTTAGGGTTCCGTATCCAAAGAGTAACAATGGATGAAATGGAATTTTAGTGAAAATTCGCTGTATATCTGTCTATTATCTGAATTACGTTGCCGCTTCAACAAAGAATACTAAAAACTAGATTCGATTTTTTTTTGTGTTGGATAGACCAGTTACCACACGGAAAAAGAGGAAAAAGGATTCATCGTTGAGGTCTTTTTTGGCTTGAGATAGTTGCGTTCACTGCAAAAACGCTTCAAGAAACCAATTGATATGATAATTTCTCGTTAAATGATCTAAAAATTGTTCAGGGCGGTATATGTCTACCTTTTACAATTAACTCCAAGAAACGGGATATGACGCGTCGTAGGTATATTTATAAAGGTGAGTAAGTTCACAAAAATACATTTTCATGTCCATAATAACTATTTCGCACGGACAAAATCTCGGCTAAAAGTATATTTCTCCAATCGTTAACGAAAACTACCGTTATAAAATCTGTCTATATTACGCGAGTAGTACACATTCATTTAAATAATCACTTAACGGTTTAAAACGCGATATATTAGTTAAACTTATTTGAAAGATTTTTTTACCAACCGTTATGTGTAAAATCGTGTCTTACTGTATTTTTTTTACTGTGGCTTAAACGAAAATGATCTAGAAACGATCGCGTGCGCGCCCCTTTTTTATAACCCCAGTGAATTATGACATAAAATATTTATCTGCTTTCGGGAATATTATGTAACGCGTCTGCTGCCTTCTTAGGCGATAATACGGTAAATCTTCACGCTTTTTTATTATACGACAAAGTAGATAGGAAATTGTTAGTGGTTTTGCTGAATAATACAAACAGTAAGTTTTCCTTTCCCGCTTCCCTTTCTATTTTGGAATGGGAGGGAAAATATATTCTGCATACAATAAAAACAGTTGGGTTTAAAGTTTATCCCAAGATAAACTGTTAAAAAGTACAGTCATTTTAAAAGAGCATTTAGAAAGAAATATTTCCTATTCGCCAAAAAATGTTAGCAGCCCTTTTAGATAAAATCATTTTAACGGTTTAAAACGTGAATTATTTTTAATATTTCTACTTACTTATATGTGTGTTATCTACTCGGATTAACTAGAGGCAATATTTCACTCCACTTTGGCTTGAAGTATTTAAATTTATTGCAGTATTATTTAATTTAAGTTTTGTATATTTTTATATTAACTGTTGTTTAAATTAGCTTGATATTTTACTTGGGACTTCGAAATGCTAGACGGTATAATTAAGAAATGGTTATCAAAGTTTCGCAATAACGCTTAGATAACGAAGAAAACCGTTCCTTGACTAAAGATTTGTCCAATTAACGTTATTACTATGTTTATAAGTAACTAAAATTATATTACAGTGTAATCCAAAAACGAAAACTTTCGTCGGTAAATTGGGCGAGGTTATAAAACATTTTACCTGTAGTTCGTGAGGTTTAATTAGTGAATTTAACATTAGTTCTATAAAACTTTGACCCAGATTATCTTTGATTAAAACTTTAGTCTATCCCTTGTTCCCTAGACGCTTAGAAGAGACGTAAAAGCTTTAATTTTTTATATTCATAAACGTGGAGTTCAAGGCACTTTCAAAGCCTATATATACCACTGTAAATAACTATTACATGTTAAAAATTTGAGACCGTGACTGTAACTTAATGGTTTGATAGATAAATCCAAAGTACGAAGGCTAGGGAGATATTGTTGATTATTTTGGTCAGGCAGGGCACAGAATACATATCTATAAACAAGATCACTAAATGAACAGACACATAAATGCCCCATGCCCCAAATATGGAATATTATTTCATTTACAAAAGTTTCACAAATTAATATATATTTTTTAATGATAGAGGAGGCCAGACACGGCCTGGGGCACAATTGCCATTAAGTGGTAGGTGATATAGCCCACCCTATAGCATTTACCCAAGATGCGCTATCGGCCTATTTTGGCTTTGGATATTCGGAAATTCACAGACTGAAACTGAAACGCGATTAAGCTTTTTCATCTGTGGACGGTGGTTCGTGACACGGACGTAATTTCTATACTCCTACCACCCACTTAAGATTCAGGTTTCCAGACGAAGTCCGACATGTTTCAAAAAATTAGAAACATGTTGGACCTGGTGGGGATCGAACCCACGACCCATTGAATTATTGGATAAAGACAATATACATTTTTCAACATTGTACATTGAGTCTGTATACTATGTATATTTCCATAGATTAAAAAATAATCTTAATTTACAACTTATAAATAATTTTGCCTCTAATAGAGTTTACTTACACATCAAAACTCATTTGTCTGACTTGTTGTATATAGAAACATTTATCACTGGCATGTAATTTATGTGAATGCGTGGTTGTCTCCATATTTATGTAGGCCACCTCAGTCATTTGTTTTACTTTAGCACCTATTTATGTGTAAGTAAATAAATACTTCTATATATAATATATATAATACCTACCTATGTATGTCACCTACCATTAAGTGTTATAATTTAATTATTAAATGGTTTTATTTAACTCGACCCATACGCAATTTATTTATTTGGGTCAAAATTTAAGCGCCTTCCCGTTGTCAGATTGGTCTGAAATTTGGTACACACATTTAATTAAGATGACAATATAATATAATAAAATCAATAACATTACAAATCCAAGATGGCCGCCGATACAAAATGGCGGATTACATATTTTTCCTTAGCCCCCTCAATGGGTATCAAATGAAATGACAACACTAGTAAAACACGATGATTATGTCAAAATTTATAATTTTTTTGTAGTTTTCAGTCCATTAAAAATAAAACCTCTGATCTTAAAAGTTTTTTTTAATTGAGACGGTTTTATTTAGTTAGATTATTTTTATTTATTTATAAGTGCCATCTGTCCTCCACTATCATTAAAACCTCGATGAAAATAATTCCAAGTAAATATCTCGCAATACAATTGTATCGGTAAAGATCTTATTAATTAAAATAACTCTTCATAACAATTTCGCCCTCGAACAATTATTATTTAGGGCGCTGTTAAAATAATTGCTAAAGCTACTTTACTTGGCAAATAATAATTGTAACAAGGGAATTAGTCTCGCCCGACACTTCTAAAGTAAACAGCGGTGACGAACGACTGTCAGACTGCCAACTTGTAAAATTATATTGCATTAAACATTAAACAACTCTCCAACAATTCCGCAAAGTTCTTCGCGAAATCTACTCGCGCTTTAACGTTAATAGGTATCTATCTCGAACTATAGAAGTTTTCGCTGGCGGAGCTATATTTCTAACTTGCACATAATTAATTTAGCATTCGAGATGTGTTTGCGAAGGAACGATATTCATTCAACATAAGAGCTGACGGATGGATGTAGTTGCGATAAAAACATGGTTATATAACAATCAACTGAACTAAATTTACCACGCCCTTTTCATAATTGAAAGGAGAGTTACAGTGTTTTTTAATTAGTTTGCTAAGGCATTTATGTTGTACGCGTGTATGCCTAGCATTCCATTAAGGGCGAGAATGTTCTAGGTTCGAATCTCATTGAAAGAATAGATTGTTTCGGTCTGATTAACTACGTGCTTAAAAAGAACTGTTTAAATAAAATTGTTTAAAACGTGATATATTAGTTAAACTTATTTGAAAATGATTTTTAACTTCGGCCCGACGTTTCGGATGCTTTGCAGCAGCCGTGGTCACGGGGAGTCTACTCGCGTAAACTATAGACAGTATCATTTTGTCATACATATTTTTTGTGTATCATGAACCATTTTCGCAGCGTACGCATCGGAAACCTGCAGAGATGATTAATTTTCCCCGGTTTTTCCGCTGTTTCTTCGCTCCTATTAGTCACAGCGCAATGTTTTATAGCCTTATAGCCTTCCTCGATAATTGCTCTAACAAACAATCAAACTCTTCAGCTTAATATATTAGTATTGATTGTCCATCTTATTCATAGTTCCATAGTACCGAAAGCTTTTAAAAGGTAATGCAATAAAAGTTACAAATGTTCGATTTGCGAGCAAAATGAAAAAACAACATGTTATAAGCATTAACTTCGAACTATCAAAGAGCGTCGACGCTGATATTAAATTTATATTATTTTTCTACAAGGCGCGAACTTACTGCGAAAATGTTATCATATCAGAAAAGTTCGCAACTCCACGCGCCCCAAGCATTTACGGCTGGAGTACTTGAATGTCATTTTGACAGAGATTCTATTTTCTGCGAACTGCACAATGGTTGTAGAATGTAGATACTTATCACGAAATGACAAAACTTTCTCAAAGTAAATAGCCTGGTATTTTAACTGATGAGGAAAGTACATGATACTATTTTGCGAAGTGTTCAGAATACACTCAACATAAATGTTTTATTCCCCCCTTTATTTGATGTAGGTGTAACTGGGGCATATTTCGCACAAGTTAAATTATCATCGACTTCACCATAAACGCTATTATAAATGATCTCATACATACATGTACACGATGTATTGTACTGTAGATCATGCGAGTGGTACACATTTAAATAAAACTTTTAGTTACCAATTCATTTCGCGTTTTAAACTGTTGAAAGTGTTTTAATTAAAGGATATATGAGGCCGCTAGAGACAGAGTCGCTTGACTGCAATTTTCATGATTCGAGTTGTTTATATTTTCATAGTCTAAAAATGTTCATCTCCAAGAGCACAGTGACCGAAAATTGTAAACATTATTTTTACATAAATAATGGTTAAATTAATTTTTACCTAAGTTCATTGCGTTTTTTTAATTTCCTCCTTGTTAAAAGTCTTCTTTTTTTTTATTTGTGCACTCACACCCGGCATTACATACTGCAATGACCTAATATTTTTTTAGGACCAAACAGATTGATAAAATGTATTTGACGCGCTTGTTGGTGTAATGGTAACACATGGCTATAATTAACAGATCGTGGGTTCGATCCCCATCGGGTTCAACTTTTTTCTATTTCTATGGTGACCTATAAAATCGATCGATAACGCATCTTATCTAGATGTTGCATGTCTAAGGTATTTCACCTAACATTAAGTGAACGCAACATTTGTCTGTCATCCAATATCATAAAAAAACGAACATTGGTTTTAGTTCATTCATTTGTATATTTCTAATGATTCATAGGTCGAAAATAAGGTCTAAAACGCCTTATTATTCGGGAATTTTCTGCCTGAGGAATAATTTAATATTTTAAACAACAACCTCTTGCGATGAATTCTAGAATTGCCGAGATACTTGAGATCTTCGCAAAAAATTCAATTTCCTTACTCTGTTTGAAGTTGCGTCACAGAACGACAAACAAGAAATGATAGCAATGAGAAATTCTTGTTATTTAATAAAATGTCCAGTAGCTATCGGTCCTTGTATTTAATAAGAAGTTATTCAATGCTCCGAAACAATACGACTAGATACTCGTCAATGTGCGCTGAAGGAGAAACTGGAACGAAATAAGTAAGAGTTGAATACTGTCTATAGTTTACGCGAGTAGTACACATTTAAACAAAACACTTTAACGGTTTAAAACGCGATATATTAGTTAAACTTATTTGAAAATGATTTTTAACTTCGGCCCGACATTTCGGATGCTTTGCAGCAGCTTCATTTTCAAATAAGTTTAACTAATATATCGCGTTTTAAACCGTTAACTTGTTTTATTTAAGTAAGAGTTAGTTCAGACAATTTATTTATAAATTAAGAAAATTTACGATTCGGACAGGACCTGAACCGGCATCGTCAGCGTTGCGTGCTGTTTCTCTAACCAATTGAGCTAACGAGTCTCGAGTAATCGAATACGCACGCTGACGATGCCGGTTCAAGTCCTGCTGGGGTCGTTTTTTTTTTCGTTTTTTTAAATTATTTAGAAAAATATTAGTCCCAGGTTATAAAATTATTTTGTCGGTATTTGGAATTAGCCTTCGGTTGGATTACCATTGCTAATTTAGTGTTGCCTCCATCTATGCAACAACATGGTGGATTTTTAAACCCCTCTTTTATATGAGAGAAAAGACATTGGGACAATTAATTATATGTTGGAAGGAACTATTAGTTTATTTGGTTTTACACTTTATTGTTCACTACATTATATAATATAGAAGAAACACTTATATTTGAAGGAATGGGAGGGGCTATCTATTATTCGACTACTTTGAAATTAAGCGTTGCACGCAAGTTTTCGTTCATGTTAAAGAATGGTACGTCTTACGTACTGTTGTTTCTTTAACTGGTATTATGTTGAATTATGATAAATATTTCGATTGACAAGTGCCGTATATAAAAAATAACTCCCGTTATAACAAATAGAAGTCGAACCACATACCTGAGGATGATAAAACATAGTATGTATATGTTAAATGAATGTATAATTCCAACACCGTTTTTACTGTGCATCTCTCTCCTAAACTAAGTCGTTTACATTTTCCTAAAAAACAACATAATTAATCTCTGTCATGAAAACAATATTCCTTGGTTATTTCTCATGTACAGTGTTTCAGTAAAACCTTTCTCAAACGTGAATTTCGTCAAATGTGAAAACAATTCGAAAAGTTTGAACATCGATTTTTGTATTCCATACTATTCTTCCATACAATCGTGTGTATTGCTACTATGTAAGAATTTGTACTGAGAACTTCTTTGTTACAGGTATTGTAGTTCATGAAAAACATTTTCTGATAGTTTTCTCTTGGGGATAGTATGATGACAATAAAATATATCGCTTTTTCGATCAAATTTCGATACGTCTCTTGACATGTATTGTCTTTTTATTTGTCTCGATTTTATTACGAAAAACAATTGATGTTGAAATTATAAATTTGCTGCTTTATTTAATATTAATAATACGTTTGACAATGTACAAAGAAATGAGGATGTATACGAGCATAATTTGTGAATCAAAGCGAGTATTTATTTATTGATGAAGAATTAATGTACACAAGAAAAGGCTTTTCTACATAGAATATATATATAAGTAATGAATTGAAACAGCCTCATTGGTCTAGTGGCTAGTATATTTAACTGCAGATCCGAGTTCCAGATTAAGGGTCCAAGATGGAGGGTGTTCCGAATGTCAAAGCTAAAGCTGCTACGCTAGCGCCATCTATTTTCTCGTACGTAAGATGTTATTTTGGTTTCAAAAAATCTTCAATCCCTTCGTGATCACGACTGCTGCAGAGCATCTGGAGCGTTGAATCATTCTTAAAGTATAATGTAAATAAATTAACTAATATATTTCGTGTTTTATTAAAATTTTATGTACTAAATATACACAGACATTACCTGAAATAAAACGTCTTTATCTTTGTATTCCATGTTTAATCATACAACCGTTTTATCCTTGAGTATACTTCTTTTAATGGCTCCGTCATTACAAGCAGAATCTTGAAAAAGGTGGCTTGTAATCGAGCGACAAATCCGTAACCCAATCGAAATTCCTGACGAGAATACGTTTTCGGGGACACTCGGTCGTCTCAACCCCTTCTCTTTATTATGTAAATGTTTGTATCTGAAGCTATCCACCAAATATTCCTATACTTCGATCCATTAGAAAATTAGAGAGCATGTACTTCGAATGTAATAAAATTCCGCGGAGTTCTATTTTTCCCTTGTATCTTTAGGATCTGTTTGTGAATTGTGCGAAAACATGATTATTATTTCGTGTAACTCATAATAATTGAAAGGAAGCAATCATTTAGTACACATTTTGCTTCAGTGACTTTAACAATTATATTTATTAAGTTTGCATAAAACCGTAACACTACCACATTATAATTCCATTTTAAAATATCATCTACTTGAAGACCATGCTACCATAAAACTCTTTTTCAAACATTTAAAAAAAATCAGTTTGCAATACATTATTATTATATTGCATAACTAATAAGTTCGTTTATATGGAGAACGGTCTACCGAGAAAGATATAAGCCTCATCCAAACTTAATAGTTATATAAATACTTATTGTATCTAATTATATTCGGGTAGACTCGCAGATCGCAACTAGTCTAAATATTGTTTTGTAAAATAGTCACACTAACTTCGTTTCGGTTTATAAATTTGACGAGCTCGTCGCGTCGGCTTAATGGTAGCAATATATTGCTAATAATCAATGGGTCGCGGATTCGATCTACATTGAAGTCCAAGTCTAAACATTACAATTTTTTTCTAAACTATATTGAGCTCTGTCTAGAAAACTTGATATTAATTGGTAAAAATATCGAAATTCCGTCTGAGTAACGTATCGCCCTCTACAGATTAAAAAGCCGTAGTATATAACCGAATTTAGTTTTTAGTCTGTGAATGTTATAATAATATTCACCAATGTTTCACCAATCTGTCCCTTATAAACACTGTGGTAAAAGAAAAACAAGTGAACACTCTTTGCGCCTCGTAACACGCCTGACGTGTCCCAAATGATCGGCCCAATTCCATTGATCAAATTAGCGAACTACATTTTTCTCTAGTCGACAGGCGATTTAATCAACAGTCACGTCGCCGGTTGCTTAATCATGAATGACGCGTTTTCGTATTCAGGGGCGTTCGTTGCCGCTAACGAGAAGACGCGATAAACTTACAAACGGTCCCGGAACATCTCTTGATTATCCGGGATTCAAAATTAACATACTTTCAAATGAAACAGATTTAACGATTCGAAACGTGAAATATATTAATATGTTAACACCTCTTGATTATCCCGGATTGCAGCAACCGTGTTTTTAGGCTACTGAAGATCATCTACGCTAACGCCAACTGTTTTGCTGGGTCCTCACAAAACTGACTCACGTTTTCCGCTCATTTAGCAGTATGTTAATGCCGTATTTATTAAATAAGTTATTAATAAAATAAGGGAAAGTCAAGTCAAAATAAATTAACCACTATAATTTGCAATTGAAACTGTTAGAAGTGTTTTATTTAATTGTGTAGTACTCGCGGGAACTACGGTCAATAAATAAAATATTTTTACGGTTTTAAACGCGAATTATTAAACTACAAATACTTACAAATAATTTTAAGTACGGCCCGACGTTTCGCATGCAGCGGTCACGGGAAGACTTTTGCACTGCTACATGACTACTGCAAATCATCCGAAACGTCGGGCGGTAGTTAAATTAATTTGTAAATATGTTTAACTTTCGCGTTTTAAACCGTTTAAGTATTTTATTTAAATACAGGGAACACTATCTAAGCGGGTTTTGAAGGCGTAAATATTGAAATGTGAGTCGGGTATCTCTAGAAGAAGTTTCAGTATCATGCCATTGGAGCCCTGGTGCGTGGTAAACGACCCCTAAAATTGCCAGCAATTTATTCAGTTCGAGGGTGACCCGGAATAAAGAGAGTGAGGCGTTTGTCACTCAGTATATTATTTATCTACGGACGTTTGGTATTGAACAGGATGTGACTGCGGCTCCATGCATTCAGCTGGTATTGCGAAGTGGAAATTTTATTCCATAAATCTTTTTCTTTCAAGCGCTATCCGTAGGTATGTCTTTGCACCATCTTAAAATAGATATTGATTAATACATACATAACGCGAAATATATGTCACAACTCATTTTTTCTATTTTTTATCTTAACTTTAGGTTGACTGGGAGAGATCGCTCGTTAGTGATAAGGCCGACTATTGCACTCCATTCTAGTATATAAGTTTTTATTCTGTATCATTATTATTTTTTGTGCAATAAAGAATAAATAAATATGTGGGTGGGCATTTCTGAGCCTGCTTTACTGATCTATCTATACTGATATTATAAAGCTGAAGAGTTTATTTGTTTGAACGCGCTCATCTCAGGAACTATTGGTTCGAGTTGAAAAATTATTTTATTAATATTTTTGTGTCGGCTGAACATTTATCTGAAAAGGTTTAAAACCTCAGGCCGCAAACGCGAAAAAACGGAAGGATTTGGAAAAAAACCGAGGAAAATTGTTAATTTTCGACCGCTGCAGAAATGGTTGGAAACCTAAAATAATGTATGAAGAAATGATTTTTAATAAAACAAATCAGTAGCAAGTGTTTTTTTACCTTGCGTGACCTCAACTTTTTATGTTGCAAGTGTAATATTAAGTTTGATAGTTCCAGTTAAACTCGACGTTGTATATATTGGAAAACTGAAAGATCTAAAAAGAAATATATAAGTGTTAATTAACAATTACCAACTGAGGGGCTCATGGGTCTAATGGTTGCGATGAAGATACATATAATCGACGTGAGTTCGATTATCACAAATTTATTGTTTCACACAACACGTTGGATCTCGTCTGAAAAATCGGAATGTTCAATGGATGGATGTAAAATGTAAATCTACCTTTCGGCTTTAGTATGTCATAAATGGTACCCAGTGCGTCCTTATTATATGTCTGGACTACTTCACTTTCTCTGTCATGAAAAGAACGGTAAGGACACATTAAGTTTTCGTTAAACATCTAAGACATGAAGGCAATTAAAACACCGGCGTAAAACGTAATTCAAAGAATTAATACAAAATTAAATTCTAATGTCGGCAGTCGTTTGATGTTCTGTGCGACCTATTTCAAATGAGGTAATCCTTTGTCTTACCTGATTACCTCGTCTCGGGAGCGACTCAGTACTGACGCGGTTCAGACTAATTTACGAGGAATGTTAAAGTGACAGAGATTCGTCATAAAACTTTTACTTCTCGCTTTTATTGCTAAACAAGAATTTCACAAAAACTATAAACTGATGTTGTAAATTGGTGGACCGCGCGGGCTGTATGTGGTCGTATTTTAGACGTCATTTTAGTTATAAATAATGTATTGAGTTTTGTCTGTGGTTTACGCGAGTACATATTATATTACCACTTGTCGTGGTTTATACCTTGCAGTAACGGCTACTGAAGATTATCGAACGCATCGAGTCCTGGTTAAATTTAATTAACTTAAATATTCTGCGTTTTAAATCGTTAAAGTGTTCTGTTTTAATACATATTTTTAAATACTGTCTGTAGTTTAAGTGAGTCTGTAGTTTACGTTTCGGATACTTTGCAGAAGACTAAATGATGATGTAAAAACTGTTACGCTAGCGCCATCTGTTCCGTCGAAGTTGGTATTTGGAGAAACTGGCCGAGTCCTTGCAGAATTGAACGCGATGACACTGGCAGCTGCAAAGAATGCGGAACGTGGTAATATAATTTTTCAATAAGTTTAATGTATTATTTAAACATCTATATCTGTGTCTGGTCTCTTGGGTCTTATTTTTGAAGTACATTAATTTAATTTTTACTTTAAAATTTCACATGTTTTTGTCACACATAATTTTCTGAATATCATCGGTTATCGCGTTATCGCTTCAGCTTGGTTTTAAAAGTTTAAAAGCAGTGGTTAAACATACATAGACAGATAAAAACACTACCGTCTCAGTGCATTAGTTTAGTTGGATATGATATCAATCAACAAACTTATTAGGCTTTATAGAAGGAAGTTTTTGTGCTTAACCAAAAAAAAATAACGATACAATAACAAGACTCTCGCATTATCTAGACAAAAACTCAAAGGTTATGTTGCTCGTAAATACTTAGATATACTTAGCATAAATGTCTTGCGCATATATTCTATACACTGTTTTAAATGTCATGTTTTATGTTATTTCCGAATGTGATGTAATATACGCAGGTTTAACATAATTTAGTATATAATAAAGAATATTACAAAATCTAAGATTAAAATATGAATATTAAATCGAAGGTCATTTTAATATTATTTAAATTTCATTCTGCGATAGATGAATCAAATTTATTCTCATATGAATCTAAGATATGGACTTTATAATTAAACAGACACCAAAAGATTAAAATCCATACATTTCATAATATAGTACTGTAGTTTACGCGAGTGTATACATTTTAATAAAACACATTTTAACGGTTTAAACGCGTCATTTATTGATATATAAATACATTCGCACTTAAACCCGTGAAAAATATTTAATTAAAACTACAACATAGCTAAAACCTAGTCCAAAACGTCGAATGATAATTTACATTCTATTTAAACATAGCTCCCAAAGTTATCTTGTCACAAATTTCAGCGGTAAAAGATATCATAGGCTTATCAATTGCCTTTAAGAAAACATCTAAATTCTAAAGCGAGGTTTTTGCTGGCGGTACCCGCTTCAGGTATTTTGTTGACAGATAAGAGCAAGCCAAGTCGAGGCCGCAGCCGCCAATGTATAATTCTGGCTTTGCGCTCTACGTGCCTACAGTCGAAAGCCGATAAAGCTTTGTTGTCTTATCGCGCCTCGCCACCAGGTCGCCTCGCCAGGCGCTGAAATTAAAAATGTTTCTTTTATTATTTATGAAGATACAGCCCTATCGGCCGTTACGATCTTTCGCGGCTAAGATATTATACAAAGACAGAAGGGAGCGCGATTTTAATTAAAATTAAACAGATTTGCTTTTCTTTAGACGACCAGCGACATTGCAATGACAATATTGACATTATTCTATTTGATCACTACAATTTATACTAGCGCGTGAGATCTTCATATTGAGTATGGTTGTGGACGCGATTTGGTAGTCGTTGGTACGAGGCTCGCACGAGTCGCTTTTTTTGATCTTCAACAAATATAAAATAAACAAAGCCTTAGGTGCGAAGCATCCGAAACGTCAGGTCGCAGTTAAAATATATTATATAAACCAATAAGTTAACTAATATATTTCGCGTTTTAAACCGTTAGAAGTTTATTTTTATTTAAATGTGTACTATTCGCTTTAACTAAATATTTCGAAGATTAACTTAGTTTTTGATATTGTATGTTCTTTATTTTCCAAAAAGGTCGTTTATAATAATATGTTAATAAGTTTTAAATTAAATCTTTTTAAATCTAATTTGGATTAAAAACAATTCAATCTATATAGATTTTTGATTTCTATAAAAATATTATCAAACATTATACAATGTATCTTTTATCTTACACATATTTTTTGTCTAGACCCATATATAAAAACAAATGTTTACAACACCATTCATCGATGGATTACAAAAACTTAAATTCATTATCAAAGTTGAATCATTTGAGTCGATACAACGGTTTCCCTTCGAGAAACTTGTTTTTCGAGGCCGAGGCATATACAAATTTATTATAATTGGACAGACGCCTCTAGTACCACGTCTATTAAGATGAAGTGTGTTATTAAATTTCTACTCCTCATAACTCTATTTATAACCGTCGCCAGTGAAGACTTTCAAGATAATCCCGAAGATGAAAAGGCCTTCCAGGAGTTTTATGATCAATACGATGACGATAAGGAAGAGAAAAAACCAATTGTCTATGATCTGAAGAAATCGAAGGAGTTGTTCACTAAGTACATAAAAGATTTTAATAAGAAATACGACACTTATGAAGATTACAAGACTCATTACAAGAACTTTGTCGAGAACCTGAAGTACATCAATAGTGTGAACTCGGGAGGCCGTTCCTTCTCGACGGATATTAATTTGTTTTCGGATATGAAAGCGGAGGATATTGGGGGGAGCAACGAGAGGAAGTGATCGCATTACGTAAGCATAAACTGGTCTTTGCTTAACATATTGTGTATTTTCAGTTTATAGAGTCGTATTGCCTGATTAAAAACAAATTGTAATGTCAAAAACCCTTTTGATAACTACTTTATAATCTTAGTTTTCTTTTTATTTTACTCGGGTTCTTCTTGAAAAGTTATATAGATAAATACTGTCTGTAGTTTACGCGAGTAGTACACAATTTAAAATTCGAAAATAAATTGAAAAACATTTTCGACTCGGGCAGGGCTCCTTCATGTGCACAGAGTAGAAGACAGTTTTCAAAGAGCAGTACACATTTAAATAACACTTTAACGGTTTAAAACGCGATATATATAAACATTACATAAGTAGTTTACATAAGTAACACACAGTAAAATAAAGCATTTTCAATACGGGAACGATCATTGAAAAACATTCTAAAGATCCAGTAAACATAGTTTATAATATGTTAGCAAATGTATTTTCTTTTTATATATTTAACTGTTTTATTTAAATATCAATGACGTTATTTGAATATGCGAAATTATAAAGAGAATGTAGAAGATACTCAAAGTTTTTTTTTGTAACTAGCTGTGCCAGCGACTTCGTCCGCGAAAATCGTTATTTTGAGCATCCAAATAAGTTTTTGCAAACCCCGTCATCTTTATAAACTTAAGCTGTTAGTCACGACGTCGATTGCGTCCCTTCCCGTCGTTCTTGCAAGTTAATCTTCAAAAATAGACATATAGCGTTGCGGACTTGTTTTTGATAATTTAAAGAGAAATTATTCTTTCATACATTTTTTTTTGGGTATCTTGTACCGTTTTTGCCGCGTACGCCTCGGAAACCCATAATGTAGATTAATTTTCCCAAATTTTTGTCACATTTCCCACTGTATCTTTGCTCCTATTAGTCACATGACGATGTTTTATAGCCTATAGCCTTCCTTTCGATCAATGCTCTAACCAACACAAAAATAATTTTTCAATTCGAACCTGAAGTTTCTGAGATTAAATCGTTCAAACAATTTGTTTGTTTGAACGCTCTTCAGCTTCATATATTAGTATAGATAGCGGAACGAACACTTGTAATACACTTTACCCAAATGCATTACTTCGTTACTCTGAACTATCAAACTTGTCATCCTATATTAGACGAGCTATAACGTCAAATCAAAGATGTAAATCTTGACATTATAATGGAGGCTTTTATGCGCCCGTTAACGCGTATAAATATCAATATTCTTAATGTCCTATTAAGGGCCCCATTCGGAACGCTTCCCGCTTCAGTTATCGATATTAATATTTACATTTTTATATGATGGGATGCCACAGAGGCCACAGTGTAAGAAACAAACAATGATCTAGTTATTACAAAATCTTTACGCCGTTTAGTGATTCAATTTTGTGTTCTGTATAATAATTTTATTTTGTTTTTTCTTTTCTATACATTTATTACAAATCAACGTTAGTTAACATTAAAAGAGACTTCGGCTCAGATTATCTTACGTAACTTGTGTATGAAAAAGAAGTTTCTTAGTCAAGTCTTTTAGTGTTAGTTAAGAATTTTAGTGTATTTTAGAAAACAAGGCAGCCATTTTGCAAAACATCTTGGATTTAGGAGTCTGTTGTCAATAAACAAATGCTTTAATAATATTTGTGTTACAAGAAATGAAAGAAACATACAATTTTAATATCGCGATTCAAGAGGCATCCATTGTAAGTTACTCAATATTACGTTGTGAATATCACAAAATAATTAATTCATAATATACAAGAGATTTCGCCTCTTAAATGGCGCTACTTTGAAAAGCCTTATGAAATTAACTTGCGTGGGTTTCATTATAAAACGTTTGCCTCCTTTCAAAGTTTTCCCTCGAAACTTCCGTTGTCAACAGCGCTCAATCATATTACTTATATTCACGTAATAAATGTTTAAAATTATTACGTTTATAACAATACATATTCAAAAAAATGAAGATAAGAACGTGATATTTATCTAAATACTAAATTTAATTCATCTACATATACATTTCCGAGCCCAACATCTAGCGTACTCTTAAACTGACCAAACTATATACTAAAATTATGAACGATGGATATAAGACAGCAACTATTGTGATAATCGAGGAGGACCTGGATTCGCTTTAAAGCGAATCTAAGACCGCCAGCAATGTTTTGCACTCGGCCATTTACACCACACTGCAAACGAGGGATGTCTCCCTTCCCCGCACCGACCCCTAGGCGCTGTTCGGAAATGGAGAGTCGAGGTCAACCCCGATAAGATCGGCAATCTCTTCACTCGTAGTCCCTTCACTACTGCCACTAAACCGTGCAGACGCCCCGCCAATGTCAAGCTTTACGGCGAAGACATTCCGTGGCAAAAATCCACAAAGTACCTAGGCGTCACGCTTGATAGTCAGTTAAACTTCCGAGCACATGTCCGTTCCGTTTCTCGCAAAGCCAACTACGTCACGAGTAGGCTAATCCGTATGCGCGCGTAGCAAACTGTCCCTCCGACATAAGGTTACGCTCTACAAAACTTGTTTCGTCCGATTCTCACCTACTCCAGCGTGTTTGCTAGCCGCCCCTAAAACACTCCACAGGCTCCAGGTGCTTCAGAACCGGTTCACCCGAACCGCTACTGGAGCCATCTGGTGCGTGCGGAATGCTAATTTCACGCCGACCTCGAATTACGACCCTCAGTCGGTACTTCAAGGAATCTCCGAACGGTTCTTTAAAAAAGCCGCGTCGATCCGAACCCACTGGTGGCCCGAGCCATAACCGTTCCCGTCAATACACTGAAAGGCCGGTAATGTTTTACCGACCCCGACGACGATCTAACGAAAGCGTCGATCTCCTTACCGCTTTGCGATCGGCCGACACCGGCTTGCGCAACCTAGCCGGCGTAGGCAGGTCACTGTAGGTACCGTAGGGTGAGCTTCCGTCCAGCTCTTCAAGTCCCACCCTTTGGGGTGAGGCGATGCCCCCTGGGGACCCTTGGTCTAGTCGTAAACACGGCGACGCTAACGCGCTCGCCCAAAACGTCCGGTTAGTATTCGTGGCTCCATAGGAACACAATACGTAATAATCAATTCAAAAAAATTGTGTGTATTGTCTGTAGTTTACGCAAATAGTACACGCTTGAATAAACACATTTAACGATTCAAAACACAAAGAAAACTAACTTAATTTATTTTAATTTTGGTGTCCCTAATTTCAGTCACATCTGCTATACTAACGTCATCTTTTTCGTCATAGTGGTTTTGGAGCAAATGGTTGGATGCTTAAGGAACTAACACACGGTGTTTGCTTTACGGTTATATTGTTTTTCTTAAGGTGAAGTCAGGACATTTAGCATTGCTGGCGTTTTACCTTTGAACGAAAACGACCAAAACTTATAAAAGCTCGTAATTAAACAAGATACAAAAGAACAAAGGCGCATAAAATAAATAAATCATAATAATCTCGGTTGGCCACAATTTTGCATGAACATTCACGCGTTGTCGGGAAGGGTCGACATAAGGCGGCATAATGAATTGAATTAGGTCCCCTTGATAACCTCTCACAATCTCTGAAACGGCCCTGGGACCCTTCAAAGGGTTAAAATAGATATAAGCCAATCTTTAAGTTACACTAAACACAACCTATAGTTGTTTTAATGAACGGAATGGGGTATCGTGTTTGTAGCCGAAAATTAACTTTCAGTTGTTTTTCTGTCTGTATATATCTGACCTCATTACCTTTTTATGAATTAATGTTGATTAATATATTTAATACTTGCACCCTTGGAGGGCACAGTAAGTTGTAGGTCCAGCTATCAGCACACATTTTACGGATGTAGTCCTTGGTGCCCACAAATCAGTGAAACAGGAAACTTTTGCTCAATATTGTTATTTTAATAAGAAGTATGATTAGTGTGTCCGCGACTACGTCCGCGTGCAATAGTTATTTTATGCTGTTGTGGATTTTTATACTTTTCTACATTTAAAGAGGAATGATTCTTCCAAACATATTTTTTAGTTTCGTTAACCGGTTTGCAGCGCACGCAGCCCTCCACAATAAATAACTTTCCCCTCGATAAGTGATCCCACACAAAATAATTTTTAATACGAACCAGTAGTTCCTGAGATTAGCCCGTTTAAACAAACGAACAAACTCTTCAGCTTCATAACAATAGCGTAGCTATGCAGGGATGAATATTTTAATTTTCTATATTATAATTGTTTTGCAACATTTCTGGAAAGGGCCGACGAATAATCAACAATTGTTTAAAAACTGTAAAATGTTGCTCCATTTCAAACATAAATTTAAACAAATTGCCAGTCTCCTTTCCAATTGTATGCAACCACATCGTAATGGGTGGCGCGGACATTAGACAAGGGACGTGCTACCTCTTATAGTCTTATCTATGCCATTCTTTAGCTCCTATCTAGCTGGAGAGCTGGTGGCAGTAATTTAGCATTTAATTTTCTGTTAAATGTTTACCCTACTGGGTAAAATAAACTCATATATCATGGGCCGACGTTTCCGTTGCTTTGCACTAATGCAACTAATATACATCACGTTTTAAACCGTTAAAGTATTTTATTTAAATGAGTACTATTCGCGTAAACAGACGGCATTTAACTCTATTGTTTATCAATCGCACTAACAATTGCTTGATAAATTGAAAATGTTATTATTATCAAAACTAAATGTTGAAAGTATTAAGGCGTATTTTTATTTTATAAACATGAAGGTTCCTTTCACTCAATTCCATGTCTGTCTTTAGAATAGGGGATGATAAAATGTCTGTGTCTATTTCATTAATATATTTTTTACAGGCAAGTATTTGAGCAGACATTTGACCAACAATTTCTCGTTAGAAAACTTTAATATTTTTTTACATGTTATTGCACATGAAGGCGCTATATATACGATGCACGGAACGCTGACGATGTCGGTTCAAGTCCTGCCCGAAACGAAATTTTTTTCAATTCATTTCCGATTTTTAAATTTCTCGTTACCTTGGTTTGAACCTAAGACCTCTCGTGCTTAACGCAATGCTGCCAATAAGCTACATAGGTACAATTATACAGCGTACGAATATCCAAAGCCTAAAAAAGGTCGCTAGCGCACATTGTTATATGGCTAGGGTGTTTTATCTATTATAAAGGGAACCCCGTGCTTGTCTGTCTTCTTCTGTCATTAAAATAAGTAGTAGAGAGAAAAATATATTCCTGAATTGTCACCAGCTCCTAAGCTTTAAGTTAGCAAATACGTTAGCGGGACCAAACCGATAATGTCTTCGCATACCACCGTGTTCCAGTTTGTTTGCTATCTCAAAGTCATAATGATATCTACCTTTGTTTCAGATATACTGGAACCTGCAACAATATGAGTAATAAACTATTAAAATATTGGCTTTTGTTTTTATTTTAAAAACGCTAGAATTAATCTGTTTATCCACCTTCCTTTTTATGTAAATGACAGTAGTAGTATGTCACTTCAAACTACTTCGACTATCAAAAATGACGACATTGTTCGACATTTCATCAGTTACGTTTGAACATTTACAACGGCTTAAAACTAAAAATGACTGTATTACAAATTATTTTAACTATGAACGTTTTTGATACTTTGCAGCAACTATAGTTTACTGGTAATAATTAGTTTTCAATTTAATTTTATTGTTTTAATGAAACAGTAGGAAATAGTTCGATATAGTTTTTAAGAGCCTATCGGGTAATTGAAAAGAAGATTAAATCATTATATAATAAATGATATAATTAAATCAAATACCAACATGTAATTATCAAGCACTATTTTAAACAATATTTCTGTTTGACGATTATAACATTACTAACAGAAATAATAAAGCTCATTAAATTTTACAAACCTATCAATTGTATTCTTAATGGTGGACAAAAACTGCTAGCTATCTATGCTTAACATTAAGTGAATATGTATATTCTTTGAGGAAAAATAAATTCTTTAAACCTAACAAGAAAAGTCCATACATCGCAATATAATTATCCATACATCGCTTTGACAGGAGAGACAAGCCCGACCAACATTATTCCAAATCAGGTAACTATATTACAATTTAATACCTAAATAAAATTCGATGGGGGAGATCGAACCCCATATCTTCTGCATCAGTAGGTCTACTAACTGTACTCTGTCCAAGCACAGATCGTGTGGTACATACGTTTAAATTCAGTACATATTAAATAAATAAGTATAGCTATAATAATATTATAAAGCTGAATAATTTGTTTGTTTGAACGCACTGATCTCAAGAACTACTGGTACAAATTGAAAAAAAATGTTGGTTAAAACATTTGTCGAGGAAACCTTTAGGCTATAAAACATCAAGCTGCCACCAATAAGAGAAGAAACAAAGGGAAATTTGGAAACAACTGTAAAAATTATTCATCTTTAAGGGTGTCCGTCGCGTGCGCTACAAGAACGCTTTCAGATGCCCAAAGACTATGTATGAAAAATTATACAGTTTATGTCTAAAAACTTTATTATTATATACATGTTATTGCACATGAAGGCACTATATAATTTAAAAACTCGACTCGGTAGCTCAATTGGTAGAGCAACGGCGCGCAACTCTGACGATGCCGGTTCAAGTCCTGCCGCTGCTGCGAGTCGAAAAATTTTTTCAACTTATTTTCGATTTTTAAAGTATATGTCTATCTTTTAAGATTAACTCACAAAAACCGTTTTTATGTTAGTCTTGCATCAGAATATAGCAAAAGAGCGTTTGCCAGGTCAGCTAGTTATGTACAAGCAGATTAGCTTAGATAATTCAAGCTGATATTTCGATGATTATTATTAAACGTAATGTAGGCATATTAATTAGCTAATAGCCGCGCATAATCTAAATGCTCAGCCTTTGACGTACGTATGTACATCAATGTTATAATTAAACCAGCTTCCCTTTCGCTAATTAGAACTAGCACTTTACGAAATTTTAAGGAAATAGACCAATTTATTATAGCATGGATAACAACTAGTAATAGACAAAATTATAAATAATCAACTGAGTCAAAAATTATGTTATTATACAAAAATATGTAAGACTAGCTGATTCGGCAAATGTTGATTTACTGTTTTCTCTATCAAATAATCTATACTAATATTATAAAGGTGAAGAGTTTGTTTCTAATGGTTCACGACAGTATATGTCTATCTTTAAAGATCTCTCAAACTCAGAAACTCTCAAGAACAATTTTTATGGTAATCAAAATTGGTCGACATCAATGCATAATTTTCTGAAAAGAAAAATAATTTGAGATTAGCCCGTTTAAACAAATAAACTAACTCTTCAGCTTTATAATATTAGTGCAGGTAGGTTCTTTGTAATAATGTGAGGCTTTTTTCTGTTCTAAAATTAACAACATGCAACAATGTAAAGGAATATACAGATTCAATTATACATAAAGATTTTTAGATTGGAACTATTAACTAATAATTTATTTTCAATTTTGCTCCCACGATTTTTATTGAAACTTATATATTTTTAAAACACCATTGTGTTTGTTGACACGAGTCTAATATTAACTAAAGTCTTGTCTTTCGAATAACTGCATGCCAAAAACCGAATAAATTTTGTTACGAGTAAGGTGAGAATGATAAACAAATTCGCGTTTATAGAAAAATCTTATGTAATCAATTTAATATTATTCATATATGAAATTCAATATCGGGCCATAGGACGCAAAAATGTATTCTATTTTTTTTCGGTTTACAAATAGATTTTATTTTCAGGCAAGTAAGTCTATCTGTCCCTTGGACTCTTTCATACTTTATCATTACACTTTTTAAATTAATTTCTCTGTTCATTCAGAAGCTGTTGGTCCCGATAGCGTTGAGTGATGGTGGCTCTGACGGCTAGAATTGATGAGGCAAGTACGTGCAGTGCCTCTTGACGCTTCGTGATAAATCCGGGACTTGTAATCGCTGAACTAACACGGGTGTAATTTGTTAGAAAAAAAACTGCGCACCGTCATAGGCCAAGAGTCGATAATCGAGAAACGATTAGTTTCACCCCTGCACCCTGGACCGTACTTGATTTATGGAAGGGTAGTTTTAGCTCACTTTTATTAGGCGTTATTCTTAGATATAGTTTTTGAAGAGTTTTTGAATTTTCTGCATTTTTTGAAACAATGTATCTATAACTATATTATAGTTTATTCTCGTTATACGTAATCATCGTGTATAGTAAACACATGTTATACACATTCTTTTAACTTATTAATAGTAATAAAACAATAAGTGGTAACACAATAACAACGAAACCTTTTTTGACGACCCGATTGATAAAATTGCCGACAAATTGATTGAGATTTTACGTGTTTCCCGTCACATAATATGATGGATTATTGCATTGGAATGGACAATCATTGCCTATTTCTATTTCACTGCTTCGTTCATAAATCATAATTGGTATCGTTCGTTTATCGACATCCTTATTTAATGCACGCATTAACCTTTTCAGAATTTGTATTATATTTTGAATTGGCTTTTGCTTGGTTTGGCTATCTTTATTATATTAATTATTTCAAAGATATTTATCAAATACTGTCTATAGTTTACGCGAGTAGTACACATTTAAATAAAACACTTTAACGGTTAAAAACGCGATATATTAGTTAAACTTATTTGAAAATGATTTTTAAATAAGTTTAACTAATATATCGCGTTTTTAACCGTTAAAGTGTTTTATTTAAAAGATATTTATATTTATTTTCTTATACATATATAAACTGTTTTCACTAAATCAAATACTTAAATAGTCGTAGTTTTGGATACTTTTATTAACTGTGTAGACAAATCCACTTTTATAAACATAAAATTTTGTTTACATATTGTAGATAGTATTCGCTTCTATGGCTACACAAAATATGAATATAGCAACTTAGCAAGGTCAGTGACTAGCGTCAAAGCTAACGTATAAAACATTTTATTAAGCAAAGGTTAAGGTCTCCCACACAACAACATTTCTTAATAAATTATAGGAACCGAATTTAGACTGTTCTTCTTTAGATTAGCCACACAAAAAAACAAGGTTAGGATTTTCAATCTAATGTCATAGTCCTATATATTTAGTAGGTATAAAAATTATGTTATTGTATTCAAGACGTAAAACGTTTTTTTTTTGGTAACGCTTGACATATATAAGCAGCGACATCTGTTAATAAAAGAGGGTAGACATTTTCTGTTCAATTTTATTCCTCCTTTTTCAATGTCTGTTGAATATACTTTAGACACATTTAGGTCAATAAATGACATTGATTTGATCTGATTTGTTAACACAAAAATAAAAGGTAACAATAACAGGGAAAAATTTAAGGAAAAAGTAAAAATTCTTATTAAATATTGGCGAGATTTTAAAATAAAAATAAGATGTAATATATTGTAATGTTGGGTTACTTTAATTAATCAGACGTATGCGCCCTGCCCGTTAGATTTTTTCCAGACTCCGAACTTAAGACCTCTCATAATTATAGTACAGTAATATAGTAATAACGAAGAATATAATAACAATAATTTATTTATCAGACCATTCATTTATTCTTAAACACTAGTCAATGTTGTAGTAATTTGACTTAGGTAGAATATTAGAATATGTAAGTCACTAGAATAGAGAGTAAATAAAAAATAAATAGGTGGTCGAGTGACATCGTAGGCGTAGCAAATTTATTATCTGTAGAACAATCCACATTTTGCATTAAGAGAAATTGCCTAGAAACTTTATTAGGCGTCACGGTGCTTCGCCCACAAAGGGTTAATGAAAATCCTCAATCCATTTGTTCCTATCGCGCCATTGATTCAGCCCACCTGTGTCCTGTCGTTCCTGTGTCGTCACAAAGACCCCTGACAGTGTCTGCAATGGTTTATTAGCTAGCCAATGTTGAGAGTGGAGTTATCAAAGCGACCACAAATCTGCCAGGACCACCATACAAATCTATTGCAACTGACATGTGAAGTTATAATTGGAAAAATGCTGGATCTCAACTTTTCAAAACTTAAATCACGTTCAGACACTGACCACAACTGCTGTGTAGCATCAGCAACCGTTGAAAGTGTTTTATTTTAATAAATTGCTTTGAACAGTTTTAAACACGAAATATATTAGATAAACTTATTTATTATAACTACGTCCCAACGTTTGAGATGCTATGCAGTGGTCGTGGTCACGGCCGAACTGAAGATGGAGGGTGCCCCTATTGTCAAAGTAAAAACTTCTACGCAAGCGCCATCTGTTCCGTCGTAACGGCTTCTTGCAGAACTGACTTACGGTGTCTCTCGTTTCTCAATATGCGGAAAATAAGTTTAACTAATACAATTCGAGTTTCAAACCGTTAGAAGTATTTTATTTAAATATATACTACTCGCATAAACGACAGACTTAGTGTTTTATTTATCATATTTAAGTAGATACAGCTTTGTATATTAATGTTGTCCATAGCATATACTTCTGGGATGTATTTTTAAAGAAAACTTTAATTAAAATTTAATGTTGATATCTTTAACAGTTACGTGATTAGGTACTCGAGATAAAACCTTCATAATGCAGTTATAATAAACTAAATATGTGCTAACGGAACAAATTAATAATGAAAACAAACGACAATCTAATGGGTATAAAAAACTTATGTTTCCACAGTAAACCTATGCGTTTGTAGACCCGTTAATTTAATGGGTCAAATTGGAGGAAAATTGACGACACGGGCAGGTTTCGAACCCAAGACGACTTCGCCTCAGCGTTAGTCTTACGAACAAAAATTAACACTACTACTACTAAACTAATCAATAACACGTAGTGAAATAATAATATTAAAATTTATAAAATGTTTAAAATATATAGAGCTTTAAAGAACTCTACGTCTTTTTAAATTTTAATAAAGGTTTCAACGGAAGCGCTGTCGTGAAGCAATAACCGTTATTACCACAATGGAACCCTTTCCTTTATTACATATTTGTACCATAATATATCTCTTATGGACTATAGAAAATAATATTTACTAATATTATGCTGTAAGTTAAATGCCTTTGGTTTCCTGGAAAACATTTGTTTCGGTCAGGCAGGACACGAGTGTGTTATTCACATTTGAGTTAGTTGGCGAACAAATACTTTCACGGTTTAAAACGCCATATATATTAGTTAAACTTATTTGAAAATTATTTTAACTACGGCCCGACGTTTGCGTATGGTTTGCAGCAGCAATTTTATAGTCTCCTCGTGACCACATATATCGCGTTCTAAACCGTTAAAGTGTTTTATTCAGAAGGTAAACTTAGTATATAGATTTGGGTGTTATTTTTCTGTAAATATTTAGGGCACCTTCACATTTTAAGCGTTTTTGTAAAACATACGCTCTGGTTTTAGACCATTCGAAACAACGTGTCGTTAAAAATTAATTAAAATTTATGTTTTAAAAAAAATTATTAAGAAAGTAGTATTTTTTTCAATCAGAAGTTAGATATACTTCTTTAAACATTATTAAGTTTACCCTTAAAACTAGATTCATTTCAGTATTGGTAAATTGAAAGTGTTGTAGTACAAAGGGTCTCAAATTAAATCAAGTGCCCCAATGTTCCCTGCAGTGGCGCATTGTTATCAAGGGAACGGTTTTAAAGGAACCTTTAATCTCATCATATGGCAGGACGCTTTGAAACCCTTCCATATTAAATGTTACTTCGTTTGTTAGCCACAATCACCAATTTATTTAAATTAAAGTAATTTTAGTCTAAGCTAGGATGGTTTGAAGATCTATACTAGACAACACCCAGGTAAATGTAACGCGATAAAGTAGTTCGCCTACAATACAATAAATTTAAAATATTATGCTTGATGTAAAATTGCCCGAATGAGATTCAAACTCAGGAACAACGCGATTCGTACTGTCCCTCGATCAATTAATATACCGTATCTATTTATTTTTAATAATTTTACCTTCACGTATTACAAGTGTCAATTGGCGCTCATGTCCTAATGTCAATAGCAAAAAAGGACGACAACGCATCGTAAATAGACGTTGTACATACAGTTGTATCAATATACTTGGTCTGTTTTTTTTTGGGTCATAAAAATATTTTCAAACCTTTACAATCGTCACTGCATAGTTCGAGTTACAAATTTAAATAAAACACTTTAACGGTTTAAAACGCGATATATTAGTTAAACTTATTTGACTCTCATTTTCCCGTGACTACGACTGCTGCAAATCATCGGAAATGTCGGGCCGAAGTTAAAAATCATTTTCAAATAAGTTATCTAATATATCGCGTTTTAAACCGTTAAAGTGTTTTATTTAAATCTTTACAATCGTTTTTAAATCTTGTACACTGTGTTATACACATTTGACGCACTATTGACCAAAACACATCCGTATAAACACTATTTTTATACGTTATTTAGTTTCAATTGGCTCCGGCCATCTTCAAACTCGAAAATGCAATCACAGTTCAAAGGCCTTATGCACGAGAGCCTATTACAAAATGGCTGCCTGAATATAATTCGGTAGGAGCTCTTTTGGAGTTTATAGCTGGTATTACGATAGGACTAGAAGTAATGCTAGGCTTAGACACATTTGCTATTTTACCTTCAACAAATTGAGATCATAAATCCATTTATAATCTTTAAGAAGTTTAAGTGTGTGTTGAATACTTTTGATTTTAACATTACGTACATACCTAGCAGTACTCAGGTTTATCTTTAGATTGAGGTAACGACATCTTCTTTAAACTTAATATTTAACACAGTCAATATTACGTTTTAAGAATTTAAAAATATATAAATAAAGTAAATATTTAACTGTAACATAATGTAAATAATAAATGTATTATTTAACTAACTTATAAAAGACAAAGCTCAGTGATATTTGATTAAATTATAGTTAAGAAGGAAGATTTACGTTTCTTGTTGATAATGAAATATCACAAGACACATTTTCCTGTTTAGAATCTTAGGTTACTGCCTGCATGTAAAAAGTTCTAAGTATATTTTACCATATCCAACCCAAATCCATTTTTTTTATGATATAGAATAGACAAGCATGGTTCACTTAATGGTAGGTGAATACGCCAGCTATATAACAACTAAACAAGATGCGCTGTCAACTTACTTTGACTTTTGATACTCCGAAATCCACAGACTGGAAACGAAACGCGATTATGCAGATTACCAGACGGAGTACATGTTTAAGAAAAAATATAAACTGATTAGAAAAATGTTAGACCCGGTGAGGTGAAACCCATTTGATTATTAGCCAGATACATACTGTCTATAGTTTACGCGAGTAGTACACATTTAAATAAAACACTTTAACGGTTTAAAACGCGATATATTAGTTAAACTTATTTGAAAATTATTTTTAACTTCGGCCCGACGTCTCCCCGTGACCACGGCTGCTGCAAAGCATCCGAAACGTCGGGCCGAAGTTAAAAGTAATTTTCAAATAAGTTTAACTAATATATCGCGTTTTAAACCGTTAAAGTGTTTTATTTAAATATTAGCCACATACATAAAAATTAAACAAAAATTACATCGATACACTTAACTTGCTACACTGCTAAAAATAAAATGCATAGTTAATTACTGTGACTGTTATTTTAATTTCAAGAAATCTCGGCGATGGCTGTTTGGCACGTTTTCAAAGTGTAGCTTAACTTAAAGGACTTGTATTATAAATATATATTATACATCTAGAGAGAGCTTCTCTCTTATGCTGCTAAATTTGATTCTTGTGTTTTGGCAACAAATTCAAATATATCACGCCATAAATTTTTCAGTTGCGTACCGCATGTTAGCGGGAAATCTGTTCAACGTGAAATATTCGCTTCGTATTTTGTTAGATTTTTTTCTCTGCGTTGTATTCACGTCGTAAAAGCTATCTAATCGTGTAATAAATCATAGGTTTCGAAGGCTTCACAATTATAACATAATACACCATCACATAAAAGGAATTCCCAAAAGGCATGAAGACATTTCAGTGTCCATTTTACTGATTGGATTTACCTAGAGGCAAGAAGTCGACTTCTATGCCCTGCCCGACCGAAACAAACCGTTGTCTCCCCGGGATTGAAACCCAGAACCGCTCGCGATTCACGCAATGCTAGTTACCATGTTTAAACTCTTAGTCTATACTAATATTATAAAGCTGAAGAGTTTGTTTGTTTGAACGCGCTTATCTCAGGAACTACTGTATCGATTTTTGAGGCAAAAAATATGTATGAAAGAATACTTGTTTAATGATCTAAATGCTTGCGACACCATATCGTCTATCTTCTAAAATTTACTTGCAAGAATAGCTGGACGGACAGGAGGTGGTTTGCAAAAAAGAAATGTTGATGTCCAAATTAACTATTCTACGCGCACAGCAAGTTTTGTTATAATAAAATTAGTAGGTATTAAGCGACAGATGCCGCAGGAAAACGTATAGTGTAAATCGTGCGCTTCAATATTTGAGGGTCACAGTGAAATAACTTTGAGGTCCCACGATGCTAACTCCACTTTCCTGACCTACGAACATCGAACAAATATTGAGACGAAACTTCACCTGCCGCTGTTCTTGCTTCAATATTATATTTTGTTTTCACTTCATACATATTCAAGAAGCTATATATCCGTGAAATTCGTACTTAAGGCCACGTTTTAATAACCAATAGCTACCGTTTGAAGAATACTAAAAAATAGAGTTAAATTCGTGATACATCACAATACAACAGCACCACACAGTGCCATCTATCTCTGAGGTAGTCAGATGTTGCTTTACGCACAAATACACACAGATTCTATACTAATATATAAAGCTGAAGAGTGTGTTCGTTTGAACGCGCTTATATCAGGAACTTCGGGTTCGATGTGAATAATTTCTGTGTTGGCTAGAATATTTATTGAGGAAGAGCTATAAAACATCGCCCTGTGACTAATAGGATCAAAGATACAGCGAGAAATGTGGAAGATATTTGGAAAATCATTGTTCAGGGTTTCCGAGGCGTACGCTGCAAAAACGGTTCATGATACCCAAAAAATATGTAAAATGATCTAAAAAAAAGTTCGCGACGCTATATGCCTATCTTTTAAGATTAACTTGCAAGAACGACGGGAAGGAATGCGACCGACGTCGTGGGTAACCTTAAGTTTATAAAGATGAAGGTGTTTGCAAAAACGAATTTGTATGCCCAAAATAACGATTCTCGCGGACGAAGTCGCTTTCACAGCTAGTATAATATAAAAATAATTGTCATTCATAAAATTGCTGTCCTTGTTAGAAGTCTTAAGAGTCTATAGAATCATCTAACCTTCGTAACTAACGAAAGAGAAATTTAGAATGTTTTTTTATTATGTTGTATGCTCTAATTATTTTTGTTCTATATACAGACCGAAAATAATTTCCGACATCTGCGACTAGAAACAAAAGAACTCTTCACATGTGAGGTATGTCAGGTTTATATCTATAAAATAGTTAGAAACGTGAAACACGTCCAATGTGAATACTAAGGAAACAAGTACCTATATAATTATTAATATATTATTACAATGGCGTATCCATAATTTTGTTGTTGCATTATTGACTGTTATTGTTGTATTGATTTTCCTTGAGTCTACAATCGCTATGTTTAGCTCGTATTTATCATAAGCGTTGCTTCATTTATCCATTAACTTCTAGCTTTTCTGATGCGCAGTTACAGAATATAAAATGTCACTGTAAAATAATAAATGCGTATAGTATATTTTTTCTAATTTGGCAAAAACCAGAACAAATATGGCCGATTTCAAACCAAAGAGAACTAGTGATGCCATTTTAGAGACAGGGTTAAAGAAATATCCATTAAATTTGGACTAAACGACCTCAATAATTAAAAAACTTCAGAGTCGACTTATAGAAAATTATGTCATTATTAACTCGACGTTTATAACGCTTTTCAGCGATCGTGCATGAGTGGGACTTCTACCTTCTATTGTCGTTGACTTTGCTTACATCTTATTCTTATGTAAATGTCAATCTGAAGAAATATTGACCTGTGCATATTTGTTAGGATTTTTATTAATTTTAGCATGAAACTATGATTTTTACTAAGAGGTAGTTCATTAGTTTAATATATTATCCAGTGTCTGAAAGTGTTTTTAGTGTGAATCAATTAAAAAAACCTTCTAAAAAATCACGTTGCATGTAAATTGTGTTTGTTTACCAAAAATGTCAAATAAGAAAAAATACACTAAATATTTAAACGAACTATGTAATTTTCCAACAATAACGAACTGTACTTATTTCCTTAACTAATATTTTTCGATTAGCGTATCGAAAGAGAATTACTGTGCTTTTAATAACATTAATGGGCTTTTGTTTTGTCATTAGCGCGATTTTACGAGTTCACGGTGGTATAAAAACCCACTGGTAGTCGTCGGTGCATTCTATGAGTTATCAGAAGTGAGGTGGCGTGATTTTATTGTCTTTTAAGTCATGGTGCGTTTAGTTTTTGTGGCCGTGTTAATTACAGCGGCTGTAGTCTTTGGTGCGACGAGAAAACCTTATTACGACATCAACGACGCGTCGGCGTTATTCGAAAAATATGTTAGGGATTACCACAAAGTATACAAGAACGAAGCAGATCGCGCCGAACACTATGCAGCCTTCGTTAATACGTTGAAAGTTATAAATAAAGCGAACGCTGAAAATAGCGCGACGTTTGATCTGAACCAATTCGCAGATTACACACCCGAAGAACAGAAGTGGCTTCACGGTTTATTACGTTCGTATATCTATTGTTACTTGCATTAATATATAAAAAACTCTATTTATAGAAATCAACGACGACGATTTCAATTGTTTTTATGATAGTGAGAGACAAGCTTTGGATTTACTTGATGGTAGTTGAAATACCCTAGCCATATAACAAAAACGATGCGCTGTCTTTTGGCTTTGGATATTCGGACATCCATTGACTGAAACCGAAAAGCGATTAGACTCCACGACTTTTTCATATGTGCACAGTGGCTCGCGATCCGGACGGAATTTCGATATTCCTACCACCTGTTTGCAGACGAAGTCTAACATGTTTCAGAAAAATTATGGTGGGGATCAAACCCACAATAAGTTGATTATTAGCAATACATTTATACATTGCTACCATTACAACAACGAGCCTTAATATATATATATATATATCCTTTGTCTCTTTTTAGCCTGGGAACGTTTAGACCGATTGTATTTTTTTTTAACTTTACCAGACAATAAAGGCCGAATAGAACAAATTTTGAAAAAGATAAATTAAATTTCTATTTTACGTAAGCCGACCACGGTGCAGTCAAATAGTTTTGTCAATCCATGTGTGTATGTTCTAAAATAGATAGTGCTATAGCTTATACTGCTGAACCGTTTTAATAGCAGATTCTGATATTATAGATAGACTATTTATTAACTTTACTATTTCTTATTCTTACAGCTCTAAATCAGTAAACTTCGCCAGAGAATCAATGCTTTAATAATCTCAACAAAAACTGTTTCTGAATTTCTTCAATACACTGATTAAGAGACGTGATTTTTTTTTTAACCCTTATCTTGGATTATTTTATAGGAGCTTTATGGTTTAAGTATTTGTAGATCGAAAAAAGACAAGATTTAATTTTACGATTATCGACAATATACCTTTGATCTACCTGTTTACCTACCGTATCTTGTCTTTTGTCGAATCTTTCATTAAACAGTTAAATGTCAAAATTGTGGCGACAATCCAATTACGAGTAGGTATATTGATATTGACTTTGCAACACTTAAATTGCATTAGTTACTTAATGATTTCTGATAAAATATTACTCTTTGATTAACGAATCGATAATTATTACGGTAGCTTATTGAGTCATTATTATATCGTTAGTGTAGTTTTAATGACCTAACGGTAGAATAAAAAAGCTGTTTTTATCAGTGCAGTAACTAGTAAATTACAAAACTAAAGCCGTGATTTTGATAACGGCTAGATTTCTTCTGCGACCGCTTCAGCGGGCGCAGGTATTCCTGTTCGCGCAATTGCGCCTGCAGGAGGTGGCGGGTATCGTGGCTCGTTGCTACGAGCCCGTCGGTAGGTGTGCTGCAATGGCAGCGTCTGGCCGGTGGTGACGTCGGTGGCTTCATCTCGCGCACCGACGTCCTGGGTGTGCACGTTGGGTGAGGGGGATGTTGATGCAACTCATTACACCCCGACGATCCTGTCAGCGGCAGCAGGCGCTCGGGGACACGGGCGGCTTCATCTCGCGCACACCGTGTCCTGTGCTTCTTCTTCTTCAATGGCTGCGTCGGGAGAGCGGCACGGCACGGCGGCAGAGGAACCGGGGCACGGGCGGGTGCGCCTAGTGGGGCAACCGGGACGGGCCCTGGACGAGGGGGCGGTCAACCGGCGACACGCCACCGGGGGCAGGCGCAACCCGCGCGCGGGCTACAAGCCGCGCGGCACGCATGCGGCTTCCTTCAGCGGCCGGGGAGGGTGACGGCCGAAATGCAACTCCCGGCATATGGAGCACGGAAGCGGTGGCCGCCACCTGTGGGTCTTTTCGGGTGTTGTTGTCGTTGAAGGGGGTTGCGGCAGGGCGCGAGCGGCGAGGTCCCCGACAACGTCAATCGGGAACGAGCACGCTCGCGTAGCACGAACCGCAGACTCGCCTTCGCTGCGACGCGTCGTGAAGGGATCCTCTCCTCCGCGTCCTCCTTCGGGAATGGGCGTCACAACTGGGTACAGGGCGACGTATCTCGATGAAACAATGAAGCTTGAGGTGAAGCTCGAAGCTGCAGACGATTCGGTCCTAGGGGGCGCGGGCGGCGCGCGACGCGGGCGCGGCAGGTCCCGCCGGGTGAGACCCCGGTAGCCCCGGGGGAGGCCCAGCGAAACGTAGCCAGCGGATGGTCGCCGCGAAGACGCGCCCGTAGGGTTAGCCGCGCCCCGGCGTCGTGTCCGGTGATGGGAAAGGTTATATCGCGGCCGAGCTAGACCGCGGCCCGCCGATATACCCGCGCAGATGGTGTGCGCTGTTTGTCCTGGCGTCGATAATGTGGTGAAGAAACGGTGCTTGATTGCGCGGCACGCGCTCAGCCGAAGTACGGTGGGCCTACAGGACTGCCTAAGCCGTCGAACTCGTTCCGGACCCCTAGCCGGCCCGCAAGCGACCCAGCTCGAGGCGATCGGTTCGAGGACGACGGCGGTAGCTACTGGATGTAGCTTTCCATACTTCGGCCAAGCGGATCTTTTATCCAAAAAAGACGGCTTAGCACGACGGTGGGCACGTGTGCAGGGCTGAGGTAGCCTCTCCTTGATTTTGATATCAATTAAAAATCGATTATAAATTGAAAAAAAAATACGACTCGGTCAAAACTTGAACCGACCGATCTATCGATCTACAGAGATGTAACCAATTGAGCTATCGAGTCTTACACGTGATCGTCGAAATTTTTCAACCTGTTGAAACATGCATCTCCCGCGCAATATTTAAAGTCAGCTGCAGTCTGTGGTTCTTCAAACCATTACGACATCAATGATGCGCCAGCGTTATTGGAAAAATACAATAAAGACCTTCACAATGCTTATAAGAACGCGAAATACCTTGATTAAACTAAGGAGAAACAGCGAGTTTGTAGCCGGTGGAAATTAAAACAAAGTAATAGATGGAGTATGCGTAACAGCAGAAATAGTACTTACTTAGACTTATAATAAGAATAATACAAAAATAGGTTAATCTGATATACATGAATTGCCTAGTTAGTTTATTGGTGGTAAATAGTAGTTTAGTAGTAATAATAATAGTCAAGAGCAAGAAATAAAAACCAGTATCTAATTTCAGCACACTAATGTCGATTGTAAATATTTGTACGTTATTACATCATAGTTGAAGCGGTTTTTATAGATAATAACATATGAACATATATAAGGACTCGGCAATATATTAGTCTACTAATTCACCTTGCTACAGCCAGTTATATTCTGCGCTTCGTGCGAAAATGCGTTCGTTTATAATTTTGTTCTTGGTAGCGACAATAGCTGTTGCTCTTGCTGAAGACAAGCCGCATTACGATTTGGAGAAAGCTCCTGAGCTATTCGAAAAATTTGTAAAAGATTTCAACAAAGTTTACAAAGATGACAACGACAGGGAAGTGCATTATAAGCAATTCGTAAAATCGCTTGAAACCGTAAACGAACTTAATGCTAATCCTGATGATACAGCATCATATGGAATCAACCACTTTTCAGACTACACGCCTGAAGAACGGAAACACATGTATGGATTGCTGGTTGAATAAATAAGGTAAACATACTATTTAAAAAATCTAAAATAAATTTTAAAAATTTTCGACTCGGGCAGGACATGAACCGGCATCGGTCAGCGGTCCGTGTTGCTCCTACACTTTATTGTCGAATGTAATTTTTAGCTTCTTACTTGCGTGTTAAAGTTCAATGTCTTATGCGAATTTTTTTCAATTTATTTTCGATTTTTAAATTATATAGTGGCATCATGTGCAATAATAACATTTGAAAAATATTTAATTTTTCAAATACTAAGTATTGTCTGCAGTACACATTTATATAAAACACGTTTAACGGTTTTAATACCAAAATATATTACTTAACTTATAATAATTACGGCCCAACGATTCCCGTGTTACCGGCTACTGCAAAGTATCCGAAACGTCGGGCTGTAGTTAAAATAAAGTTGAAGTTGAAAAAATGTTTTTTTTTTCAATTTTCACTTATTTTCTTTAATATCGCATTAGTTATTTATATATATAATAAGTTACGAAGAGATAGAAAAAACTCACGATCGTTTTTTTTTATATTTCAGGACATTCAAAAACTTTGGTGCACTCCCTTGAAAAGATATTGCTGATATTTATTTTAATAAACGAAAGTGGTGTTGAACTTGTTTTTTTAATTTTAATAAGTTTTAAATATAAGTAACAAAAATTATTAAATTATGTAGACATTTTGGGTCATGGGGCAACATATATCTGTTCTTTAGGCAAGTAGTGCATCAGAATTCTGAGTGCTTTAAATATTGGGGTCAAAACGGCACATTCATAACAGGAAAATAATTTTCACGTGAATATATAATAGCAGTATTCTGCTAATAAAGATCTCGTTTTTCTATAGAATCCTTGTGGCACGCTATAAAAATGTGCTCAATGGCAAAATGGAATTTTTGACGGACGCGTTGGTTTAATGGTAGCAATCTATGGCTAATAATTATCAACGTTTCTTCTAACGTGTTTTCAAAGACGACAACGACAGGGAAGTGCATTATAAGAAGTTCGTAAAAGTAAATTCTAAGATAACATGTTTCTAATAAAAAAAAAAAAAGTTAGAATTATTCCAAAACACGTTGGACTTCGTCTGGAAATCTAGATTTGGAATGGGTGGTAATATCGAAATTGTGTTCGGACCACGAACCACCAAAAAGCCGTCAAGCTTAATCGCGTTTTGGTTTCCAAAATCACAGATAGCGCATTGTGTAGATGTTATATGGCTGATGTATTTTACCTACCATCGTGTGACCCCATGCTTGTCTGTCCTAAATTGCATTCCAACCATCGCATTGGTCTGAATCTCTCATCATCTGAAGATGCTAAATACTGTGAACGTTGAAAGAATGTGTAAAGGCAAGCGGTGTTGGACCCTTTAAAGATGCCCACAAGCCAGAAGTTACTTTACGTTTGTTAAAGAAGTGGAAACCCTCAATAAATGATTTTCTGACCTCAATAATTTTCAAAACAATGAATCCCACAGACGAAATATAAACATTGAAACACATAAAATATCAAAATCTTCCTTTGTTTAAACATGTTTAAATACTGTCTGTAGTTTACGCGACTAGTACATATTAAAATAAAACACTTTAACGTTTTAAACGCGATACGGCTGCTGCAAAGCATCCGAAACGTCGGACCGTAGTTAGAATAATTCTCAAACGAGTTTAACTAAAATATATCGCGTTTTAAACCGTTAAAGTGTTTCATTTAACTGTGTTTATTTAGATCTTACCCGCCGCATAATAATAGAGTTATCGACACGTAACTCTGTGCCTTTGTTACAAAATAGAGGATCCTGTCAACCAAAGTAGCAATTTCTCACTTATTATCAGTGAAACGTGCTTAATAGTTATATATATATATATATATATATATATTTCTCCATACTATGTATAATAAAACAAAAGAAAACTTATGTCGGTATATTTAATAATACTAGCAAAACTAGAGCGCTGGCGAATAGAATACAGGAAAGTTATAAATCTATAGTAAAGCTAAAGATTTGTTTGTTTGAACCCGAATTTCGCTGGTTCGAATTAAAAAATTGGTTAGTTGGATAATTTATCGAGGAAGACTGGCTACAAAATATGCAAACGCAGGCTGCGAGCAATAGTAACGAAGAAACAGAAGGAAATGTGGAAAAAACGGGGGAATTATTCATCTTTGATGACTTTCGTTGGAAAACTGTTCAAGAAACCGAAAAAATATGTAAAAAAAGACTTCTTTAAATAGCCTATAAAGATGTCCACGACAGTATATGTGTATCTTTTTATATTTAAAGATTTAACTCGCCAGAACGACGGGACGCGAATGACGTCGTGGGTAAAAGCCTATAATTTATAAATCTGAGGAGGTTTTTTGCAAAGTGGACACCACATGGAAGAAGTCGCGCATATACACACTAATAAATAGTAATTATCAGGCAAAGAAACATAAAATGTCAAAATGTAAGAAATAACGGATAAATCCTTGCAGTTACTCATTAGTGAATTTTCTATCGTATGTAGCTAACCTGCAAAGTTCACATTTAAATAGAACACTTTAAACGATTCAAAACACGAAATATACTTGTTATTTTTTTTATTTGTTTCAGTACGACCCAAAGTTTCGGATGCTTGCAACCCCATGAACGTGACTGCTAAGGGTCTCAGCACACGTATGGGATCGGAAAGGGATCGTAACCGTAACGCCTCGAGCCGTTCAGAATGGTTTGTATTAAACTCCCTACTGCAACGCACACTAATCGGAATCGTAACGTAATCGCCTCGCCTCGGAACTTGCAATTCCCGCGCTTACGGCTCATCGTCCCCGCGCTTACGGCTCATCGTCCCCGCGCTTACGGCTCATCGTCTCCGCGCTTACGTCTCTCCGTCCCCGCGCTTGCGTCCTCCTTGCAGCCAGCGGGCGACGAGGCGTAAGCGCGGTGTCGCCTAGCCGTAGCCGAGTTGACGTACAGGCGCTGCTGATACGCTTACGTTACGTGCGTACGGTAGGTTGACGCCTGGTTGACGGCTAGGCGAAAGGCGTTACGGTTACGATCCCTTTCCGATCCCATATGTGTGCTGAGACCCTAACGCCGCTAAATTGCTTATGACATGATTGTAGAATTGTTCAATTCTTTGCTAATTTGTGTGAACGCAAAGTTTAAAAGATCGAGCTGATGATTATAAAGCTTTTAATTCCTTGGAAGGAATAAATTAATAACTTCATCCTTTAATAAAAATTTAAGAATGCTCAGAATACTTCACTATGAATACTCGAGGTATACGTATCTTCGTGAATAATAAATAAGTAAGGTTTTAAGCTAGCCATCCCGGGAACGAGCTTGATTGACATTTTAATTAATGTTATGTAACAGACAACGATGATGCCTGTATCACAACGGTTCTTCGATTTTGATAGACATGTTACATTTCCATCAAAATATATAAAATAATAGTGAATTCTGAACATAAAAATATGACAAATTATATAGCTCATGGTTTTTCCTATTTCAATCCTTAAATGAGCACACAATCTATTTTATTTGTGATACATATTATTTACCTTAGTGTAGGTGTGCTAATGTAGTCAAGTGTTCAGCAAAATAATTGAAAGACCACAATGATTAACGTACTTTGGATAAATACTCGAAACTAAAAACAAGCAACAATTTGACTTGCCTTATACTGTACTTGAGCACTTTTTTAATACGACAGTTTGTAGTTATCTGTGTTTTATACGCCTTCACGCTCAAATATCAAGATTCTATAATAACATACAGATGACACTTAACATGAACAAATAACACGTTATAACATACAGATAACAAGTAGAAACATAGGAAAGGAATTAATTTTTGGGAGCAATAAAAGTCAAGGACAGATCAACCTTTATAGTAATAGTCTGTATTAATTCACAGAAACCGAAATAAACAAAACGAAGATCGAAAAAAACCCAGCATACCTATGATCTTGTGAAGTTTGTTATCGCTCTTTAATTTGTTAAGGCATCTGATGTACGAGTAACGCCGTGGGTTTTATCTAGTACAAAATATTACCAACGATAAACAGTTACGACTGTAATAAGTATTTACACTCGAAAGTCGCACAAACATCCAACCAGGCAGCGTTTGCAAAACGTGACATAGGAGCTCGGCAAACCCAACGTGAATACTAAGTTGGGATATTCCTGCATCTGAACGACGCATACCAGTAAATATCAGCGTGAATGTGTTACAGAAGACAAAATAGACAAGTCGAGCTTACGAGCGAAGTTGCGGACGTGGATAACTCGCTGATAATATCATACGAACGACAGATTGTACGAATGAGGATAATTGAGATTGTCTTCAAATGCTGTAGTTAAAATTAAACATTTATTGTAATAATTTGGTGATATTGGAGGGAAACGAACTTATGACTACAGCGTTACGTGTTCTATCAAGTGCCTTAGTTCAACCAATGCCATATCTGTGTCTATCTGTGTCATAGTTTTGTAACGTGTGCCCATAACAAGTAAATAAATCAAGGGTGATTACAATTTAAAAAATTTCTTATATCTATACTACTATTATAAAGCTGTAGTGTGTTTGTTTGAACGCACTAATCTCAGGAACTACTCCGAGTTCAAAAGATATTCTTGTGTTGGATAGACATTATCGAGGAAGGCTTATATAAGACGCAGCGGCCAATAGAAGAAGAAGATAAATTTTCAACTGTTTGACTGTAAAAAGCAATTGTTTAATACAGTAGAAATATCTGTAAGCATACAACTGTGCGATGTTATTTTTTTAATATCCCCCCCCCCCCACTTTTGACCCCGTTGTCATTATGGGGTACAATGTAAAAATTATAAAAAATAGTTGTCGAATCCTAAACTTAGCGAGTTATTACTCTGTAACAAAAAGTATCGCAGGGCAAGAGCATATTAGCCCTCTTGCGTAAAAACCAATTTAAATGCCTCAACCCCACGTAGTGATTTTACTTAGTTAATAGTTACAATGTCAACCTGTTTCGGGGCTTATTCGTAAGTCGTGATGGAAGCTATAAAGCAGTCGTGTAGATGATGTATCTCGTTAATTAACACGACTTACCGTTTCGGAACTAACTCGTTCTAAGTGGAAACTTCACCCTTGAGAATGTGGAAAGAGCGCCGAAGGCATGCAAGAATGTCTTTGTAACTATTTAAAGATGCCTAACTACAGAATTCGTATGTCGTCCCTTGACCTCAATTTGCAAATGTATATTATGGTTGTAATACAGATCTTTATTGTCTGGCCTTTATGGTTAAAATTGGCTCAAGTCCAATCCGTAAATATTACAGTATTATTAAATACGGTCTATAATTTACGAGAGTAGTACACATAAAAAAACGCTTTAACGGTTTAAAACGCAATATATAGCCGTAGTCTCTAGTAGGGAATCTCCCTGCTGCAAAGCATCGAAAGGAAACATCGGGCCGTGGTTTAAATAATATTGAAACGAGTTTCACTAATATATATCATGTTTTAAACAGTTAAAGTGTTTTATTTGAAAGCATTAATAAATGTCATCTTAAAATAGAAGTATATTTTCAACCCAGCATATGTTGGCATTAATATATTATGTTAAACAATAACTCATAATAATTATTTTTACGGGATTTATCCATATATAAATCTATAATATGTATGGCCGCCTCTGTAGATAAATATTTAAACTTATTAGCATTGCGTTAAGTGGGAGAGGTCCTAGATTCGAATCCCGGGAAAACAAGAAATTGTTATGATCGGGCAGAGCACAGTCTGATCAGCTACTTGAAATAAAGCTGGTCCCATGCCCCACGGTGGTAAAGGGATTTCAAATTAATATGCATATTATATTAAAAAATATGGGAGCATATAATCTATACTAATATATAAAGCTGAAGAGTTTGTTTGTTTGTTTATTTGTTTAAACGCGCTAATCTCAGGAACTACTAGTTCGAATTGTAAACCTATCTTTATATTGGTTCGAGCATTAATCGAGAATGACTGTAGGCTATAAAACATCGCGCTGTGACTAATAGGAGCGAAAAAACGATGTACATTTTTCATCTCTGTGGGTTTCCGATGCGTACGCTGCGAAAATGGTTCAAGAAACAAAAAAATATGTATAAAAGAGTGATTCCTCTTAAATGATCTAAAAATATGCCCGGAACACTATATGGCTATCTTGCAAGAACGACGGGACGTGACCGGAGTCGTGGGCGGCTTAATTATAAAGATGAATATGAGGTCTCCAAAAACAAAAATATGGAAGCCCGAAATAACTATTCTACGCGGACGAAGACGCTGTCACAGCTAGCACTTATATATAAGTTATCTTTTAAAAGCTATATAGAAAACTTTGCACCACTGTCACCTTATTATTTATGTAGATTAACTTCAGAAAGTTTTCACAGCGGTGACGCGGAGTTTTAACTGCCTTTAAACTTGTAGCTTCAGTACGTAAATTAATCGTAGTTAGCGGGGTTCGCGTAGTTGATAATTGACCTACTTATTTTTAACATTATAATCCTTTCTGCTCGACGGTCCGTGTAACGTCCATGTTTCGTAACTAAAAGCTGGGCTAAACCCTTTACATCGTGATATATAACAACAAACCGTTAAAGATGTACTAGCTGACCCAGTGAACATTGGTTTTCCATATAAATTATTCTTAGGGAATTTCTTGACTGTAAGAATCTGGGGCATTAGTGACTGGATATGCATATAAAGTTTCATTAAAATCGTTCGATCCACTTTGGAGGGTTTTAAATTTTAAATTATTTTATCATTTTTAGATCTGTGTACATATGCCCCTTTGCCTCATCAGGGAAAAAAGATTAGTATTATGAATTCTTTGAAAGTACCAAAATGATTAAAATAAAAGTTTTTAAGACGCAGATAATTGTACGCTGCACACGCAGCTTATGTTATTTTCCTCGAGCTGAAGATTCTAGAATACAGAAAAATCATGTAATTGTAATTGAAACATGTTAGAATAATTACATGACTTTTATATATTAAAGCGAATTTTAATATTTTGTGCAATGTCAAAGTCAAAGTCATAAATCATTTATTCACGTAGGTAAGAGTATAAAATTACATTTAATATAAGTTCCCAAATCAAGGGCGTCGAAAGAACAAGAAGAACTGGCAAGAAATTCGCCGCCACTCTTTTTATCACTAAGGTAACAGTTATAATTGTGTAATAATCTATAACTTAATAAATATGTTATTATAACATATTAGTAACCTATATGGTAAAAGATCACTGGACTATGTCGTATCCATAATAATTAATTGATTACCAAATAGTATAAAAGATACACTTACCACTAAAGATATAAAAACCAATATAAAAAAATTGTACTCCCTCCAAATACCTTCAAATTAATGTAGTGACTCGCTTGTTTGTTGCCTATTATAATGTGTAAAACTGTTCGTAATATAATTATATACTTCGATATGTGTAATGTGTAATGAGACAAGGACGTTACGGAATAACTCGAATGAGTTTTTGTTGACGATTTTTTATGTTACAAATAAATGTAAAATTTTGAATGAATAAAAAAAAGTTAAGCCAGCATACTCATGTTCATTCAACTAAACGAGAGATACCTACTACTGTTATAGCTTCTAAAAATATTACTCTCTAGCACTAACCTTATCTAACTCAATCACTGTTAATGCACCATCGCCTTAGGTAAGAGTACACGCAATTAGGTTGAAATGCAAGTTTGCTTTCAGCGCCGTTTTAAAATATACTCAGCAAAATGAACGTTGAAATTTAGTTCAAGCTTTACACGTTTTTCGGTTATATTATCGCTAACCCAAATTGGTACGTCATTGATTATAACAAATAAAATTTTCATAAAGGACATTTTTCATTTTTACGTTTTCAAGGTGACGGGCTCGTTGCTAAGTAAGACTAATTATTGACGGGTCGCGGGTTCGATTTCCACCGGCTCCAACGTGTTTCTAATGAATTTACATTTTTTGTTAACTTGTAGGTTTTATCTAAATTCCGAATCACCATCCTGACAACATATGAAAAAGCCGCGAAGTTTCATAGCGTTTTGGTATCAGTCTGTGGATTTACGAAAATCCAAAGCCTAAATAGGTCGATAGCGCATCTTTGGATGTTAAATCTTATCTGTCCTCTTCTATAATAATAAAAAAAAAATGTTAGGCATTGAATTTGTTTCTGATTAATTTCGTATTAGGTTACTTTGACCAAAAGTACTCATTAGGCTCTTTAAGTACATCAGCCGTTTCGTCGATTGAGATATTCTCGTGGCCCCGAAAATAATTATTGTTCATCTCCACAAGCGTTTTAACGAATCTATAGTAATGAACTTGACGGTCATATCGTTTCGTCATATTCCTCTTTTTATATTTCTTCATAAACTCGTTGTAGAGTTCTTCGGCTTGATCCAAATCATATAGTTCGGAAGCATTGATATCTCTAAGTCTTTCACGCCCTAGAAATTCGGCGTCCTTTTTATTGGATATCTCGAAGTCTAGAAGAGAATAGAATATATCAATAAAACATGCTTATTGTTTTAGAAATATGTAAATACAGATAACAATCACAAATAACTATGACATATAAAATATTGTCACGTAACGCGTTGACTCGTTAGTGTAATGGTAGGAATTGTTGTAATTTCGATCACCCCAGGGTCCAAGATTTTTCTAATCAATTTACAATGTTTCTGAAAGATGTGAATCTCGGTCTGGAAACCTGGATATTAAATGGTTTGTATGGAATATCGAAATCACTTCAGGGTCAAGGATCATCATTGACAGATAAAAAAGCAGTCAAGTTTGATCGTGTTTCCGTTTCAATATCTTCATTTCCGAATATACAAAGCCGAAATCGTTTGACAGCTTATCTTTTTTAAATGTCACTTCGTCTAGGTCAGACAGGCCTTGTCATAAAAAACGTTACGTAACGAAATTCTTTACCCTACAGAACTTTTCGCTGTTAATGTCTCAATTGTTTACAGACCCCTCACTACTTTGGACGTTTTTCCTCAATTACTTACAGGGTTTAAATCGTATAGCATAATGTTTATTGAATTCATTCGGGTCCATATCAGCATACTGATTAACAATGTAGAAAGTATCTTTATCTCGAGTAGCTTCATTTAAATTGGAGACTTTGTTAAAATTAACCACAAAGTTCTTGAAAGCTTTGCTTGCCTCAGCGTCATCTTTATACCTCTTGTCATATTTTTCCTTGAAATATTCGAACACCTCCGTAACGTTATCGGCATTGTAAATCATTGAAGACACATAATTAAAATGGACGATTATTAAACACGTATAGGACAAGTAATTTAATAGAAAACAAATATAATACAAACACAACATAGGCCTATTCATGTTTTATAAGCGGCTTCAGCCTGCATGGGAATAGTCTTATAAGAACAATAAAGTAATAAAACGCTTACTTAAAGAGATATTCTACTATCACTTTTATAACATACAGACTACAGTGTATGTTATACCAATCTTTAAAACATTGTTAAGCGTGAAATTTTCGATTAACTGTGTTGGATGAGCCAATAATGTTTAAAAATTATGCCGTCTCTATCTAATGAAAAATCATTACTACTGTCTGTTTGCGTAAAAATTAAACGACATTTGAAATTTTGAAAACGCTGCACATGATTTAAGTCTTGTGCGTTTTGCGACTTATTTTCAATCTAAGTAATTAGGTTTTTAATTTTTTTATCGACATTTGATGCTTGTAAATTATTATTTTGGTGCGAGGAAGAAGGTTATGGAGATTTAAAGGATATAATCATAACTATAATTGCGTCTCCAAATTGTTTCAAAAACTATTTGTTTCTATTGTTTGTCTGCGATTAACAATTTCGGTTTATCGCTTCTTGTAGAATTGAAAATGCTGCCCTCTATGGGATACAACTGCAACTGCTGCATCGAGTTTTGCAAATTGCCAACATGGATATTTATTTTGCCACATTTTCTTGAATTTATCTGGTTTAAAATTATCATTATTTAATTTCGACTTACTATACTAACAATTTTAGCACCAAAGTTTTTTTTAAAAAGCCACAATTTGAATTTGAAATATTAATAGCACCGGCTGCTGCAAAGCATCCGAAACGTCGGGCCGAAGTTAAAAATCATTTTCAAATAAGTTTAACTAATATATCGCGTTTTAAACCGTTAAAGTGTTTTATTTAAATTTTTCATTTGTGTAGATAGTTATTGAGGGAAATAAAATTATGGTAATGACAATCCTCATGAAAGGATTATATGTCATTGCAAACTGTCAATTGTCATTTCGTTGGAAGTTCAACGTTTTCTTGTATTTAATTTGTTTTCTATGTTACTGTTTTCATTTCAATATCGGAGAGATTCTCCGTGTCTCTTCTCAAAAATTCGCGGTATCCAGTGAAATTTATATTATTTGTTTATATTGTATAAAACTGAGGAGTAAAAAGTTCATTGCGTAAAGTAATGTAAAGAAATAATTTCTGTATTTCAATAATATAGATTGAAAGTGTTGTGTTTAAAAATATTCATATAAGACTCGGAAGAAATATTTAATTTATAAACCAAATCAACTTAAGTAAAAGGTAAGAACTTTTTGTCATTTCTTTAACACACGAAATTTTTTCTTAATTAATTTTAAAGCTGATTTCCTATTTCCAAATATTATTACTAAAAGAATACACGTATTGGAAACCCACTACACGTTATTTCGATTAATTATAATTAGTCGAAAAAATACTCGCAACTATTGTTAATAATATACTGTTAAAATTACATTAACCATATGAACAAGGAAAGGGTTTAATAATATCCAAAATAATTATTTTCAGCTAATTTTATTCCTTATTTTAATTTTATATGTATATATTATCTACAAAATGAATGTAAAAATATTCTATAGGACTAACCCATGGCTGTATTGTGGCATATTATTGTTTTTCCTTTAATGACTAAACAATAATAGATAATAATTTGCCTTAATAAATAGTTATTATAAAATTATATGTCTAAGTCTATAGGCACTTACTACATACTGCAGGGTTTGTACACTATTACCACTAAACTTAAACTTAATATATTATACATATGTTACACATTGAAATCACTCGGGTATCTTATATACTCTTGTTATGAACATTGTGTGCTAATAATTGAGCAAATTGACCAATCGATACAGTGATTCCATTCTCTAGATATGTGTGTCGCTTGCACTCTCTTTAATATGGGGCAGACACATTTCTATGTTCATTTCACTGATCCGATTTGTTTAAGCAAGTCCTTAAAAAATAAGTACGTTGCTGCTTGGCTTCAAAGCTATAACCTCAGTTGTTTATCAAATATCCAAAACCCAAATGGCTCGACTATATATCTATCTAGTCAAGATGTTATCCGGCTCGAGTGCCTTCTATCAAGTGAACCCCCATGCCCATGTCTGTTGTTTATCATAAAACCAAAAAAAGTCACAGGCTATTAATAGTAAATTGTACAATTTATTACAAATTATGCAGGATTTCTTTGTTTTATTCATTACTAGCTGTGCCCGCAACTTCTTCCACATGGAATAGGAACTTTAGGTAGAATTTTTCAATTATTTAGGCTGTTTATTTATTTAGTTTATAAATTTAATAAGACACATGTGTAAATACAGTGTTCCACTGCAAAGAGCTTATTAGGGTATTCATAATAAGTATATCCATGGTATAGTGTATTTTCATATGCTTATTTGAATTTTATAGTTACTTTCGCTTTTCTAATATTAGTAAGTTCTATAATTAATTACGATCCCTCGTAATACGTACCCTCACATTATTCCCACTCCCATCCTCACTAATATATTCATTCCCAAAAAACTTGCTTCATAAATCACGAATTTCCATACAAACTTTCCCCCCTTTTCAGTCCTTAATATCCCTTTTTTATGTAGGTAGTCTATGCCTTTTTGTGGTAGCCTATACCTTTCTCGGGCTCTAGAATATCTGTGTACCAACAGACAGACAGTCGTAGTTTCTGTCAATTTTATAATATTAGTAGTGATTATATTTATTTTGTGCCAATACCGAATGCTATTATTTATTTACAATGAAAACTGTATGAAGCGTGTTACATATTATTGTTATAATTGTTGCTATGTTATGTTCTGAATTCAAAAGTATTTCCTCTTCCTTACAACTCGGTATAGTTAACAATAGAAAATTTAAATAAGCGGCTCTCAACCCATTATAAATTGATATGATGTAGAATCTGTGCAATTTGTCTCTACTATAGGCCGTCAATTCCAAGGTTATGTCACATATCCATTAAAATTAACAATAGTAGAAAATGTAGAGGAAGAATTGACATTGTATTATGCCACTATATTATTAGTATGTATAGTACATTTCACACTAAATTCTGTCATTGGCTTAGTTTTATTCAATACTAGCTGTGCCCGCGACTTCGTCCGCGTGGAAGCGTGACTTGGGGTACACTTTTTAAATTATTTAGGCTGTTTAATAATGTATGTAAGGGCGCAATTAAGGCAGCCAATTTATGTTGTAACGGCTACTTTGCCGCAACACATTCACTCACATCACTCCTACTCTAACTTCCACTCCTATTCCCAAAAGCCAAAGAAGAAAGTTTCATTGTTCTAGCTTCAAACACCACGAATTTCCATACAAACTTTCAACCCCCTATCAACCCTTATTTCGCATTAAGAAGTAACCTATATCCTTTCTCAGGCTCTAAAATATCTGTGTACCAAATTTCATTCAAATCAGTTCAGTAGTTTCGGAGTTAAAGCCGGATAGACAGAGTTACTTTCACATTTATAATATTATTATAGAATTTGTACAGATAGGAAATGAAACAATAACGATTTAAAGCCCCAAAGTGCAGACCAGGTTGATTTTCTGTATGGTTAAGTAATTATAATAATCAATTACCTTTACATAATATATGATTAAAAATGATCAAAATTTTTAAACTTTGTTAACTATTTTAGGTATTCAATGAATACACACCTTGTCCCATCACTTTTTCTATCAGAGGTGTGAAATCCCGTTTCCCTCTCGTGGGGTATGGGGCGAAAACATTTCTGCGTCCGTTTCACTGATCCATTCTTTTTAACAGGCAAGTAGTTGGTCAGACTTCTGTGCCGCAGACCCGACCGGAACTTATTTGTTTTTGTTCACCTAGGATTCGAACCCATGGCCTCTCGCGCATAACGCAATGTGGGCAATACGTTTAACCATTTGTCTACAGAGGCGGTCGGTATTAAGGTTTACTATTATTAAATTATCCAATACTATGTAATTATTATACAATATCCAAAATATTAAAATCAACATTAAATGTAACAATACTTTAACAGTGAAAATGTTTTGTTAATAGCATTACAATTGCTTCTTTATGACAGAGGAGAATAGATAAGCACGAGGCTCTCTTGATAGAAGGTGAAATAAACCTGCCATATAACATCTAAACCAGACGCACTATATTCGTAAAACCACAGACTGTAACCGAAACGCGAGTAAACGGGTTCATTAGAAACATCTTGGACAGTAGTATCGGGTAGTACAAAATGCTACCTCTGGTTGGTAATAATGTTTCTATCTTTACAGATATGCACAATGGCGTCCCCGTCGAAGCATAGATTAAAAAGACCGTCATGGTATAGAAGGCTTATGCAGAAGAGATTGCCTATTACTAAATGGCTGCCCGCGTATAATTCGGAGAAAGCCTTAGCTGATATTATAGCGGGTATTACTGTGGGTCTTACTGTAATTCCACAGGCTCTAGCCTATGCGACGCTAGCTGGCTTACCACCCCAGGTAATAGTTGAGATCGTTAAGTTTTAAACGAATTCGGACAGAGGAGATTAGAAGTACTTAGTACGTACGATAAGAACCTACTTACGTAGTCTGTGATTTTAATTGGGGCTTAGGTCATTAACTGACTAGGGATGTGTAGTCTAACCTAAAACAAAAAGTCTTTCTTACATCTAATAATTTTATAAACAAAAGAATTAAGGTAAGGTATACCAATACATTCCTTAAATAATCATTGTTTTCATATTAAACACATGTAGCTTTAAGGTGATCGCACATTTGACAGAAACGCCCGCGCTGTGGTACAACTGGTGATTGCACGTGTACGTCGCTGATTAATTTGCGTTCACCTTTACTTTTTGTATATATGTATTAAAGACCCCAAATATATATATAATATTTGCCGTTACATGAATGTTCTCGTTCCGAAATTCACATGCTTAGAATTCATGAAGTGATATAAGGTTGATAAACAGTTTCGACCACATTCTAAGATGAATCTTGTTAGACTAGTATTCAAAAAGTCACGTGAAAGCTTTAAAGGAGTCTGTAGTAAATTTATAAAAATTTATGCAAGGAATTTACAACATTTAAAATGCAGAGTGATACTTGTTTTGATAAAATTCCTTGGGTGATGTTCGTATGTTTGGCGGAGAACTGTTCTTCCTTGAACGCTGATTTGATCCATATGGTGTCTTTTAAAATGGATCGTGGACCTTAAAAGTATTATTTTTAAAAATGGAAATGTATCTTCTATATTTGTGAGATAGATATCCTATGTTTCGTGACATATCAAAGTATATTTTTGCAACCGTGAAATATATAAGCGTTTATAGCCACCCTTAAAAGCTATTTATCTTGTCCCAGACCTCATTTAGAATCGTTAAACCGATACATATTTTTCTAACATTCCATTCTTAAAAAAAACTTAAACTAATAGCGAATCATTAAATTCGGTTCGTTAGTTTATGAGATAAGGGTTTTCAACCAGACAAACAGAGTTCGACTATATAATATTAGTAGAGACGTACAATTCTATGCATTACCATTCCTATCTGCTTTTATTAATGCATAAAATATCACGAGATCGTAAAATTTTAGCGATGTTTGGCTATTGAAGGATTTGTCCTTATATCACCTTGAATTGCTGTTTTTTGCAATGCCTTAGAATTCCGGAAGCATGAAAAAGTTAGGTTGATCAGGACACGAAAGTCTTCATTGAACGATTTTTATACAAATTGTTTGTTACAGTATGGCCTTTATTCGTCGTTTATGGGTTGTTTTATATATATTTTATTCGGCTCGTGCAAGGACATCACCTTGGGGCCTACTGCACTGCTGGCATTGATGACCTATGAGCAAATTCAAGGTCGGAATTTCGATTATGCCGTGTTGTTATGCTTTCTTACTGGCATAGTTCAACTGATTATGGGATTATTGCACTTAGGTAAGAGTTTTAGAAATATAATGAAGATTGATGTCAATGTCAGTAAATAAGATTATTTAAGATTATAAAGCTGAAGAGTTCATTTGAACGCACAAATCTCAGAAACTACCGGTTCAAATTGAAAAATTACTGACGTGTTAAATAGACCATTTATAAAGTAAGGTTTTAAGCAATGTAACATCACGCACCGTCCAAAAGGAGCAAAGAAACAGTGGTAAATGTGGGAAAAATATTTAAATTGGAGGCCTTTTAAGCAAAAATTTCATTAGCTAATATATTTATAATTCTAAATTATTAACGTACCGGTGGCGTAAACCTCTGACAATACTGAATTCTTTCAGCTGGTAGAGATCGAAAACGTAACATAGAAAATTTATCGATCTCATTTATTTTTGTCGGATTTTAATAATTTTTTAAATTAAACGAATGCCCAAAAAACATTTTTGAAGTAGCGAAGCTATCATGTTGTAAAATGCTCTTGTGACACTGTGTCTTATCCTTTTGCTTAGGAGGTTAACAGCTCCCATGGTAATCGTTTGTGTCTACTTATTTCGTTAATAGGTTACTCCATTTCTTACCTGACGGAGTAATAAGGATAACAGTTATTAAATAACATGACCCGGTTTCTTAATATTTTAATTTGAGAATAACGATTACTATAAACAACTGTTTAAATATACGGATGACGCATTCTGTGCAAAATATATAATTCTTTTATTGCTAGACAGATGTATGTAATTAATGGTTTTTAAATATCGACGACTGGTAAATATCATTTTTCGTGTATAACGAACGAAAGTATGTTATTGTTCTTCGTCGTGTTTTACATAAGGTACATCGAAAAAGCAACTGTCTTATAAGGAACGATTAGTTATTATCATAATACTATGTAAGAAAATTATATATCTGATTATACGAATGGATAAGTAAATATTTACTGACCATTCTACAAAGCCCCCGAAACGTCGGGTCATGGTGGAAATAAATTAAAAATAAACTAATCTATACATTTCACGTTTTAAACCGTTAAACGTTTTATTTAAATTTAATTGATAAATAGATATTAGGCTGCTAGAGGCAAAGTGTATTAATAACAAAAAACATGATTTTTAATAGGGAGCAAAATAACAATCCGCAATAAACTTTGGCGAAAATTAAGTTTAACTATTATCTGCGTAAGAATTATGTTAACCATTTTCAGTCACTGTACACTTGTAAATTAACATTTTTAGACTATGAAAATATACATAACTCAAGTCATAAATTGCAGTTAGGCTACTCTGCCTCTAGCGGCCTCACATTATCTATACCTAGGATTTGGTAACAACCATGTCAACCCCTCATATTTAAATAAATATATATTAAAGCTTTATCTAAACATTTAAGTTTTTAGCTAAAATAACGTTCTATTTGAAATTTCCCACGCTTTTCTTAAGACAAATTTGAGATCATTTTAACCTTTTTTAATAGAGTTGTTTATGATGTTGACCTTCAAACTTGCATGTGATTCCGCGCAGGTGTTCTGATAGACTTCATCTCGGTACCCGTTACGGTCGGTTTCACATCGGCGACTTCTGTTATCATAGCCGTTTCACAGCTAAAAGGCCTGCTCGGGTTGCAGTTTAAATCTAGGGGGTTTCTGGACACTGTTAAAAAGGTACATATATGCTGATTCTTACTTATAAAGGCCATCAAGTGCAAAAGTCCTGGGATCTAATCCCAGAAAAAAAGGAAAAATGATCAGGGTAAAGAACGGAATCCAGTTGCCTGCAAATAAGATCGATACAGGCACATAAATATGTCTGACCCGTGCGCTATTTAGGGAAAACGGGGTGACACTTGAGAAAGGATTCTAGATGTCAAAAAATAATAATTTATCGTGCTTCGTACCTGGCTTTTTAAAAGTTCTAGAGAGCGTTCAAACAAACAAACAACATTTTAAGCGAGTTTTCATGTTATAGGTCGTCGTAAACATCCCTAACGCAAAATTAGCCGACACGCTTTTAGGAGCCTGCTGTATAGTCGTCCTGCTTTTAATGAGAGTAAGTCTCCGTACTTTATTCATTACATATAGTTACATAACAGGAAGTTAAAAGCGAAAGGTAAAAATAGAAACCTTCATGCGTCAATGATTAAGCATTTTAAATATATTAGATACATAATATATAACAACATATATTTATTTAAATAAAACCTTTAACTGTTTAAAACGCGAAATATATTAGTTAACTTCCGTACGTCCATCTCTTAGAAACCACGGCCTGTGCAAAGTATCCGAAACGTCGGGTTGCAGTTAAAATGGATTGCAAATAAAATAACTAATATATTTCGCGTTTTAAACCGTTAAAGGTTTTATTTAAATGGGTACTCGGGTAAAGTACAGACGTTACTTAACGTATACTTATATAAAACAATAACTTGCATTATATTTATTGTAATATTTAGTAAAATTATTTTATTTTCTTAGTAATAATAATTAAATATTAAAATCGCTGTATAAATTAGAGCCTTGTTGGTCTACTTGTATCGTCACCGATTTATTAGGTCGGCAGTTCGATCCTGAATGAAATTAAATTATGAATCAATCTTATTGTTTTGTATTTATTCTGACACGTGAGCAGCAAAAGAAAATATCGCACAAACCCGACATTCCTACAACAAAATTAAATATGTGATACTTCTTAATTGTTTACATACGTAAATAAAAATTAACAGATAATTACATAACGCTAATAATTTTTTTATAGAGCTATTATAAAAATAATACCCAATTTCAAACATATTTTGACTTTTAAAATTATTTATTGACTCTTTGTTTTAGCTGTCTGTAAGGACTTACCTTCTATCGAAGGAGACATTAATATAAAATGATGTATATCTTGAAAAGTTTTAATTTTACATTAGTTAAATACAATTATTTTACATTAATTGTTTCCAATATTAATATATATAATATATTGTATAGTATACCTTCACTTTTCGCTTATCATTACGTAACGGAAATATGTATAATTTTTTAGAAAGTTTAAGCAAAACCTGTTTCAGGAGTAATTAATAATCCTTATTACCATACATATCAATAGTCCATACCAGTTTTAATATATATATATATATATAGACTATATTTTTGTATTTGGTGTAAAGATACAATTTTATTTTATGTAAAATCAAACTTGTCACATGTCATAATACATACCTAATGTCCTTTTTCTAGTTTAACGGTATTCCATATTTACGACCTTTTCCCTACTGCAATAGGATATATCAATTTAAGTTATGCGTACATTAAGCAAAACAAAGATGCAAACACGTGCAAGACGAGTTCAATGAAAAAGTACTTATATTCCCTAATCAAAATTTTATTTGATGAAGATAGCATTAGGATGTTGTTACTTGCTGTATACCCACTAGGGTAAACAGTGCTCAGACTTAGGTGTCCATCTTCACGATTTTAGGATGTGCGGACATTCACATACCTCTACCATAAGACACTAACCATAGGTTACTTTCCACAGAAAATTAAGGACGTCAATTTACCACCACAACAAAAGGGACTGAAGAAAGCTTTGTGGTTGCTATCTACCTCAAGAAACGCGATAGTGGTACTATTATGTGCCGTTATGGCGTTTTTGTGGGAAAATAATTCCCAATCGCCTTTCAAACTAACTGGGACTGTTAAGTAAGTATTTCCAAATATCATTTAAAAGCTAGGCTTTAATTGATTAATGTTCTCATTGTGTAATGTTTTGTGGGACTTGTTGGTCGATCTCCAACGGGTCGAACATGTTTCTCGTCTATTTATAATTATTTTGGAACAAGTTTGGGACTTCTTCTGCAAATCTAGATATTAAATAAACTCTCGCGTTTCTGTTTCCTAATATTCAAAGTCATGGCTGGTTATTTCACCTTCCATCAAGTGGACCCCATGTTTTTTTGTCCTTCTCTTTCATAAAAAGATAGCCTTATCATTTTTAACATACAAAACGGCAGTTACTTTACATGTTTATCAGCGTAAATTTATACAAATTACACTCATTGTTTTTAATGTAAATCACTCATTTGAATAAATTTTGTTAAAATATAAATTATGGACTAGAATATGTATGTTTGATGCATGCTACTATCCTTGCACTAGATTTTTAATCTATATAGGTTAAACAGGATATTAATATTGTTATTAAACAAATTTGAATTTAAAAAAGTGGTTAAGCTTTTTCGTCACCGCAATTGGTAATTCTTAGATTAGATTCAAAAATTAGACCAAGGTTTAGTGGGTAATTCGCTACAATGCAATTATTATCAATCGAATCCATTCAGGAAATGTTACCAAGGTTTTGTTAGTACTTTAACAATGATAAAGATATAAGACACCTATAAATAGATAACGATGTCAATACAGAACTATGGACGATCTTCCGAACATTATAATAAACCAAATCAAAGTTATACCTATCAGATATGTTCCTTGCAATTTTACAACATTATTGCCTATTAGAAATATAAAAGAAGATTGAATATCGTTAGTTTAATCAAACAGCTTTTCTTATTTTAAGACAAACAAGTCAGGTAGGCCAATATCTTATTAACTACTGCCTGTAAATAGAAGCGAGTTTACCAGACAAAGTTAACATGTTGGAGAAAAAATATAATCCGTTGGGGTTTGAATCCACGACACGTTGATTAACCATACATTGCTAAATGTATACTTATTAATGTAATGTATTATTTAAAATATTATAACTGATTACAACCTTTTTGTAGAGAAGGTCTACCGCCGCTAAGTCTGCCACCTTTTGGAACAGTTGTTGATGGCAAACACGTGACGTTTTGGGAAATGTGCGCTGAACTGGGATCTTCCATCGTATTGGTGCCTATCATTGGGGTATTGGGCAACGTAGCTATTGCTAAGGCGTTTGGTAATATTTATATCCACTATAATTTTAAAAATGTTTGTGTGTTTATCCTCACGTGACAACTAAGAATCAATAGAATTTAAAAATGTCTGTTACTGCACAGCACGGAACGCATTCCGGTTCTAGTCCTGCCCGTGTCGTAAAATGTTTAAATTCTAGACTCTTACTAATAAAATACCTCTTTACCACGGTGAAACCATCAAACTTAGAAGAAGAAGAACCAATTGTCATACATGTAATTTTTACAAAGCTAGGCAATAGCACCTACTTTATAAAAGATAAAATTTTGCTTTCAGCTAGTGGAGAATCAGTTGATGCGACTCAGGAGTTGATAACGCTCTCGTTTGCGAATATTCTCGGTTCTTTTCTAAGCGCGATGCCAATAACTGGATCTTTCTCTAGAAGCGCTGTCAACCATGCGAGTGGTGTCGCCACACAATTTGGTAGTCTTTATACAGGTACTGTAAAGGATATTTTTACTTCTGTTATTAAACTTAACTGTTATTGCATTCGATTCGATTTCGTCTACAGGCAAGCAGGTGATTCAAAACGTGCTAGACTAAAACACTATGTTTACTGGGATTCGAACTCACGACCTCTCATATCAATCGCACTTCTGGGCAAGGCGTTATACAATTGAGCTAATATCATATTTTAGCATAAGCTAAAATATGATAAGCATTTTTTTATGATAAGCATCATTAGTGGTGATAAATACTTAGCAATTTTAGCATAAGCTAAAATATGATAAGTATTTATCACCACTAAAGATGATACAATACCTATAAAGGTATTGTATCATCTTCAGACTTTAAGAAACACAGAACTTAGCCATTTTTAATTGACAATAAAGGTCAACAGCGACTAACGATTTTCATACAACAGTAAGTTTTATATAAAACACTATAACGATTTAAAATACTATTTTTTTTGAACTACTTGTTAATAACTTAACTCATATAATCCGCGTTTTAAAGCGTTAAATTGTTTTGTTTAAATTTACGACTCGTGTAAACTACCGACAATACTTAACTGAAAGGAATAAGACCCGAGGTTAATGACACATCTGTCTGACACATTAACCTCGGAACAAATCTTTTTATGTAATTAACAATATCACTTTAACACAATACATATTACACATATAATTATTATCGCCTATTCTTAAGTTATGAAAGAACAAGGAAGTTAAGATAAATAATTGTGTCATTTCTCTTAGAATATTGACCTAGCTTAGGAATCTACATTCTCATCGCGTAAGTCCTGGGTTTTAATCCCGGGAAGCATAATAAATATTTTGGTTGGGCAGCTAACTAAGGTCTTATCCGCGCCATGCCTCAAGGGGAATTTCACACAATATAATTATTCTCTAAGACCCAACGTAATTGAATTAATAAATATAAGATAGCCATAGCTTTTCCGTCTTTTTTCTTCAATTTTTAACGACATTTTTGTGAATGAGACAAAGCATAGAATAGCTAGTTTCAGGAAAAATTGAGTTTTTGTTACTTGTTTGAATATTAATATTTAACAAGGAGAGTCTTTGTTTAAATTACAAATAAAATTCAAAGACTTCGAGGTAGCTTAACATAAAAGTTGCTATTACAAATCTGCGTATGTACAAAAGTTTTATAAAGGAATAAAAAAAATAATCGACAAACTTCAACTTCTTCGAAAATTAAAAAAATAATCGTACAAATGTACAACACACATTCTTGCACGATTACTCATTTATTTTATCGGTATCATTATAGTCATACATTTACCGGGTTTCCTAAATTCGGCATATTAACTTCGCAACTTGTAAAGGTCACAAGATTATCAATGCAACATACATGTTTTTAAACCGGGAAGCTCCATCTTCTTATCTGAAGTTCTTGTTTAATATTATCAAACTAAATTAGACTTTTGACGATAGTTTTGCATGGACATATTATTAAATTAAATTAAAATAAATTAAACATGTTTTTCACACAAAACATATAATATACAACATAGAAAATAAAGTAAGGTAATTAAATACTGTCTATAGTTTACGCGAGTAGTACACATTTAAATAAATCACTTTAACGGTTTAAAACGCTATATATTAGTTAAACTTATTTAAATACTTATTAAATAAGTTTAACTAATATATCGCGTTTTAAATCGTTAAAGTGTTTTATTTAAAGGTAATTAGACAAATATTAAATTACAATCGGTAATCGTGTTGCACTTACGTTATTACTTATTATATTTTATTTTCAGGTATATTAGTAATTTTGGCATTAAGTCTTCTAACTCCATATTTCTACTACATCCCGAAAGCTTCGTTAGCCGCTGTTATTATTTGTGCGGTCATATTCATGATTGAGTATGAGGTAAGTTAATACAAATATATTTGTTAAATCTATACTAATATTTAAAGCTGAAGAGTTTGTTTGAACATGCTAATCTAAGGAACTACTGGTTCGATTTGGAAAAATCTTTTTGTGTTAGTCTGAGCAATTATCGAGGAAGGCTTTAGACTATAAAATATCACGGTGAGACAAATAGGAAGAAACGTTGGGAAATGTGTAACAAACTTTATATAAATATCAATTTTTAAGAGTTTCCATAGCTTGCGCTGCGAAAAAATCATTTTTAAAACGTTTAAATAAAAGTCTTAACGGTTTAAAACGCGATATATATATGTTAAATTTATTAGTAAGTTTAACTACGTACACTGGGGCTGCAGACACTACGGGGCTACACAGGGTCTCCCCGTTACCACGCCTGCTGCAAAGCATCCACACTTCGAGTCGTAGTTAAAATAATTTTCAAATAAGTTTAACTAATATGTTATAAACCGTTAAGGTGTTTTATTTAAATGTGTACTACTCGCGTAAACTACAGACAGTATTTTTTTAAACGTCGCTTATTATGGAACTAATAACGTATATAATTCAATGACACAGTTGATGAGTGTGTGTTAATTTTCACGCAAAATTAGCGAAGAATAATAGCAGTTAATAGCGTGAAACGCAACCATTTTTACTTATTGTCTTCAGACTGTTATTTTCTCAGTATTTATTTATTATATTCATTAAGATATGCGTATTTGAATATGTAGTAAAAACCTGTATATGTTTCGCGCTAATCTGCTTTAGTTTCGAGCAAGTGTGTACAGTGTACACTGTTCGACCGAACCTATCATATGACGGGCTCGTTGGTCTAATGTTGGCTTACGGCCAAGGGGCCGTGGGTTAGATTCCCATCAGCTCCAACATTATGTTTACAGCATGTTGAACTTAGTCTAGAAATCTGGATATTAAATGTATAGTAGCGTAATCGAAATCCGTCAGAGTCACGAACCATCCTTCACAAATGAAAATCCGTGGAATTTTATCGCGTGTAGTTAGTTAGTCTGTGGATTTCCCAGTTTCCAAAGCCAGACAGGTAAACTGTATATGACTGGAGTATTTCAATTTCCATCAAGTTCCTGTCATAAACCCTATTCTGGTTTGTTCCCATTTCCTATCATGAAAAAGTACCTATATTTTCTGACATTCGTACCCAGAACTATCCCGCTTATAATAAGCAATCCGTTTAGGTTGAAGCATTGAGGTCGTCTAGTACTAGTATCCAATATTTTTTTGTCGCGGTGTGAATGCGTTCTACTAATAAGTCAGAGTATCAAGGTTATAAATTAAAATACACTTCCTTGCAGGTAGTGAAACCAATGTGGCGTTCTCGTCGCGCCGATTTGGTACCAGCTTTTGCGACATTTGCGCTATGCCTTATAGTTGGTGTAGAGTTGGGTATAGTGGCTGGAGTACTCCTCAATGTGGTACTCCTTCTATATCCCAGCGCAAGGCCGCAGCTAGAAGCAGAGATAGTTACAGTGAGTATAGCTTCCGAATAACTAAAGCCAAAATAGGCCGACAGCGCATTTTGTTAAGGTGTTATAGAGTTTTCACCCACCATCAAGTGAAACCCCACGTCTGTCTATCTTCCTCTAACATGAAAAGCTCCATTGTATGACACGTACGTATAAAATGATCTCATTTCTGCTTGGAATTATTTTGTGACTTGTTAATGTATTATTGTATTTCCTTCTAACATTTTTATCAATGTTCAATGATCATTTTTATCATGTTTCATACCAGATGACGAAATTACTTTTAATTGTAGCTAAAATTCAAACCCAAGACATTTTGTGCTTGTGAAGAAAAATCTAAACTAATAACAACAATGACTGTTTTTTTTATTATTTGGAAACGTATACCAAATTTAAATGAGTTTGTTAGTCGTTTGGTTCGAAAAGCGAACAAACATACGTTATCGCGTATAACACGAGTAATAATTCTCAAATTTTTACTGAAACGGTTGGCCAATACAAGAATTCGTCATAGATGTAATTAAAAACAAAATTAGCATTTTGATAAGCGTGAAGTAACTCGTGCGTGCGGACTTGTCAAGGATTTTTTTCAATTCACGTAATTTTCAGTAGAATCAATCTCCGCGAATCGCGACCTATTATCCAATTACCTACGTGATGACATACATAGATAGAAAACGTATTTACGTAAATTGTTTATATGGAAGGTCTGTTCCAGAACTTTCTAGTTAGTTTATATTTTACAGATTTGGTTTTACCACCCTCTGATGTTCAGTGTGATTAATGGGCGTCAAATCTTAGCATAAATTTAAAAAAAAACATTCTAGCATCATGGCCCGGGTTCAACTAGAAAAAGTATATAAATTATCAAAATCGCTCACACTACAAGTAGTGTGAGATCGTAGTAAAGTAGGTAGATCCAAGGATCTACCTACTACTACTACTGTATATTGGAAACATCTAACAAACTTTCTTGTATAACTTAGCTTCTTGGCTACAGTTTTATTGTTATTATACAATAAGTCTCAAATATGATATTATTCCAGTTAACGGAAAAAATTTTAAATTTAAGATTTACTTGGAAGTACTAATGTATGTTAAAATTGTATGACTATGTATGTCTATCCCTCTCATAAGCTTGACAAACTTTAATAGATTTTGCGCTAAAATAGTTCTTATACATAGAATACATAGAAAATATATATTCTGGATCATTGACATATTCCACCGATAAGAACAAAGTGTGTTAAGAATGTGATTGTTTTACCAGCCTGTTCAAAAATTGACGCTATTAGAAATTATTAGTAGCCGGCAAAGTAATTTCTACTTGGAAAATCTAATCGACCGAAGCGTGAATTCTTCATGCATCACATGTAATGTTTTTTTTTTTTAATTTCAGAGCAATTCCGGTCTCAGTTACCTCCTAATTACCGTTGGTAATAGCCTCTACTTCCCTGGAGTGGAATACATACGCCAGTACGTGACACGAGCAGCCAGCAAACAATCCGGAAACGTTCCCGTCGTTATTGACTGTCGATATGTGTTAGGTAAGTTTCTATAACATTAAGAACAACTGGATTCTATTAGAGTTTGAGTAGGACAGACAAATATGGGACTGTCTGTTCTTGATGATTGATGAAGGTCGACATCTAGCGAGCAAAGTGTAAAACTTACATATAAAAAATAAGTTAACTAATATATTACTAGTGTTTTAAACCGTTAAAAGTGTTGTATTGATATGTTTAGTTGTTAGTAGATAGCTGTGATTTTGTAAGTAAGTTTAAAAATATTTATAGATTAACAGTAAGCTCTGTAAGCCTACAGGCCTCATAAACCTATGACCATTTTGTCGGTTTTGCGCTAAATAGTACCAGTTTATCTCTCTTACATTATTTGTAGGCGTAAAACCATTTGTTTGGATGGTACGCTATCAAATTGCCTTACTGTTAAACTAACTTTCACAATTTTATTGAAACTAACACATAGAATATCTGAATTTTGTTTCAGGAGCCGACTTCACAGCGGCAAAGGGCCTCTGCGCATTATCGAACGCGCTGTCGTCTCGCGGTCAGCCTTTAGTCCTGTTATCGCCAAGGGCTTGTGTTGCCTCGGTGTTCACTGGTGCTGGTTCGAGTGTGCATGTAGTTCTTAATGCCAACGAATTAGATGTTAGTCTTCAAGGTAAAGTTGTTAGACACGTTTTAAAAATACTGTAGATAAGGATATATCTATTGGCATGCCTAATGGATGTGCATAAACTATTTGACATTGAAAACTTTAATGTTTTTCACACATGATTGCGTTATATAAATTGAAAATAAATTATTCTGCAAAGCATAACGAATAAGAACCTTAATGAGCAAGTGTTAAGGTTGAAATTACATTGCCCGAGAGATCATTAGGTTGAAAAAATTCGACGATGTGTAGGACACAGTAGCTCAACACAAACACACAGTTGGTTCGAACAAAACGGAAACGCTGTGGTTGCCGGTTCAAGTACTAAACGTAAATATTTTTCATTAATGTCTAACATTTTTTTTACTGTTGTTAGAGGTATTCTTAGTTGAAGAATTGTTTGATTTAAGCTCTTTAGTAAATATGTAGTACTTAAGGTTATCTCGATTCTTATATCTATTTTCTAACGTTTAAAGTCCTGTCGCTTCAAAAAACATCGCATCTTATGGACAGACGTATAAACAATTATGTTTTTCTCTATAATACATCATTTGTTCATATAGCTTAAGTAATATATGATCTGTTAAATCAGCATAATTGCACTTCTTGAATAAATAATTACTCCTTATGTAGAAGAAAAAAATCTAATTACCGTGATTTTTACAGAATTAACTGGCCAAATACCGCTCCCAGTGATCGAAACAGACCCAAAGAGGGTAACACCCCCTCCAATGTACGCCTCCCTAGCACAAAATGAAGACTCTCTAGAGGTTATTATAGCTGAAGATGACAAGACGTCGCCCTTACTTACCACAGTGCATAGAAAGAAAATCAGTGAGGTAGATGATACTTAGATTTAGCCCTACTTAGTGGTAGTACCAGCTTTGTTGTGTAACTGGAATAAGATATGTTGTTTAACATAAGTTATACAAACAAGTAGTTACCGATCGCTTAAACACTAAATAAAATCATATTTTATTGATTTTTAGAGTTGTAGGTAGGTAACACGAGTATACATTTAAATAAAACCCTTTTAACGGTTTGAAACGTGCAATATATTCGTTAAGCTTTTATTTGATTTATTTTAAGCGTCTACCCGTGACCACAGCTGCTTCAGAGTATTCGAAAAATTGCCGTAGTTAATAACAAGTTTAACTGACATATTTCGCGTTTTAAATCGTTAAAAGTGGATTTTAATTAAAAAAATCCTTATGAAATTCAATAAAATCTAAACTACGTATTTGATTGTTGTAAATCCCAATACGCGCAGTATATAATATAGTTTTTTGTTAATCCGTCCATATATATATATATATATATACAAAGTAGTCTTAACTTATATGTACATAGATTATTCTCGTTACACAACAAGGATGAAGTTCCTAAATAAAACCTCCAGTACCTAAGTACCGTAAGCATAAGTGACATATTTACCAATATATTTAAGTCAGTCTTAATAGCACTATTGTACTTATGCTCTCCAGTGTAATTTAAACTTTGTATACCTCGAATATTGTTGTAGTATTACATTATTTTTGTAAATAAAACGCAATTTTATTTGTTAAATCCACTTATCTTCTTAGTTTCCCCCGTGGGGCAGGCAAACACACGAACACGGCCGTTTCACTTATTTATTTATAGGCGAGTAGTTGATTACACTTTTGTGCCCGATAAAAGCAATCTATTGTTTCCGTGAGATTCAAACCCACCTTTCCAAGCAACACATCTAACCATTTAGCTACAGAGGCGATCACGTGTTAGATCCTTTTTTATAAAGTCATATCTATAGGTACAAGTCCTGCCCGAGTCGAAAATTTTTTCAATTTATTTTCGATTTTTAAATTATATAGTGCCTTCATGTAAAAACTAATAAAGTTTAGTAGTTTTAGATAATAAAGTTTTCAAAGCTTGTAACAGTTACAGTATTGGTCGAAGAATCGTTAAAAACTATATAAAAAAAAAACGCGAAGACACCGTTAGTAAATTCTGCAGTTTCGCCAAATACCAACTTCGACGGAACAGATGGCGCTAGCGTAGCAATTTTTTACTTTGACGTCAGAGACATCCTCCATCTTTAGTCTCGGAAACGTCGGTCCGAAGTTAAAAAGTCATTTTCAAATAAGTTTAACTAATATATCGCGTTTTAAACCGTTAAAGTGTTTTAACTATATAAAACTTAGTTGGCATATTGTCTAATGCGGCTCACTGCCGACGAGAAAACAGATATACGCCATCTTAAAAACCCACTGAAAGATACCTAGTGCGGTTATTTTTTTATGATAAGGAGAACAGTCAAGCGTGAAGTTCACTTGATGGAAGGTGACCCCAGCCTTATAACATTTCAACAAGATGCGCTGTAGATTTTGACGTTGTATATTCGAAAATCCACAGACTGAAATCGAAACGCGATTAAACTTCACAGTTTTTCATCTGTAGACCCGGTCGTTGACCCGGACGGGGTTTCGATATTCTTACCACACATTCAATATCAAGATTTCCAAATTTGCAAAGTTCAACACGTTTCAGAGAAATGAATTGGGTGGGGATGGAACCGTTGATACACCATTTTCCATGTACCATTATTCTTACAAAATGATTATGGTAGTGTAGTGACATCCCGTTTCCCCCTCGTGGGGCATGGGGCGAACACATTTTTGTTTCCCTAGGATTCGAACCTAGGACCTCTCAGGACAAAATGCTTATACTATAAAAATAAAAAGCATATAATTTTTTTGTAGTTTTCTTTATTTAATACTACATATATTTAATGTATAGTAGTAATGATATAAATAAAAATAACTTAGCACCTTCCGTTTACGTAATAAATGCAATTTCTGTCTTATGTTTAGAATGAGTATCGATATATTTTAACCTAAAGAATCTAACCTAACCTTACTTTCACAAAACATATAATGATTTTTAATAAAAGTGTATAGTGATGTGTTTTTGATGAGTTATTATAAAGTAGTGTAAAAAAATCAAGCATGAAAAGCGAATACAATTCTTTTATGTAAATGTTTTTGCGTTTCGTCACCAAATACCCATTTAAAATTTATCGATTCGATACAATCGCCTATGTTCCAAATTCAAATGGTTTTATGTTTTAGACTACCCACAGATTGCACCGAATCAATGCGAATTAAAACCATTATTTATTGACTTATTGCCTAACGACACTCTGGCGCAGAAACATAGGCTTAGATGCAGATCTTAACTTTTCGGAGACAACGTGAGCGATTCGGGCACTCCTTTGCCAAACCAGCTCACGGGTTCTCTCGTGGTTGCTGTCAACGCGAACCTACAAAATAAATCAGTATTACACTATTGAAATATAAACTAATAAAAGATTCACATTTAAAATATCAACTAATAAATAGGAAAAGTCACACAAACAAAAAAAAAATGTGTTTTTGAGACAACTTTTTAATCACACCGTTAAGAGTTCGACTGCTGCAAAACATCGGCAACGTCGTACACAGAAGTAATTTACCTAAATATTTCGCGTTTTACACAGTTAAAAGTGTTTTGTTAAAGTACTTGCGTAAATAACAAACAATACTTATTAAAGGATATAAAAATATTATGCTTCGTCTCAAATAAAACATGGCGATATTGAGTCTTTTCCATAGGAGTTGAAAGTGATATTTAAATAAAAAATAATCAAATAACTAAGAAGACGCCTAATTATCTTATATAATAAATCTGTATATGTTGTTTATATACACTTATTATATAGTATAGTAGGTTGACAATTCATGCCTACATATAAATTTAAATACTCACTTGTTTTGGCTGTAAAACTTTAATGGAGTGTAAAGTCGCAACTCCTTGATTGTTGACCCTTAGCGTCAGTTTACCGTTCATCTCAGCGGTTGTAGCTGTCGCTGACTTGAGTTCCTTTTTAGCGCCCCGGCCGACCTTCAATTATAAATTGATTAGTATATGAGACGTGAAACTCAATTGTATTTTTTTCTTACAATAGAGGAGAACAGACAAATAAGGGTTTCTTTGGATGGTAGATGAAATACCCCAGCCATATAATATTTAAACAAGATGTCCAATCCGGAATCCGGAAATCCACAAACTGTAATCGAACGCGATTAAAATTTACTGCTTTTTCATTTATGACGGTGGTCCGCGGTGGACCCGGACCGATTTTTCGTTATTCCTACTACCCATTTATTATCCAGATTTCCAGACGAAGTCCAGCATGTGGAGATCAAAACCCACGACCCCACTGTGCTACCAATACACTAACGACCCATCTCTGCGACATTGAGCCACAAAGGCGTGCAACATTTAATTAGTTTTAATTTTAAACCTCAATAATGTAGCCAAGACACTGTTAACAGTTTAAAACGTGAAATATATTATTTATTCTATTAACTATGACTCGACTTTTTTCCGTGACCACGCCCGCTGTAAAGTATCCGAAACGTGGGGTCGTAGTTAAAATTAATAAAAATAAGGTAACGTTCGTCGCGTAAACTACAGAAAAGAATTTAAATTACAAATAATACTCACTTCCTTTTCGACTCGGAGGATAAGTGGGCCTACTGCAAAATTGCTTTTAATGGTTGTGTGGTTAGTCATAATACTAACAGCGACGTCGCCACTTCTCCTCAAAGAAGAAAGGCCGTACAAAGTGCCCTTAGCTCTCGGCTTGCTCTTTTCCCCGCTTTTCACCTTATTCTTAGAAGGTTTCTTGGTATTCTTCACCGGAGCTTTCGCCGGCGGTTTCGGTTTAGGCTTAGTTGCCTTAGTGGGCTGTTTTGGCTTCGTCGTAGCTGGCTTCGCTTTTCCACTTTCATTTCCAGATTTCTCTTTAACAGCTCTCATTTCTGTTGGGTTTTCACTGAGCGTGTTTAGTTTCTGTCCGTTTTCCATTTCGTCTATCTTGTTCTGTTGGATTTCTTCCAGTCGCTCGATCTCGGATTTATTCTCTGTAACGCCGCCGCGGGCTGTGTTCTTCTTTTTCGTTGGTCCCTTTCTAAAATTTGGTATTTACATTAATTCATAGCGTTAACACGACTTGAGTACCATTGAGGATTAACTTACTTTTTGTTTGATTTGTTCTTGTTTTTATTCTTCTTGTCCTTTGAACTATTTTTACTGGCGTCAATTGGCTGGAGCTTGACGTTCACTGGATCGTAGGAGCGTCTTAGTATGTCGTTCATTTTCTCAAGGATGTTGTCAACGAATTTATTGTATTTCACTATATACACTGCAGGCACTGGTGCTTGTTTCTTGGCTGGCTCATCTGTCAGCGCTCCTGTTTCAGTATATAATAAACTTTTAACCTAAGTTACGTCCTACATTTTACTTTTTGCTAATTTATATCCTATAGATATGAGTTATACTTCTTTTTAACATTGTTGTTTTATAATATATGTCTAACTTTCATATGTAAAGTTACTTACATTACTTTTAGCAATTTATTAAACTTTTAGTACTTTGAAAACTTTTTTTTACATGTTATTGCACATGAAGGCACTATATAATTTAAAAATCGAAAATAAATTGAAAAAATTTTCGATCTTATAAAATAAATATTAAGTTTTCAAACGTTATAACTTTGTAATTTCATCTTCAATGATTTCTTAAGCTGCAAAACATAAGACGTTGAACGTTTAAAGCGCAAGTGTTAAGATTGAAATTACATTGCGCGAGAGGTGCATGCATCAATAAGTTGAAAAAAATCGACGATGAAGTGTAGGACTCGGTAGCTCAATTGGTAGAACAACAGCACGGAACGCTGACGATGCCGGTTCATGTCCTGCCCGAGTCGAAAATTTGTTCAATTTATTTTCGATTTTTAAACCTTTAGTACTATTCGTCATTATATATCCTAAATGAAAATGCTAGTGTGTTTTCTAAACTAATTCAAGTCTAGGCTTAGAAGTCAAGTAGAGTGATTTATTTGTGTCGTGTGTTCAGTCAAACCAGTCATAGTCAGTATTAATAATTTTATTTACAAGTAGACCTCACAAATATTCAATTTCTCTCTCAACTAAACAAATACTTGTAAAATTACATTATTCATGACATCACGCACAGTGCAGTGAGTAATTAGGTATTCAGTGGGCTAATAATTCATACAACATGTCCAATTCGATTCACGTAGGGGAGGCACGCGAACTAACTGTTTCTGTCTCCGGGCCCCGCTTGAATTCTAATAGCCGCTAACAATTATTGGGTCCAGTCAACGATGGATTTTCTATTTTCTACACGTAAAAGAAACTGCGTGCCGAATGCTCGCAGCCAATCACATCCAACAACATTTAATTTACTAACTTCATTAATCTGTTATATTTCTGGTTTGGATGTGCCTTTTTTATTGACATGTAAACAAGATAAATTTCTATAAAAGAAAGAAAACGGAGGCCTCGATCCAGCGAAGTCGTTTTAGGCGTTGCCGGTAACAAACTAGTTTAATTTAGGTCGAATGTGACTCCTCGCGGCTCTCCCACAGTTTCTCGGCGACAAACATTGTAAAAATTTCTCTTTTCGCATTACATTAAGTCGTTTTCACTAAAGGCGGACACGCGAATTTCGTGGTCATTTCGTCATTTCGAGAGTGAGTCTGAATCGATTTACTTTCTATTGATCGTCAGGAGCGTTTGAGATCTGTCAAGGTCAAATCCTGGTAATTTCGAGTCAAGGTTATAAGAAATCGGCTGGGTTCATCGCACTAGGATGAGAAAGTAAGCGGGCTCGATACCCGTTCTCGACCTCTTAACATACATCCATTTTGAGCTAGTTCCTCGTTAATATTCTACATAGAACCCATCCGAGGCCTGTCAGACTTGATCGATCTATCGACCAACAGATCTATCGTACCTACCTATCGTTTAACCACTGCAGGTGGTCTAATTATATGGGAGGTACAGGATGGACTTAGGAAGAACTGGTTTGTGCGTTAAATACATACATATAATATATCGGTCAAGAAGCTAGTTACTTATATTACTTCAAATATTTACAAATCACTACTTTCTAATATTCTAATAACAGATATATAGCATATAAAATGTTAGAAGCATAAAAATAATATTTGAATACAGGCTGTTTAATGGATGAGGGTAAAGGGATTTTACATAAATATATCGTTTGACTAGTATATATTTATTATTTGACAAAATTAAATTAATATAACTAGATAATGTCACTTTTGTTTGACAGAATAACTAGAATTATGACCGATATTATATGTGCAAAAGATCAACTTATCAATGGAACCGACGCACAAATCACTTCGGAGACGTTCTAAAAAAATTTCACACAATTTAAGAACAAACAGTTTTTATTTCAAAATAATTTGCCACGGATTTGATGTGACATGATCTAGACATTAATTTAACTTTTACTATATCGGGTCCATACTAACACTCACACATCAAGCACACGCACTTAATAAATAAAATAAATTAAATAGAATAAATAAATAGTTAAATAGCTTAGCTAAAGGAGGGAAACCGCGGAGGTCTCTCAGGTGGATGCGGGAGCGAGGCACGCCCGGTCACTGGCGCTTTAAACTATCTGAACTTTTTGTGTTCTGGTACTGCCGCTGCAGCCGACGTCGCTTTGGTTTTCTTTACTTTAATATGACTCGTTTTTTTTCCACTCTTTTTTTTTAGCGCCGCGTTAGCCTTTAACTTTTTAGACTCACGTGAATGCTTGGCGGATATATTTCTCGCGAAGGTGTCGGAAATGTCGTCGTCTTCGTCGTCGTCATCTTCGTCTTCTTCGTCATCGTCATCTTCGTCATCATCTTCTGGCTCGAAGGCATCTGTAATTTCTTCCTCATCGTCATCGTCATCGTCGGCTTCAGCGGCTGCAGCGACTTCTGAACTGGCGGCGGGTGTTTCTACTTCCGCACTTGCGGGTTCCTTTTGTCCAGCTTCTGGTTCCTCGCCTTCTGGAGTGGCCTCGCCCTCGACTGCTTCCGCTTCTTCTGAAGCAGCAGCAGCTTCTTCTACTGAAGCGGTTGCAGCTTGGGCTGGAGCAGCGGCCACAGTATCGACTGCAGCTACAACTGGCTGTGCAGCTGCGGGCTCATCGTCATCGTCTTCATCTTCACCACCTGAAATACAATTTTGAAATTAGTCTGAACGTTAAAAATACACCTAATGAAAATTCTTATCGAAACGTACCTCCTAATATATCGTCGAAGAACCTCTCCAAGTAATCTTCATCATCATCGTCTTCTGCTTCGTCTTCCTCATCATCTTCGTCGTCGTCATCATCATCATCATCGTCGCCTGCAAAAGAATACCGTTAGTGATAGGCAGATTAAATGAATATGCATGCTGCTCATAGCCATTTAATTAAAATGTAATTATTTTACTGCATTAGTGCGGTGATGCGTGACCGGCAAATCTATACTTTGCTCGTTAGAAAGCTAGCTTCATTTTCTCTGATTATTTCTTTCGGAATCAATTAACTAATGAGAGCACTTGTCACGCTGAACGACTTACATTCCGTTCTATTGCGTCCTGATTAATAGGAATGTATATCGATAACTATGCTTTCTGTATTGAATATTGAACATCAAATGTGAAAATATTTTTAATAAGTTATTAACATAATAAATACGTCTAAAATGGTGATTAATCACTAATGTCTGCCTAAGCACTTATAAGCACTGTACAGTTTACAGTAATTACAAATTAGTAGAACTTATTAAAAGCTATAAAGAAATGAATGTAAATACCTCGTTATAATAAGGTACAGGTGTACATATATTGAATCATGATGGAATGTGGATTTATACAATGTGCATCGTTTGAATTGTATCCTATATCGATAAATCAAAATCAATAACGATGCAATTAAATCCTCTTCAGGAATTTAAAATTACAAATAGCGCATATTCATAACGAATAATCCGATTTGCATACATCCTATTTGCAATAAGAAGCAAATGAAGTGGACGCGTAGTCACATTGAATTTACCGTTACAATGAATTCTTGTGAACGGTAAATCTTATATGCCAATATATTTGTTTAGCCTAGTACGTTGCACTAGTCTACTTTCTCCGAAAAGTCTTGTCCACTTAGGTGTCCTTTATGATGAAATAAATTGTATAAATAATGTCGAAATTTCCTGCGGGAATAATCGATTTTATTACCTGCTATATCACCAATGTCATCATCATCGTCTTCGTCATCGTCATCATCGTCAGATGCAGCGGGAGCCGGCGCTGGTTGTGCGGCCTGCCTTCCTACCTCCTTCGCCTGTTCCTCTTCGGCCTTGGGGATAGGGCTACAGTTCGCTGCAATAAATAAGCAGCAAACCGCCGCTAATAACAATAATGACCTCATCTCGTACCTGAAACAAATAGAGGTCTTTAATCATCACCAACATGATCCCGATCACATCACAACACTATCACAATCACTTGCACTGGATGTCCTTAACACTTCACCTTTTGACTTTTCACTGTCGAGTCCTACTGGGCTCTGCGGAAGAGGTTCCGCTCGCGTCCTTTTTTATCGGTGATCGGGACGCTATGGCCAAGCCTGGCGTGCGGAAACGGTATAGCGGCGGCGTCTTGGGCGCACTCTCTTTTATAGAGTTACGTCACACAGCTTGGAAAGAAAGTAGTGATGGTAGCAGTCGGGCATAGATAAACCGAGCCGTAGACTTTCTCCCGATAATATTCTCGGTTTTCAAAATCAGTACCTCTTCTACTTATTCCTATGCTTAAGCAAAAATCTAAAGTTAAAATTGGTTCCAAATAATTCTACAAAAAAATACACTTTGATACAGTCCCACTTCGTGTCTAAGTTATAATAACGAACGATGTTTTATTTTATACTGAATGTCGCGTCTGTGTCGTAAGCCAATCTATACGATATAGGGGGGGTTAGTAAAGTTCGATTAACTAATTTATTCAACTTATTTGCTGACGCTAGGTGCTTCGCTGGAGAAAAGTATGGGCGAGCGTGTGGAATTGGAATTTTAAAATATTTTGAACATTAGTATGTGGTGACCAGAGCCGTACTTTCACTTAAGGTTATGTATGTAGACGCGTCCAGGGTAATTGATAACGTGACGTTTAATAATGGCGTGTGATTGAGAAACGCTTGTTGCCACTTTTACTAAATCATTAATGACTAGATGTCTACAATTCTCATTAATTAATGATTATTATCTACTATTGTTCACGCTGCGCCTTGAACTTTTTCATTAAATTAATTAAACATCAAAATATAATACATTTAGTGTAAGATAGTGTATGAGATATGATTGTTTAAGAAAACGAACATGAACATTGTATTTTAATACATAAATAGAATAGACCCCTGAACCTCTCTATTTAGCTTTATGCTGTGTAATTATAATTATTTATATATTGACAAAGTCTCACTATTGTTTAATTTTCTTTTATTGCTCAAATTATTAGGTTGCGCTTATTAGGGATGTACTTCATTTTGTTTCCATTCAATTTAGGCAAATTGAATCTAACTTCAACAATCCAGTCGAAAATTCGGAAAAGTTACCTATTTATATAATAACGTTTAATCCTCTTTAAGATGTTTATAATTTAATTAAGTTTAATGGCTATTTATCTTGCCAATTCATAAACGAATAAATAAAGTCTCTCTTTTGTTTCTTATGACGCAGGTTGATATGATCCTAAACGAGAAAGGTCTAAACCCGTTTTTGGTTTTGTAGGCGGTCACAAATATTTGTATGCGGTTTGTGAATGGACTTTGAGGACTTTCACCAACTCTGACACTCACACCGATGTCCGATGCGCTTGTAAAAATTTCGTGTCACTTTGCATAACTAATAATATGACATATGCGGTCTTGTCTTGTACAGTTGACAAGACGTTACTTAACATGGCGGTAACACACGCTTTACAAATGCTGAAAATATCTGGGTTAACTTGTAAACTAGTGGATATTTCGTAGTTTAAATAGAGTAAATTTAAATCTGAAAATTGCAAATGCACTTCATTCTTTGCAAGATTTACAAATTGGCTATAATTTAAATAAAACACTTTAACGGTTTAAAACGCGAAATACATGAGTTAAATTTATTTGAAAATTATATTTAACTACCTCCCGCTTGTAGCAGTCGTGGCCTCTCAGTGAATCGCGTAAACTACAGACAGTGGCTATAATTTGTTATATAATAATTTATTTATTATTCCTTGACACAACTGAACGTTTTTTGTCTTGAATCGCTTTGAATTTAAGTCAAATCAAAAGTGAAAAAGAAATTTATAAAATGTGGAATATTTTAATTTTTTCAAATTTCTCATTAGCACTGCAACATATACAATGTCAATAGAGCGACTATCATTAGGCCGATAAAACTATAGAACTCGTTTGCGGAAGGTCAACGTATTCGCGACTAACGACGGCGGAGATTTCGAGAAATTTAGCTTTTTCCACTTAAAACATTTTAATGATATTCAATTTTGCAGATAACTATTTGCCATAAAAGTAATTTACGGAATGGAAAGTTATACAATTCCGATGGACTTTCGCAAAAATGAATTATATAATGAGACATTTTTATTCCAGAGAAAGGTAAAGCTGTAAAGGAACTAGATTTCTTATTGAAATTTTTATTGTTTACTTTAATTGCTTTTTTATTACTATTAACTAAGAATTTATCTGTCATGATAAAATCAGCATAAGACATTAATTATTTGATCTTTAGGGAAAAATATAATTGCAACATAGTATTATAATTCCAAGAATTTGTTTCACAGGATTTATCAATTGTGAAACTTCATCACAATTCAATATAATATCGTATGCGAACGATGTGTATATTAATAATAATTATTTTTATTCACAACTGCTGGATTCTTTAGTGCTTCAAAGGAGCAAACCTTCGGTTCGCAGATAAAAATTGGTTTATAATTTTTTAATTAATATAATTATATATATAATTTGTGTTTTAAATCATTTAAAGATTTCCATTTAGAATGCTTTTTAAATCGTATTTTATATGCAATATATTTATGCAAAACGTCTTACTTAACATACTTTTTCCTAATTAAAATTACGTTATTTTAAAATTGTATTTTTAGTGGTATAAAAAGCCAATTTAAATTCAAGAGCAGTTAAGCTTACATAAATAGTAGGTAAGTAAAAGCAAAGAGATATTGATTGTGATTAAATAAGATCTTAAAGGAATAAGTTACTGTAATATTTGATCGTCCCTATTTGATATATACCGCATTTATGCCCTGCCTATCTCATGATGGCTGTCAATCGTATGTCCTGGTTATGATTTAGTACACATAGAATACAAATTAGATATTTTGTATGCTAATTTTCTTTGCAGTAACAGTTATCACAAGCTTACAGTTTGAATAAAACTCTTTTAACGGTTTAAACCATGAAATATATTAGTCAAATTATTTTCGATTGATTTTAGGGGCGGCCCGACAGTTTTACAAGCTTGCAACAGTACGGGGATGTAAATTAAAAATAACTAAATAATATATTTCAAGTTTTAAGCCGTTAAAAGTGATTTATTTAAATTTATACTATTCGCATAAACTAGAGGCAGACTCGGACGAATAGTTGACATAAAGAGAGCTTTCGTAATTTTGTAAGCATAAATTTGTCTCCGGACAGCCATACTTTTAAAATTAAACTTAATAGAGTAACTTAACGAAGAAATAAGACAGAGATGAGGCGCAATAAAACGATGCATTGTGTGTGAATTTTTTGATGCATGAAACATTACGAATTCAATGTATTTACACAAAACATTGAATAATAAAAACAGTTAACTGTTAACCGCTATATGCTTCGCTTACGAGTATACATCAAATTAACTTTTTTATTATTTCTAAATTGTTTATTAAAACCTCTCAAGGCAGATGTTGTATGTAATGAATAGAAAATCGTGAAGTATGAATGTGTTTAAAGATATCCATCATACTTCTTTGTTTTGTTAAATTTGTCTATTTAATATTTTTTATGGAAAACACGAACGACTTTGACTGCGGTTTACTTTGTTATAAATGCTCTATAATTATCCTACACAATATTTTTAAAGATCGTAATTTTTACCAGGATGATTTAATAAATAATCTTTACATAAAGAATGTCAAATTTCAAGATGGACTGCTAAGTAGTTCATGATAGAAAAACAAACTTATTCACAAGTATAATACTAAATACTGTCTATAGTTTACGCGAGTAGTACACATTTAAATAAAACACTTTAACGGTTTAAAACGCGATATATTAGTTAAAAATAATTTTCAAATAAGTTTAACTAATATATCGCGTTTTAAACCGTTAAAGTGTTTTATTTAAAAGTATAATACTATTTTAAAAACACCTGTTGTTTGTGCTTGTAAAACCCTTTTCTTTTACGTTTTCTTTAAATATTTCGAACAGGGTGTTTTTAATCTGTGGCTTAAAGACACATAATTAACATGGTACGAACTACAGTGAAATGGCCCACTAACGCGACCGGTCGGACTTTCTTCAAGCCTTCTCACTTCCGCCTGCGAGCCTCCACGTTAAGGACTTGATCCACTCCGTATTCTAATTTTAATTAGATTCATTAGTCATCTGAAGCATTCCTTCATCTAACATTATCAATATTAGTAGCTGAACTGTTTCTGTGTCTTATAGGTAATTCGATCCTAGAATTGGGAACTACTTTTCGGATATATCAATTTATTGAATCCACATGCAAAAAATACATCGAATGACATAAATAATAATAGATGTATGTGGAGGGACACCACTCAGCTGTTGTTGTACCTGGAAATAGGCACAACGCCGATAGGTATATAAAGAAATAATATAACAAAAGGGGTAGCCAATACGAGACATAATAATTTTTTTAGTATGCATGTTCTCTAGGGATACGTACTTTTACTGAATAATATAATAAACTTCTTAAAAAAGGTTTTCCTACTGATTATATTATATCAGTAAATCTATTTTTTTGCTTTGTACTCTGTTGTGTTACGACGTAATATATCGACTTAATAAATATTTTACTACAACAATAAATCGATTTAAATTTCAAGACATCTAGCGATGAGAATGAACATACTAGTAGATCGATAAAATAATATTTTGAACACAGTAGGCTTCGAAAAGGAAGTATATTTATCACAAAACGTTAAGTTGTCGTTGTATTCTTATAGATGGCGTTGTAACAAAAAAATATATTTAATATTTTATCGTTGATTTAAAGGCTTCTTAGATTTATATTACATTATGCGTATATTAAAAATATTTACCATTAATTAAACAATCTATAAATGACTCAAAGATAATAGCAGAATATGCATTTTTATTGAGAATACGCTATTATTCTAGATAAGAAAGGTCGCCTCTACCAATATTGATTCAAAATGTGGTTATCACTATCACAAAAATGTCTTGTCTTCTGTTTAGAAAAATATAATTGCTGTCTGTTATTTTCAGTCAACACCAACATACAAAAATCAAAGCTTCGCTTCCAATTGTTGCGCTTATTTATGCGCCATTTCCTTTTATTCATTTAACTATTTATTAATGATGAAAGCTGTTAACACCAACATCCGCTTATCCAATATTACATAAGCTTTAAGGGGCAAATGGTCTCATGTGACGGAGTCATGTGATCTGAGACAATGACAACCTTGACATTTCGAAGAGGACGCTCCGAGCTTGCCGACCCGCGTATAATTTACGCCATACACTTCGTTAACGTTAAATATTTATTTTAACAACTTCAATGCTAGCTTAGAGGTTGTAAGCAATTTTCTTGCACAAATCAGCGCATCGTTTGGAACTTTATTATCCTGTTATAATTTTATGTTGAGCAATAAAGCGTGTTTTTCTCTGTATGTACGTTTTTCAACTCATTTATTGTGTTCTGTTGGTACAAGTTATATTCGAATAATCGCACAGTACTAATTAGTTTAACGAAATGATTAAAATTACATTGTAAATTCTTACGACTTATAAAGATTAAACCTACTGTACAAAACAAAATACGCAAAAACTTCTAAAAACATAGATACTTTAAGAAACTGTAACACCTACTCTAGGTAGACCCTTTTTTTTACTAATGGTGTGAATGCCTAATGCACGCCCACGTTGGGCAAGTATGACGTGGGAAGTGTTGTAAATCGTATAGCCGACCAGAACCACTAAACACACCACCAGCCCTTTACGGTGCTTAAAAGGAACCCTGGGAAACTCTAGGTAGACCCTACCCTCATTTAAAAAAAAAAGTAGACCCTACCCATATAAACATATTATAGCAATATACTCTTGGTACAATATTCTCTGCTAATTCTTTGATCAATAAATAGTCTGAACTATATAGTATTTTGGATGAATTTCCAAAAAGCTAACTAAAACAAATACAAATAAAAAATAATTTTTAGCATTACTAGCTTGTCAATACAGTGGCATATCATAGGGCCAGTAAGTGCAGTGAACCAGGGCCCCGGAACTTAGGGGCCCTCTAACCTTATCATTAAGCGTAGAAGAAAAGGATTTTTAACGTTCTTGTTTGTATTTATGATTTTCGGAGGTTCATTTAATTCAAGCTATGCTTAAAGGGGGATGAGAACCCGATTGTTTCTTGAACCTTAAGATTAGGTTGAACAGGGCTCTTGTCCACCTAGCTACGCTACTGTGTGTATTATTATTTTCTTAATTAATATTGCAAAATACTATATGTAAGTCAAAACAAATGTTGAATACAGATATAATGTATTCACAATCTATATAATTAACCTCTTTTTGTGTACAAGCAACACCGTGAGTTAAATTGCCACTTACAACAAGCCTTGATAGGCTGTAGATTAAATCACACGAGCATTTAAGTGAACATATTATTATAACAAAGGCTTCGTTAAAGTATTTATGTCAAATATATGTATGAATTAGAGTTTATTAGATATTCGATTATTAACATAACTAAATATATTACAATTGTTATTGGATGTACATTTAAATTACGGGGTGCTTAAATCATGACCACCATTAATCATGCACGTGAGGTCCGAAGGGTTCAAATCCTACCTAGTACATGGCTGTTGTAAAATTGATCCGTGGCACATAGAAATTGGTTCGTCATAGAAAAGTTGAGTGAATTTTGCTTTAAAACTAATATATAAATCATAAAATAAAAGTTAATAATATGTAAACTAAAGTATCTAAGAAAATTAGTAATTTAAAAACTATATAAGTTTTAATTACTACGAAAATTATAAAAAAGTATCCGGTATATATTTATGACTAATTCTGCTTTGTTTGTAAGAACTTGCTCTTATCAAATCAAATTTTCATGCGACTTATAGTTTAGTTAATACAAAAGACATCAACGCGCTTCGTGTTCGATCATATTTTTGATAATAATTGTATTTATTATTAACTTATCATTTTTCTTTTAGGTATATTATGTATATTTTACAATAAGATACCAATAATTACATAGATAAATATATTTATTCATAAAATGTATTTAAATACTGTCTGTAGTTAACGCGAATAGTACACATTTAAATAAAATACTTTAACGGTCAAAAACGCGATATATATCAGTTAAACTTATTTGGAAATTATTTCTAAACTTCGGCCCCTACGTTCAGGATGCTTTGCAGCAGCCGTGGTCGCGGGGAGACAAAAATAAATATCAAATAAGTTTAGCGAATATATATCATGTTTTAAACCGTTGAAGTGTTTTATTTAAAAAATAAAATGTATTTGTTACCAAATTTTATGGAATCAAATATGTCAAACACAGTAATTAATATTGTGTAATATTTTGTCAATAAAGCGCATTAGACATACAAAATACGTAACATTAGTAACATTACCCCACTTTACGTAGTTATTGCATCCTCTTCAATGTCCTCTAAAACACAATAAAGCTTCAAAGAAAAAAGATCACTAGTACAAAAACACTACAGCCCATAATCGAGTGCATGATATAGCTACTGCTGTAATACATTACTAGCAGTAAGTATAGTAGGAAATATAAAACAATACAAGCGATAATAGCCCCTATTGCGCTGACGTTAGCAGTGTTATTGTATTCTAGTGTTTTTTTCTGTCCAATGTTCAACGTATTTGGGTTCGACCCCGACGATCACATGACTTCAAGTCACATGCTCCTGCATTACGGAAGCGTTACTTTCTCCCGCCACTTAACATATTTGCGCGTACGCAGAGGAAAATGCTTTAGTTTTTGTAATCGGCTAATCATATAATTAAAGTTCTATATGTATATTTGACGTGGCTCATTAGTTAAGCGTTGCCTACTAAGGTTAGTAAAACGTGTTCATGTGTTCGAAACCAGACAAACAAAAAGTAAATTTTGTTTTAGTTTACGGAAGTAGATTAATTTAATAAAACACTATACGTCGGGCGGTAGTTAAAATAAATTTTTAAATGAGTTTAATTAATATGTTTCGCGTTTTAAACCGTTTTAATCATTCAAAAGACCCCAAGTGAACTTTTAAGTAACGATATCTTTGTTTTATACTGAGTATGCAATTTTAAGCAACCCATTGAAGTTTTATGATTGTACCTAATAATATGTTGTTAAGATGAATTAGCCAAATTTTACACAAAGGAAACCATATTTTTATTGCCTTTGTTGGTTTTATTGCAGTTTATATCAGCCATTTTTTATTTTATTAGAATAAAACAATTACGGTCATTGCTCTAAGACGTTCTTACATTTATAAAAATTAATGACTATCATGTGACTAAGAAATAAGCTAAAAAAGAAACAGGTTTTTTTATTCTGTACGTTAATCGAGATGAACACGGTGTTTGTGAGATGTTACTTGCATATACATAACCACAGGTGGTATTTGTAAATATAATATCTGAATTCTTAATTTAAATCTTTTCATATTGTATTCTTATTGGTCGCTGAGTTAACTTAAAAACTTAATTGAAAATTATAATTGGGGAAATATAAAATATCTAAAGAAAGCAAATATAAGACAGTCTAAGACTGTATTATATTTGCTTTCTTTGACTGTATTCTATTTGCTGTAATTGTAAACATGCAATTTTTTCATCAATCTTTAAATAAATAAATTCAAAGTTACAACATCTAACGTCCATTTATATAAATTATTAGGCATTCTATCAAGAATAAAGTACTTTATATTTTTGTATAAGTTAATTTATTGTAAAAATTCATCCTTATATTAAATAATGAATTGGGCGGAAATAACGAATGATCGAACATCATCGGAAACTACAAACTGCAGAATTTAATTTTAGAATAGAATTTCAAGAACAGAATAATAACACAGTGTAATTTAATTTCTGTGAAGTGTTTGAGGTAAATTCGTTTTAGAAAACCCGTTTCATCTTACGTGCCATCAGAGCCGGTAGCCACTTGTAAACACTTTATTTCGGATTTATCTCTTAGCAACAACTCAACTAAATCCTTCGTAATCCGGGTTGACGAACCCGGAAAGATTCATAGGTTCTAAAAGAGATTGTTCACGGAAACGATGGAATATGTGTTATTGTTTGTTTTAATATTATTTTGGCGGATTTTTACGTATGAAAATGATTTTATATTAAACTTGACAAAACAATATTCTTAAATGTTATTAAAAATTTAATGTAACATCGTATACCGATACGTTTTCCTATTCAATGAATGAGTTTTTAACGATATACTTATAAGAAGTAGACTCAGTACACTAAACCAGAATAGTTACTTTGGGCATCAAAATTTGTTTTTGCAAACCTCCTCTTTATCTTTACAAATTCATGCTGTTACCCACGACGTCGGTCGCGTCCCGTAGTTCTTTCAAGTTAATCTTAAAGATAAACGTAGAAGAAGATAATATAGTGTTAAGGATATTTTACATTATTGCAGAAAGAATCAATTTTTCTTTTATATTTTTGGGCGTACGCTGTGACACCGGTTCAAGGTAGAACCGTTTTCATTAGCGCGTTCAATCAAACAAAGTCTTCAGCTATATATATTAGTATAGATAATATTCGTTACTTATGCAAACATAAGCCAGTAGTTACTTAAGTTGTGTTAATCTACTGTTACCGTGTTTATATATTGCTACTCTTGCGTTCTTAGTCTGGTCTTACTGGACATAGTCATATTTAAATTTAACGGTAATTACGAAAAACATATATTTATTAACTTTAATGACGACTAAATATATATTCGTAAATTTATTTATTCTTAAACATAATTGAAGATTGCTTTATTTGCATTAATACTAATATTTGTTGTTTTGGCTTTAAACCGCAAAAGCTTATTAACATATGTAATATCTGCAAATCTCAAATAAGGAGGGTAGGGGGGAGTGCAGATGGCGCGTGGTCACGAGTAATCTTCACGAGGGTCCTTGATCCAAACAATGGTCCCTTCTCCGTAGAGCAGTCACCTTCAACTACGTACTACGTACTGATTTTATCAATTCGATACTGTAATGATATTCGCGACCACAACAAAAGATATGAAGCAAAGTATCTTAGAAAAAACAACAATAGAACCGCGCCTTTAACACTGGAAAAACTGTATTGTGCCATTGCTCTGCTATTGAGCTCCTGTGTCGCCATCTATGTCTAGAGTGGTTTCAAATATTAAAATAGTTAAATAATTATTGCATTTTAATTTATATCAGTTATCTCCCATGCCAATGTGGTTTGATATATAAAATAACAATAAAAATTGACTGAACTGAAACTAACATAATTAAGTAATGAAAACTCTATTTTTTCCCTACATTATTTACATCGCGCGATAGGTGCATGTAGAGACCATAGTTCACTTTCTTAGTCTTGCTCGTGAATAATAGGATTTTAAGTGTAAGTAAAACAACCAAGAAGATATCAATTTACGACGAGCAATTTATTTTTTTTATAAATAATACGTTATTAACACAAAGTACATAACTTACAACTAAAATGAGTAATAAATTAAAAAAACTTACCCTGCAAGGAATAATAAAAACAATTTTAAACTTTAAGCTAGAAGGCATCATACTCAGTTTGTGCTCAGCAAGGCTTGTTAAGCGCTAATTTTTAGTTTGGCCCTTAACATATAACATGATATTATATGTTAAGGGCCAAACTAAAAATTAGCTAGATTTCAAAAATTAAAACATTGTTTAAAAACTGTGGAACGAACATAAACAATTATCTTCATTTTTATAATAAATAACCCATTTCATTTAAATTTATAAAACGTCAAGGTTTTAATATGGTAGAACCCTAATTTCCTCGACATTTAATAGGAGAAAAGCGATCATATGAGCTGTCGGTTACCAGCTATATATTCTACAATTAAACCCTCGATGGTTCTGTCCAAATGTGTCTATTAGTTTATTGTTTATATACATTACAAGTTAAATGTTTCCCCCCTATAGGTCAAACAAATTTCTGCGTCCATTTCACTGATCTTTTTTTGTTTATATTTGATTGATTCTATTTACAGACAAGTATATTAGACTTTTGTGCCCAACCCGACCGAAACAATCTATTAATTCCTCCGGAGTCGCAGCCGGCACCTCTCACACTTAACGCAATGCAATAAATATTTAACTACAGAGGCGGTAAGTTTTACAAAGTATTGTTTATTTAAATAGGTCACAATTACAAAATATATCTGTTACTCACTCCCTTTCACCCAACCACGTGACGACTTCTCGTGACTACGGCGTTCCTGTTTTGTTTTATTACAAGAGCTTAATTAACATGAATTAGTTTGTCATTTCAATACTGGCTTTACCACCATTAGCAGATCAATAACCTTCAAAAGTAGAGCAGTGACGAAATAGGGAAATTACTGTGAGCTTAGACTACTAAGTTAAATTGAAAATCGATGTTATATATTTTTTAAATAACTACGTCACGGGTAGCACTCGAAGCGATATCCACAGCGTACCGTACTGTTGTTCTTACCAATTGAGCTACCATGTAAATTGATTTTGAATTGATATAGTACCATCATGTGAAAGATATAAAAGTTATCAGACTACTAAATACTGTCTATAGTTTACGCGAGTAGAACACATTTAAATAAACACATTAACGGTTTAAAACGCGATATTTTAGTTAAATTTATTTTTAATTTCGGCTCGACTTTTCGTGATGATGTTAAGCGATACTTGATTTGATGTTATGTGAGTACCCCTTATAAGCTCTTAAAAATTTAATAAAACTATATTAAACCCATATTTTTTCATACAAGATACATGGTTTAAGAATATACTAACACATCGTAACTGTTAATGTCTCCTTTGTAACTTTACGAAAGCTTGTCGAATCGCATAAGTAGGCGACACACTGTGTGCTTTAAAAGTGAAATTTTCGCCAATATTTAGAGATACAAGAAATTCCTATTAGAAAAATGTAGTGATGGCTTTGTCACAATTCACTAAAATTAATGCCTTATTCAATGAAAATTAATAATAAATAAAAACATATTATAATTCTACTGATGGGGACAAGTCCTCAAGTTAATACCTTTGTTAAAAGACTTTCGTCTATCTAGGACATATAAAGACATTTTGGTAAAGTTACGTGCTAATATCCAGCGCTTAATTTTTACATGAATATCTCTATTTTTTAAGAGTATCCTTTATTAAATATTATATTTGATATTATCTTTCCAACTCTTAATTCAGTTTCTCTCTTACTTGCTGTGTATACTTTTACAAAGTACTTTTGCTTTTTGTTTATACCTTATGTAGGTATAAGGAATAAGCCTTTGTTTTAAATTCTCTTCCCCTGTACTTCAGGTTGCCTGGAAGAGATCGTTGCTTAGCGATAAGGCCGCCTTTTATTTATAAAGCAGTACGTAAGTTTTTTTTTATCTTTTGTAGTTTATGTGGTATATATTATAAATAATAAAGCTGTAATAAATAAATAAATAATAATAGTTACTAGGTACACATCCTGGTAGAACATTAAAAATCGTATCGATGTCGGGAAACATGAAAAGTGTCACCTATTTAGGTGTTTTATTTATATGGTGGTTTGAAACAAACTCAGAGATACCACAAAATTCTAAAGGTATATAAACTTTTGTAGTATTTATCTTTAAGTAATTTTTATTAGAAGCGCGTTTGTATAAAACAGTTAGGTATTCCCATATGTTAAACCAACATCCATAATTATATATTGGTTCTACATATTATTACCAGTGTTACATAATACTTGTGAACTTATATGATGTCATCTGAGTAAAGACAGGTTTTGTTATCCCACTACTTTCACTCGTTCATCTATGTTATACGGACAAATGAAGGTAGTTACTACTTTTGTCGTACGAAGTGTGGTTGTGTGTGTTTGCATGATCATATGCCCAAATTACTCAACCAATTTTAATGCACGATAATATCATAAAATATATATAAATACTGTGTGTTTTAGATTATTTTGTGATATTATATATGCTATTTGTTTAATAGCTTTAAGAAAGTATTAATTAAAAATACAAATGAAGATTACACAATATTGTACATTTCTATTATATTTTCTTGAACAAACAATTCATATTTAAATAAAATACTTGAACGGTTTTAAACGCGATATATATATTACTTAAACTTATTTGAATTATTTTAACCGTGGCCAGACGTTTCGGATGCTTTGCAGCAGCCGTGGTCACATGAAAGCAAAGAATAGCATCCGAAACTTCGGGCCGTGATTAAAATAAATTAAAGTTAATAAATATAATCTAATATATATCGCGTTTTAAACCGTTAAAGTGTTTTATTTAAATGTGTACTACTCGCGTAAACTACAGACTGTCTTCATGACACATAAGAATGAAAACAAGTCATAAACGATGTGTATAATACTTATTTACAAAAGTGAAAGTAAAGCTGCTTGCAATCGAATAAATATTTAACCTCTTATGTAATGAGAGATTTCTTTAAAAAATAATCGACCTTACTGTGTATTTTTACTAAAATTAACGCCATGAGTTAAGGCATCACACAACGTCATCTTTAATTCTAACAAAGCCTTCAAGTTTCGCACTAACTAAGCCCTAAGACATAAAAATTAAGTTCTTATAAGAGAATAATTCTGATATCCTAGTTGCACATTTGCGAACGAAAACAGACGGACTTATTTAGTTAATAACAACAATAATAGTAAAAATGTCTTTTTTATTCTTCAATGGATTATATTTACTCATGCAAGTAAGGAAGGAATTTTTTGTAAAAATGACATACAAATCTTAGGTACCTACATATGCGCAATAAAATAACCACTAATACGTTTGACGTTCTCTATTTAAATAAAACACTTTTAATTTATTCACAATTTATTTTAGGTACTGCCCTAAATTAACTAATATATTCCGCGTTTTAAAAAGGTAAAAGGGTTTTATTTAAATGAGTACTACGCGTAAACCACAGATTTCTTTTTTTTTAGTATCGTTTATTACTACTTTTGTTCATAATAGTTAACGCTTAAAACATAAAAACGGTAAGATTGGATTTTCTAACTTGTATAATTATTTTAAAACCCGCATCATTACAAACACGATTACAGTAATGATGACACTAGCGTTTGGTAATATATTTAAAAAGGCCTTTAGACATATAAATAAAAATTCAATATCTTCTTCGATCGATTCTTGTTTTCTTATTAATTAGAGAAAATACATTATTATACAAAAAAAAACATACAATAAGTTATTTATTAAGGCGAGAAATCCATGAGAAAAAACTATGACACAAAACATCAAAAGTAGGTCAGACACAATACTTGACTTTAAAGTGTTAAAAACTCTTTTCTCTCAATTATGTAGTTTAAAGGATTAGTACGCATTTAAAGTAACACTTTAACGTTTAAAACGCGAAATATATTGGTGCCGTGACTACCGTCGGGCCGTAGTTAAAATCAAATAAGTTTAAGTAATATATTTCGCGTGAATAAATTATAAAAAAAATTGTCTCGGGCAGGTTTTGAACCGGCATCCACAGTGTTAGAGCAATAGAACGGAACGCTGTGGGCGCCGGTTCAAGTCCTACCCGAGTCGAATATTTTTTGGCAATTTATTATTGAGTGCCAACATGTGAATAATATTAAAGTTTTCAAAATAATATATTTCGCGTTTTAAATCGTTAAACTGTTTGGTTCATACTTCTGTCTTGTTGGTACGAAATTTGAGGTTGGTGGTACGAAATGTAAATAAAAACAAATGCTACAAGTGGTGCTCGCTTCACCGTTCACCATGTCAGTAGAACACTTCGGGGACGCTCAAATTTAATTTGTCACTGAATACGCAATCGGGAAGCGTCATCAGCAAACGTAACCAAGTTTGATAACTGCTAACTTTCTCTCTCGACTGTGCGCCTCCGCCGTCTAAGGAAGGCTGCATCCAGCTTCATTCCGCGATAGCCAGCGAACCAAGCAGTTCGTGGCAGCCGCGCGCGATCGGCCCGCAACAGAAACGCGATTTGTTAATGTGCCAGCTTTGATGTTGTCTTAGTGAACTGAGTTCTAATTGGGGCGATAAAATGGGAACATTCTTTATGTAAGTTATATTAAAATCTATTGTTTTATTTAAATTTCTCGATATTTTTAAATATTCAGCAAATTCATTGAATATAGGACAATGCCAAAACTTTGAATACACTCTATATAAAATTGAACATGAAAATGTCGACCGTGTTTGCATAAAGCACTAGATAATATTATTTTGTAATCTATAGCTCACAATGTGATTACAGAAAGCGAACGACCTCGATATTGTAACCTTCAAAACAAAAAGCTACCTATTATATTTTCAAGTAACATTACCTCTACAACTTGCGAATTACTGAGGTCTTGTAGGATTATGAATATTTATATTATTCGCCAATTCTGACATGACCTACATATCAATGGACTAAGTACAAGCCTTAACTACAATATTTAAATTTGCTTATTTCTTAACAGTGAAATATAAATTAATAGTGTTAACTGTTTACTTTAGATTACCAATCTTTATTAAAAATAGTTCCTAAATTCTTATTATTGTCGATAGCAACATATATCTGACTCTTATATCTTGTGCAAATTACACAAACAAGAAAAATCAATAGCCTTAAATGATTGAAAATAATGATAATCATTATTTGCCAAACATTTTTAACACCGTAGTAGTAATTAATACAATGGTGATATTACAAGATAAGTTATATTTTACCTAATTTAATTTCGCATCCCTTCCACCATATCCATAGAGCGTGTCTACATTTTAATGGGAATTAAAAATTACAGTTAGGACTGTAATTTAAAGCGAGTGAAACTGTGAGCAATTTAAGAGTCAACTTGTAACTGTAATTCGTTACTCCAAATTTTACGTCAATTTCATTGTCTAGCCAAATACTTCATGCATGAGAGTGTATGTCAGAGACTTAACAATGCATATTTCTTAATCCTTTCTACCTTGCTAGACATTATTTAATTTTAACAAAAAAATAAAAGAACCGGTTATAATTATATCTATTCTACAAGAATATTTTGAGTACAAAGAATACACAAAAAACCATTGCCAAAACTTGTTGTAAAACCTTCTTAGAATCCATGATTAGTTTTGATGTCAGGGGCGAATTGAATATACCTAACTAATTTTTCATATAAAAATTAATAACCGAATTAATTAAATAAGAATATCTGAATTGTGCAAACTTCGGAAAGGTTATAGAAGTCCTTACTTAAAATATGTACGACTCGTGTATTTTTAACATCAGACATTCCTTTTCGATTTAAATGATAAAGCAGGTACAAAGTTTTATAAAAGAATTATTGATGATATAATAATTCTAGTAAATGCAACTGATATTATATAAATGTTGAGATGTTCTTGTGTTACAAGGAAATACATTGAGTTATGGGCATGTATAACGTACATTATAATATTATAAACATAATCTGTGCCTTAATAGGTAATCTAGTCTATGTAATTGATTTAGTATCATATATGCAATGAATTAAATGAATCTTCATTGCAAATTTAAATAATGTACTTATTATGCGAAGACATACAGAATTGCGTACTGTTTCCTTAGTGCAGAATCTTGCATAAGAAATCTATTGCTGAACAATTTGTTTCAATAAGCAATAAACTATCAATTGCTCTATGAAATCACTAGTTATATTATAATCTGTTACATTTATACTTTAATCTTTAGATGTTGAAGCGATTTTCTTAAGATGATAATTATTCCCTTGTATTTTACCATTTTTCACAGCTAAAAAGCTATTTTGGCTTGCAGTTTATTATTATATTTTCGGCAGTAGAAATTCATTTGATCTTATAAAATGCCGGGGACATTTATAATAACCTAAGTAAATACATGCTTGTCTGTCCTCTGTGAAAAATTAAAAACATTTTCGCTAATAACTTGTTTACGTTACAAACGAGCGTTAAACGTCGTCTATACGCATGGATATCTACCGTTTTATATGTACATAAATAATTGACTATGTTTAAAATCTTATAGAAACGTAATATGTATATAAATATTTTCCTCAAGGATATACCAAAGATGAGAGTCATACGTGATAAAAAAATGTTTGCTTTGTTTTTCAATATGTTGATGTTTATATCAAGGTCAATTGTCGTGAAATACGAGGTGTTAGGTTTTTTTTACTGCTTATAGGTACACGGTAAAGTTCACTTATTAACATAAGCAGAACAACTACTACTACTACAAATTAAAGATCTATTAACATTTAAAAAAGGTTAGCTGTTCTAACCAAGTTAGAGCACCAGTACGGAAGGCTGTAGATGCCGCTTCAAATCCAGCCCGTATCGTTATTTCTTTTCAATCCAAATATATTTTAAATTTATATAATGCTATCATGTGATAAATCTTAAAGTTTTCAAACATAATATACTTTAGATTTCTATTTTCATCGTTATCAATCAATTTAAGCGTTATAAACAGTCCTATCTATTATAAAATCCAGTGAACAAATCTAAGCCTTATAGTTGTCATAGAGATTAGAAATATTTTCAAACACTTTATGTAGAAATGTCGTTCAAAATCGTTCGCTTGTTATAAAATATGAAAAATTTTATTACTGACAATTTTATATTCTTGTGTTTTATTGTGTGACATTACTAAAGCGTCCCATTTTGCTTCTCCATCATTGCCAAAGATCCGGTCGTGTGTCGGTTCGGTGTGTTTGCTTTGGAGACATTTATACTAGTTAATCCTAAACTAAGAAATTGTAAATGTTTATAAATATTTTCTGTATTTAACGCGAGTAGTACACATTTAAATAAAACACTTTTCTTTATATTAGTTTAAATTGTGTACAAATTATTTTCAACTGCGATCCTAGCAGCCCGCAAGTTTTAAAGTTAAAGTGTTTATTTAAATGTTAAAATCACTGAAATTAGGTGTTCTATATTATTCTTCGGTCAGTACGCATGTATAATGAGCTATAAAGACGGTTACAAACAGATCTGATGTAACAATACATAAGAATGCAGGTCACCATTAAAACATAGAGCACGCACCGTTTGTCCATAGTAATTATATTGCGTAAACTGACATTGTTTTTTATTAAGTATTCCTATTGGTTCAATGGATATTATTTGGTAACTCTCCAGTGACAAATTCAATTCGACAACTGGCTCGTAATGAAAAAGGTGTCATCGTCGTTTTCAATCTAATTTAATACTGAAATTATGTGTGTAGTTTACGCGAGTAGTACACGTTTAAATTAAACACTTTTAACTGTTTAAAACGCGAATTGTATTAGTTAAACTACAGCCTGACGTTTTCGAAAAAGCAAAGCAAAGTATCCGAAATATAGGGCCTAACCGGCCAGCCACATAAAAAACACTTAACCTAAATAAGTAATTTGCATTAAATAAATCACTATTAACTGTTTAAAATGATAAATAAATGAGTTAATCTTAAACCTTAAACTACGGATGCTACATGAGTTTTGGTACACCTAAAATGAATAATTTGTTAACTCTACAAGTTTTTCTCTTGTTTGTCTCGAGCTCTAAAGCGTGGTACTTTACGCAACTGTCGAGACCTCAGCCTTAACTTTCCGCTTATGTAACGACATGTCGATTCTGCCGCAGGCTGTTCCTACACACATTCCTTAATGACGTGTTTGAAGAAATTAAACGCACACACGAAATTTTCCATAGCTTTATTAACGAAGCTTACTAAGTTTGAAAGAGACAAACTATAAGTATTTTATTATTAAAATTAATTAAGATCCATTACATTACACTACATTAATATATCTAAGGGTTTAATAAATATAATAGTTCATGAAATATTAACATATTAATAAAAGCATTTTAAAGCCTTAAATTAAAAAGTAGACTTAATTTGACTTCTTTTCATGACGAGCCGATGTTAAAGATGCTTGGCGGTAGCACCACATTTTATATAAACGTAAGCTACCGACACAATATCAATATGGATCTAAATAATGACACGGATGTAATATTATAGGAGAACTGTATATTCTTTAATTGATTTAAATCGATTTGATTTGCCACTTGCCCCGCACAACACAATAGTTAGAGAAACAAGCACGATACGCTGTGATCGTGGGTTTAAGTAACATCTGTGTCACATTTGTGATCCCGGCTGCTCAGAAATCTCGGCACGTATTAAAAATAATTTGTAAATTTTTTGAACTAAATTTTTAACCGTTAAAACTGTTTTATTTAAATTTGTACTTCTCGCGTTAACTACAGACAGTGCTTGTAAACTCTAGTCAACTAAATCTGCTCTACAGTCATATGTATCAAAATTGAAGGCTAGAAACATATTGACCGTCTAATTAACTATGTTACGGTCAATATGTTGTTGCTTAGGTAAGACGCGCGTGCTCTATATTACGACATCGACAAGTCGTCTTTCTTCCTCTAAAATTACACAATATTACTTACTGCACGCCACCCATTACACTTTGAACATCATACGTTTTGCATGTATTATAACAATTATAACATACTAGCTGTATTAGTGGCTTCGTCCGTGTAGAATAGTTATTTTGGGCTCCCAAATTTGTTTTTACAAACCTCCTCTTTATCTTCATATTTTATAACTACCTGTGCCCCCGTCTTCGGCCGCGTGGAATAGTGACTTGGGGTAGAATTTTTAATTATTTAGGCTGTTTATTAATTTATGGAAGGGCGCATTTAAGGCAGCATTTAAGCCTTACACCAATTTATCTAGAGGAGGAAAGTTTCTTCTTCCAGCTACAAAAAACCCAAAAAAAAAAGCTTTTGTTGGCATTAAATATTTTCCCCCTCGTGTCTACAAAATTTCTTTTAAATCAGTTCTGTAGTTTCGGAGTTAAAGCGGGCATGGGACAGAACAACCGAGTTACTTTCCCATTCAAAATATTCGAAGATGACTGTGTCTGTTTCCCCCATTTATAATATTCGTATAGATATAACTGAATCGTTTATTTTTATGATAGGCTTAGTAGTAGGCAAGTAGTAGATCAGACTTTTGTGCTCTACCTCACCGGAACCATTTTTTTTTTGTTCCCGTGGGTTTCGAACCCAGGACCTCTTGCGCATAACGCAATACTAGACAATACGTTTAACCATTTGGCTACAGAGGCGGGTGAAGGTTTTAAGAATGTATCATTTAAAAATACAAATTAAGATTAATATTGTACATTTCTGTCAATGAATTAGTGGATATGTATTTTTGGTTATATGATAGACAAACGAAACACTTTGTGATGAGCGCAAGATATATGTACAATTTGATGACTTATATTTAAGTGGCAATGTAACTGACTAAATTATAAATAAAAAAAAGTATTAGATACAAAGCAATTGTAGATCAATAAGTTAGCAAATATATACACAGCGAGGTAATGCGTTGTACTGTGAGAACTTATTCAATCATTCTCGGAATCTATGTTTCACGCTTGCTACGCGGATATAGATAACGCGTCATCCATTCCTTGTATTGTAGCATCCTATTGAAGATTCTTTGCATTCAGCCTCCTTCGATGCTTGGTTTTCTTTTTCGTTTCTATAAAATAAGTGTTATTTTAAAAGATTTTTTGGGTGAATTGCGCAGAGGAGGCGACGCTATGCGCACCTCCAAGGTCATCCCAGAAATGGGCATTGGTGCTGGGAGCTTTGGAGTCGTACAAACGTGTTCCCAGGGCTCCCTTAAAGCACCATAGAGGGCTGGTGCTGTGTTTAGTGGTTCTGGTCGGCTATACGATTTACCACACTCCCCACGTCATACTTGCCCGACGTGGGCGTGCATTAGGCATTCACACCAATTTAAAAAAAATATGGTGAATTGCGCAATATATAAAACAACAACAAAATTCAGACCAGGTTAGTTTTAGGTCTAACAATTTTAATAAAATAGAAATTTTATTAAAATCGGTCAAGCCGTTTTGAAGTAGCTCACGCACAAACACTATGTCAGGAGACTTATATATAATACATAACAACATACCCTGTAGGGCTTCGTTACATTATAAATAAATAATAAGAAACATATTCGTTTTACCACAATTGCAAAATACAGACCTTTGACCCAGTCTGATGTCCTGAAGGCTCTTTGTGTTATTAACCTAAAACTAACAAATGGCAGTTGATATCGTGACTACACTAGATAATGAAGATTAAAGCCTCAAGGCTCCATGCAGACAATTTAAAATAATATATTAGCAGTTAGGTCGATAATGAGACATAAATATTTTTATAAACTTAAAGCATTCAAAATTGCATTGTCGTGACACTGTAGGCTCATCTTTGTACTGTTAATAACCTGATATAGTCATCGACAAAATTGCTTTTAAACACATATAATTTGCCTTTTTTATTAATAATCTTTATCGTGATCACTTTCATGGTTTCATGGACATGCTAAATGCCTATTCCAAAAATAACATAAATAATTAATTTCAATAAAACACTTTAACGGTTTAAAACGCGAAATATATTAGTTAATTTTATTTGGAAAATATTTTAACTACGGCCCGACATTTCGATTGCATTGTGTCCCCGTGACCACGGTTGCAAAGCATCCGAAACGTCGGACCGTAGTTTGCATAATTTAAAACAAGATAACGAATATATTTCTCGTTTTCAAACGTTAAAACTGTTTTATTGTGGTATTATAAATGTGAACTGCATGCGTAAACTACAGACAATACTTAACAACTCAAGTAGTCTGTACCTTTGCCTCTACAGACTACATAAATAAAAAATAATAAAACCATTTGCATAGTATGTTAAAATGTTTGTATATTAGAGAACATTGTTTTTTTTTAATGTATTGAAGAGGACAGACAAGCATAGGTTCACTCGATGGTAGGTCAAATACTCTGCCATATGACATCTAAATAAGACGCGCTGTCGTCCTATTTTGAATATTCGCAAATCTACATGTACCAGCTGTCTATGGAAATCATCACATGATAATGAACCAAGTACCAATATTAAAAGCTCATTAATTCAACCGTGGCACGCAGGTGTTGCCTGTTTTTGTCAACGTGACTTCACAAGTGTACGATGTGTAAAGGTCATCGTTAGGAAGTAATTAGTGTTCAATCAACCTATCTCACACAGTTGCTATAGACATTTTAATTGCATGTCGTGTTAACAAAGCTAGATTCTCCGCAACCGGAACTACTCGACCTTTCAAATGTTTGAGCAAATTTTATAATTCCGATCGTTTACCGCAAATATTTGTTTGAATGTCTGGTGATGATTAATCGAGTATTTTTTGTGATAGAGGAAGACAGACAAGCCGGGGCTCACTTGGTGGTAGGTGGAGCACCCTGCACAAAATGCCACAGATTTACTGAAACACCATTAAACTTGAAGGCTTTTTATCTGTGGACGTGACACTTAATATCCAGAATCCCAGACTAAGTTTCAGAAAATTTGTGAATTGATTATAAAAATGTTAGACCCGGTGGGGATTGAATCCACGACCCATTGATTTTTAGCCACAATGCTACCGTTACACTAACGAGGCCGTCAAACCCACAAAGGGAAAAGCTGTAAGGTCTATAATGGCGTTTCGATTCTGAAATTTCAAATATCGAAGTTATCGGGTGAAGGATCCTTTAATATTATATTTTGTCTTATTGAAATTTTATTTGCACACGAGTTCATAGCGTTAGTCAAAGGGTCGACAACAGCATTGTGAGAGATGAAGTAACCGTGTTTCCCCGCGCTCGCTTTCGCAATAACATTGCTTAACAAGAGCCACCATGCTAATTGCTACGTGCAATAGTGTTTTATCGGATATTTACGGCTTTGCACGTACCGCGTACAGACACGATTTAGCTGAAATAAATATATATATATATATATATATACAACCGCCACTACGTTTAAATGCATAGATACTGTAGGAGATTAAGTGTCGATTACAAGCAGACAAAAATAAATCATATAAGAAAGCAAATGTCACGTATGAAATACATTTATTTTAAAGTAAAGTATAAAAATATATAATTTGTCATATATCAATTTAAGATTCAAAGTTTGATTTACCTATTAGTAAGCAATGAAGACGTATTATAATTATCGCATAATTAATAGCTTATTTCATTTAATTTGGCCATAAAATTTAATATATTTGTAAACTAGATGTTTTTTAATACATTGTTTCTAAAGTCGCTACCCGCATCTATAATATGTATCTTATCTTATCTTCATATTATTATCCAATACGTACCACTACATAAAAAAAATTAATAAAAACTATTTTATAGTATTTCACAAAGTTTGTTCACTTGAAAAAAATGTTTATTTTTTGGCTTTGAATATTCGAAAATCCAACGAAAAGAGGATTAAATTGTTTCATTTGTGGTGGTATATGACCCTACCCTGGACGGAATTTCGATTTTACCACTCATTTAATATCCAGATGAAGTCCAACATGTTTCAGAAAATTATATGAATAATGTTGAACCCGGTGGGGATCGAACCCGTTGATTATTAGCCATACAATGCCACTATTAGAACAATTAGCCCGCCAAAAATACTGAATTTTCATTAGCTTAGTAAAATATGATAAAACAAGATTGTGTTTTTTGTTTAGTACTTAGATGTTTAATTAGGCGCTGTGTGCGCATAAAACAATTGAATAAAGATTTATTTACCCACGTAAGAGATCTTTGTCTACGCGAGTCCTAATTCTCAGAAAAGTCACGTGATACAAGATATAGCTTGTTCATAAATCATATTTTTAATTTACAATGGAGTTGATTAATTGGATAAAAAAAAATACTATACTTTAACATTAATAATCACAGACTACAAATATAAAGAAAACATTCTTTTACAAATATTATTTTTTTACTTGTGTTACCATAGATTATGCAATATATAAACGTACATACAATTTCTCTACTATTTGTGGACAAAATGCTGTCCTGTACACCATTTTATATTGTAATTGTGTATAGTAAAGTTGTAATTATTTAAAAATTGTAAGTTTTAGCTGTTGAATTGAGCAACAGTTGAATATGTCCTTTAAGCGACAATATCTCTTCTATTATTCATTCGGTCATTATGTTATATAGATAGAGGTAATTTATCCTCGCAGTGATATCATCCACGTGAGAGGGAAATCGTTAAGCTTTTTTGCTCTAATTCGTTCATTACTTTGGACAGAACAAGATCAGACACGACCACTTAGATTAATACAAACAAAAAATCTATTCTGGACGTAAATAAATGTGCAAAAACTGCGCTATGTTTTTACCTTCTTAATAGCATAGTCGACATAGTTTTAAAGCAAAAGCCTCGTGCGTTCTTTTTATATAATAGATTAGTGAGTAAATAACCTCATTGTCGGTAGTTTAGACGAGTAGTACGAATCAAAAAAAATCACTTACAACAGTCTACAACCGTTGTAAGTGGTTTATTTAAATCTGAGAGTTGTTTTAAAGAGTATAGATTAGACTTAGTTTTATGCAACAGGCTTTGTTTCCTTAATATCTCTGACTATGTAAGCTCTGTTGAGGTAAGAAGGAAAACAGAAAGTAATCAAATACTGTGAAGATAAACAAACAGTTAGATTATAATTTCAATGTTTACATTTATTAGGATTGTATTTCCTTTTCTTTTATTAAAAAGCCCAGGTAAGTACTTCTCGGGATAGTGAGTTGATACATAAACGCTCGGCTTCTGATAAGCGGTTTTTCGTAATATCTTTCAAGTACAGTCGATGACAACTATGCTTTTGAATATGTAGACATTATGCAACGTTAGATATTATCATAACCCGACCGCTTTAATTAATTAAGGCAATGTCAATGACATGAATAGAAAGTTCATGTAACTTATATCAACCAGTACCAAATGTTCTAACTTAAGACCACGAATAAAAACGAAAGCTATTTGCGGTCTGTGTAGGTTTTATATGTATTTCCTGTGTTTGTGTCTGGTGTTTATGTTTCCGTTTTTCTGAGGTTCAGGGACGTTCCTATATATTACTTTTTATTAGAAATATGTACGAGGGATACCAAATTGTTATGAGACATTAACTCAATATTTCAAAGTTCTTCATCAATTTTATAAACAAACAGTACCTAGTTTGATAGAGAAGTATATTTAAAATAAAACACTTTTCACGGTTCAAAAGTATTTTATTTTAAAGACCCAAATCACTTACTTACTTAGTAATAAAGAGTTTCTTGTTCAATGTTATATACAATTAATTATTTTCACGTTCTGTTACAATTATATCGAGGATAGGTAATTATGGAACACGTTACGATACAAAAAGAGCGGTGCAATATAGGTTTGTATGAAAAAAACTGTGTGATTTGTTTACCTTTTGCTTAAACCTTTCAGTAGTGGGCGCGTGACCGGTTGACCAGTTAACTTCTGTAGCATTTCTGTTACTTCCTGAACAAGTCACGTGACGATCTTGTCGTAATCTTGTAGCCACGGTTTGTTAGCCTCTTGCGACACTGTTTCGTATCTGAATGGATTCCTTAACTTATTCTAAACTGTGTCTGTACCAACTACTTATTGTATAAATTTCTCGTCTCACACCACAGCACGCGTTGATATTGGACTTTTATGACTAGTTTTATTAAACTGTTACATTATTTATGTTTTCTCAGCGTAAATTATATTTAAACCGTTTTTTTTGAAATTGCCCTAACCTTGGCAAAAATAAATGCGCATCATGAAAAGAATAATATAAAGCCGAGTTACTGTATGTATTTTACACTGTGCTCAAAAACCAGGTTTTTAATATTGAAGATAATAAAAAACCTGGGTTTGAGCACGTGTGCAAAACGACCAACAAAACAAGTATTGATATTTAATATAAAATATAGTATTTTTCATTGCACATATTATAATTATAGACCCGATATAATTAACTAGCTGAGTCAGCGACTTCGTCCGCATAGAATAGTTATTTTGGGGATCCAAAATGGTTATTGCAATCTATCCTAACCTACGTGATCGGTCGCGCCCTGTCGCTCGCGACCCGTCGTTCGGTTGCCATCGTTCGGTTCCCGTCGTTCTTGCGAGTTCGTCTTAAGAGACAGACATTATATTGTCGCGGACTCTACTCATTTTCTTATAGATATTTTTTTGTGTATCTTGAACCGGTTTCGCATTTTCATCCACTTTTTCAACCCCTATCAACCCTTTTTAAGGCATTAAGCCTATCTCCTTTCGCAGGCTCTAAAATATCTGTGTACCAAACTTCATTTAAATCAGTTCAGTAGTTTCGGAGTTAAAGCCGGACAAACATAGATTTAAACCATTTTTCATGCTATCGAAAACACCGTACCACGAGGTTTCAAGGCTATAATTATTAATGATTGTTATTGTTCTATGTTATTAAATCGAGCGTAGGTAAATGCATCGCAACTCGCTTAAACAAAAAAACGTAGCGTTAGTTAAGTATTTCACGGTTTTCCTGTCATTAAAACCACTTGACATAGAACTAGGAAATTCTATCGTAAGCCTTGTTCGGTCGCGTTCTCAACTTTTTAGGTCATAAGTTTAAATTTCGAATGAAAAATTTCAGTGTACACCCATTCAGTAATACGTCGTTACATTTATTCTTAAACGAATGTTTTTTTAATTTGTGTCACTAACCCCGTATTATATTAAAGCAAGTTCCTTACCTATAACTTAAATATTTTTAGAGAAGAAAGAGAGAGATAAAAGTTTAATTGTTTACGCTTGCTGCAAAGCATCCGAAACGTCGGGCTGAAGTTAAAAATCATTTCCAAATAAGTTTAACTAATATATCGCGTTTTGAACCGTTAAAGTGTTTTATTTAAATGTGTACTACTCGCGTAAACCATAGACAGTATTTAGTTTAATTGTTCTTTTTCCTTCAAGTATATTTCTGTCTAAAGCATTGTCTGTAATTTATGCAAGTAGTATACATTTGAGTTAAATACTTATAACAGGTTAAACTGCGAAATATATTAATTAACTTATTTTTAATTGAATTTAACTACTACATTTTAGATGCTTTGCAGCACCCGGGGTCACACAGCAAACGATAATAACATGAAAAATAAGTAAAATAATATACTTCACATTTATCTTATCACTTTATATATCTTTGAACTCTATCTCTACTCTCAAAATGTTTCCCTGCCTTTTTCCTCATTGTAATTAATAAAATATATATAGATAAAAGACTTATAGATCTTTATACTTGTTACAGGTTTAGCCAGAGCGTTATGCTTTTGGCGTTATTACTAGTAACACAAGCCCAGAAAGACAGATTAGAAGAAAGCAATGTACAGACGGTACCAAGCGATTTACGAAGGGCGGCGAGCGAGGCTTTGGCTTTGGAGAGGAGGTTTCTTCAGGGCGGAAATATACAGTGAGTAGTAACATTTTTAAATTAGAAATACGTAGTATAATTGCGTTATGCCCGTTCAAGTCCTGCCCTGTCTAAAATCGATATTTAATTTAAATAGTAACGCATTTGTATTTTCTTGTATGTTGTATAATTTCTGTAAGTAAATATGTTCTTACGGTAATTATTAGTAAAAAAATTTTGAAACAATGTTTTTCGTAGACAAGACTGTTCATCCGAGGAAGACGAGTTGAGCAATACCCCTTGCCCCCCGAGCAAGTACCGAAGCGCGAGTGGCGAATGCAACAACGTCCGACATCGACCATGGGGCAGAAGGGGCGACGTCTTCTTGAGGCTACTACCTCCTAACTATGCTGATCGTATGTATTACTTTCTTAATTAGACTTCTTAACTACACCAATATTATAAAGGGTGAACAGTTTCTTGGGTTAAACGCCTTGATCTAAAGAACTACTGGTTCGAATCGAAAATATATTTTTGTCTTGGTTAGAGTATAATTTGAGGAAGGGTTAAGACTATATAACTTTATGCTACGCCGAGCAACAGCGGGAAAATTTGGAAAAACGGGTTATTATTTAATCAAACCAAAAACTTTGTATTATATATAGTAAATGATGTAAAAAAATTTTCGATAGTGTCAATATGTCATCTTTTAAGATTAACTCGCAAGTAGGAGGACGACAAAACAGTTATATTTTATAAAGCTAAGGATATTATTTGCAAAAATAAATTTTGATGTCCCAAATTAACTATTCCACAGGGCCGAAACCACGGACAGGGCTGGTAAATTTTAATCTCTATTATCTTAGCGTGGATATGAGATAGATAAGTCTTTGTCCATTGAAAGTACCATTTTTTTTAGTCTTCCTTATATTTAATATGACGGGCCTATAAGCTCCTACAAAATAAATAAATGTATCAATCATTTATGTATCTAATCAACAACACATATAAAAGCAATGATTCATACTATAATATTGTGTACTGTTTTTAGGAGTGTCACAGCCGGTCTCATCACCTCACATCCCCGAAGCTACTTTAGCAGTGCAAGCCGTTTCACAATTGGCACAGCCCAAGGACCACGACTATGTCACCAGCATGTTGGCAGCTTGGGGACAATTCATTATGGACGACCTAATTTCAACTGCTAATGGAAACAAGGTAATAATCTATATCGGTGTGTAACCTCTGTAGCTACTGTATAAACATGTTGCATTAAGTCCTGGGTTTAAATCCCGTGGAAACAATAGATTGTTTCGTTCAGACAGAGCACAGAAGACTGATCAACTATTTACCTGTATATAAAAATAGTAAACGGAAGAAGAAGGGAACGAAAGAAATGCCTGTCCTATGTCCGCATGAAATAGTTATTTTGAGCATCTAAATGTATGTAAAACAATCACCTATGCTTTATAATTATAATCGTTGCCATCGATGTTGGCCGCGTTCCATCATTCTTGTGAGTTTATCTTAAAAGATAGACATATATTGCCGCGGACATTGTTTTAGTTCATTTAAAGATACATCAATCTATCGTACATATTTTTTTTTGTTTTTTTTATCGCAGCGCACACAACGAAGCCACACTTAAATAATTTGCCCCGTTTGCCCCACATTTCCCATTCTTCCTCTTTATCCTATTGGTCGCAGCGTGATGTCATTGCCTAACGCTTTCCTCGATAAATAGTCCAACCAACACAATAAGATGTTTCAAATGCGAACTAGAAGTTTCTGAGATTAGCTTTCAAACAAAACTCTTACGCATTATAATATTAGATTAAATCGTATCATCAGTTTAGAGAATAATACTAATTTAATAGTATTAAACCGACCGCTAATAAATGAACATCTACTTAATGACACAGTTAAATTAGATTACACGCGCTAACGCTCGGCATTCCGCGTTTGACATTAAACCACAGATTATTCTAATAATGAGGTGTTTCCCATTAAATTGTCGTAAGCAATTACGCGGTTAATTCTCTTGTGTAGATTCGAATAAACGTCGGTATGTCTAAATAGAAGGCCGCCGGATATTGTTTTGAAGTTTGTAAACCTTTTGAGGTTCATGAAATTTTTGCTTTTAGTGTCCCCATGGATATGATTAAACACACGTAGTGTCATGTGTTTACATTAAATAGGTTTAAAGATACAGGCTACTATATCGTAAGTTTTAAAACCGGTTTTTTAAACTTATTTGAAAATGATTTTTAACTGCGGTCCGACGTTTCGTCTACCCGTGACCACGGCTGCTGCAAAGCATCCGAAACGTCGGGCCGAAGTTAAAAAACATTTTCAAATAAGTTTAACTAATATATCGCGTTTTAAACCGTTAAAGTGTTTTATTTAAATATGTACTACTCGCGTAAACTATAGACAATATTTAAGATACTCTTAGCGCTACCTAGCCAGTTCCTTTGCTTTAACTCGGCTTGTCAGGCTGCCGCGTCTCTTGAGAAACATCGGTATGTCTAAATAGAAGGCCGCATATTGTACAGTTGAATACAAATAATATATTTCGCGTTTAAAACCACTAAAAGTGTTTTAGTTGAATGTATACTAATCGCGTAAACAATATATAACACGTAAGAACTGTAAACCGATTTTTTTTATAATAGAGAAGGACAGACAAACATAGAGGACACTTGATGGTAGGTGATATAATATGAAAGAAAGAAAGAAAAAAATATTTAATGCCACAAAATACTTAAAACTAGATTCTTAACCTAAAATTTTATGGCACGTCGGGATACAGTCTCAGCTGAATGCTGCACGAAGGGGATCACACAGCGCTGTTTTTCAGTCTGCTCCCTCTGGCCGAAGCTTTGTAACAAATTAAAAATGTGAGTGCGTGTGTGAGTTACGTAAGGTGAAAAAAAAAAATGAGAGTAAAATAAAACTAACCATGTATATTTATAATTATATAATAAAATAAAAACAAAAATAAATTATGGTTGCCAGAATACATAGTTAAGACTGCGGAACAAGGTATAGGCCCACATACCTTTTTCGTTGAATGGCGAGAAGAACGATTTTTAGTTTTTTTTAAAAGGTAAATATGATTTGACCTCTTTTATTGATGGCGAAAAAGTGCTCCACACCTTACTTGCAGCGTACTTAAAGCAACCCTGAAAACCACTCGTTTTTGGGTTCAGCTGAAGCTTATCTTTACTGCGAGTATTTAGTAAATGGGAGTCCTTCTGCCATTCTAGTTTATTGTAGAGGTATGTTGGCCTGCTAGTCTTTACGAGTTTAAAGACCTGTCCAGCTAGATGCAGATTTCTTCTATGTTCCATCTTCAGTGAGTTTGATTTTATGAGAAACGGCGTGATGTGAGCCCTCTTCGGTTTTATGTTATCAAGATGCGCTATCGGCCTATTTTGGCTTTGGATATTCGGAAATCCATAGACTAAAACCGAAACGCTATTAAACTTGACGGCTTTTTCTTTAATGGTCCGTGGCTCCGGGCTGAATTTAGTTAGTCCTATTACATATTTAACAACTAGATTTCCAAACAAAGTTGTAACGTAATGTTTCAGAAAAATTAGACAAATATTGGACCGATTTGTTTGATTATTAGTCCTACATTCCTACGCTAGATTACAGCAATATATCTGCAATTTGCTGTAATACCTACGAGCTCGTCGAAGCTAATAAGTCTTTTTTAGCTGCCGTAGGCGTGTCCGATAAAATTTAATGCTTTCTTCACGCGTAAAATGTACAATTCTGGTCGTTAAAATTCTTTGTGACAAAGACATCTTGAGTTCGTGATAGGTCGCATGTAGAAAGGTTACATCGAACAGGTATTCAGTGAAAGCTATGACATAACACACAATTCAGTTCCTCGTATCGCATTACGAACTAGAATCTGATATATTAATCATCGTTTCACTATTAATATCCTACTTCTGGGCACAGGTTTTTTTTTGACCTAGAGCATGGTAAAATTTTTCTCGGAAAAATATGCAAACATCGCATTAAAATGTCGCCCAACTTAAAATCGAACCTCGGACCTTGTGATCTGACAAGTCAAACAAGTCTACTAACCACTAGAACAACTAAGCAGCATATAGTACTTGTAGTTTTCACCAGTAGTACAAATTTAAATAACATATTTTAACGGTTTAAAACGCAAAATATATTAGTTAACTTATGTACTTACTACTTATTTTAACTACGGCCCGACGTTTCGGAGGCCGGGAATAAAAATAGTGGGCGCCCCTAATGTCAAAGTCAGTGCGTAACAAAGTATATAATTTAGTATATGCGTTTTAAAACGTTAAAAGTAATCTTTAAGTAAAGTTAAAAAATATGTATATTTAAAACTTCAATATAAATATAATATAAGCTGCATTTATTAAAACAAATACGACATTGATGGGGCTCAATTACACGACTACAACGTTCCGTGATCTTGCTCTTATCGATTGAGATGTATTATCTGTTTTAGTTAGAGCAAACAGCATGAAATTCTGGGCCATTTTTTTCCAATAGATTCATATAAAGCTATCAATAGAGAAGATGTGAAAAATAATAAGGTTTCAATATAATGTGCATTAGTAGACTGTATTGTCTACTAATGCACATTATTTTATCTTCATTTTTATCAGAGAAAGTTGTCTTCAGGTCAATCAGTCATTAAACAATGGATGTATTACTGTCTAAGCTATGCAGTATCGTGTTTTAATTATTTGAAAGATGACTTCCAAATATCTGAAGTATTATTATCTTAATATGACTGACGGCTTCGTTTCTATAATGGTAATTGGCTATGTATGGCTTATATATAATAATCAACGGGTCTTGGGTTCCAAGTTGTTTCTAATCAATTTATAAAATTTCTAATAAACATATTTGGAATATTGTCAGCCTTATATTTTATTGTGTTAGATACATGTATTTATATATTTTCTACTTGTTTCAGAAATGTGAAGGATCAGCTTGTGAATACATTAGATCAGCGCCGACAAGAAACTTGGACTCATGTAACTTTGGTAAGCAATTTTCAAGCCCAAAGAATGCAAATTTACATCTAATTAAAATTGTATCACTTAAAATGCTAGGTACTATTGTGTGTTTTGAGTTTCGTCCAGATTTTTAATATTGCTTATTTTTTTGTTTTCAAAGCTAAAATATTTTGACAGAGCAAATTGTTTAGATGCTATAGGCTAGGGTATTTCATACCTACCTCATAAATGTTATAAAAGAACAAAATACCTAACTAAAGTTTAATTTCAGAACACCGAGAACAGATGAATTTGGCAACATCAGTCCTCGACGGCTCCGCACTATACGGAAGCTCTGAAAAGGAACTACGATCGCTACGTCTGTACGATGCGGGCAAAATCGACCTTGCCTCATGTCGAAAGTAAGCTTCGTGTTCTCACGACTTTTTTATCATCACACGGATGTAGCTATTATATTTAAATATCGAATTATATCTGCATACCAAGGTGTTGAATCTACAAAAATATATAGCCAAGCATAATTGTTGTGGATAGAATTGGAAATGCACATAGCTCTTTATATCTACGTGTGCATTTTATTTCACCCCAAATACAAACCCTATGATCGTGCAAAATTGTATACTGATCTGTTAAATAAATATGTTTTCTATTTAAAGCCAGCCGCATAGATATATATACATAATCTAAGCAATATATTTTGTGACTGGTCAAAATGGAAAACAATCACCTCCTCTCATACTGGCAGGTTATAAAAACACACTAATAGATAGAACTAAACATACAAAGTAACAACCATTTTAAAAAAACAAACGAAAGTTGTGTTTATTAACGTTTTTAAACGTTAAAAAATAAAGAGAAAAACCTGAATGTTAAAAATATAAAACAAGTAACAGATTACGATTAAAAAAATATTTAGTCTCTTGGTACAATGCTAACTGCACGAATCTTAAAAAAAAATCGTTTATTACTATATCTAAAAAAATCCTAGTTCCTAACTAAATATTGTGCTACCTCTTTTTAGATGCAATGATAGATCCCCAACTGCCCCATTATACAAGGCCCTACTATCAGAACATAATCGCATTGCTGGGGAATTATACACACTCAATCCTTTCTGGGAAGACAATGCTTTGTTCCTGGAAAGCAGACGAGCACTTGCAGCAGTTATACAGCACATCACATACAACGAATTCTTACCAGTTTTACTGGGAGAGGTAAGAATCTATATAAATATAGCAATATAGAAAGTTTCTTTGTAAAATAAATATACCTACATTTCTTATTCAAACTAGAAATAATTTTCCATTAAAAATAATTGAAATAAATCTTTGGATCTTTATTATGTACACGGTCATATCCAAAAATACAGCACAGATCGGAAAAAGGTTACTACAGTTATTTAACGAGACCAGTAACGTAAAACCTAAAGCCGAATTAAAATCAAATGTAATGATAAGATTTGATGTCATGCATACAATTCTTATTGGTTGAGCATAGTTTCAATATAAATAATGGATCATTTAGTTTTTTATTTAAGTGCTAAACAAGAAAAATATTTTTTCTTAGAAAGTAGTGTCAAAATTTTTAATACAAGCGAAGTCGAGAATAAAACTCATAAAACCTTGAATTCGAATACATGTTATTTTAATGTCCCATTGAGCGAATTAAAGAATAAAAGAACGTGGTACTCGATCGAGTAGGTATGTAAGACAATAATGCGGAACTTAATGGCATATGAGAAATTCATTTGAGCCGGACACCTGTTGTTGAGTTCATAAATAAACTATTTAGCAACAACAAAGTTAAACATTTGACTTCTTGGTACTTAACCAAGTAGTCAAATGTTTAATTTTGTTTTTAGCAATTCATTATAAAACCAATGCGCACTAGGTCTTAAATTCAATAATAAAAAATAAGTTAAAAGTGAAAATAGATTTTCGAAAAGTACTTGTCTTTTGATTAAAACTTCAATTTAAAAATCGAAAAAAATTATTGACCCCGCATCATCAGCGTTCCGTGCTGTTGCTCTACAAATTAAACTACCCTGCATTATTTTCAATGTTTAAATTATATAGTGTCATCATGTGAAAAATATTAATGTTTTCAAAACGTTTCGTTAATACATAAATACACATACACATTTTACATGCTTATAATATTATTTACAATGTAAAATACCCAAGCTTAGTACAAAATTACTTGTATACGTAATATGGGCTATAACTCTTTTGTAAACCACATTATAATAATACAAAAATGTTATCTAAACATATAAAACCTTTTTGTCCATTTTAACAGCACGGTTATTACTATAAAATAATACGTTTTCAGGTCGGAATGGCAAAGGCCGAGTTAAAACTAACGTCTCTTGGATTCTGGCGTGGTTACTCCAGCGCAAACCGTGCTGGAACATACTCAGAAATCCTTTCAGTTGCGCCAATATTCGATGCCATGATGAACGAGAAATTGGTGAGTCTGTAATATAGTAAATAGTTAGATATTATTAGATATAGTTCAAAAGAAGCCAGTTTTAATAACATAAATTTATCTACGGCCCGACGAATAAAATTCAAATAAGTTTAACTAATATACATCGCGTTTTAAACCGTTAAAGTGTTTTATTTAAATGTGTATTACTCGCGTAAACTACAGACAGTATTTAAATGTTATATATAAAGTTGCTTTAAGAGATCGTAAAGAGTAGCTTAGGAAGGGAAAGGAACGGATTGGTTACCAATTGCATATTCTATAAATTTTGTACATTACTTATTAAGTTAGTTATCTAATGTACAAAAGTAAAATGTAGTTTTTACAATATACAAACACACCAAGTAGAATCATATTACAATACAATTTTTTGGTGTTGCAGATCAACGCCACCATATCCATTAAGGATTTAGTTCAAACAGGCGCTCACAGCGTGTCCAAACTACCCTCCTCCGCGCAATGGGATGTCAAGCGTAACCGAGACCACGGAGTACCCACATACCTGCGTGTGCTGAGGATGTGTGAACCAATGCTCACTGTCAAGTCATACGCAGATTTCGAGAAGCTGGGCTTCGGTAGAACACAACAGGAAATTATGGCGGACATGTATAGGTAAACTCGTATTTAAGTGATGTTATTTGACGTTTGTAGTGGTCAATGATTATTGTATAGGTTTAATAGGATTTCGGACTCCTTCGTCCCATGCCAACATGTTTTTTGTAACAAAATATAATTTCTCCGAAACATGTTGGACGTCCATCTGGACATCAAATGGAAGTGAAGTATATGCCTTACTCTGTGGTTTTCTGAATCTCCAAAGCCAAAATAGATGGACAGGATATCTTGTTTAGATGTTATAACCGGGGTACTTCTCCTTTAATCAAATAAAATGTTTCGAACAACTTCATTTCCGACATATTGACTGCATCCTACGATTTATAGAGACACTCTAATAGAAATCTTGTTCTTTATAGAAATGCTGAAGACGTAGAACTCTTAGTGGGAGGAGCCATGGAAAAACCTGCAACGGGGGCAGTCATTGGGTCCACATTAGCCTGTGTGCTTGCTATGCAATTCGCTAATCTTAAGAAGAGTGACAGGTAATTTTAATAGCTGTGAAAATATACATCAAAATAATACTGGTTATTTAAATATCATTCAATGAGTTAACAAATTAAAAAAATACTTTCTACCTAATCCGTACAGTTTGCACTAGTATTACACCTTGATATAATACTTTATATGGATTATCCGTAATGAGGGGTCGGACCTAGTTTATCATTCGTATCGCTATAAAATCTTAACCAATAAAAGACAGAATTTGTCGCTTTTATTTTGCTCGCACTTCTATAATACAAACTTCTATAATATAATACAAAGATGATCCTAATGTTCCAACATTCACAAATTTCAGGTTCTGGTATGAAAACGACATACCACCATCATCGTTCTCCCCTGAGCAACTGGGCGCTATGAGAAAAGTATCATTGGCAGGTCTTCTATGTGCCAACGACGAGTCTCTCACGAACATACAGCCTAAAGCTTTTGTCAAGGAAGATCCATTCTTGTAAGTCTATAAAGGAATATCAAAAAAATATACCAAAAGACGTGCATATTTATTTCACGTCTAGATACTGCGGCAAGTTTACCTACCTAACCGCTCAAATAATAGAAATAAATCCGGTAAACGCGTAATATATTACTTAAACTTACAGCAGCTCCCCCGTGACCACGGCTGCTGCAAAGCAACCGAAACGTCGGGACGAAGTTAAAAATAATTTTCAAATAAGTTTAACTAATATATCGCATTTTAAACCGTTTTAAAGTGTTTTATTTAACCAAATCTTTATTACAGAAATGCAGCGCAGCAATGCGCACAGCATGGGCGTCTAGAACTAACCGCGTGGAAGGATGAAAGCGGGGCCCGTGCTGCTGAACGACTCTCTCAAGATACGCTATCAGCTGCACTTGAAAAGGCTAAACAGGAAATGGCTGATAGAAAGAAATTGGAGTACATGCTCTGGGAGTCGCGTAAGTTCTTTGTTTACTTCATTTTGAAGATGAAATTGATATTATTGACATAAAGTTTAATAATTAAAGAATATAGCTGATATATGGTGATTTAAAAAATGCTTATTATTATTATTTTCTATCGGGGACACCCTTGGCAGAACGGGTGATCAGTCCACGTTGTCCGCTGACCATTTCACCCATTTCCTCATTTCCTCCTTGCAGAGATTTGGGTCATCCAACTCTTCCCGTGTCCCCTTCAAACCTTCCGGTTTGCTTGCAAAAAATGCTTAGTATTTGTAATTTGTTTATCAAATTCTTTTGACGTGGTAACAGTGCGCCTATGTGAAAGATCTTATTTAATGTGTGGGTATTTTTTTAGAGGGCGGAGCCGACCCCAAATCACCAGTAGGAACAGCTGCGTCTTTCTCAAAAGCAAACAAATACGCGCTTAAACTGGCGAATACTTCCCTTTTCTTCGAATTTGCGACGAATGAACTTCTGAACTCTAATGGGTAAGTTGACCACAACAATTCAAGATATTAAAAACATGCTTAGGTTTATAGAAGACTTTATTTCTCATAAGCTTGATTGCATTTTCAATGAGATGTAATAAAAATAGACATAATAAAAACAAACTTCAACAATGAAACTAGCTTTAGGTCCATAGTGTACCCGTTTTGTGAAGAGATTTTATTTGTAAGTAGTCCAAGAATACTTAATTATTGCTCACTAGTTGTAGAACCTTTTTACCTATGGATCGTAATAACTTACATGTATCCATGACGGTGTGTTCAAATCGTATCAAATGTTTTATTACAGCCGTCGTCGCAAACGTCAAATATTTGGTGACTCAATCGGTTTTGGATCGTCTAATGAATTCGTCGACTCTTTACAATCAGTTGACGTTAGCAGTTTCCTGGGGCAAGACCAATTGGGACCAGTCATTGAACCCCATTGTGACGACAATGGTGCCTGTGATGCCAACAATCCCTTCAGAACCTATACTGGCCACTGCAATAACTTGAGAAACCCTAATTTGGGCAAAAGTTTGACGACATTCGCAAGATTATTACCACCCGTGTATGAAGATGGTAAGTTTATTTTGCACGTGTGTAAAACATTAAAGAAAAGAGAACAATGTACATTATACATTGATAAAAAAACTAAAGTTAGCTAACGTAATCTTAAAAATAATATCCACAAGCTTATTAGGTTCCTTGATTTGTTCTGTGAAGTTACAAGTAATGTATTTAACGAACAAGCAGTTTCTTCGACAATTTTTTCTTGTAGTTTTAATGGACTTCGTTGTTAAGATTTTATATTGTTTATATTTATTGTGATAACTCTTAATAATATAATGGCTTTTTTTTGTACTTAAAATAACAAAAGAAAAAACGGTAAATCTTCAAAAACGATCAATATTTTAAAGGTGTGAGCCGACCGCGTATCAACACAGTGACTGGTACACCACTCCCATCTCCTCGCATCGTCTCCACTGTGATCCACCCGGACATCTCCAATCTGCACACGCGGTATACGCTCATGGTGATGCAGTTCGCTCAATTTGTCGACCACGAGCTCACCATGACGCCTATTCATAAAGGTAAGACACTTTTACATTACTTTTGTCACTAGTTCGTTTTCCACTATTCTAATTCTTGTTTTTTTTTTTCTAGGTTTCCACGAATCAATCCCAGATTGTCGTTCATGTGACGCACCCAGAACAGTGCATCCTGAATGCAACCCATTCCCCGTGCCACGAGGGGACCACTACTATCCCGAAGTCAACGTCACTTCCGGCGAGAGGCTATGTTTCCCATTCATGAGAAGTTTGCCTGGACAACAACAACTTGGTGAGGATAATTTATTTTCTGGACCAATTAATTGGTAACACGGAATCTATACAACTCACAAGCCATTATCTATGTCGATCCCTTTTTCGCGTAACTCTATCGTATGATATGTCGTATCCTGTGATCGAAAACAAATAGGTCACACTTTGGCCAGTTACTTTTTAATGGGAATAATCGTATGCGAATTCAATAACTGCTTTTAAAGTATTAATAACTATCCATTTTCTATCTAGGACCCCGTGAACAAGTGAACCAGAACACAGCATTTATTGACGCATCCGTCATATACGGAGAGAATCCGTGTATAGTCCGTAAACTACGTGGTTTTAATGGTCGTCTCAACGCCACGATTAACCCTCACAATGGACGAGAACTGCTTCCTCGTACTGATAGCCATCCCGAGTGTAAAGCTCCAAGTGGCTTCTGCTTTATTGCCGGTACGTTGTGTTGTAAACTTCGTTTTCTTTACGTCCATCATTAATATTAGTGATCACTTTCATAATTCTGTAAAAAATTAAGTGTTAAATAATTGCTATGCAGTATAATGCCGTATTTTACTATACGACATAAAGAACGCCTTGCATCTTTTCACCAGATTAAATCTAATGCTGGTACAGTAAATAAGTATTATTGGGTGTTAAGTTTTCTATGTTTGTCGGGATAATTGATTAGACATTTCTCAAATCGTTCCTATCAAAAAACTTGTTGTTTGTAAAACTTTAATGTCCCATATCGATAGCAAAGTGGAAGTTAATAATAATAACATAATATAATAATAATATTGTAAAAAAAACAGCAATAAAGACTTTATTATATTAAGCATAGTAAAATTATTGTAAGTAGAATAATTAACTTTTACTTAAGGGATGTGTTAAGACAAAATTAGACACATTAACGATTTTATTGAAGGGTATTTTTTTCTATAATATCCAATAATTGAACTTCTACAGGGGATGGTAGAGCTTCTGAACAACCCGGTCTAACAGCCCTACACACCATCTGGATGCGTGAACACAATCGCATCGTCGAAGGTCTTCGAGGTGTCAACCCACATTGGGACGCAGACCTGCTTTTTGAAAATGCCCGTCGAATTGTTGCTGCTGAGTTTACACATATCATTTACAATGAATTCCTGCCAAGATTGCTCTCGTGGAATGCTGTCAACTTGTATGGACTTAAACTGCAACCTTCAGGTTGGTTACTATGATCCCTTTGGTTTTTGTTTTTTGTAAATTATTCATGCAAAGTGGCGTTGAATCATACCTGAGAGCTTAGGTAAATTATATAATTAAAGAATGAAAAACTCATACACTATGTGATCACTACTATTACACTCATTGCATTTTTTTTTATATTTAACAACTATGAAAGTTACCAACCAAGTTATGAGTCATGGTCATCAAAAGTATCAAGAATCATTACAAGTATATTAGAGAAGTCTCAGTAACATTTTAGTTCATCGCTTTCTTTTTGAAATATCGTAAACTCCACTTCTGATTACTTCCTTCTTTTGCATTGGTCATATACAATATGTAAATATACATTATATTAATTTGTCCTTTTTTATCAGGTTACTACAAAGAATACTCGCCCACCTGCAACCCTTCCATCGTAAATGAATTTGCTGCAGCATCATTCCGATTCGGTCACTCGTTGCTGAGACCGCATCTTCCTCGGCTGTCACCTACTTATCAGCCTGTCGACCCACCAATCCTACTTCGTGATGGCTTCTTCAGGCCTGATATGTTTATGAATGTAAGTAAAACGCATTTTTCTTTCAAACATTTCACCAATAATTGACACTGATTATTTACGGATATTTTTTTTAAGAATATCTGAAGTGGCATATAGTCAATATGATGTTAACCAAGACTTATCACCCTCTTTGACTAAAGGGAGTGGTTTATGAACACATGTGTCTGTATTATAGGCACTACGATTCTAGTTAAGGACAAATGCGTTAAGAGACTTTAAAAAATGACTAATCGTAACGTACCAAAAAATATATTTCACCATTATGTTCCTTTCAGCACCCACCCATAGTTGACGAACTGATGCGTGGTCTTGCATCAACTCCAATGGAAACGCTGGATCAATTTATCACAGGCGAAGTAACCAACCACCTCTTCGAAGACAGGAAGATTCCGTTCTCTGGAATTGATCTCGTTGCCCTTAACATCCAAAGAGCCAGAGATCACGGTTTGCCGAGTTATAACAATTACAGGGCTTTGTGTAATTTGAAGAGAGCTACCACATTTGAAGATCTTTCTAGGGAGATCCCTGATGAAGTTATTGCCAGGTAATTTGTTTAACCATCACTATACATTTAAATAAAACACTTTAAAGGTTTAAAACGCGATATATTAGTTAAACTTATTTGAAAATGATTTTTAACTTCGGCCCGACGTTTCGGATGTTTTGCAGCAGCCGTGGTCACGGGGAGACTGGGGAAACGTCGGGTCGAAGTTAAAAATCATTTTCAAATAAGTTTAACTAATATATCGCGTTTTAAACCATTAAAGTGTTTTATTTAATGTGTTCTATCGGTAGACTAAAAATACTATACACTTAAGTCATTACAAGAGTTCCCTGTGTATGTATGTTAACGCCATTTCCCCCATTCGGGGTATGGGGCAGACTCGTGTTGATTTTACCAATCTTATTTAGACGTCAATGTCATGTCCGTCCAAAGTTATTCTTCATGTTTCCCGAGATTCTAACCAAGAACTTACAAACAAGGTTTATCTGTTGAGTCACGTAAATTTTGTTTGACAAACAACAAACCATATAATGAGGGTGAGGTTTGTTTGTTTGTTATTCACTAAAAAGGGGGAGTTATTGCTACACAGTAACTATGACTATTTAAAGTCGTAGCAATTACTTACCTTGTAAGACATATAAATTTACTTAAATATGTTGTATTTCTAGATTCAAGCGAATTTACCCAACTGTTGATGACATCGATCTATTCCCTGGTGGTATGAGTGAGAGGCCGCTACAGGGAGGTCTCGTGGGACCCACTTTTGCCTGCATCATAGCTATACAATTCCGACAACTGAGGAAAATGTGATCGTTTCTGGTATGTAAACTATTAATGATCTTTTATTATATATAGTCATATACATAATATGTTTAATATTATATTTCTCATTGATAGATATTCGTACAAAAAACCAATAGACGCATAATTAAACAATTTCAAAGAATTGAAAATTTATTTCATTTTATAAATAAATAAACTGTATTGAATTTGTGTTTAGCCACAATACTAAATATATTCATATATATACACCATTAATTATGATGAGAGTTTGTTTGCTTGCATGCCTTAATCTTAAGAAATACTGGTCCGATTTAAAAATTCTTGTGTTGATTAGAGCATTTATCGAGAAAGACTTAAGGCTATAAAACATCACACTGCGACTAAATGATCTAAAAAAATGTCCTCATCAGTATATGTCTATCTTTTAAGATTAACTTACAAAGTTTTTACACACGACGGTAAAAGTATCGCTTTAAAAGATGAGGAGGTTTGCTAAAATACATTTTGACGCGCAACATATTCGACTGACGAAGTCGCTGGCATAGATAAAAGATAAGATTTATTTTCAGGTATGAAAACGACAACGCCGCAGCCAGATTCACAGAGCAGCAGCTCGCTGAGATCAGGAAGTCTACTCTCTCGAAGGTTCTTTGCGATAACTTCGATATTCCAACTGATATACAACGTGCTGCGTTCGATTTGCCGAGCAATTTCTTGTACGTACTCAGGGATACTTCTAAGTCCACACTTATGTCCATCAATCCAATTCAAGCAAATCAATAATTTCAATTTTTTCTTGATGTTTAGTTATATATGACCGTTGACGATCACACTTTCATTATCGGTAACAATAGAGTTTGTCGAACAAAGTTATGTGTGGTCCCCGTCTTCAACCTTTCCCTACAATAATAACGCATTATTTCTTCTTACTAATAATAGTTATATGATAATTAGGAACCCTCGAGTCTCGTGCGCATCTCTACCTAAGCTAGATCTCTCAGCGTGGCGGGAAAATTCCGCGCAAGGATGTCTCATTGCGGGACGCGCTGTTCCCCTCGGTGACTCAGCCTTCCCATCTCCGTGTACTTCGTGTATTTGTACCGCTGAAGGGGTAAATATGTATTCTCTATTTAATTACCTTTTTAATAAGGAAAGTCTTCAAGAAACATATAGGAATATTAATTACTGTGGCCTAATGTGGTTTATTTATTCAAATTACAATAAACAACTTATTTAGATAGGTGTGATCATGAATGATACCACAGATTAGAACTGAAACTCTAGAATAAGACAAGATGTAAATCTCATATTTTATAATCGCTTCATTAATTCCCCGGCTACAATAGATAAGGAATTTATAAGAATAACTATATAACTATCTGTAGATATGTTAAATTTGTTTGGTTAAAAATATAACAGTAAAAAGTGTTTTTTAAACATCCTAAATATTCTAAATAAACACTGATAACTGATGAAAAACGCGAAATATATTAGTCAAGCTTATATTACAAAATGTTACTTCGAACCGAAGTTTCGGATAATATATTTCGCGTTTTAAACCGTTAGTGTTTCTACTTAAATATAAACTACTCGCGTAAAATTACAGCCAATGTCCTAAATGAAGCTAATATGAAGGTTATCTAATAAATTAAAATGTATAGGCCCAATGCGCGTCCCTCCGTATAACCGACTGCGCGCAGTTATCCCGGGAATGGCCGCGTGAAGCTATCCTACGTGACGACGTGTGCACCGCGCAGTGTGGCGCAGCCCCACCATCGCGGGCTCCACGCAGACCTAACATAAACTTCAACTTCCCAGACTTGACCCCGTTCATCGCCAAGTGATTTAAAGCGCGTGAGAGAATAAAATACTCAAACAAGTCAAATTAGAAGACCTAGGAATAAATGTTCTTCTTAATGATTATTTAACGAAACAATGCAATGTAATCTTGTGTTGCTTTCTAATTGTCTCGAAAGTATTTTTGGTGTCGAAACTTAATTTGAATTAAATTTAAAATCGCCTGGAAGGTAAACATTCCTTTGTTTTGAGTGTGTTACATTTTAGAATTGGCATCAAGTTTGGTGTTTCTAACGATATATATATAATTTTTGGCAACACTCGTAAACTTAGAACCTAAATAAAACCCTGAACCCCGTTTTTATTTATAAGAAACTTAGTGAAAACCCCAACGAGAACTTTTTAATAACCTGTTTTCTCATTTTCAAGCAGGTTATTAAAAACCCTTTTACATTGCTTTTACAAAAAGTCCAACTACGTAGTTACCGGCTTTAGTGTAAATATTTAGATAATAAAATACGATATATTTGTGTAATTAGTCATTAAAATAGGTGCTCCGTCCTTTAAAAGCACTATATATTTCTATATTAAGAATGAATCTTTGTCATACTACTCAGTGTGTTATCTGAGCTAAGTTATATTTTGAAAACTAACTGAAACGTGGAAATAAATCTATGGATATCTAGAAATAAATAAAGTGTCCTTAGGTAAAAAAAGATTGACACAGATTAAGATCATTAGTATTTCAATTATTTTCAAGACCATGTCAATTTAATATGGTAAAAACGTTTGTACAAAAGGTATGTTTAAAATCAAAGTTAACGACTGTGTATCTGATGTAACTTAAAAGCAAAAGCCATCTGAAAAGCTTTAATTATAAACTCAAATAACAAAGCTTCAAGAGGATCAGTTTGTTACCATTTGTAATAAGTCAGGGATCGGAAACATACACAATGTTGTTTAATGACAATAAATTGTGCGTTTTGCTACTGTATATTGTTTTCGAAGATAGATATTACCAAACACTTACAAAAGGATTAAAAATAACACAATGTTTATAACTAGAAAACGCAGGTTATTACTACTTTATATTTTAAATGGTTGCCGAGCCCTGATTGAAAAGTATTTTTAATTTGTAGACGAATTTAAGATGAACACTGCCTAGTTAGTAACTTGTATAATTTAAATGTATGTAAATTATTTTTATATCGGCGTTTACAATTTGTATTTAGATGTAAGTAGTTATAGATTTTGTACAATTTTAGCAATAGTAAAAAATAACGTGAAATATATGTTTTTTTTTTTTCCCGACTCAATTTTTAAAAAATTCTTCATATAGCATGAAGAATTTTTAAAAGAACAGAATAAAATACAGAGATATTTACAAATATTTTATTTCATTTCATTTCATAATTATTATGTCAGTTGCTTTTTACAATAAATATTTTAATGAGTATAAAATTGTTGTTCAAATAAACTCGAACATATTGAGAATTGTTTGAGAACAAATAGCTTTTTGTTAATGTCTGTTGACGACCTATTGATGATGTTTGTAAGAAAAGTCAACATAAGTCCACAATAAATAAATAATTCAGCATAAATTTATAACCATAATCAGTATCGTTTTGACGAATACTTTGTCGGGTAATAACTAGGTAAAACAAGATTGTTTGTACAAATCGATTGTCAACTTGCGTGGGCTTGTTATGTGGTTAACGTTTAAATAGGAAACCAAACAAGAGCGGGCGGTTCAAGTATAACGTCTCCATTGTCTGGTTGCTCTGCTTATTTCCTTTTTATGTTTAATAAATGACTAAAACAGGTAAGGTACTTACAAAAGAAAATATTATAAATGTGTACGTTACCATGAGAGGGGGTAAGGACGGCAGGGGAGGGGTGGGGTAATAATATAAATTTATGCATTGTTATACTTGAACGAGCCCACATCATGTATCATTTTGCGTTGCTTCCCCTAACAATACATCTCACTGAGCGTAAATATTGCATAAAAATGTCAACACAAACACATTTTGAAAGTCTTAAGTGTCAACGCGCACTAATGGTTGTAAAACACGGGGTTTCCGTTACGTTTTCAACATATCGCCGAATTTCAAACGATCCATTCGTTGCACGTTTATTGTTCCTCGTCACTCTGAAAAAGAGTTAGATCTATTTAAAGAAAAATTTCCTGCAATGCTGATCCTTTAGTGATTATAAAATTTAAACTAGTTTAGTAGACTTAGAGTAACAGCTTACCAAAATGGGTAAGATGTGTCAAATTTGTAGACTAAATAACAAAGTTTTGTTCTTTTGTTCGTAAAGATATGAATTTTTTACACTATCGTTAGATTATTGAATAAATTTTGCAGCTTTTTTTCACTTTGAATGGTTTGAATGTTTAATGCACGCCCACTTCAGTCAATAGTGACGTGGGGAGTGGGTGGGTAAATCGTACCCACTCCTCGGAGGAAAAAGTCCACCAGAACTACTAAACACACCACCCCGTTATGCTTTTGGGGGTGGGAGCAGGTTTTATGTTCCCAAAAGCAAATAGCGCCTAATATAGGAACTGTTTCAATAAGACTCATGCTTAACGCTTTAATTTAAATCGTTATCGAATATTTAATTATTATTGAGGCAATATTTTTTAAATAAATATCCAAATAAATCATATGATATTAAAGGAAATCTATAAACCCTGCTATGATGTTTAGTGCTTTTCTCCTACTTTACATCCAAAATAGCTAAAATAATGTATTGTATATTTAGTCTCAGCCATATATACATTTCATTTGTAGCCCAAAACCCCAAACACTAACTATTCCTCACCGAAGAGTGATGTCAGTTGGCGGCAACCTCCTTGTACCCGTTCGCCATTGGCGTTGGCTCGTTGCTCCGACGCCACAAACCGTAGACCCGTCCGGGTACCGCTTGCCACAGCCTCACAGTCCCGTCCTCCGACCCCGTCGCGTACAATTCACCGTCTGGCGACCATCGTACGCAGTGCACTGGGCCAAAATGACCTTTGTTGGATTCTGGAGCACAAAACTCAATTTTTATACAATGTAACGTAAAGAGCTTAACTATAGTACGGGCCTAGAAGGATTTTCGGTTCAATTTGGAATAGCTGTGCGCACCCCTTACTTCTTATGCAAAGGGATCAAAATAGTTTCAAATATCTTTAGTTTTGAGTTACGTAGTTGCAAGCCAAAAACTCTTTTAACCATAGGCTTGTAATGTTTAAAACAAACAGGTGAATGATGAGATAAACTGTTGAGATCAAACTTGGTCCTTAATTTAAAAAAGAAAATTCTTCATATTTCGCTTAAAAATTGATTAATTTCTTAGTTTTGTGACAAGTAATATTATTCTATTTTCTCTTTTTTTTGTCACACAAAACATTTAAAACAGACAAAATGTTTTACATGCAATTCGATACTAACCAAGTTCAGTCCCCGTGTTATAGTCAAACTTGTAAACCTTCAGATCTTCTCCTCCGCACACAAAAGTGGCTCGGCTTGGTGCCAAAGATGCGGAATAGCACTTTGTAGGTACGGGGAATTCGCGCATCTTACGCATGGTGTCCGAAGAGTAGAACGATACATTAGTACCTAAAAAGAGAAAGCATTGTGACGGTTCGGTCTGATTAAACAACCTACAATGTAATTCTTATTCTGTTCTTGTTACTTTATTTAATTATGTTCTAATAATCTGTCTCAATAAATAGTCACAAAAAAACATACCATGAGCAACAGTCAAAACTGCGCCGTCTCTTGACAATTCTAGACTATTCGGTGTTGTTGGAAACTCCACCTTTTGTACTTCCTGTAAGAAAAGCACCAGAAATGCAGAAATAATTTAAAATTTGAAAGTCTCTGTTGTTAAAATATGATTCACCATCAGTAATTAGAATAATTATTACTCAAGACATCTTACTCAGTAATAATTTAAATTTTAAGATAATAAGGACTTTCACTTACGAAATTATAACCGCAAACAGTTTAAAACCAACATGGAAACAATAGAATTTACACTTTATTTATTACAATTATAATATTCAAATAATACTTGAGATCCTCTATAGAGAGGGACGAGGAATTGGTAAAAATAATTTATCGTTTTAACTTTAAGGAATCGTTTTTTTTTTTTTTAAGGAAATATATTGTGTACTTGTGTGTTGCAATAAAGAATTAAATAAATAATAATAAATAAATAAAGTAGTGGTCAATTTATGTGTACTGATGGCCTTCATCAAGTGTCCCCAACAGAAAATTACTTATTAACCTTACCTGGCCACTGTTACGATCCCAAACGCGCATGGTAAGGTCGTCGCTCACGCTCACAATACGAGAATTGTGCAGGAAAACGGAATGTCTGATACTGCTTGTATGTGCACTAATTTTCTCTATAGCTGAAAGGATAGTTGTCTTAGAAGTAGCATTGACTAGTATAAAGATTTTGTACTCTGCAAGGACATCGGAAACATTACTATCTTAAAACGGATGCTAAGTTTATAAAAATATGTAGAATATTCAGCAAACGAATACACATAAAACAATAAGAAGATGGTAATTCAGCACGACACACTGTATGGTTTGAATATTTTTAATTTTTACAGATGTATAATTTATATAACACTATCATAAACATGTTGAACATAATGATTTTAAAAAAACAAGTTAAAATCAAACATAATAATGCCTACCGCCAGCTTCAGGTTTGTTGAGATCAAAAACTCTGATGAGTTTTTCATTACTGGCTGTAAGCAAGAGTGTGTCATCTGCATTGAAATTTACGCTCTTCACTATATGTTCATGATCAAATGTATGCAAAACTTCCCCAAAACGGGCATCCCAAAGTTTTGCTGAAAACAGAGAAAGGGATCATTAAATCTACTCTTCCTTCTTCAAGATGCAGGAATTAAAATAATAACTAATGTGTAATTTTATAATAAATGATAATTGATAAAACAATTGCTCTAATGATCATAGCTCAATCTGCCTATTGAGAGAGCACTACCAGAAATAATATCCTTAAATGTTTCTTGATCAGCAACAAGGATATGCCATATTATGGTAATTATAACACAAGACATAGATGATTATTATACAACATAATGCTAATCCTAAAACAATTGGGTAAGTATTAATGCCTCATCAACTAGAATTTATTTTACCTGAAAAATCTGCTGCTCCACTAGCAGCTAAGTTTGCATTTTGAGTTAAAGCCACACCCCAGACAGCACCTTTATGACCCTCAAATGTTCCAATCCAGTCACCAGTCTCACCTTGCCGTAACATGGGTTTGCCATCTATGAACAAATGGAATTTTATAAATATATTAAAACTATGCATTGCTAACAGACTAACAGACGTAATATATTCAATAACTCACAATAACAAGTAATAATAATTATAAAAGACACCTAGCAGTCTACATTAGTTAATTTTTTTTAGCTAAATGCATATATAATTAATGTCTCAAATTAATTCTTTAGGTTGTTACAACAGAACCTTAAATTTACAAAAACTGTCAAGTTGTAAGAAAAATAAGAAGCAAAGCAATAAACATATTTTAATGTAATAAAGGTAAAAATATATTTACAAAAGCTCTATAGTAAACAATAATGTCAAGTGCTTTTTAAAACCTTGAAAAAATAACAAGGTGACCCAGTGGTGGCATGAGTGAAATGTCAACACAAAGATACCGGAAAGCGACAATTAGCTGACCCTACCACAATAACGAACTTGCGTAGAGAATTGAACTAGTTATGTTGATACACTTGTAAGTAAAAAGCACAACTTGTGAATCAAGGTAAACAAGCCCTGACAGGAAACTTGAACAGCACTTCAAGGTGCTTCCTGCATGTCCGGAAAGAGAAGGTCGGTCCATACATAGAATGAATTGTTCTGTATAAACATATAAACATATTATCATCGCCTTTCCAATTGACGAGGTCTAACATCTGTCGATTGGAAATAACACAAACGCATAATTTACTCACTTGCAAGTCTTCCACCTACATCTAGGCCAAGGCAAAAGGGCACCCCAACTAGAAGAATGAATCAAAACTCACCTTTACAAGCCGAAATTAAAAAATATCCGTCTTTTGTAACGTCACTAAAATCCAAATGCACAACTGGTCTCGTGTGGCCACCGCATGTTAAAGGAACTTGTTTGAATGTTGACATTTTGTAAAATTAAATTTAATAATTGTATCTTTTCGAAATAAAATAAAAACTATCTTTGTAAAATTAACCTAATGAGTCTGATCGTACTGGATGTTGACAATCGACTGACAAAACCAATTATATTGTGTCTAGTCTGACGCCGACGGTATTGATACATTATTATCTTGACATTGACGTATTATTTTGATTTAAATTTGTTTCTAGTTATAAAAAAATACTATATTTTGCATAGTTTTTCGTTTAACATCTAACAGATTATAAAGACAATTTTATTTAAATACATTTTAGACAAATAATCTACAATCATTTAATAAGACGTTATTGGAGATTTAAGAACAAACGTAAAAAACACTGTATTCTGTGATACACAGATTATAAATACAATTGATATGACGTGTCCTACTGTGTAAACGTTGCTTGTGTGATCTGTCTAGTATTGTTGTGAAAATTAGTTGATCGAAAACTAACGTACCGTATTATTAAGAATGGAGTTTTTTAAATCTATTCCGACTCACATCGACTATGTCGGACAAGCAAAGGCAGAAAAACTCTATAGAGCAATAATAACACTCTTCAGTATCGTAGGATTCATATGGGGTTACATAGTGCAACAGTTTTCACAGTCGGTGTACATTTTAGGCGCTGGATTCATATTAGCTGCAATTCTGACTGTGCCACCGTGGCCAATGTACAGGCGTAATCCCTTAAATTGGCAGAATCCAAGAAACACAGATGAGAAACCAGCAGGCAAGAAAGGAAAAAAATAGATCTAAATGTTCCCCTATGTATTAATAAATAATTATGGTTATATTATACTGCTTTCATTTGTTATAATAAGCTAAAGGCAGTGCATTAATGATGAATGGAATAAGAGAGATCATAGGATAAAAAAAACTAAAATTAAATTTAAACTTTTTATTAATTGTAAGTGGTAATCTCAAGTAATGTCAATGTTCTATAATATTCAAAATAAATAGATATATGTGGATTAAAATAAATCCACATTTAATCATTAGATTGTTATACTTTTGTGTGCAAAATAAGAACTATGTTATGTACATAAAATATACAATTTTGATATTATTTTGCACATCATAAAATGTGTTTATGTGACAGTGGAATACATAGTCTGGTAAAAAAACCTGCAAATGTTATAATTCTTAAGAACATGCAAATATGTCAAAAAATACAATTCACTATATTTCAAATTTAACTAAAAACATAACAAATATTTGAAGTACTAGTCATTACTAAAACTAAACTTATCTCGGAGTCTCTTAAACGTTGAGTAAATTCTGTTCTCATTGCACACATCACACTGATCATCTTGAGTTTCATTTTCATTATTATCACTTGTATTTCGAGAATCATTAGATTTATCATTATTTGGTAGCTCTTCGTTTGACTTCGATTCATCAACTTTAGTGGATAAATCTTCAGAAGAACTTGTAGTTTTTGAATCTGGCATACTTATATCAGTAGCTTCTGTGGTGACTACTGCATCCTTTTCCCCATGGTCAAGAACTTGTTGTATGGTTATGATAACAAACATAAAAGTAACCCCATAGTTCACAAGAAATAGCGAAAATGGTCCAAGAGCAATTATAAACACTGCCATTGTAAAAAGTATAGAGCTCACTGAGTCATAGTATTTCCTAAAATTATACATTTATTTAACAGGCATCAGAATAATAATACATTATATTTAAATGGTATAAAGCACTTACAATTTCTTCTTAGGTCCGTCCATTTGCCATATAATACTGGAGCATGCGGACATAACCATACCAGTGTGGTATGATGTGTCTGGTTTTAATACTAGATTATATCTGTAGGGCAAGAAATAAATGTTAGCTAGATAAGAAAGGGTCTCTTGCAAACTAAGAATAAATTGAAACCTACTTAAAATTCCTCGCCCAAGTCAACAGTGCTGGGATATTAACCAATGTTACACACATCCACATGAAGAATAGCATCATATGAAAATTAATATTATTGAGATCTTCATCAACTTTATCATCTTCTACTCCATCTGGACTTGTCTCATTTTGACACTCAGTCTTTTCTATTGCTTTAGAAGAGTCATTATGTTTGTCCTCATCATTGTTTGTTTTCTCTGAATCGTGTTGCTTATTCGAATCGTTTGTGACACTATTATTTTCTTTAAGACTAGATTTTCCTTTGACTTCTTGTTTCTTTTTAAACAGCCTGCATACCTTACTGCCGATTTTTGCCATCAGCTTGTAGATATAATCTTCTAAGTATTCTTCGTACATTTTTGATAGCTGCAAACACATTTAATGACAAAATATATATTATGTAATAAATACTCAATTAAGATTTAGCTCAGGTTGTGATTGGAAGTAGGAGTGAAATTTAAAATACCATAAACGCATAAAACGCCGCGCCTGCTACCAAGGCCGCAGCACCACAAGACAGTGGAACGGCGCACACTAGCGCCGCACTAACCACGAGCGGCACTTTTTGGAGACCCGAAGCTACCTTTTCGGCTAACCCATTCCCACCGCGCCACACGATCCTAGAAAAAAGTATTTTCAACTTAAAGCCGAACATTCATTACTTCCGACTGTATAATACTTGCAATTTCAAAGTATATTGTCTAATCAATTCCTAATTTTTCTGAAACACGTTCGACTTTGTCTGTATTTAAATAGGTGGTAGGAATATCGAAATACCGTCCGGGTCACGAAACACCGCCTACAGATGAAAAGGCCGTCAAATTTAATCGCGTTTCGGTATCAGTCTGTGGATTTCCGATTATCCAAAGACGAAAAGGTCAACAGTGCATCTTTTTTAGATGTTATATATATGGGTGGGGTATCTCAACTCACCATCCATCAAGTGAATCTCTTGTTTGTCTGTCCTTTATGATAAATCTTCAAGTACTTTTCAGATATATAATCATTAACTAGGTAGAACTACTAAAGCGACTTCATGAAATTACTAACTACGAATTGCAAATTACAGGAGATAATAGAAAAAAAATACAAAACATAATAAAGCTTACTTAAAAAGCAATCGATGAGCCAATTGTGATGAAAATACCATTACTGCTAATGTTGCCGCTGCGGCTACATTAATTATACCTAGGGCTGTCATATACGCGGGCAATACTAGTATCGAGCGCGTAAAATATTGGATCTCCATATTCTTCCAACCGGTGTTTTCCAACATCACTGTCAGTAACGGCACTGACCTAAAAATCAATTGTTCATGATATATATAAGCTGGAAAAAGTAAATCATAAAAAGATTAGTAGTACACATTTAAATAAAACACTTTAACGGTTTAAAACGCGATAAATTCAGTCTCCCCGTGACCAAGGCTATTGCGAAGCATCCGAAACGTCGGGCCGAAGTTAAAAATCATTTGCAATAAGTTTACTAATATATCGTGTTTTAAACCGTTTAAGTGTTTTATTTAAATGTGTTACTCGCGTAAACTAAAGACAGTATTTGAATGAAATAAATGTAGAAATATGCTTCTTCGTGTCCCTCGGTTTGACGACGGTGTTCATACACTTACACCGATTATATACATACATATATCAATTTATCCTTTAATAATACTTACATAAGACCTATAGTAGCAAGTCTACTAAACACCAGTACGTAATACGGTTTTACACCTTCACTCATTAGAGCGTTGTGTATGGAAATACAAACACCATTCTCCTTCAAGCTTAAAATATTAGCTCGTGCAGCTAGAAGAACAATGGCCGCTATATATGGAACCAAAACTGGCGTATAATTACGCGCAAGTTGAGCGAGACGGTAGTACCAGCTACCTGAAATACTGAAAACGTACAATATATAAGATGTTAGCATACGTGTTAAAAAAGAATAATACGTAATATTACTACTAATTTTTATCATAAAAAAAAAAAAAAAAAAAAAAAAAAAAAAAAAAAAAAAAAAAAAAAAAAAAAAAAAAAAAAAAAAAAAAAAAAAAAAAAAAAAAAAAAAAAAAAAAAAAAAAAAAAAAAAAAAAAAAAAAAAAAAAAAAAAAAAAAAAAAAAAAAAAAAAAAAAAAAAAAAAAAAAAAAAAAAAAAAAAAAAAAAAAAAAAAAAAAAAAAAAAAAAAAAAAAAAAAAAAAAAAAAAAAAAAAAAAAAAAAAAAAAAAAAAAAAAAAAAAAAAAAAAAAAAAAAAAAAAAAAAAAAAAAAAAAAAAAAAAAAAAAAAAAAAAAAAAAAAAAAAAAAAAAAAAAAAAAAAAAAAAAAAAAAAAAAAAAAAAAAAAAAAAAAAAAAAAAAAAAAAAAAAAAAAAAAAAAAAAAAAAAAAAAAAAAAAAAAAAAAAAAAAAAAAAAAAAAAAAAAAAAAAAAAAAAAAAAAAAAAAAAAAAAAAAAAAGGGGGGGGGGGGGGGGGGGGGGGGGGGGGGGGGGGGGAAAAGGGGGAAAAAAAAAAGGGGGGGGGGGGGGGGGGGGGGGGGGGGGGGAAAAAAAAACCAAACAAAAAAAAAAAAAAAAAAAAAAAAAAAAAAAAAAAAAAAAAAAAAAAAAAAAAAAAAAAAAAAAAAAAAAAAAAAAAAAAAAAAAAAAGGGGGGGGAGAAAAAAGGGAGGGGGGGGGGGGGGGGGCCCCCCCCCCCCCCCCCGGGGGGGGGCCCCCCCCCCAAAAAAAAAAAAAAAAAAAAAAAAAAAAAAAAAAAAAAAAAAGGGGAAAAAAAAAAAAAAAAAAAAAAAAAAAAAAAAAAAAAAAAAAAAAAAAAAAAAAAACCCCCCCCCCCCCCCCCGGGAAGGGAAAAAAAAAAAAAAAAAAAAAAAAAAAAAAAAAAAAAAAAAAAAAAAAAAACCCCCCCAAAAAAAAAAAAAAAAACCCCCGGGGGGAAGGGGGGGGGGGGGGGCCCCCCCCCGGGGCAAAAAAGGGGGGGAAAAAAAAAAAATTTTTTTTTGGGGGGGGGGGGGAAAAAAAAGGGGGGGGGGGGGACGGGGGATATTTACCCCCCAACGAAGTGGGTGCGGGTCAGCTAGTTTTAAATATTAACATACGAACAAATGACCATAATGAAACCTTTTTTAAAATAATTCAGACGGGGTCTTTAAACCAATTCTAACAGTAGCAATGCAAAAAAACGGGTCGGAGTTCGATTCGTTTCTAATTTTATTGAACCATATTGGACTTCGTCTGGAAATCTGGATATTGAATGAGTGATGGAAATATTGAACCACCACCGTCCACAATGAAAAAGCCGTGAAGCTTAATCGCGTTTCGGTTTCAGTCCACTTCCGAATATCCAAAGCCCAAATAGGTCGATAGCGCATCTTACTTAAATTTATTTATTATAAACAATTAAAACGACAATAGCTAATTACATTTTTTGGACAGACGTACACCTCCTCTATATTGAAAAAAAAACAATAAAAGTGACGAATGAAAAACTAATATTACCTTATAGTAAAGATGCACTTTGGATCCAATAGAACTGTAATCTTGACACTGTCTGAACCAGCAGACGTGGCATTAGGATTACTTTTGAAAAGTCTTAACTTCATTGGTGATCGCTTTAAATGTCTATAGAAAGAGAAACCATTAACTATTAGCTACAACTGGCATAGTTATATGTGTATCAGAAAATAACTGCAAGTATTAGCCAAGAAAATTTAAACGAATTGAAATGGTTTATTAGATAAATAAATTAATTAATAAAACATTTAATAAATTTGAATGTCTAGGTTATAACATATCTTACGTGAAATAATGGTAGTATTCATGATTCATCGCCCAAGGAACGTGCATTTCAGCAGAAACATGGTATGGTGGTTGGCATGTTCCTACTGGCTCGATGTAAAGCAAGTAAGCTTGGTGTATCGCGTTGAATCCCGGTAGTAGGAGTTCATAATACAAGCTATTGGCTTCAGTCTCTTGTTTTATCACATGTTTGCTAATAGACAGAAGAGAGGGTAGGTCGACAGTTATTTGCCGTGACGCGTGGTCGTTTACATCTACGTTGAGGGTAATCTAAAATAATATATATTAATGGATAGTTAGTTTTAGTGAGATTATAAATAAGGAGATGGATTACAAATACGATTTAGGAGGATGATGGATTACAAATACTATTTATGTATATTTCATGTTCATGTTAATAAAAATAGGGGGAACCCCCTAAAATTACAAAATTGCCTGGAAGAGATCGCTTAGATAAGGCCGCCCATTGCACTCCATAACTTGTAATCATTATTTCTTAGAAGTTACATTATTAAAACTATTTTTAAGGTTTATATTTGAATACTTTGATGTGTGTGTTGCAAGAAAGAGCTAAATAAATAAATATATTAATATACATACAGATTTCTTGGTAGGCGATACTTTGACAATGACGTGTGTCCAATCGGGCTGTGCGCCCTTGATACTGTGTAAATTTATCGTTGCTACTTTACGCTTTCCAAAATCCGTAGCAGCGCCCGTCCATCGACTCAACTCGCTAAGTGAACTAGCTGTTTTACTGAAATTATTTTTTATATAATAATTTAGTTAAGTTCTCATTAGTTATAGCTTTATTATTTATAATACATGCCACCGAAAAAACAAATGAAAGAGAAAAAATCTTATGTACTAACTTATAAATAAAAGGCGGCATTATCGCTAAGCAGCGATCTCTTCCAGGCAACCTGAAGTACAGGTGAAAAGAAATAGAAAATACTTATTAAGACATATATCACAAATAATCTGTCCTTGTAAAAAAAATATAAAGTACTACTATTTTTCGTTTTGCGTCTTTCATATTGGAAGTCAATTTCACATTTTTAGACACAAATAATAATTTCCTTTTATGGAAATGTTTAGCCTTTTGGCATAATTTAGCATAAATTTCTATGATATTTGGGGGTTCCTTGCGTTTGCTTTCGGAAGGAATAGATACAAATTCACCTACCAATATCGATACGATCCGTGAATATCCTTTGCGTTGCAACCAAAGATCCAATCTTTATCATCGACGTTCACCGCTTCTATTGCTACAAAGCGATTTTGTGGAAACGCAACCAATCGAATCATTAGATGGGTAGTTCTGAAAATAAAATGACTTTCTATTTATATACAATAGAAGATCGGGCTTATTTGAATCGATCCTAGGATCGATTCAAATAAATTGGGGACAAGTCTAGACTTGTCCCCAATATAATGACTATCGAAAAAAGTAATGACACCTGTTTTCATTGAATATATCGCGGCTTTTTGCAATGAGAAAGATTTTTGAATAGTGCAATAGATTACTTTTAAAAAATATTCTTTTCTTCTGCGGTCAAGCGTTTCAAACTTTTTAACATATACATTTAATTGTAATAAATAGGTACAAAGTATGAAGTGTAAAAATGCATATTATAGTTGAATATTCTTAATATTACTAAAATATATTTGAGATCATAACAACACTTATGTATTGCTCAGTAGATAAGACTAATGACGTCGTTTATACGTGTAAACCTAAAATAACGTTTATATAGCGTCTTAGGGACTCTTGGAGTTCCGCCAAGATTACATGCAAGCACGTCAGCCGTTGAAATACTTTAAATAAATGCAGAAAGTTTAACTTACTAAAATCTTTTCACTGCAATAGCAGTAATTCGCTAAACATGAATGTCCACTTGATAATGTATTGTCATTAAAAAATATAAATTATAGAATGTTTACAAACAGATATATTTTTATTGCAGATAAGAAAAATACAAAATAACTGTGAGGATATAGTGACGGACCTTTTAAAAGGTGTACTTAGTATAATGAACTTAATACCAAGGGAAGTAGGGGTGAAATGGTCAACTAATTGTTTAGACTGATCATCTGGGCCTCTATGGGTGTCTTTGTATGTATATGTACGGTATTTATTTATTGATGAAAGGAATGAAGGAAATAATCTCTTTATTTAGTTCTACGTTATTTAGATTCTAGAAATTCTGATAATCTATGTTCCATAGATACTTACTTGTCAATTTCCGGTCTTGATATCTGATAAACTCTTCTATTATCTTCATACCAAAATGCATCAACATTCATGTTTACTTGAGCGCGTAAAATATTGGGGTTTAATGTCGTTGAACGATTTGCCTGCGAAATAAAGTAATTTCTTTCTCGACGTTTCGGATGCTTTGCAGCAGCCGTGGCCCACGGCTGCTGCAAAGCATCCGAAACGTCGGGCCGAAGTTAAAAATCATTTTCAAATAGGTTTAACTAATTTATCGCGTTTTAAACCGTTAAAGTGTTTTATTTAAATGTGTACTACTCGCGTAAACTATAGACAGTATCTAAGTAATTTCTTACTTGACTATTTATAAGATTTAGTTCAACATAATAAAGACTTAGATTTTAACTATATATATTATATACTATCTAGGTTTTTTAAGTGCATTTATTGATGGCCAGTTTTATTTCATGCTTGCTGATTTCAATTTAATCATTTCCCAAATAGGAACAATTCTATATTTAATTTCTGAATTGATGGTAGTAAGATAAAGCTAGATTAGATAAGATTTGAGTACTATGTTATACCGATAGCAAGGTAGTCTCTTTTTTATCACTAACTAACCTAACAACCACTGTGTTGCCATATAAATACTTTATTATGTTCGGACAAAATTTGGTTAAGTCATAAAAACGGTTCTTGTAAATCTTAAAACATAGACATACGGTTGCGGATTTTTTTTAGATTATTCAAAGAAGTATCTTGAACTGTTTTCGCAACACACGCAGCGGAAACCGTCAAAAATCTATAATTTTCCCGTTTGTTACCCATTTCCCTCTGTTTCTTTGCTCCTGTTGGTTGCAGTCCGAAGTTTTATAGCCTAATGCCGTCCGCGGTAAATGGTTAAATGCGCAAAATATTTTTTCAATCCGAACCAGTAGATACTACGACTAAGCGTGCAAACTAACAAACAGCTTTATAATAATAGTATAGATAAGGAAATACTTAATTGTTTCTCCCACTCATGTCAATTCTAGTTCAATCAGCCTAATCTCTTACCGTAAAATATTGTAGCGATTTCATTTTGACGTGTCGATAATCATCAGTGATTTGATTTAGCCGCGGATCCACAATATCAAAAAGATATCGGTTTATTGACATAACCAATTGTTTGCACCAAACCATGCTGATGTGGTCTGGTGACACCCACACTCCTGGGACTGCAGTTGCCTGTAAACAAAGACTAATCTTTAGGTATCCCATCAGAAGCTTTGCATTGTGACATATCACATAGATATTGATATTTCTATCAACAACTTAAAAATTTAAATTCTAAACAGTTTTTTTAACATATTAAAACTACGTAAGAGGTCCTGTATCGGAAAGTTTTGAAAAAGCAGCGTTGTCTATACAGTTTTTTAATTTTGCATTGCTAGAGTAAAAGTATTTCATAGATTTCCCTGGGATATCAATCATGGCGGTATTCACTTTAAAGTAATCAAAAAACTTAGTTTCTTACTAAAAATATAAAATATACTGACCAAAGCATTGACATAACTATTGTTTGTTGAAGTCAAAGCTGCGGGTACTAAAACATCTCTTGGTCCACTACCAAGGCTTATCAACATCTTTCTATTTACAACAGCTTTATTAGGAGCCACATAGTTATCCCATTCAATCTCCATTTGTTTGTAAAAATCATTCATAGCTGGATCAAAATTTATAATCGGAGCTTCCAAAGGTGTAGCCAATGTTATAGCTATATTGGTTTTATTAATCGTACTTGGATAAGCCAGCAGCCTTTTCGCTACCAAACCGCCCTGAAATTTAAATATATTATCATACATTACACTACTTACATCTAATGAGGAAATAAATATTGATGATCTAGGAATTCAATTAGTACACTTCAAATGGCTGTATGAATACTAAACAGCAGTTATTTTGTTAATAAGATTTATAGTCAGTAATGCTTACCATGGAATGACCAATTAAAATAACAGATGTTGGTACAGATTTTGTGTATTTATGGTTTTTATATAGACTCAAAATCTTGTGCACACATGCTGCAGCAAACTCAGTTTGGCTCTGAAGGACGCCGCCGAAGAGGCCAGAGAGCTCTTCATTGTAACTAACTGTAAAGATATATGTTTTGTTTCAATTATATGAATAACAATATAAACACCATAAAGATTTTACTTAAAATTGATACCTGTAAAATAATCAAAATGATTTTCATAACCATTTGATAATGCCTTTCTTAATGCAACTGATGCAAGAGACCTGGCTTGCATGTGGCTTCCAGAATTTCCGGGTAAAAATAAAACGGGCACTCCATCGAACCTAACACCATAGAAAAATTAGTATGTATGTCAATAGTTAGAAATATGAAATGATTTTTTATAATTCATATTAACCACATCTTGCGGGATTTTTCTGTGAAGCGGCCTTCGCTGTAAGCAAATAATCCATACTGTGGGAATATTTTGTTTTCATCCAATGATATCTTCTACAGAAGGAAATACATATACTTAGTTATTTTTTTATTTACTAAATTTTATTATAGACAGTCACTTTTTAAGACTTACCACAAATTGTGGATATTCGAACATAAAGGTCATGGCACAATAATTGTTTTTATCACTGAAGTTCATATTCAGAATACCCATAAGATAGAAAAGTAGAAAAAGAATTGAACTTATTTGGAGTATGCCTGTACCAGCCAATTTTATGAAATTCATCTTAAATTAGACAAGAGATCCTGCTGCGTCTGTTTAAATATTTTTGGAAAAATAATTTTATCACTCCGTTTTTAAATTTATAAATTAGGAACAGTTATGGTGATAAATTATTACCGATTACTGAAATAAATATAACTTTAAAACAAAAACTATAAACAAGCTACATCGTTGGGTACACTTTTTTGAAAATAGTAAATGATATCCACAAAAAATGCACTTTTATATATAATTATAATATCGTTATGGCGAAGTGTCCGACCATTACCCATCACCAACCCATTACGCTCTACCACACAAGTGGTACATTGTACAATGTAAAGTATTTTTGTTTTTTAGACATTGACATGACGGATCTATGTGGTAATGTCTATGTTTAATGTCACTGAAAAGTATTTGAAAAAAAAAATATTATAGAATTAATTAACTTATTATTTTTATTATTTATTTCATTTTTTTTAAACGAATAGAGATTTTTCCGCATACATGAAATTCGTATAACTTTAAAAAAAGGGAAAGCCATCAAACTAAGAAGAAGAAGTCGTTTTTGTAGATAGACGGTAATACTCTGTGCTTACTTTTGTAGTGTGTAATATATAATAATGTATAATATAAGTCAAAATTATACGAATTTTGATAATTTAATAGCAATTTAATCTAAATATCATAATAAAAATGTCTAATATAATTAAAAAATAAAACATCGTGCGTTGATTTCCAATTTTGCGTGTTTTATATTAATATGTTTCCTTCTACTACATCTGTGCCACTAACCACAAATATTTTATAAACTATCTTGTTTTTTTTGTCACATTTCTGTTTGGTATAATTTAATAACAATTATTGATTCACCAGTGATAATACGTTATGCGATAAGGTGCTAAAAGCCAAATTGATGAGCAGTTACCTTTAATACCACGAGAATGAGTTTAGATAAATTGATTATTATATTATGTTGTGGGCTTGTTCCCGTTATTTTGTTAGTGAGAGCAATATACTTAATTATTGGAATATATAATGATAACTTGAGTTTTACCTTTAAGGAACCGACATCCTTGCGGACAATTCTATGTGTTGGTTCTGGCGGACATACCAGTGAACTTATGAAAATTTTAGAACATCTCAACGTTACCCAATACAATCCTCGTCTTTATGTCATGGCAGATACAGACAAAACAAGTGAATTCAAAATCCAGAGTTACGAGGGTAGCCGTGCTTACGAAATCGCTAAAATCCCTCGAAGTAGACAAGTCAACCAGTCATTTAGATCATCGGTTGTTAGTACCCTGTATGCAATTTTTTCAACTGTTCCAATCATATACAGATTTAAGCCAAACATAATATTTTGTAATGGACCAGGAACATGTATTCCTATTTGTGTTGTTGTGTTTTTGATGAGAATTCTATTTATATTGGACTGCAGAATAGTCTTTATTGAAAGTGTGTGTCGTGTGAGAACATTATCTCTCACTGGAAAAATACTACAGTACTTTGCAGATGTGTTTATAGTGCAATGGCCACAATTACAGCAAATATGTTTTCGAAGTAAATACTTTGGTAGACTAACATGATAGAGACTATATAATAAATAAACTTGTCAACATTTCTCATAGTGGGTATAATATAAATAAAAGCCATTATATAAATATAGATGTATTCATTACTTATGAAAGTACATCAATCAGATCAACATTATTTTATATACAATATTAGCTTAAACTTTCTTGATATAAATTTCCAACAATGTAAATTGTATATGCTTCAGTCTTCACAACATTTTAGTTGAAATTGAACCCTTTGTCAACAGATGACAGATCCCAAATACATTCTGTTTCCTCCATTTCTTTACATATACCATAGTAAATTAGCAAAAGTACAATTTAAAAAATGAAAATAAATAGAACTTAATAAAACTAAGAATCTAAATTTAAGATAAAAAAATATTGTAGCAGAACATGATTATTAAAATGCATTTACTTACAAAGAACCATTAATTGCTTATTTTTGTGATTGTATTACAAAACCACTGAGATAGAAATGATTCGAGAAAAAAATAAACTTAATAAAAACACAACTAAAGGTTACAAAGGTAAAAATGACTGTCATTATATAAGAATATCACAAGTTTGTTTAAGTGTCTGGTTCAGTAATATAATCACTTGCTATTGCTTTTGTAATTCAAGCTTTACTGTGATTGTTTTTTTGTTTGTATCAGTTACTTTGGGTTTGTAACATTTAAATGCAATATATAACATTACTTAATTTAAAAAACTACTAGAATAAGCATGGTGAAGGAATAAATGTTAGAAAGAGAATTGTAAAGAGCTAATAAAAAAATACCATATGATTGGATATATATACTTATAATAAATAGGCAAGTGGAGTTACTGTGTTTTTTTTACCTATAATTGTATAATAAATAGAACAATAGCACTAGGATGTTCGAAATTACATTTTACTCCTTGATAAAAATTCCGTGTTACATGTATTAAGCTTCCGATATCCAAAAGGGTAATATTTTTGTGTTCAGATTATCAAGGCCGTATTGCATTTGTTATAAGTGATCTTGCACATTGAATTGTAACAATATTACAAACCCAGACAAAACTGCATTCTTTGGATATAAAATATCAATCACAGGCTTCCAACAATTATTAAACCAATAGCCAAGATATTTTAAAACTTTATATCTATAACGATTACTTTGACTTGTTCATATAAAGCAATGTCACATGACAGTAAGTAGGTACTTATACGTACATAACAGCTTATGTATAAAATTAGGCACAACTAGGGACAAACCGTTCATGAAGTATGCTACGAACATGAACACATTATTCTAATATCAGCATAACATGAAAATTGTAACTTTTAACAATGGTGCTAACAAGATAAATTCTAGGCACATAAGAGACTACTATCAATAATGTTGACTATGTTATGTTAACATAAGTACAAAAAATTAAGTAAGTTAAAAAATATCTATTGATTGATCCCTTAAATCTATTTTATCTAAGGTTTATCATCTGTAGAATTAGTTTGGTTACTTGTGTCTTCCTTTGCATCATTGTTATCGAGATGAAACTTCTCATCACCAATCAGATACATAGCTTCATCATATGTCGGTGGAGGAGGATCAGAACTAGATGGCTGTGGTTTGCTTGTCGCTGCATTTGCAATTAGTGCATCATATGATGGTGGTAAAGTTGCACTTGATGCAGTGCGAGGAACTTGAGTATTATACTCTGCTTGAATACTAGCCATGTCCTGAAATACAAGAATTTATTAAGTAAAAGAAATAAAATGTATTAAATTAAAAATACAAAGTGTCTTCTTAAGTTTATCAAATATTTAATATATTGATATTAATTAATTGATGAAAAAATGTTTTTCATTAATATAACTAAAGCAAATGACTCATAAATAAATGAAGAAAAATATATCATAGAAATTGGCAAGTCTTGTAAACAATAATAATAAAAAAATGGGTGATATCACCTTTTTCTGCTATATTATGTTCTCAAGGTTAATAAAGATTATAAAGATCTTTTTTTAATACTTTTTGCATATTGAAGGAAATTACATACTGTTTACTAATCTTTTTGAAAATATTTGAACATGATTATATATCCAGGTGAAGGTTATCTTTATTTGATCAAGCAAAATGTGTGAGAAAATCGTAAATGGACAGTACGCAAAGTTGTCACTTACAATGCCTACTTTCTATAGATGAAATTAATTCACATGAGAATGTAAGAGTATATCATTAATAGATAATAAGTATTACAACTCACTCTGATAATAGCACGTTGATGAAGAAGCATCTGAATAACACTTTTTCTTCGTAAATATAACATACTTTTCACGGCAACCATCATTCCGGAACATATAAATATGGGCCCTACTAGCCACATGTGTCCCAAATTGCTTAAAATATACCCATCAGCGTCACCTAGAGCCAACACTGTAATTACTGTTCCCACTGAAAACAAAACCATGGAAAGAACGAAGTAGGAATAACTTGTACAATCACATCTTCCGAATCTTTGGTCTTCATCTAACTCGAAATCACGATGCCGTAACCGATGCAAACGTTGTCGAATGAAAGGACTATCAAATACTGTCGCCATTTTTATAAATTTCTTCAAATATTTGCTACGACGAAACACAAAAATATTAGAACATTTTTAAATTTCAATGATTCTTAGATGGGACCTGCAGAATCTTTGGATGAGTACACGATCTTTAGGCTTAGGCACATGAATATTCAAATAAATAGAACAAGTATCCACTTGTACAAAGATTAAAATATACTACACAGATAACAATTGTTACAGATATACATAAAGCTATTTTAAAAGTGGAATATTATACATGTATAATAAGAATAAAGTGACAATGTGGTTTCCTGGAACAATTTCATGACGGACCAATATTTTATTAGTTAAGTGATTAGATTGTGATCATTTTATTTTTAGTAGGTTAAAATCAAACTCTGGAAGAAGAAGAGACTGAATGAGATGTCTTTTTAAAGTGGCGCCACTGGTGGCTTAGACTAATAAATCTTCATTGACTGCTGTCATAGGAATAATAAGACGTTTAAGTTTTTTACATTATTATTTTTGTGTTTACTTGAAAACAAGATTATAATTGACTTTACAGACAAATGCGATGAAATTTTGAAGATTGCGTACTGTGTATCAATTTTTTCAATAAAGTTCATATACGTACATCCTTTCACCGACAGCGAAATCCGTTCTTTGTTTTTTTACTTTTGGGAAACAAAAATAACTAAATTATTCTTCATAAGTTGTGTTTGATCTACGTAAATTCATATGGTGTATGGTGTGCGTTCAATTAAATACGCTCGTGTAGTTAAAAAGGAAAAACAATGTTTTGGAAATTAAGTTTAGTCCTGTTGGTGTTGCATCAAAATGGTATGTAATAATATGTATGAACGACTAATAAAAATTTGTTTAACTCTGGCCTCTAGCATTACTTTATTATATGCCTTTCATTTACAGTTGTTAACTCATTGAAACTATTAGTGACCAATAATGGCCCGGCAGTGCGTGGCTCAAATGTTACATTTACTGCAACCGTTTTAGGGTACTCTGGAGAAGATCTTAAGTTTTCCTATTGGGACGATACTCAGCCACAACATCGGCAAGATGTTAGTTTTCTATTGTGCAATATTTTAATTGTTAAAAGTATCTATTTTTCAGCTTAATTTTCTTGATTGTTGTTGTATCACTTTTTTGATTGCATGTATCTGTATTTTATTTTCAACACAGTATAACAATAACTGTTTAAGACAAATATTTTTTTCATTAGATAATAAACAATACTAATGTATCGACTTGGACTGTTGAATATCCACGAAGTCTTTACGAAGCGGGAGAGTTTTCAGTGACTGTAGAACTTATGAAGAATTTTTTTGGTCTATGGATTAAAGAAACATCTGCTAGCACCACATTTCAGTTAACAGGTATAATATTTTAATAAATGAAGAGCTCAATCTTATGTTGTGCTACATTCTCCTAAATTAATTAAAAAGATTTTGACTCTATTAAGTATCAAACAGTAACAGACAATTTGAAAACATAAATATTTTTCACATGTTATTGCACATGAAGGCACTATATGATTTAAAAATCTAATCGAGAGGTGCATGTATCAATAAGTTGGTACAGCTCAATTGGTAGAGCAACAGCACGGAAAGCTGACGATGCCGGTTCGGTCCTGCCCGAGTCTAAAATTTTTTCAATTTATTTTCGATTTTTAAATTAGTAACAGACAATGTTTATATTTTTCAGATTCTTTGCATGGTAATCTGTTATTGAAGCAGAATAATACGACAAGACCCAACCGATATGTGGCCGTAAACAGCTCTGTTCAGCACATGATTCAATTACCAGATAACGAAATTGAATTTTTGAATAAAAATGCATCAACTATTGTCACATATTGGTTTATTGATTGCATGTTTATTGATCAGACTACAGATTTTTCATTGAATTACACTTATCAGGACTTAATGGCCAACCACTATATAGATGTATTGGTTGTTGCTAATAATGAACCTTTGCCACCCCTAACAACAACGACAACAACAACCACAACAACGACAACGACATCAACAACCACAACAACAACAACAGTTAAACCAATAGAACCTACTACTTCTAATGTCTCTACAACAGGCACATTTTTAAATTCAACTCATAAAATAATTAAGCGGCAGGTAGCCAAAAGTAAATATGCAATCAAGGACTTCATTTGTCACAATTCAAGTATTGTGCCTATCGGTGACACATATACATATGGACATTATCAAGAAACAATTAGTGTAAGAGGTCAGTATTGAGGTGTAGTTGATGGAATTCCAGGGGTAAGCAATTCTGACAAGAACAAGTTGATTAGATATCAATTTCAAGCAGGGGTAAGAATTCTGATCAACCTGTCAATAATGATCTATATTTTGTGTCAAAGTTTTTCTTAAATACCTGCATTTATTTTAAAATTTTATAGTTACAATTAAAATGATTTCCAGAGTCGATAACCACAGTGAATATAACCGGCATGAACTGGTTGCAACATGGTGATCTTCTTAACTTACGAGTAAAATACTCTGGATCTCCACCATTCGACTTTTGTGCCATTTACAAACTCGGCCAGTACAATGTAACAGGCAATGAAACTTGTGCAGTGAAGTCCCGAACTGAGTCCAATGTATTTCCCCTGGTGCATTACTTCTCTGATAGTGAACAGCATACTGTAGTTGTTGTTATTGAAAATGTACTTGGAAAAAGTGTTTCAAGAGCGACCATTAATATTTATAAAGGTTGGTTATCCATGTTTTTTTATTGAAAATCTTAGTAAATAGTATTGGTCCGACAGGTCTCTACTTGGTGGAAGAATTTTAAACTTAACTCGATGATTTTGATTTGTATACATATATGTCTCTGAATATTTATTAGTTATTACATACAACAAATATGTTATTGAAATATATGAATTAGTTTTATATGTTGTTGGAACTTATAAAATCTAGAATCAATCATTTCTATATGCCTGCCCGATTTTAATTATTATTTGTTCAATTATTTTCCCTGTAAATATAAGGTGTCCTATTAAAGCTATAACAATAGTCAAATTAATACAGTTTTTTTAAAATATCCCTCTTAACATTGTTGTATGCTCAAGGTGAAAATGTAAATGTGGATTACATTTTAAAGTATTATTCAAATAAGTATATTTTGCAGCTGTTACATGTAGACATAGAATGTTAAGTGTACAAATAAATACAGGTCTTGTATGTCTTGTTAAAATGAACTTTTAACACATGTCGTATAAATAGATTATTGATAATCTTTGAGCCGAAGTCGTTTAATAATCAATTATAATTTACGCAAGTACTAGACATATAAATGAAACACTATTAACGCTTTAAAACACGAAATATATTAGTTATTTAAATTTTTTTACTACAACCAATTTTTTTTATTAATTTTTAATAGTAAAGACGACGTTTCGAATGCTTTGCAACCCTTTTTCTGTTTCTGTACTGCCTTCTTTGTGTAGTGGTTAGTGCACTGTATATAACAATTAACAAGGTGTCAGACTAACAACTGGAATCGGGCTAATTGTTAGTTTGGTGTTTGGAAGTTGTCTAAAGAACATCTTTCAGAGCAACGCCACCACTTATTTAGTAGCGGTGGTCGTCCAAGCCGGGTTGGAGTAGAATGGTGGGCCGCTTAAGCTCCCTTTAAAACCACTAATCACATATCTACACTAATAAGGTAGAATGCCAGTTCGTATATACTAGGAATTATGTTTCAAAGAGACTAACAGACCCTTAAACAATGCATTTAGATTTTAATTTCTTTTACATACTTTTCGATTAGTTTGTAATTTTAGATATGTTATTGTAATGGGATTTTTTTATTTTTCAGCCTCTGTGCACGCTCAGCTATCAGTAATAGTGGTTCCTGTTGCATTCTCCTTTGTAGCTGTTATACTGGTCGTGTTTGGAGTTGCATACTATCAGCATAGATCGAGGTACATCAAATTTTATAGTTTTAAAATTATCACATAAGCTCATAAACATAGCTCAGTTGATGGACCCACACCATGGTTTACCTACTGGTGAATTCTTATTGATTTTAATATTGCAAATAAAAATTATAATTTAAGGTTTTAATTACACGAAATATACGCAATGCAACAGCACGGAACGCCGTTCAAGTCGTGCCCGTGTTTAATTATGTTTAAATCTATAAATTGATTTTTAATAATATAAGTTAATATAAATCAAATATAAGTTTAACTAATATTTTTAATGTTACTAACCATTAAAACTAGTTTATTAAAGAAGAACGGTTATGAAGAAAATCGGTATTCAATATTTGTTTGAATATAGATACCACAGACTAAAACCGCAATACGATATGTTGGTGGGAAATGAACCCACGACCCGTCGAATATCAGCCATACCTTTAGACGAGCTATTTATCATTTCAGGCACACAGTGGAGGTAGCGGACTTCGATTTCGGTCAGCAAGTGAACTTCGATTACAAGACATTCGCTGAACGTCTAAGGGACAGTTTCCGTAACGCTTTTAATTTCCACAGAGACGATACGGACCCACTCACAGAAGCGAGATACGACTCTATGTGAATGGTTAGTGTTGCCAAAAGTTGGCTTTTAAAGCGGAATTATGTTTTTAGGCCCAATGCAGACATTCGATTACTTCCAAACAAAGGGGTTGGCTATATAAGCCGTATATTTATTATATAAACAAAAAAGCATTTAAAACTATTTTACATCGGTGGTGCAGTAGCGTAGCTGGTTGGATAAAGACAGAATTAAATCTCCCCCCCCTCCTCGATTTCCGTAGCTTATAAATCTCCAACAGATCTCTTCTAGGTAGGACAAGAGATTATTTTGAAATGTTGAAAATACTTTCCTTCTACGCTTATCTCTTTTCGAAAATAAGTTTAAAGGTGGCCCTAGGTGGTGCAGTTTTGGACATAGAACAAACCCTAATAGTAACTGGAAACGAAACTGGAAATCTCGAATAATTTTAATTATTGCTTTCCTCGGCTGATACAAAAAATAAAAGATTTGGCTTGTAGTGCAATAAAAATTATTTCTGAGAAGGTTCATGTGCAGTAGGGAATTTTATTATTAATTTCTATTGGGGATACTGACACAAGGCCGGGTTAGTCAACATTATCGGCTAACCATTTCACTCATTTCCCCCCTACAGATTTGTATTATCCAACTCTCACTGTGACCCCTTCAAACCTTTTGGTTTGCTTGCAAAGGTTTGCTAGGCTTTGTGAGATGAGATGTAGGTTTTAAACAGAATTGATTGTTTCAAAAACTCAAAATCAAAGGAGACAAGAGGAGCCGAATTACTTCTTATACAGTATTTTCTTTTGGCAAAGTTTTATCCAATTATTTGTTTTGTGGTTGTCTATTGTTTTATTGCGTTTGTCACCCTGTCTGCGTTAGGCTTTACGTTACGTTTTTAACATGAGTGGTTTTAAACAGTTTTTATATTATGAAGTATTAACGATGATACAATGTATATATTTAATTGTTTCGATAATTACATGATTTAAAATGAAAAATTTGAAATCGTTGATCATAACTTAGTTTCCGTCTAAAATTTAATATATTATGTGTTAAGTTCATTCCATGTAATTAATATTGTATATTATATTATATTGTACAAATAGTAATAATATGTACAGATTGTGTGTTGATTCAATGAAAATATGACTTCGAATAACTTTAAGAAAACTGTAATATGAGGCTTGGTATTATTTAGGAAACTATCCCATTCCCTTGTATTACATCAACTATTAATATTTATTTATTACTTTTTACAATCGTTATGGCATCTCTTTTTGGTTTCTTTAACAGCCGATGTTTGAAAAATAAAATTACTCCGTCCCCTATATGGAATGTTTTGGTTTGAATTTTAAATTTGGTTTATCGTTCTTTTATAATAATAATTATTCAGATACTGTCTAGTTTACGCTAGTAGTACACGTTTAAATAAAACACTAACGGTTTAAAACGCGATATATTAGTTAAACTTATTTGAAAATTATTTTTAACTTAGAAAAATCATTTTCAAATAAGTTTACCTAATATATCGCGTTTTAAACCGTTAAAGTGTTTTATTTAAATAATTCAGACGGAAAACGTCACATTTATTTTTCAAAAGTCGTCATTTTTTTGTCATGTTTTGAGAGTGTTTTTCTTTCGTTAGTCGTATAAAGAATCGCTGTGCAGCTGAAAATATCATCTAAGATAAATATGTTTTAAAGAATTAACTTGGTAATGTATTGGATAGTTACTAGCAGCGGTGAGATAGTTTCAAAATCGATAGTAATAAAATAAATATGGCCAAACTTAGATATAGAACTATGTTATTCTCATCTCTGCACGTACTTACATAATTTGAACCCAATAACCAATAGTAATCGTGTTAGGCATAATCAGCGAGGCATAATTTCATTTCTTTATAATAATCAGTCATTTTTGTGATATCTTAGGATTAAAATAGATTTATTTATCTTATTTTAGTTATAGCACATGCTATTCCTGTATTTATTGTTATGTATTTTGTTTAATAAATACAGGAAAAGTACAACATTAGTTATAATAAAGTGTTATCGAAAATATGTATGTTTTTCATTTAGTCCCAAAAGTTTTCATAAAAATTTGATTATGACGATACTAAGGACACGATACTCCGTTCTCTCTCCTTAAGTTTGACTTCTTAAGTAGACACTGTCTGTAGTTTACGCGAGTACACATTTTAAAAAAAACCTACTATCAAGGGGAGCCCCATGCTTTTCTGTCCGATCTATCATAAAAAATGATGTAAATCAAAAAGGGTGAAATTATATTTAACTTAGTAAATGTAAAACCAAGCTCATGTATTCGTTACACGATTAGAGATTTAACTCGACGCCTCATATAATGCCCTCGCGTCCAACCGCTCGGTGCTCGCGTGTTGAATATTTTAATGAAATGCGAAATAAGTAGAAAACTTTAGTGTCCAAGGATTTTCGCCGCTTAATTATAATAGGAGCTGTTTGCAATTTTTTTATTATTGCTAACTAACAGTAATTTAAGTTTTAATGATAGAGGACGATAGACAAGCACGGGGTTGATGGTAGGTGAAATACCTATACAGCCTATAGCATCTAAACAACGCGCTGTGACCTCTTTTGGCTTTGGATATTCGGAAATTCTAAAACTGAAATCGGAACGTGATTAATCTTCATGGCTTTTTCATCTGTGGTGGTTCGTGACCCGGACGGTATTTTGATATTCCTACCATTTATCCAGATTTCCAGACGAAGTGCAACATGTTTCATAAAATTATAAATTGTTAGAAACATGTTGAACCCACAGAGAGTCACAGCCACGACCCGACACCAACGAGCCCGTCAAAGTTGTAAGAAAATGTTTTAAAACTATTTTGCGTCAGGTCGTGGGATCGATCCCAATCGAATCCAACATGACCTGACACATGTGGAATCGCGTTACGCGTCCTGTCTGTGGATTTTCGAATTATTAAAGCCTAAATAATTTCCTTCCATCACGTGTTTCACTTCTGTCATAAAAAAGAGAGAGATATCCAAAAATACCTTAATTGTTTTATCGCCTTCTTCTACTGCTTATAAACGTAGATAAAGAAAGCTATTTTAGCTAATATTGAATACAATTCAATGGGAATAACATACTGTGACGGTAGGTTCTCGACTCTATCCACTACCTACTTATTAAAAAGGTAACTTTTTTCATACGCCAATCAATGTAGATAAAACTAACTTAGTCTTTAAAAATTTGGTCTATAGTTAAATAAATAATAACAATATGTTCATATGACCATGGTTCATCGACCAAGCAACAAATATTACGTTATCGGGAAATTCTTACTTTTGCGATAATAACCAGAATCACTGTTAATGTGAGTGTAAATTATAAACTATTATTGTAAACGTTTGTCTGAGTACAATATTCCAATATTATTTAATAGTTCTCTTTAAAAGTTGTATTATTAAACATGTTTTAATGAAACATGTATATAGGTACTTTGTGCATTTTTATGTGTTTCAATAAAGAAATAATAAATATTTGTATTAATTTCTCTCATCTTAATTACAAATTATCTCAATAGGTGTAAAAATATTTACTACTCTAAGTTTAAAGACTATACGAATAGTGAGAACCTAAGTATGTCATGATTAATAAACGAGGCGGTAGTAGTTATTAGAGCCTATAAGTGCGCCAACACATAACACTAATGCGTAATTTGTAAACAGCTAAGTTTTGTATAAAAGACAAAAGAATATAGTAAACATTTATTTGTAGATCTTTATACAACAAGCTAAACTATGAGAATGTATTAATTAATAAAATAAGCTAATTTAGTCTAAAAGCGGTTCGCCGGCGACAATAGAACTTTCAATACCGCAGTGGTCCTCCCCACGTAGAATTTTGAAGAAACCATTATCTCCCCAGTCCGAGTTCCACGAGTTTGCAATGAGCCAATATTTGTTTCCGTTTTCAACTCCCCAGCCCATAATTTTAATAGCGTGTCCGCCCAGCGCATCTCCTACTGTATGTTTATACACACCACTTTTGTAAGTCAGTAAATCGGAGTAAACAGTGAACGCGCCCTCTACTGGACCGTTCTTGTAAATTTCAGCTCTGATGTGATCTTCACCACCACGGACTGAATAAACGTGTTTTCCATAACGCTTGTCCTCCTTGTAAGCGGACTTATAGGGCTCCCTACATTTACGTTCACATTTAGGTGTTTTAGTATCGCCACTGCATGGCATTCTGTCGCCGGGCACGTGATGCTCACAGGGTGGGATCTGATAGGGTAAGCAACCTTGAGTCGAATTGTAGTTACCTCCGGAGACGATCCCGAAGTGCTTCCAATACTCCCACGCGAGTGTTGGCATACCTCCGTTACAACCGAGTCCACATATTGGACAGCAACTTAATAAGTCTTCAGCAGAGAAGTGGAAGTGCTTCGTTCCATTCGAATAGATACAGTAGCGATCGGTCATGGCTTCAACAGCACCGAAAGCCCAGCAGCTCCCGCACGAACCTTGATCTCTAATTTCGTTTAACGTCGGACAATCGGGCCATTTATCTCTCGGGTCAAAGTTTTCTGGCAAATCTTTTATGTCATCGGGTGAATGTTCGACCGTCTGCAGTCTTGACATAAACTTATCTTTCAACGCTCCCATGAGCTTCTTCATCGTCGCCAATGTTGTCTGTAACGGGAAATTGCGACCAGCTAACCAGGAATTTTGCCTTGTGTTTATGATGTTGATGAAGTCTTCTGATAGGGGGTCTGGTAGTGCCGCCATGGAGAAAGCACAACAGCATAGCAGCAACAGGCAAACCTGATACCGCGCCATATTCGTTTGTCTTTTGTTCCCGTTCAATTAATCATAAAGACGTGCAACTGACTCGGATGTTGCACACCGACTAAAAAACCGAGCGGTCTGTCTACATTATTGGCTATTGCTGGTGGATCGTAATTGCGTTGGAGCGTGTCGGCCTATGCGATAACTACAAAGACAATGGTTGACCGCATGTCGAAGGTTAATCATATCTATAACGAGAATTCGATAATTATTTCATAAAGAAGCAGTGACCGCTGTTCACAACAACCTTTATTTAGTTCAATTTAGTGTAAACAAATGTAGTGTCGCCAATTTAATGATCATTAACAAGTTTTTTAAATTCAGATTAGAAGATTAGGAAAACCGCTAATCGATGTGTTGTTTACAAATTACAAGGAAAACTACACGTTTTACTTGTAATTTCATATTTATTTACTTGGTGTAATCTTTGCATAATTCATTTAAAATTAATTTAAGATAGATTCACCACATTTCACCACGATATATGTATTACGACATGCACTTCTATATTTATAATTGTAATTACAATAATAATAAATATATTATGCTGACATTATTCAATCATCGATTATTTAATTAAATTGCTTTATAATTTAGTGAGGGAAATCAAACGGGGGGAGGGAAATAGTGGGTAGGTAGGTATTACTGATATGGTGAAACAATAGCTAGAACTGAGCATATCGGCTGGTGTTTGTAAAATTGATAACTTGTGTGTTTACTAAAGAAACCTAGATGGTTTACGGACATACTTTTATGTCTATGTATTGATCTCTTCAGATTAAGCAAAGTAACCTGCAAGATGAGTACAAAAATAATTGTATACTTCGTCAAGGAATATTATTGCACACGATGGCATTATATAAATAAATAATGTATTAAGATTTAAAAAAATGTTTTTAGAGCACAAAACGCTGTGGACGCCGTTTCAAGACCCGTCTTTTAATAATATATAGGTATTTATGTTGAAATAAATACACATTAACTAAGTTTGATAAAGCTATTTGCAGATACAAGTAGAATGTGTTGCTGGTAATTAGGAGTTTATCTCTACTCGGCCATTTACCAAACGCGAACGGATGGCTATCGAATTAATACAACAGGAATACCCTCATTAGTGCACATCACTGGAATGATCCACTCGTATACTTCACACCAGCTGAGAAATAAATAAAGAAAATAGATCCACTATTACCAAACAACAGTGATACCTACAGACTTTTACTAAAATAGGGCGTAAGTTTATAATATTCCATTCGATTACAACGGTTTAAAACGTTTTGATCGGTTTGATCTATCGTATCAATTGTTTTTAGTCAACAAACTTAAAATGAAACATATTTTTATTTTTATTAACACTTTATTGCTTAATACGTGAGTTAATAATGAAAATACAAACCAAACATATATTATGTACTATGATGGGTTGGCGGAACCCCTGGAAGCAACCCGAAGGGGAAACAAAACAAAGAATCTTAAAAAAAAGATATTTTTTTCCAGATACTGAATTTTACTAGAAAAATTAAACGGCAACAAGGAGAAATACATAGTAAGTAATTAATAATTAAGTAAGTTTTTAGTTAGTTAATTTAGTGACGTACATAATCTTTTAAAATAATTTTATTTAAACTTCAGAAATGTCTAATATATACAAACACGTGGCTTTAAAAAAACTTATTCTGCAATCTAAGTTGAACACATTTTTTCTAGACCGCAGATTTAACTTTTGGTACGTAAGTATTTTCATTAAATTCATGTATATTATTATACGCACGATATCCACCATGTTGTTTAAGAAGGAAAATACGACATTCCACACTCAAGATAACATACATACAATTAATACATTATATACCCATATATAGATATATCTTTACATGGTTCTGTATATTTTACACGATGTGCGAACATATCTGTACTTATCTGCAAGTTGTCGACATTTAATATTTCAAAGAGACAAATTCGTAGGCACGAGTTTGAACAAAAAGAAGCCATATTTCAAACTTCCTCTTGATCAAAGATAACTTAATTGAAGTTTCTGCGCAATGAATGCTAAGTCTTTCAGTTGTAAAGTTAGTTTTAGGTATTAAAGAATTTTATAGTCATTAAGACGATAGTACACACGATATTTTAAAATTCTTATAGTATTCTCAGGTGGGTAAAAATACTTCAGAGAAAAATACTTCTTCTATATACTGTCTGTAGTTTACGCGAGTCGTACACATTTAAATAAAGCACTTTAAAGTCGTAGTCACAGGGCCACGTGACCACGGCTTCTGCGAAGCATCCGAAACGTCGGGCCGAAGTTAAAAATAATTTTCAAATAAGTTTTACCAATATATAACGCGTTTTAAACGGTTGAAGTGTTTTATTTAAATACTTCGATACATAAACATTGCCTTTTCAAAGGCGGAATCTATACATAAGCAAGTTGAAGACTCTATACTGTATTATTTGTAGTTTCCGCGTAAGCAGTTTTTACTTAATTGTTTAGAACACAATTTTAACTACCACACTCAGACCGTTTGACGTCTCGGATGCTTCTTAACAACCGTGGTAACGCTTTATAGTTAGCGTATATATTTCACGTTTTAAACCGTTGAAAATGTTTAATTTTGTTATCGAAAGGTACGACGACAATTTAAATGTTCTGCATTTTGAGTATTTTGTCGTCTGTTAACTGGCTGAGTATGTCTTATAGTAGCCAGTGTGCGATGGCTCACAGTTTCGCTTCTGCCAAGTTAGCTTTAGATATTAAAGGAATTTATCGTGGTTAAGGGAACACTGAGACCCGAGATCTTAATGAAGGCAGTCAGGGTATCATTACAACTGCTTTATATGTCCAGATGGCAAATTAGCTGCCGAATTCGATACCAACTACTGCCACGAACAGACAACAATGCCTATTGTATGTATGTGTTTCTATACACACATATGATATTTCCTATACCAATATTCTGTTAAATTTTGTATACTGTCTGTAGTTTACGCGAGCAGTATACATTAAAATAAATCACTTTAACGGTTTAAAACCCCCACGCAGTCACGGTCTCCACGTGATCACGGCTGCTACAAAGCATCCGTAACGACGGGCCGAAGTTAAAAATCATTTTCAAATAAGTTTAACTAATATATCGCGTTTTAAACCGTTAAAGTGTTTTATTTAAAAGTTTAACTAATATATATCGCGTTTTAAGCCGTTAAAATGTTTAACTTAAATTTGTAGCACTACCAGTAGTTATGGACTAGTACCTGATCTGTCTGCTGCAATGCCCTGTTATGTGTCGCGGTTCGAACTGTATACCTTGTTAATGCAGTACTAAGCAATTCGTTCAAGCATTGAGCATCGAAGACGATGATGCTATTTTATTAAAGTAATAAAAAAATTAATTTATATAGTACTATACATATACCGCCCAGGGTAGCAAAACGGTTATATATATATTAATATATATTATATAATAGCAATTTTAAAAGTGTTCTTAAAAAAAATACTACGTATTAGTATTATAAGAAAAATAGTAATTACAGGATCATTCTTGAATTAACGAATATACCTTTGGAAACTCAAAACTATCTTTTACACTATTGATTCTGGTTAACACTGAAATCAGACTTCAAACAATTTTAACTCGGAACTCACAAAGGACTGTACTGAATTGTTGTAGTGCTTTTTGTCTGTTGGGAATAATGTCCAATTTTATGTTTTGAGTGGATCTTACCGCAGTGCTGTTTGGCTTCTGTCAAAGTTCTTGAGCGAAATAAACGTATCATAGTTGGAAATAATGGATTATTTATTAAAGTTTATTAGTGCTCGGACTGTAAATTAAATGCGCCTGTTATTTAGAAGCCATCAAAAACTACGTCGTGAGAAAATGTTTAAATAAAGTTCATGCAATAAACCTTAACTAGCATATAAAGCCTTAAATACTGTCTTCAGTTTACGCGAGTAGTACACATTTAAATAAAACACTTTAACGGTTTAAAACGCGATATATTAGTAACTAACTAATATATCGCGTTTTAAACCGTTATAGTGTTTTATTTAAATATAAAGCCTTTTTCCTTCATTTTTTTCATTCATTCATTCAACATATAAAGCCGAAGAGTTTGTTTGTTTGAACGCGCCAATCTCAGTAACTACGGGTTCGAATTTAACATTTTTTTTATCGTGGTAGGCTTTAAGCTATTAAAATCACTATGTGATCAATAGAAGCGAAGATACAGTGAGAATGTGGAAGAAACGGGGAAAGTATTCATTTTTAAGGCTTTCCATTGCTTGCGCTTTTAAAACGGTTTAAGAATGAACTAGAAAAATGTCCGTGACAGTGTATCTATATATCTTTTAAGTAACTTGCAAAAACTACGAGACTTGACGACGTCGTTTGTAACAGCTATAATTTATAAAGATGGTTTGCAAAAACAAATTTTGATACCCAAAATAAATTTTCTAGGTGAACAAAGTCGCTGACACAGCTAGTGTTAATGATAAACATGTCTATTAAGAAAGTGTTAAGTTTTAATTACCTAATTAAACGACGCATCAGCAGTAGAGATTAAAACACACTCGTGCCAAATATTCTTAATTACAAATTTGGCACCCCGGAGGCTTGTATCGACATTGACCCGGTTCTAAATATTACTTTTTAACTTTTAAATACCATGTCCTAAATTTTTGTTGAGGACTACTAGGCGTCACATCTATGTTACGTAATTTCTGGCATAATGTGAAGATTTTAAGATTATACAGTATCAGTATGTAATCTTATTTATTCATAAATTTAAAAAAAATACAATTCGGGCGGGACTTGAACTGGCATCCACAGTGTTCTGTATTGCTTCTCTAACCAATTGAGCTATTGTGTCCGCCCGTGTCGTATTTTTTTAAATCTAAATAGATTTTTAACTTATATTGAAATGAATATAAAATATCCTTAGGTGAGGTTGTTAACAATCAAAATTTGAATAATTAGAAATTTATACTAATTTTTAGAATAATAAAATTGAAGCTGATTTTATATTTAGCGCGTTCAAACAAACAAACTCTCCAGCTTTATATAGATAACTTTCAAAACTTTAGCACCAGTTAGGTTTATGTAGTTAATAATTTTGATCTAGAAAGTTAAAAATATCACAAGCTGTAAGAGAATAGTGAAATTTGTTATCCCAAAGCATAATAGGAAATTTTGTTTCTATCGGAATGAAAGGGGAGATTTTAAAATATTGAGAAAACTGGACATTAGCGCCGAAACTGTTATCTAGGTGACCTTGAATCATTTAAAAAAAGGGGGGGGGGGGGGGGGGGGGCGGGGGGAGAGGGGGGGGGCCGGGGGGGGAAAAAATGGGGGGGGGGGAAAAAAAAAAAAAAAACCCGGGGGGGTGGGGGGGGGGAATTTAATGGAAAAGGGGGGGGCGGCGACTTCGCCCCGTGTTTTTGGGCGCACGCAATTTTTTTTCCCCGGGGGCCCCAAGAAAAAAAAAAAAAGGGGGGGGAAAAAGGGGGGTTTTTGGGAAGGGAAACCCTTATTAAACATTGAGCATGAACATTCCCATTTTTCCACATTTCCCGCTGTTTCTTCAGTCACAGCGCAAATAGCCTATAACCTATCCCGATAAATACCAACCAGGACAAAAGTAATTTTTCAAATCGAACCAGTAGTTCCTCAGATGAGCGCGTTCAAACAAACTCTTCAGCTGTATATATTAGTATAGATAGATAGTATAAATCATAAAATTCCTTGCATTATACTTTCATTGAAACAGCAAGCCTTTTCTCCCAACAGACACCAATATTTACATAAGAAAATTGAAAGTTTTCAGCATGATATATCATGTTGTCCCGCGCATAATAAAAATATTTTTCAATCTCTCCGCTTAGATTGTATTACGTACTTTACTTTGATTATTTTGTAAGCTTTCAAACAAATATTGGCGTCTGTCTGTCCATTTTCAGAATTTGTTTATTTTGTAAGTTATTAAGAAATTTGTATTTAAACACTGTCTGTAGTGTACGCAAGTAGTACACATTTAAATATAATACTTTAACGGTTTAAAATGGGAAATATATTAGATACACTTATTTGAAAATTATTTTAACTACGGACGTCGCGAATGCTTTGTAGTAGCTGTGGTCACGGGAAGACTATAGATGGAGTATGTCGCTAATGTCAAAGTAAAAACTGTTACGCTCGCGCCACCTGTTCTGTCGTAATATATTTCGCGTTTTTAACCGTTAAAGTTTTTTATTTAAATGTGTACTGCTCGCGTAAGCGACGGACAGTGTTTAACAAACTAAATACATATATCAGATTATCTTTTTCAATATAATCCTTACTCTCAATTGATCCACAGCTGGGACTAGATTGCAGGAAGGAAAGTCTCATTTTAGGTAAAAGAACACGCTTTTCTCACGACATTTTCCCTCATAACGTCACATGGAGCTTAATATTATTGTCGCACTGGGCATCGAACTCCCAACTTCTTGAACGGAGATGGGTGCACAAGCCACTAGTCAAATATGTCTCAATATAAATAATGTTATAATAAAGGCGTAATTTCTCGGCTGTAAATTTAGTTCTAAATTCCGTCGAACGTTTAATTGTAAAGCGCCTTGTAGGGAATAATTGGAATGGAAAAATCTCACTTAATTGTAACTTGGCAATATTCAAATTAATGTCTTAATTTCATGCCTTGATCGTTACTATTATTAACCACTTCAAATTCCTAGAAATCCGAAGATTTGTTAGCGGCAAATTGAAGCTTAAATTTCGCCCAAATAATTTTGTAATAGAAGACATTTTAAAAGACTTGAGAACTAAATAATTTAATATCTTTAGGATCTATGAATAATTTACTATATATCACAAAAAATTGTTGCTGCCCTGGACTGCGTAGGGTCAGGTTCGAACCTCGGGATCAAATTACACTGGTTTAATTTTAGTAGCGGACCCGCACTGGAGTAATTAGTCAAAGGTACATTAATAAGAAGAAATTTGTATGTAAGTTTAAGCTCTCTAATTCATTGTTTATATAATATGACTAGTTGACCTGCCCATTTTTTTGCCATACGAATGATCGATGCATACGAAGGAATAATATCTCGACGAAATTTGATACTCTCGAGAGTTAATCTTAAAAGGTAGACATATATGTATATATAGACTGCCGTGGACTTTTTTTAATAATTGAAACATATTTTTGGGTATCATGAACCGTTCCAGCGTACGCAACGAAAACCCAAAAGATGAATAATTTTCTCAGTTTTACCACATTTCCTGCAGTTTCTTTGCTCTTATAATCGCAGTCGCCCCCATAAATGGTCTAACCAAAACCAAAAGATTTTTTCAATTCAAACAAGTAGTTCCTGAGATTAGCGCGTTCAAACAAACAAACAAACTCTTCAGCTTTATATATTAGTATGGGTTATACAGAATGTTAGTTTATTACTTCATAAACCTACACGAGAACATTGTAAGTAAACAAAGCCGTGTATGTCTTATTTTGGTCTGTAATAAATAAGGGATGAAGTCGGAACAAATATCCGGGTATATTAACTTGTTTGGAGCATCCGTTGCGGTTACGATAGTTTATGTTACAAAGCCTAAGATGCTAGAACAGTACAATGCAGATGTTACAAGTTCATAAATCTTTAGGGTTGCTACTTAATTTAAGTATTTATATGAATAGATAGGCCATCTTCATGTCGTTATATATTTATATAGTATTCTTATCCTGGATAAACCTAATAGTTGCGCCGGGGCACACATTCTGATGAAGATGAGTGGGACGCGGGTCTCCACTTTTATTATTATCTAGGTACTGACTTCGTCCACGTAGAATAGTTATTTTGGGCATCGTATTTTTTTTAACAACCTTCTCGGTTTTATAAATTATGCCCGTTACCCATGACGTCATCTGCGTCCCGTCGTTCTTGCGTGGTAATTTTAAAAGATAGACATATACTGTCATTGAACATTTTTGAGGTCATTTACAGCGGAATCATTCTTTGATACATGTTTTTTGGTTTTTTGAACCGTTATCGCAGGGCTCTGTTTTTCATTCAAATTGGTCCCATATTTACGTTGGCTGGATTATTTTCCTTTCACGATAAAAGGTCTACCCAATACAAAAATATTCCTACAAATCAACCCAGTAGTTCCTGAGATTAGAGCGTTCTGACACACAAACAAACAAGCTCTTCAGTTTTATAATATTAAAATAGATTATATGTCATATATTCACATATTTTAAGATGCTGCACTCGGAACATAAAACATAAATAACCATTTCATTTACTTTTTATTAATTAGGTAAATATATCTGTGATAAGTCACATTGGGAGTCGCTGGATTATTTAATATCTAACGTATAACAAATCACATTAACCGCTAATAATCCTAAAACATTTTAATCTGTCCTTCAAAGGTGCGGACAATCAATGTATTGGCTACAAAAGATCAAGCCATTTCAAAAAATATTTTCCAAGCAACTGGGCTTTAGCAAATTTTCCGGAAGATACCTATTTAGGGGACGACTCCCCTTCTTTTATGCAATTGTTATTTTCCACGTCCGGGTTTTTCATTCGCGATCAATAAAAAATAATTCTGAAGAATAATTTGTAAGAGGGATAAATAAATACGAGTAGCAGAATAAGTACGAAGGTATACTTTTAAAATGATAGAGGAGGACAGACAAGCATATGTTTCACTTAATGATAGGCACTATAGCATGCAAAAAAGTTGCGCTAACAACCTATTTTAGCTTTGTCACGGCTTTTTCATATGTGGACGGAGCGTTGGTTCGTGACCCGGGCGGAATTCTCGATATTTCCAAATTCTAGTGACCAAGTCAATTCAAGTCTCCCCGTGACCACGGCTGCTGCAAAGCATCCGAAACGTCGGGCCGAAGTTAAAAATCATTTTCAAATAAGTTTAACTAATATATCGCGTTTTAAACCGTATCGCGTGTTTTATTTAAATTCCCAAATTCTGCCGTCCAAATTCTTCAGTAGTTTTAGATGCTTGTCACTTTCATTTCGGCAATAAAACTTAATTAAGGCGCTCGTACTCTGTCAGTAAAAGATGATGCCTTTGATGCTTTATACTGCCTCCTGAAATACTCGCGCTAGAGGACTATTCTAGGAAAAATTCATATAAAGACTTTTGAAGTGTCACTGGATTCGTGTTGCCGATTTTTGTACTATTTACATAATAGTATACACTACACAATAATATAGAATGAGATACGTTTTAGATACCACACACAAGACGTCTATATAATAAGTGGGCTTTTATCAGTTCTAAAGTTGTATATTTTGTTAACAACCCATGTTCTCATAAAACATTACAGTATAATCCAACACAATTCATTAAGTCCTTAAAATTGGTATGGATGTTTGAAGAAACAATTTTTTTTTATTATGTCGTCGCTCTATCAAGGTAAGAGCAATATTTATGAAAGAAGTGTGGGTACATTTTTTTTTGTAGGGAATTGGTTGATCGACAATTTTAGTCTGTAGACTTTTTGCAAAAAAAGTAAAACTCGCCGTTTAACTGAAAAAAACATTTTTTTCAAACTTTCACTATCAATAAAAAAATATTTAAAGGACTAATTTGACTGACTATTAACAAAACACGACGTGATATAGTAATAATTCTACCTAAGCCTAAGGTACTGCCTTTGCGAGGCTTAAATGTTTGGTTTATAGTATACAGAACTATTAAAGTGCATTTGACATAAAAATAAACAGCAAACAGAATTCGGCATAAATAATTAATCTGTCAAGGAAAACGAATGTTGTTTTACTATAAACTGTGGCCCGATTCGTTTGAGCTAACAAGGTTTCTTCAAGCGCGGTTTCGATTTCCTCCGAAACAGGAAATTTCCCTCCGTTTACTCAAAAATATCAAGAGCTAGGAGTATGTCACGTGGCAAAGAAATATTTTTATTTCTGACATCCTAATTTATTACTCATCAATGGTTAAGCACATTACGTTAGTTTGTCGTAAATCTTCGGTCTAGTAGGGCACGGAAATAAACTACTTGCCAGTAAAATGATTAGTGAAACACACACAAAGGCTTGTAATGAAACCCTAATAATAATCAATAAGTAGTGGGTTCGGTTCCCACCAGGTTCAAAATGTTACTCAATAATTTTTTGCGAACGAACACATAAATATGTCCACCCTGTGCCCGCGTGATGGAATTGGGATTTCACACCTATTATATTTTAACAAAAGAATGTAATTGTTTTTTTTTATTTTATTTATTACTAGCTATGCCCGCGACTTTGTTCGGTTGAAATAGTGACTTGGGGTAGAATTTTTAATTATTGAGGCTGTTTATTAATTTATGTTGTAAGTGCTACTTTGCCGCAACACTCTCATATTACATCATCCTACTCTAATCCCACTCCCACTCCTATTCCTATTCCCAAAAAGCAAAAAAAAAGTTTCATTTTCTAGCTTCAAAAACCACGGCATACAAACTTTCACCCCCCATCCCCTTTAAAACTCTTACAACCCCCTTTTCGCAATAAAAAGGTCTGTGTACCAAATTTTGTTCGAATCCGTTCAGTAGCTTTGGCGTGAAAGAGTAACAGACAGACAGTTACTTTCGCATTTATAATAGTAAGGATGCCTTAAAGCTAGTGAATAGTTATGGAAGAATATCTTTTACGTTTAAGCGTAGTCAAAGAGATACTGTTGTAATAATTTCTGAGGTAAAAGTTTATGAGCCCTTCAATGTTTGCTTACAAATGGTGTAAAAGTGATTGACTATTTTGATAATAGATTTATAGCTAGCATTTATTGTTCTATTAATTCTTGTATTCTGCAACCTCTAAGGCGTGTAGTTAGACGCATTGCGTTAGGTGTGGCGGTTCTAAATTTGAATTACGAACCACTGTAGATTGACGGGTGGGACACAGTGGTTGAATCAATTAATTGCCAGTTAACAAAATCGAATAGGTTCTTTACTTCATGATTTAAAAGTTAAACGATAGCATATTGGAGTACGCGTATAGATCCCGAATTTGAATTACGCAGATACATGATTATGATAAATGGTCTCGATTTGGAAGGACACAGAATATAGATCATTTATGTCGGGTAATAGGGGCAGCTATTATTCTTACTTTTAATATCTAAACAGCAATTAATAAAATTTGCTGTGTATTGTCTGTAGTTTACGCGAATAGTAAACATTTAAATAAAACGCTTTTAATAGTTTAAAATGCGACATATTTGTTAACTTATTTTAACTATTGCTCGACTGTTATGTCTGTTCTCGACACCCAAGGGCCCAGCCAGTTTCTCCAAATGCCTAATACGACGAAACAGATGGCGCTGGCGTAGTATTAGACTTTGACATTAGGGACACCATCTTTAAAGATGTATGCGAAATAACGAATATATTTAGTATTTTAAACCGTTAAAAGTGTTTGTTAAAATGTGTGACTAAATGTTACAAGCATTTTATATAATATAATAAATATACTTTGTATGTACTTGATTGAGGCAGAATTGGGCCGTAGTAACAATAAATTCTTATGGTACTATTTTCCCCTGGTTTGAGTACTGCTGACGACATAAAAAATAACAGGATCGTAAAAACAAGTTGTTGTGTCGATACTCACACATGACACGTAGTTCAATTAAAAGTAAACCTATTTTTCTACTCAGAAACAAACACAATTTTCCTCCTTCACTTCTTGCAAAGAAAATATGAGATCTTTATTTTTACTATATGTATACAATCAAAGTAAATATGTATACTGAGAATATTGAAATTTTAATAACTATTCAGTATTTGGTAGAATATTGTCATTTTATAAAATATTATTTCTTCTATGATTATTCTATATGGAAGTACAAGGAACGTTTTTAATAACACTTTAACTGTTTAAAACGCGAATTATTTATAATACTTTCGATCCAAGTATCGCATGCTTGATCGCCGGTTTAATGTCATAACGTACAGTCTAGTTGTCTTTGTACTTGCACTGTACAGATACAAAACTATGAACATTTTGCAGGGTACAAAGTGGTTATTTCTTCCATATAAATAAAGTCAAATACATTGCGCAAGAGGTGAACGTATCAATTCGTGGAAAAAATTCGATGATGACGGTAGTTCAATTGGTTAGAGGAACAGCACAGAACGCTGTGGATGCCGGTTCAAGTCCAGTCCGTGTTGTATTTTTTTTTTCAATCTAAAACCGATTATTAATTCATACAATAAAAAATTAGTAAATGGTTATCTATTTGGAAATGCTGTCTTGTATCTATGTATCGTTTTTGATGATTTTGAACTTGATTATTAGACTACAAATTCTATTATAATTTTTACTCGCCGAGCCAACTAATAAACTTCGCTGCAACTAGACTGGGCGACGCTATTTGTTTTCATTGAATACTCTGTAAGAATGGCGGTACAGTTATTCAATCGTAAATAATTTTTACTGAGTTTCCGAAGTGCTCTTTTTAGATATTACCGTTCGTCAACTGAAGTGAGGGTGAAGTCTCAACGCGGTTGAAATCGAGTCGTTCCTGAGGACGAATGTAGCTTGGCCACTTTGACACGAACGGTTTAGTCGCGTTAGCATAAAAATCTTTAGTATGTTTTCCAAAGCCAAAATATGTCGATAGTGAATCTTGTTTAGATACTATAGGATATATCACCTACCATCAAGTAAACCACATGGTTGTCTGTGCTCCTGTCTCATAAAAATAATGTATGCCAATAATAATGGTCGTGTCGGATTTGATTCTTATTACATAACATGTACTGTAGGTCTATCTGTTTGTTCATGTGTCATAAGCATTGAATAAACAAACAAAATTTTTGTTGTGTCTCACGAAGATTGGAAGGAATATCTATAATCCTAAATACTATCTATAGCTTATGAGGATAGTAAATATTTAAATAAAATTCTACAGTTAAAAACGCGTCTCCCGTGACCATGGCTGCTGCAAAGCTTACGTAACTTCGGGATGCAGTTAAAATAATCCCTCATAAATACTTAAACACTAATATATATCGCATTTTAAACCGTCAAAGTGTTGTTCAATATACAATTATAGTTTATTGCGTTTATGCGGGGGCAGCGGAGGTTAGACCTAGTCTACCTCGCTCAAATTATATATTGGACTCTTAAACCATGGAAAATATGGAATACACGTATTTTTTGAATATAACTTCTTAACTGTATTCAACTCGATCTCTTGAAAATATTATCTTCTTTTAGTTTATATTTGATTCAGGTTACAATGATTGCAAATAGAACCTAGATATCAATATGAATAGGTTTCCGTTTTTTTCTTATAATGCGCCATCAGAACCACTTCAAGAGGTTAGCTTAGAGCATTGTATTTGTAACTATGGCGGAGTATTTATAGGAAGTATGTTGCGAAGGTAATTACGATAAAAATAGTACAGAAATAACTCTATTCAATTTCTTTGAAACGTAGGTCTTATTAGGTCAGGAGACAATGCGATGCTAACGTTTGCTGGCTTCCCGGCATTGTAACCGGCAACTGAAGGTCTTCTTTAAAAATAACTAACATCGCTTCTATTATATTGTACACCGTCTTGTGTAAATATAAGAACATATTCTCGTAAAGAATCAACGACCTTTTGTATTATTTTTACAGCTTTATTTATTGCATATTTGTCTCCTTGACTCGTATGAAGACGTTTATAGGTACCCTATATCTGATCACTGAATTTGCCTGAAAAATTATCACTATCTACTAAACTAAACAAACTATGATCTGTTGTTTACACGAGTAGTATAAATTTAAATAAAACACTTTCAATGGTTTAAAATGCGTGATACGAGCTATATTTCGCATTTTAGACTGTTATAAGTGTATTTTTTAAATTAAACAAAGTTAGAAAGTTGTTAAAGTTATTTTTTTAGACTTTGATATGATCGAGTTATCGCAAAATACCGTACCATAGATGAAAAATCCGCCAAGTTTAATCCAATCTCGGTTTCAGTCTGATAATTTCCGAATATCCAGAGACAAAATAGGTCGTCAGTGCATTTTGTTTAGATGTTATATGGCTGGGATATTTCGGCTCCCATTAAGTGAACTACAAGCTTGTCAGTGCTCCTGTGTAATAAAAAAATACTGTAAGGACATGTACCCATGCTTACATTTTCATAGTTTTGTGTGTAATAATCCTTAAATTATAAACATACATATCCGATCCATTTCGAGATAGTCTTGGGAGCACATGAAGGGTTGTTTTCAATATTTGCAACTCCCCGAACGTGTCTTCCGTGAAACGTTGTCTCTCGACTCAGAAGTACACAAAACTCATGACCCATTTTTAAGGCAGTTCGTCGATAAGCGTGTTATATAATACCTTCTAGAACGTAATCTAGTTCGAGTGACTGGTATCCAATTTGTGCACGTTGTGGGGCTTCCACCGCAGCCCTGGTAATTGACACCGCCCGCACCGGCCGAGCTGCGGTTTTAATAAACATTATAAACGACAACAGCTCCAAGCAAAAACGCGAAATTAATAGGGGTGTGCCCAATGAGATTTGAACTGAAACCGAATTTTAACCGAATATATGTAAAACTTAAAAAACAACTATATAATATATTAGTTAAACTTATTTGAAAATTATTTTAACAACGGCCCGACTCTTTTGCAGTAGCCGTGGTCGCGGGGAGAGTAAAGATGGAGGGTGTCTGTGACGTCAAAGTTAAAAATTGCTACGCTAGCGCCATCTATTCCATCGAAGTTGGTATATGGTGATATGTGAAACTTCAAAATTTTGTTCTTTTTATCAAGGAGAAGATCAATTTTATTTATGTACATATTATGGTACATCAACTGATGGCTTTATAATAAATTTCAGATACCTATGTCGGACCCAATTATTAATAAACAGCATTGCCAATTTATTATTAGTGTATAAAAATATTTAAGAGAACAGAAATCGAATCTATTATTATAATAAAGTGTGTAAAGTCATTATAATTAAGTCAATTTTGAGGTACTTTAAATGTGTGCATCTTATTATTTGGTGCACTGTACTACTTAAATTTCCTCACTATACCATGACGATAATATTACACGGGACTTTAGTGTTAAACTGTATTAACGAAGTTTCGAATTTTTCAATTTTTTCACATGTGGCATTATGAAAAATCGATTAAATATTTTAAAAGTTTCAAGCAAGGCTCCAATAGGTTCGAGCAACACCACGTAACGCTGTGATTGCCGGTTCATTTCCTGCCCGTGTTGTAAAATTGTTATATTCTAATAATCGATTTTTAATTTACCGAAGTTCTGTTTAAATAATGAAAATTCGGTTAATCGGATGTAAGCCGACTCGGCCCATCCGTAGAAATTACAACACGTCGCCGTCACCGAATATCCAATCTGCTGAATGTTTTATTATTCCGAATAAAGCGAGCTCCAATAAAAATAACGTAATTCACCGGCCCAATAGAATCATCTTATAGGTTTAGTTTAGAAAGTTGGCATCTTGTTCATAGCGGTTATTTCGACTTCTCGACATAGGCCGCCGGACGGCACTGCACAAAAAGAAGGCTTTATTTAACGGGAAACGGTTCGGAAAAAAGCGCTTTGAGTCCCAGCGCCAAGAACCGGATTACTGTGGCTAGACTGAAAAACAAATCTACTACGATTTACGTACCGTAAACTCGTTACGCGATGTGAACGAGCCGAGTTTGTGAATGCGCGCGAATGATTTTGTTTCTTATTTAAATGTAATGAAGGTTGAGTTTGGGTTAGAGTTTAATATCAGCCCAAAGTAGTGGTACGTTAGCTGCGTAGAGGCGCAACGAGAGAGAGCTTATACGCAGACTATAGAGAGGTTCGCAGGTTCATTCGAAAGAAGTGTCGTTATCACAGTCGCTGTTCGGCGTTCGAGCGGCGTGCTTGGCGCGGAGAGATGCCCGTTACCATTGCGCAGGTCGACTTCAAGTGAAGTTTTGCGTACTTCGCTCGGGGGACGCTCGTCCGCTTCCAATTTCGACTCTCGTGACTTACGAATACTTTATAGAAAGTGAAACTGAACGATTGATGTGATAAGCGATTGTGTAAGGATTTCATTCGGTGATAAATCGAGTGACTGAACGGGACAGTTTCATTTGAAAGTGAGAATAAACTCTTTTGAACCTCGTTTCGATATCAGCGCAGTTTTGAATTAAACTGCGGCGTGACTATTGAGGCAGCTTTACCAATTCCGACAATGGTAAGAATAGGCAATTAAGTATTACTTTCTTACGTGTGGAGATGTAGCTTAAGCTAAGGGCTAATAAAAAAAGATTGCGGCTTGTTCGGCGTGATGAATGCAAATGGCTTTTCAGCCAGCTATATTTTTACGCAAGAAGCAGGGTCGTCTGCAAAGTATTCATGAGGAAAAAAGAAAAAATATTATCATTGGGTCACTGTACTGTGGTGCTCTTGTTCATTTTTCTGTATTAGTAAATATCTAGTAGGATACAAATATTTCTTTTTGTTAAGCATTTTTTGTGACTAACAAAATTTTTATTTATCCTTATATACTTATCTACCTACCTATTATATTGTTAATGAGCACTAGAAATTTAATCTTAAGTAAAATATCAAAAATACACACTTTTTAAAACCGCATATTTAAACTAAACCTTAAATACTTTTTAAACCAGCCTAGTTTATTTAATAATGTAAAAAAAGGTTTTATATAATATGAGTCTTTCAATGTCATCATGTCCATTGCAAAAATAGTGCTTTAAGAATTTTTATTGCATGTTGTAATACAATGTTTTGAAGTATTAAGCAATTCAGTTTCTTTCAAAATAATTAAGCGAATAAACTTGTATAATGTTCAGAGTATAAATATTATTTATTACAAGGTTCTTTTCCTTTTTCAATTGAATGGTGCCAAAAGGCGAGTTTGATCTGATTACGAATCCTTTTGAAGTTGCGTTTTAATCAATAGGCTACAATTATACAAATTATTTATACCTATTTATTTTGGCACTAAGGAGGAATTTAACAAAATTATTTTTTATCTATGGAAATACATATAAATAATCTATAAACTTCTCCTATTGTTACAAATAAAATATTTTTCTATTTCGAGAGGTGTTTGGTGTAAATGGAAGCGTTCAGTTGAATATTGATTGGTTAACACCGACGTTTGGGTGCTATATTTTTTGTAGATAAAAAAAATATTTTGTTTACTAAATATTAACTTACATTGTATGACAAAGTCCTGTATTGGCGTTATATTTTTTAATGATAGAGGAATACAGACAAGCACGGGGTCTACTTGATGGTAGGTGATATACCCCAGCATCTACAACAGATGTCCTGTCGACCTATTTTAGCTTTGGACGTTCGGAAATCCACAGACTGAAACCGAAACGCGATTAAATTCACAGCTTTTTCATTTGTGGAAGGTGGTTCGTGTCCCCACGAATTTTATTTCCTCCCCCTTTAATATCCAGATTTCCAGACAAAGTCCTACGTGTTTCAGAAAAATTATAAATTGAAAAAATTCGAACTTCCTGGTGACGATCGAACCCACGACCCGTTGTTTATTAGCCATACATCGCTACAATTAGACCAAAGACTGTCCTGAGAATCCTGTCGCTTGTCATAAACATAAAATCTCTTATTCTTAAATTTACAAAAGAACATACTAGTCACGTGAACAAAATTTTCCAAACTTACTCCGCATCAGCCCATAGTGACTTTACGGCGAAAATTTACATCGGTAGTTCAATGGTGAAACGTAATGCGTTAAGTACGAGAGATTCTGAGTTAGAATCTCGGGGAAAATCGATTGAATTAAGTAGAGAAAGAGGTCTGATCAACTGCCAGTAATATAACAAGAAAATACATAGTTGCCAGTCTGCCTACTGTCCCGAATAGAAGAAATGAAGTTGAAAGTTTATGTAGAGGCTACACATTAGCATTGGTAATTGGGAAGAATAAAATTACCTTCACTTGTCACTGCTAGTTGTTTCAGATCTGCCTCACTTAAAGCTACATCTCTTGCTTAACATTATAAAGGGTGACTGATTTAATTATTTAAATTGGAGCTTTCCACTTAGCACTTTAATGAGATTTAGACGACGAAATGTTTTACACGCGTCATACACGGTTCTTTTTAATTACTATACGGTTTTAAAAAAAAAATTCAAAACTGATTTTATTTAAAAGATGAATTAACTCAACCTTCTTTTGTTTTTAACCTTTAAATAAGCTCTTAGGAGACTTGATTCCTGAAACTGAAAAGAGATGAATACGATTACTACTCGTATATAATTAGTTCTTCTATGCTTACTTCTTAAAGCTTGAACCCGTATCCACAGCGTTCCGTGCTGTTGCTCTAACCAATTGAGCTACCGTGTCCTGCACGTCATCGTCGATATTTTTCAACACGCGCAATATATAAATATTTTATATTAGGCTACCATGTGCAAAATATTATTTTTTTTTTTTAGTATTGCCCAGATAGATTATTATATTTTGTTATTAAGATATTTTATTTTAACGATCGTTATCAACTTTTAATCTGTTCGATGTCAGTTTGTTCTAAATAACATATAATTCTTCTCTTTTGCATATGTTCATATTAAACAACCGCTATCTGTTGTCAAATACTTTTCATATTAGATGTCAATTACATTTATATATCGCATAGCCGCGAGTAAATGAGCCATTAAAATGTTTCGCGTTGACTGTGAGAGAATAATTAGTATGCTTAAATTAGTTCGCGGTTTTTATGTTGGCGAATAAAGGAGGTAAGTTGCGGTTATAATCTATAGTAATATTATAAAGCTGAAGTGCTGGTTTGTTTGTTTAAACGCGCGAATCTCAGAAACTAATCGTTTGAATCGAGACCAATTATCGCGGAAGGGGTTAAGGCTTTAGCAATATTAGCGTAGAAACAGTGAAAATGGCATTTTTTAAACGATCTAAAAATGTCCACAACACTATATGTGTATCTTTAAAGATCAGCATGCAAGACCAACGGGACGGGTTAACTATAGGCATGAAAAGGAGGTTTGCAAAACCAAATTCGGATGCTCAAAATATCTATTCTCTACGGACGAAGTCGCTGACACAGCTAATAATATATCTATATCTATACTAATATATAAAGCTGAAGAGTTCGTTTGTTTGAACGCGCTAATTTCAGGAACTACGGGTTCGAATTGAAAAATTTTGGGGGGGGGGGGGGGGGGGGGGGGGGGGGGGGGGAGGGAAGGGGGGGAAAAGAGGGGGAAAAAAAAAAAAAAAGGGGGGGTTTTTTTTTTTTTGGGGGGGGGGGGGGGGGGGGGGGGGGAAAAGTTTAAAAAAAAAAAAAAAATTTTGTGAAAAAAAATTTTTTTTTTTAAAAAATAGAAAAAAAATTTCGGGGCAATTTTTTTTTTTTTTTTAAGATTAGCTTGCAAGAACGACGGGAAGAGACGCAACCGACGTCGTGGGTACACTTAAGTTTATAAAGATGACGGGGCTTTTCAAAACCTAATTTTGATGCCCAAAGTAACGATTCTCGCGGACGAAGTCGCCAGCACAGCTAGTCATATATAAGCTTATAGGCGACTTATATCTTAGTTATGTACAGATCATTTCACGAGATCAGAAACAAAACGCAGAATTCAGCGAGTTTATAACAAAGTAGTCATTGAAAGTAGAAGATAAAATTTATTTTTTGCGTTCGAGTTGTGTTGAGTTATCGCAGACTCAGTTACGCTATTCGGAAAAGTTCAATGGGTGTACTTACAGGAAATAAAGTAGGCTAGTGACTGCTCGGAAAGTCTGTAGACGATCCTCATACATTAATTAAGGATTTATCTCATTAACTTGACTTCACTGAAGGAAAAATAGACTTTATTAATTTTGACATAATTATTTAGTCTATATTATTATATATTTTTGAAAACTATATTGAAAATTAATAATTAAAATATTTATATTAAAAATTAACGATATATATTAGACAACAAGTTCATCTATCTCTTTAATTAAAGTACTTTCTCTTTGATATACTGTAAATGTAACATGGTACACAGATATTATAGAGCCTGAGAAAGGACCATAGGCTTTGGTATAAAAAGGGTTGTTTGGGGTTAAAAAGGGGGATGAAAGTTTGTATGAAAATTCGTGATTTTTAAAGCTAGAACAATGAAACTTTTCTTTTGGCTTTTTAAGAATGGGAGTGGGAGTCGGAGTTAGTGTAGAAGTGATAGGTGAGAGTGGGAGTGTTGCGGCAAAGTACCACTCACCACATAGATTGGCTGCCTTGAATGAGCCCTTTTATAAATAAATAAACAGCCTAAACAATTAAAAATTCTACCCAAAGTCACTATTCCACGCAGACGAGGTCGTGGGCACAGCTAGCTAGCATATGTAAATATTTTAACGTTTTCAACGTTTATAATTTTCTAAAAACGAAAAAATACGGTCCTCAAACATTATACTATAATTCAAATTCAACTGATTTATCATGAAACACTTTATGTTAATACCAAACATAACTAACAGAAACTATATAGTTTTCAATAGAAAACAAAACTTAAAAGTATTAATGATATCGAAAATTCATTTATTCATGTAGGTAGTTTCTAAATTCAGCGCGTAGAATGAACGAGAAGTCGCCGCCTATCTATAATATTTTTGTACACGATGAGAACCGCCCGAGAACCATTTATTAATGGTAATTTCGCTAACATTTTTAGTAATAACTTAGTGCTAATGATTGTGGTGTGTGTTGTTTTAATATCATAGTGTTTTTGACACTGTATGTGTATATTTAAAACTATTAATATATTTCGATACATCACACATTTACTCCGAGGGATATATGTATACAGACAGCAGCAATTAAATGTATTGTTTAGTAGCACATTAAATGGTGAGTTTCCCTCAAAAGCTTTTACTCTAAGTGTTCTGATACCTCAATATCCTGATTTCGGATGACCATGGCAGAGATGAGATTAATGATAGGGGTCGGGCAGGGAAGGGGGGAATGATAGCAAGTCACACCGAAAACACTCGCCTTATACTTTTTTCCAAATTTAAAACATTTTTAAAAATTGTACATTCTTATCGCTGGCTTAACGGCAAACGCAATTTTATAGCTTAAACTTGAGATAAGACGGTAAAAGGTACATTTCTACGTGTTTTGGCGAACAACAATCTTCTGTTTTCTTAAAAATACTTTTAATAAAGTTGGAACTTTTGTTCAATTCTGTTACTAAAGTATTAATACTTATATTTAACTACACAATGAAAATAAATACGGATAAGATAAGAAAAAATATATACTTTTTAATATATGTATGTATAAATTTACCGATATACGAGTTGTGTGCTTGTAGTTAAAAGTTACATTAATATCGGGCTACTTGTTTCATTCATATACAAACATTTTAACATGAAATATAAGATATCTAACGTGATATGTGAACGATGTGATTATTATTATCTAGTATTATGCAGGAGTAAAAATATTCTATAATATTGATATAAGCACTCTATAATACCAAACAATTATTAAGAATGGTTAAGCCGTTTCGGAGAAGCTCGGTTACAAACATTGCGTCACAAAATATTACAAGTATGTTATGTGCAGGGTACCATATTTGGCCAATGTTAAAAATTTAAATCAACTAGAGCAGATTACAACAGTTGCAGAAACACGAATGTACTTATAAGCCTCAAGGTATGGAATGCTGTAACTATCTGACTTCGGACATCAGATTGAATTGATTTTCTGTCAATCGGATATTACATTCAACTTCCATGGAATATATGGTTAATCTAGCAAAAGTGATATTCCGTTTTCCTTATGTCGCGTTTAGGGGAAAAGTTCATAAAACTTCTTCCTGTCTATAGTTTACGCCAGTAATACACATTTAAATAAAACACTTTAACTTATTCGAAAATGATTTTTAACTTCGGCCCGACATTTCCTATGCTTTGCCGCAGTAGTGGTCACGGGGAATAAGTTTAACTAATATATCGCGTTTTAAACCGTTCAAGTATTTTATTTAAAACTTCTTCCTGCTTAACTTTTTCGGGGATTCGAACCCGGATCGTCTCGCTCTTAACGCAAATACTATTAACTATTGAACCACAGAGACGACTTTAATGTCACACATGTTACGCGACAACCGAAAATAGTAAGGATTTTTAAATATACGTTTGACTTTTGCGATATTACATTTACTGAATATAATATTTAATATTATTTATTAATATAACGGTTTAAAATGCAATATATATTACTTAAAATTATTTTAACTGCGGCCCGACGTTTCGGATGCTTTGCAGCAGCCGTGGTAGATCACGACTAATATATATCGCGTTTTAAACCATAAAAAAATATTTATGTTACTACTTACGTAAACCACAGACAGTATTTACTAATATATTATTCAAAACGTAACAATTGTGAGAATAGTTTTTCAGTGTATCTAATTACTTTGAATATTAATTATTATAACCGGACTTTGCTCTTGAGATTCTACGAGTAGTATTTATTTATAATGGCCAATAACTATGCAAAAGGTATTCTTCTTAATATATTTGCTATGACTAGCAATAGAGAACAAAAAATAATTATTAATGGTTTTTATTCTGTCGCAATTTTTGTTACAATGTTGCCTCAATTATTTATAATTGTAGTGGTTGGTACACCGTACCATTACTGAGTGAACGCGTTCAGGTCTAATAAGAGGTATTCTGCAGAGACACCAAATTGAACCGTTATTGTACGTGTTGGAATTCGCCAAAATACAGTTATTGAGACGACATACTATCGATTCGGAAGTAATCTCCGATCGTAGTCATCATTCAAGTCACTCAATTTCCCTCGTCAAAACATCGCTTAAAATTGACACATCTCTATGAGAAATTGGAGGCAACATAGCTTAGTTCCTAAAATATATACTTTTCGGGATCGTCGGTGTAATGTAAGCAATGTATGGCTAATAATCATCGGGTCGCGGATTCGATTACCACCACCAATGCCCGATCGATCATTTGATTCCGAAATTCCATCCGGGTCACGAACGACCGTCCACAGATGAAAAGGACATAAAGTTCAATCGCGTTTCGGTTTCAGTCGATTTCCGAATATCCAAAGCCAAAATAAGTCGACAGCACATTTTTTTAAATATTGTATGGCTAGCGTATACCTACCAAAAAGTGAAGCGAACCTTGTGCCCGTCTGTCGTCTTCTATCATATGAAACAAATATATACAAGGACACTATCCTTATATTGTCAAAATTAAAATATATACCTAGTACACGTCTAGAAATCACTTTATCAAAATTTATTTAAAAACCCTCTAAAATAATTGTGAATTGATACGATAAAGATTGCTTCAGATTGTAATACGCAGACCCGAAATAAAATAGAATAGAATACCATATTTTAGTTACTCAATTAACTCTTTATCGAAAAAGAATAGTGTATCTCAGGATATAAGAATTCTTTACTTTTCATCTTGTCCTGGGCTCAAATTAAATAATTCAAACAAGTAGGCTGCCTCTTGCAAAGCAAATTACTTCTAACAACATACTGTTCCGAGAAATTATTATTTTAATAACGAGTGACATCATCAATCTAAAAATATGTAGCGATTTTTTCCACGAAAGCTTGATCGATAAGTAATTGGTGTTGTTTGTTCAACACACAAAAATCTAATGAATGGGTTTTACATTATTTTGTGCTCCATATACAAGTCGCTTGCACGAATAGCTTCCATTTTGATTTTGAGACTAAAAAAATATTTAATAAATATTTAAATATGATTTCAAAATCGGTACTAAATACAACTATAATTAAATCAAAATACATGTTACTTTGAGCGGTGGACATTTATTTTTCCTTACAATAAATTTAAACCGCTTTTTTATTTGTTGACAGTTTGAAGTTAACAAAAATAAGTTAAAAAAGTATGTTAATGTTAAATTTAATTTGTTTTGCGATTATCCGTAAAGAAACCGTGCTTTTTTACGAGACCAGTAGACAGAGAAATATGCGGTTCACTTATTGGAAGACATTTTGACACAACAAATATAACATCTTGACAAGATGCACTATAGACCGATTTTTGGTTGTTTATATTCGGAATTCACGGTTTTCAAATTTAACACTCTTTCTCGAACGACATCTCTCGAAGTAAAAAACGAATCAACAAAATCGCTTTAAAAACGACAAAACTATGAGCAAACAAACATTAAAAAATCATATTGCATACGAATGGAACCTTCAGTTTTGCATACGGTTAAATAACATAAGCTAGTAAGACGTAAAAGAGAAAACAACATTAAAAAATCTTTCGTATAATTAATTTCGATACTGTAGGCTCGCTATAACTGATAAATGAATTGTGTTTAATTTCCTTGATGGTATCGTGGATACACACAAAGGGTTTGTCCCTTTTGCACCTGAGTGCTTATTAATTTTAATTTGATTCTATACTCTAAGTCTGTACCTCGTTACTGATATGCGTAGTGGAAAGATCGCGGTCTACTCCAAACGTTTTCGAAGATGCACAAGGGCGTATGATCAATGACAGATATAAATTATAGCCTCGAGTGAATTATATCGTCTGTAATTAACGTACCGTGGACATGTAGGGATTAAATGCTCAGCTTAATTATAACTCATGTGATAAAATTGACCACAGCTAAAAAACACGGATCATGTTTTATCTGTGCGTTAATTATTTTCTTTATAACTGATGCAGAGCTTTCAGAGATAAGTGTTCAGTTATTGTTATCGGCAATTTTGATATTTTACAGTATTTGAAATACCTCTCTTGTCTTATAAAAAGTACTATGATAGTTCTATCAGATTCGTCAAAAATATAATAAATAGATCAGTAAACATGTACACATGCTTTTGTCCCATCCATTTCTCCCCGTGGACATGCTCCAACGCATTTCTGTCTCGTTCAACTTATTGGTTCTTTACAGGCAAGTTGTCGGTCAGACTTCTTTGCCCTTGCCAACGAAACATCTATTGTTTCCCCGGGATTCGAACTCAGAACGTCCCACTCTATATGACGCAATGCTATGCAACGCTTCAACCATTTGACTATAGTGGTTTATCACATATGCAGAGTAATGTAATAATTTGTAGAGTTTGTCTATGGTAGAGTCAATTTTAGTGTGTTGTAAAATTTAATAGTGAGTCCGGTGCGTTTAATGTGTAAACACGTTCTTGTAACATCATGTGTTTATGGTTGTTTCTCGTTTATAGACCGATTACTGTTACGGGAAATTCATTTATGAGAAAGGGTCGCGCTATGTGGATTTCCTTTTATGAGGTGTATCGGAATCGTTATTTTCATGGTTTAGATCGGTTTTATTATTACTTTTAAAAACTTTTAGATAAGAGGGTATTTATATGAAATGTCCTTATGCATTGGGCTAAAGGTAGGTAGGTAGGCTATATGATACATTCCTAGATTAGTAGATTGTAAGACTGTCTTGTAGTTTACGCGAGTAGGACACATTTGATAATACACTTAATCGGTTTAAAACTTAATCGCACTACGACAGAACAGATGGCGCTAGCGTAGTAGTTTTTACTTTGACATTAGAGCCATCCTTCATCTTGTCTCCCCGTGATCATGGCTGCTGCAAAGTATCCGATTCGTCAGGCTGTACTTAAAAAAAAATCCAAATTCAACTAATATAAATCGAGTTTCAACCCGTTACATTGTTTTATTTAGATTGTAAGATCCCAACCGATGAAACTGTTTTGATTTAACTTCAATTAAAATACATGATTGGATTACGCTGTTTTGAAAACGTATTATTTACTTATTTAGATTTTTTCCTTAGAAATAAATAAAGTCAACGCAAGAAGATCGAATATCTTTGTCTATGGTCATGGTTATTTTAACATCACGTTTCTGTGTTTCGTAAATATACTTACTTCATGGCATATTCATGGTCGTACATTATAATATATGTCACGAATGCGTTGTATGTGCACGACTAAATCATTTTGCACGTGACGTTACAATTACTGCTTACATGGAGGTGAAAAGTCATAAGTAATTATTATGTTACTATTTTTTAATGCTAGAAGATGACAGACATAGATGACCCACTCGCCCCTAAATCTCAGATATATAAGTTGCGCCATCGAATTGACTTTAGACATTCAGAAATCAACAGAAACTTGATCTATGGATTGGATGGTGGTTCGTGCTGAACGGTTATTCGATATATTTACTAAAAAGGAGGTAGACATTAATTTTAGTATTGAATAGGAATACCGCTTGGATGAAATCAAAAATGTTTTTCGTTACGTAAAATTCAGCAATGTAGATTCTATTTTATAATTGTAAAATATATAATGGAATAAGAGGGTCTGCTTTGTCGCTAAGTGCCCATTTCTAGAATCAAATAAATACAATTAAAGTAATGAATATTATACATTAATTTAGTAACATTCAAATTTCTAATGAACCTACTGGTGATTCTGTAGTGCTTGTGAACGCGCAAAAAAGCGAACCAAACTTTATATCTCTTTTTGAGCATTTTGGCACAATTACGAAGCAATTATTTTGAAATCGAGTCGCAAGTTGCGACCCACTTAAATAACAGTAATCGTTTAATTTGAGCTTTGCCGTTATCGGCCATTAATTTATGTCGAACATAAAACAGGCGTGACAATTGACAGTCAAAATGAAAAAGGAGATTTCTTTTTATAGAAGGTTGGTAAAACACCTAGCACGGGTAATAATAATAACAATAAAACTCTTTATTGCACAAACATAAAGATAATTAGAATTATATATACAAAATATTACATGTTTGTGCAAAAGGTGGCCTTATCCAAATGTAATGTAAAGGTGGTCCGATCGATCCACCGTCACAAGATGAAATTCGTCAAATTTAATCGAATTTCTGTTTCAGTATGCTTCAGTCAGGATTTCCGCACATCCAAAGCCAAAATAGGTCGACAACCCATCATGTTTAGAAGGTATATGACTGAGTGAAATAACCTACTGTCAAGTGAATCCCTTTCCTTCTGTAACATAAAAAAAAGCTAACGCATTTATATTGTTTACTTACTAAATCCCGCGCTTGTCATCCTTCTCTGTCATAAAAAATAACAACGTTATTACATACTGTCTATAGTTTATGCGAGTAGTACACATTTAAATTAAACACTTTAACGGTTTAAAATGCGATATATTACTTAAACTTATTTGAAAATGACTTTTAACTTCGGTCCGACGTTTCGGATGCTTTGTAGCAACCGTGGTGGCTGAAAAATCATTTTCAAAAAAGTTTATCTAATATATCGCGTTTTAAACCGTTAAAGTGTTTTATTTAAACGTATTACATTTAAAATAACTGTGAAGTAACTTCATATACACGCGCCTTCAGCTCTTTAGTCATTCAAAGTTTGTAAGTACTAAGCCGATATCGAACAAGCATTTGTAAGTTATTCCGTTTGAAATTTCGCGTGTATCAGTTTGGTTTACAAACTGACAGACCTTCCAATTACGTGACCCGGTACATCAGAGCTAATTAGTGGGTAAATTCTAGTCAACGTAAAATTGTCTGATAGCAGTAAATCGCGGCGGTTAATGGAATTTCCGCGTCATGGGTACTGTCCATCGGGATCATAGCACTAACATACCGGATTACATAGACCTTTATTTTGAGGGATATTTGGACGAGAGCTTCGGATGTTGTTAGCTTAGTAGGTACGTCAATAGTAGATGTAGATAAATCTTACTTAATATTTGTATTATAGAAGAAAGTCAGGCATGTGGTTCACTTGATGGAAGGTCAAACACCCAAGATACGTTGGCGACACATTTAGGGTTTGGATATCCGGAAAAGACAGTGGTCCGTGACCTGGACGGATGGATATCCGATATTTTTACTACCTTTTTATTATCTCGCTATCCAGACGAAGTCCGAGACGACATATTTCATATAAAATATAAATTAAGGAGAAAAATGGTCGGGGATCGAACTCGACCCGACGACTCTATATATTGCTACTCTACCTATAATGTGAAAAATATTAAAGTTTTTAACACTTTAATATTTTTCACATTTTATTATTTACGATGGCATTACAAACGTGAGATACTAACCTTGGCTTTTAGCCATACATTCCTATGAACTAAGGATCGCGGTAAAAACTCTAATAACATTCATGGATATTAAGTTAGACAAACAGACACCCCCCATCTTCGGGACGTAATTAAAATTGTAAATAAATCAACTCATCCATTTCAACCCGTTAAAAATGTTCTATTTTAATAGTTAAATAGAAATACGTACTTAAATCAATTACCCGAATGGTGCCTACCGAATTACATAGACTAGTTTCGTTTGCTTTAGTAAACACTCAATCCTTTCCGATACTCGTTTAGGGCACCCTATGTTCGCTAACCCTTTTATTAATAGGATTAATTCGTAAAGGCACCTCACGCTCCGAAGGTTTTGGGGGTGTATTTAAATGATTTTTGCATGCGGCATTTCGACGTCTGACCCCAACACCTTTTGCGAGAGCGTAATTAGAGCTCTACGCTTTGTTTTTCGATGAGCAATGAATATTAATAAAACGTTTAATATATAAATTTCCGAAGGGCGTCTTGGCGATGGTGTAATTGAGTTACAATCAACAAATTTAAATTACAATCCGTTTATCAAGGTGCCATTTTAATTATATCTTACCATGTATCTAAAAAAATTTAAATAAAAAGATATTAGCTATCTCTTATATCAGTGCAAGGCACCCGATTTTAATGGAATATATTGGTGTTTGCTTCAATTGATTTAATAGAAGTTATGCATATAAGCCTGTTTCCTCCGTGTCCGTGGCTCTTCGGGTTACTCCATAGTAAACATTTGTGTGTTGAACGGTTTAAAACGAGAATGTCAAAATCAAAACTGCTATGTTAAGGTCATCTATTTAGTAGCAGAATTGACTTTAAAATTGGGGACACTATCTTCATTCCCTCGTGACCGAGACTATCGTAAAGCGGACCGTGGGTAAAACAAGTAAAAATAACTTAATATTTCGCAATAAAAACCGATGAGGGTTTTATTTAAACGTGTACTTCTTTCGTAGACGACAAAACTTAATATCTGTGTTTGTTTCATCTCATCGATTTTATTTATAACTCGCACACATCTGCGCTGTCCCAAATTATAATTTTTTAAATTTTCTCAGTTTTTAAAATCTAAAATTACTTTCCGTAGTTCAATGTTAAACAAGCTGTGCAGATTTTAAACTGCGTAAAATATAGCTGTCGAAATTGTTTTATACAAGTGATAAATGGGGTAATGTATTGGGGAAGGTGAGATTTAATCGATTGTGCAAATATTGAAATTCAATCGAGTAACCCAATATGAGCATAACATACGCTGCTCAAATAAAGATATCCACATTCGGATCGCACAGCCCTTGCTTGATTTTAATCAAAAGTTTCGATTGGACTGCCTGCTATTCGAGTGAGTGCATCGAGGAGGTTCCGAGCCTTCCACTATAGTTTTAATGGCTGGAACGAAATGTGTGCCTTCAATCTAATACCAATTTGCGCCATATAATTGTCGAAAGTTCTAGCGATGATAGCCTCTCCCATCCATCTGCTTCGACTAACTAGTTACGACTTTGTTGTTCTACTGGCGAGTCTAATCTTAAAACAAGTAGTCAAGTTTATGGAACTATAAGCCGACTAAATGTACAAGTGTTTTAAACTGGTCTAAATTCAAACAGTGATGTATGATTTTGTCGTTGGCTTACCTATTCATTCGATACCAAACTCGGTGAATATAATTTTATATCAGGATTGAATTATAACATATTTAATTTCCATATAAGATTTTATACAAAGCATATATATATCACACGCTAATAATTATTTTTAGACCTCTCGATGGTGCTGGAGTGGAAAATATATGAATACATATGGTCACATATTTAAGCATACATACAAACCGATAAAATCATAGAATTTTGGCTCCTGTTGGCGGGCTAATAAAACTGCTTTGAACGAGTTAAAACAACGAGTGTATAAATTATATGTTTTAATAATCGAACCACTCGTTTTTTGGCATTATATACTCTAATGGCAAAAAGTTAAGGTGACACAACATGATTGTAATCAATTTATTTTATTCCGAAACATGTCAGACTTAGTCTGGAGGTATGGATATTAAATGGAAAAATATATAATCACCGTCCACAGACGAAAAAGCAATGATGTTTAATGGCGTTTCGGTATCAATCTGTGGATTTCCGTTCCATAGCCAAAAATAAGTAGATAGCGCATCGTGGCCTTTCGACAATTGAACCCTTGTCTTACTTGGCTCTCCTTCATTGTCGTAAGGGAAAGTTTCATTTTTTAATATAGATTCTTCTTACGTCGAGAGATTCATATCTAATCTACGAAATCAAGATCGCAACAATTTTTCAAGACAATAATTACGAAAATTAAAGGTGACTTAATTCGATTCTTTCTGAGAGTTGAGACACAAAGAATCCGCTGATGAAAAATTATGGTGAATCTCCGGGGGTTTGTACTTGAGTGAAATAAAAATATAAATTGTTCTCAAAGTGGGATCGCCGCTCAAATTAAGCACCTGAATAAATTGTGTGATAATCCGTAGCAGTCTTTTAATGCTTTATTTTAGGGAGCGCCGACTGAAGAGAGTAAACGGATAAGATGATTACTCTCATTTCATTTGCTCCTCCTTGATCCATATAACGGTGGAAATTGTGCGGGAGTGTGAAAGTATGGGGCATTAGAAACTTTGGTCAGCACAATTTCAAAATTTATGTACTCTCTAAAATAAGTTAATAAACATTCAAGACATTTTCTTTCTTTCCTTTGACTTATTATACTTGTATTTATAACTATACAACGCAAATGATTGACCGCCTCTGGAGACAGAAACCCAGGGAAACAAAAAAAAATCGGTCGGACAAGGCACAGAAGTCTGATCCACTACTTCCCTGTAAAAGAACGTCAGTGAAACGGACACAGAAATGTGTTGGCTCCGACGAGGGGGAAACGGGATTTCACATACATATGATAATATCATTTTTATTGGCATTAAAAACTTCTATTTACAATGCAACTCACCCCATTCTAAACAATGTTTTCCACAGTTTTTGTCCACAGTCCATAGTTTAGTTTTTTACTTCGTCTCGTATTATTAATAATAAATAAAAAATAACATGGGTTTTTCGTTAAATAAAAAAATACAACAATGTAATAAAAGTTAAATTATTAAATTTTAAACACATTTAACGATTCAAAATGCGAAAAATATCGGTTAAATTTATTTTTTATTTATTTCACTGACGTTTCGGATCTTTATACCGTTAAAAGTGTTGTATTTAAATGTGTACTACTCGCTTACAGACAATACAAAGTTAAATGATTTTCCCTCCACCATCACAACTATTATTTAATTTTGCGCCCATATTTTATTTAAATGGAGCTTTGTAAAAACAGCTCTGCTCTTGAATTTAGTTCAAAGAGTTAAACAACTCTACCTCTAAATAGGATGCAAATGAAATATCCGCGGGCACTCATTCACGGCGGGATATCGCTGAAAAGCGACGGATCTTTTCCGAATTTTTTTCTTTTCCGTAAAAAAATGCAAGACTCGCGAGCGGCGGTGGTTTTAATTTATATTTCTCCATCCACGGCGAGTTCATAATGGACACAACATTAGCACGGCCTACTCTTGGTGAAAGCTTTTAGGGGTTTTCGGCTCATCTTGTGTTAATATTCCTGTTAGCCAAGTGCCCTTTGGTGCATCGTATCCGTTTGTTTCGTTTTCACTGATTTTTCGACGTCTATGAGGGCTAAGGTTAATGTGATGCACTTTTTGCAGACTACTAGTTTGTACTTATAATTTTTTCTTGATATATATACTTATATTATAAAGCTGAAGAGTTTTGACTGTACGCGCTAATCTCAGGAACTACTAGTTCGAATTTTAAAAATCTTATTGTGTTACGTGGACCATTAATCAATGAAAGCTTCTAGCAATAAAACATCAGGCTGCCACCGATAGGAGCGAAGTGGGAAATATAGAACAAATTGTGAAAATTAGTAATCTTTGAGGGTATCCGTAGAGTGCGATACGAATACGGTTCAGAATATCCAAAAATATGTCGAAATTAATTATTCGTCTATAAGACACAACAAACCCTGTTGTAGAGGTTCCAGTTTTTACCAAGGCTTTGATAAAAGAAGAAGATCTTGACTATTGCCTTATACATCGTATCCGTAACACAAACTTGAACGTTTAGAAAATAGAAACATATCTAGTAAGTTATTACCATATAGAAAGTCACATTAACATGTTACATATAGGCATTATAAATGTCGCGTTAAGCTAGTATAGTACCGCGTTCGTGCTTATAGAAAACTCGTAGGGCCACATTTTTGTAGGTTTCACTCTCGGACACTTTCCCTAGAGGGTATACGACCTGTTTAGTTCCTCATAGTTAAGTGGGAAAGCTTTACTTCCATTTTATGCTAATATCTCCGGTTTGTATCTCGATCTTGTATAATGACATTAATCGGTACAAGTTTAATTTTTCACTGTCATTTAGGTTCGATTTTCAAATTGTAACTTCATTATACCGGCTATAACTTACGTAATACTTACTACTGTACGCTTTCTTTGAATTAGATACAAAAGTTGTTTTTGGTATATCGTTCATAGAACTACATATAATGTAGCGTAAAATCTTTGTTTATATAAGTTTTTACTTTTGACGGGCTCTTTGGTGTAATGGTAGCAATTCATTGCTAATAATCAACGAGACGTGGGTTCGATACCCCGGCGGCATTTTTTCTAAAACATTGCGGGCTTCGTTTGGCAGTCTGGATATAAAATTGGTGGTGTGAATATCTAATGTCTATCCGGGTTACGAAACGCCGTCTACAGACAAAAAAGCTTTGAAGTTTAATCGCAGTTCGTTTTCAGTCTGTGGATTTCCGAATATCCAAAGCTCAAATAGGTCGACAACGAATATTGTTTCGATCTTATATGGCTGGGTTAATTCACCTAGTATCAAGTAAAATCCATGCTTCTCTGTCCTTCTCTATCATAAAAAATGTACACATAAGCCTGCCTCCCCTAGTCATAATTCTCTTCATAAATAAAAATAATGCTCTTACTGTCTGACTGTTGCAATAGCTTTACATTGCGAAATTTGTACGCATATTTAACGGATATTTACGAGGTTATTGCCCCTCTGTAAGGTGCAATAAAATTAGATAATAATGAAGGCATTGCGGCAAAACGTTAACCGCAATCGGTTTCAACACTTGAATGCAATGTTATATAGAGCGGCGGAATTGTTCTTGTGTTATTTACTATTATGTTGTTAAATAAGAACGATAGTAACAACGCGAAAAAAAACGATTTAACAGTTGAAAACGCGATATATAACTACGGCCAGACGTTTTGGATCATAGTTAAAATACATTCAAATAAGTTTAACTAATAAAAATCGCGTTTTAATATTTTTTACATGTTATTGCGCATTATGGTATGATTTGAATTAAAAATCGATTATAGATTTTTTTTTAAATCGAAAATCACTCACAATACGTTCTTAATGATTGTAAACCTAAAACAAGCAGAATTTAAAAATGTATATCCTTATTATAAGCGTTAATAAGTTAACTAATATATATTGCGTATTAAAATGTTAAATGTGTACAGTACAAACACTTTGATTTATTTGACCGGTTGATTATCAGCCTTATATTGTTACTATTACACGAACGAGCACGTCAAATAATATCACTTTTTCTATGGTTTTGTGTTTATCATAATTAATAACTGAAGAACTGGTTAGATTAGGACCACACTTTAGACTTAGAGGCTGATGTTCGGTTGTTACCTGGACTAATGTACTCTTTAACTTTTATGGAGTAAAGTTGGCGAATGGGCCGGCCCCAAGTCACAAGGGACACTGAAATTTGTCAGTTTATACATTTGTTAAAACTCTTGTTTCTTTTTTAAGCAGACCGTAGTAATTTTAGCTTAGCGTTTTTTAATAGTTCTCCCTTTGGAAGAATTGGGAATAATTATTTATATTTTAGGTTTTCCTTGCATGCGCTGCGAAAACGGTTGAAGATGTCCAAAAATATATATAAAAGAGTGATTCCTTTTTAAATGAATATAAAAATGTCTACGACAGTATATGTCTATCTTTTAAAATATATAATTATATACTTTAACGGTTTAAAACGCGATATATATTAACTAATATCTTAAAGTTATTTGTAAAGTATTTTAACTACGGCCCGACGTTTCGGAAGCTTTGCGGGAGCCGTTTCCCCGTTTTATTAAAATTTTACACGATTTTATTAAAAAAACAACTTCTTCTTACTGTCTATTTCTAGAGTTCTATCTTATGCTTTATTTTTTCTTTTCAGGTAAGGATTCCCATGCAGTCGACGATATATATATCGTCGACTGTATAATTTACAACCTAATAAGGGCATTATTTGCGTTGAATTAATTAGCATACCTTAATGACTGATCGTTGTCGTGTTAAGCGAGTGGCCCCAACTTAAACTATAAATCTAAAGCTCCGTACACTTCATCGAAGGAGGGTTCTGAACAATTACTGGCGAGGTAATTTATTGTAAAATGAAAATTGTGAAAGTGGCCACAAAATTCCTCAGCGTAAATATACCGGGGACTACTTTGCAAGTGTCGTCTTGATGTAGAGGTTGAGGAAGTAATTTTTTATCACTTATCTGAGTGGTCGCAGTTATTATACGAGTACCTCCATATTTTACGTTCGCCGGTTTAAGCTTAAAATTAAAATATTGCTAACTTAAGCGTTTTGTAAGAGATATTTCTTGCGTTTATTTTTGTGATTATTCAGGCAATAAACAAAACTTATTGTCTAGAAGGTACGTGTGTTTTGATTGAACGAAACACGAAACTAGGTTCTAAACTTGCAGTGATTATTATGATTTTTTTCGTTCGTTCCTTGTTTTTAACATGGATGGTGACTCGTGAAGAATTGAGTAAGTGAAAACAGAAATCATTTGAACATTTAGTCAATAAATTAAACGGATCAGACTATACTAAGTTGTCCTAAACCTTTTTTAGCTTTCGCCATTCGGCATTCCACCGACTGAAAACGAAACGTGATGTTAATATGTCCACCAGTGGGAATCGAACCCACGCACCGTTAACTTACTGCGTTAAGCTTATTAAAATATGGACTCGTTGAAATATATTTACTCAAATTAAATATGTACTTTTTTCTAAATGAGAAAATGTCTGTGACGAAGGACGTCGTAAAAATACAGCATCTTTTAACATAGGGTATAGCTGTATGGCGCCACAGCGACGATCGGCTTAAATATTCAAAAAATTCCGCGAAGCGCTAATAAAACAAGTATTAAACGCGGAGTGAGGATGTTAAAAGCGTCTGCTAAAGGGCTTGTCCTCCATTTTATTCCTTCAAGAATATAACGTCACTGTAAAAGTGACACTCTCGCTTTATCGCTGACTGTGGGCTCGTAAAATTACGGGTTTAATAAGCTAAAAGATATAGCGCAAAAATCTTTGAAAACTTTGCTATTTTCCATATATTATTGCACATGATGGCATTATATAAATTAAAAATGTATTTAGATTTAAAAAAATTACGACACGAGTGGGACTTGAACCGGTGTCTGCAGCGTTCCGTGCTGCTCTAAGCTATCGTTTTAATAACATATTTATAGATCTAAATGTTAAATATAATAAAATATTTCCTTAAAAATAAATAATATTAATATTTACCTTTAAATACATTTTCTCTTGCTAGTAACATTCAAGAACATATTGGAATTCTTAATAGAATTATATCACTGCCCTCCTATAGACAGAAAATATTGTAACAAAACAAAAAATTATACTTATACAAGTATCAACTTAAAAATACTTTTAAGTTAAACGGTTTTATTTGTGTGCACTAAATACTAATTTATTTTTTAAAGTTTACATAATTATCGTGTTTCTACTAGTGTAGCCCTAACATTTGATACCCATATTGTGAGGGGAGGTTTTGTATCGGCGGCCATCTTGGATTTATAATGCTATTTATTTTATTATATTGTATTGTCATCTTTTCAATTTCTAATTATGGCCCAAATTAATAAATTCCGTACGGGTCGAGCTAAACAAAACCGTTTAAAAACAATGTCATTTGAACAATTATAAACAATAAAACGCTTATTGCGTTTTAAATATTCGTCTTATTGAATTCAACGGATTGTTCAAGTGTTTGTTCTACGCTGAGGTAAGCTAGGCTTTTCGGATGATTTGTCTTCAGAAAAGATTCTAGAATCGATTCAGACCCTGTCGATCGATGGCTTAATACCATAATCCTCCGTATGAGTTTTAGTTGGGTGATCACCGAGTGAATTAGGGAATGTGGGCCGTAACCTCACAGTTAGGCCTAGCTCCGTTTTGATAATCCTCTTGTCGACGAGGGTCGCTTAGTCAAGGCCAAATGTAATTCAGAAGTTACTTTCGGGGAATCGCAAGAGTTAGCTTTGACGCGGCGTAGCAAACTGAAATCGAGACCGTGGGATTAATTTTATATGAGTTTTGTTTAATTGATGTAGATACTTTAACGTAACTCACAGTTAATTCCGTAATGGATTTTCGTGTAATTGAATTAAATGTGGTTGATATTAATGCATAGCTATATAAACTATACTTCAGTGAGTGTGTGAAAACTCGTTCCCCCGCGTGGGGCTCGTGGCGAACAAATTTCTGTGTCCGTTTCTGATCGGTTTTATTTACAGGCAAGTAGTATAGAGGCAATTTATTGTTTCCTTAGTATTCGAACCCAGGACGTCTCCTCGTACTTAACGCAATGCTAGGCCACACTTAGCCTTGGACTCGTACAAACGTGTTCCCAGGGCTCCCACAAAGGTGGGGCTGGTGGTGTGTTTAGTGGCGGTTATCTTGTTGGAGTACGATTTACCACACTCCCCGCGTCAATATTGCCCGACGTGGGCTGCATTAGGTAGGCATTTACACCATCAGTTGAGAAAAAAAGGCAACACGTTTAACCATTTAGCAACGGAGGCAGTCTTCAGTGAGTATAATGCTGTTATTCTCACTAGTTTTTTAAATTAAAAACTGGTTTGAAGCGAGTCCTATTCAATAGTATTAAAGTCGTTTGGCAAAGTTATAACTTCAGGTCGTAGGCGAACACTGAAAGCCTTAACTTAGCATGTATTCATTTATTCAAACGGTTTGAATGGAAGCACGACCTCCTCACTCTGCATGCACGCATGTTTTTGACGTTAAATAACTTCTATGCATTTTGCGTTCATGTTGACGTGAATTTATTTGATGTTCAACTAGCCGAATTCGTTGCGCGGTCATATTTTCAGCAATATTTATTGGTGGTAATTTCGCCGGCTTTTCAAAAGCGGGAAAGTGGTTATTGATTTTAAACCCACCTAACAAGGTTTAGAATTATCGCGGTATTGATATATTATTAAGATAACTAAAGGGTTTTATATTTAATTAAGTATATAATTAATAAAGAAAACAAAATATTAAAGATATTAATGACACATGCGGGTTTCGAAATAAGAATTGCCTCTGAACTACTCTAGACGAGAACATAAAAATACTTTTTCTTGTGGTACCGCCATATTTAAAAATACGTCTAATCGGTTAAATATTGGTTTAATATAAGCTTTCTTGCAATTGTTAACAGATCGATCTATTATATACACACTAGCTGTTACCCACGAGATCATCCGCTTTTCGTCGTTCATGCAAGTTGATCACAGACGTTATTATTACAATTTCTCACTGTTTTTTCGCTCCTATTTGTCACAGCGCAACAAACAAACAAACTCTTTTACATTACATATTAGCATAGATAATCAATTAGTATAGATGATATGTAATTCTTAGAAGCAGCCAATTACGTTTAGCAATATTTCCAGATACCTTCACTGTTGTTAAAGGTTGACTAAGCGAGTCGGTTACGCGCCCGACACCGCAATCAAGCAGATAAGCGGCGTCTTGTTGCTTTTATTTAATATCACCCGTCCATTCACCTAGGGCTTAGGAGATAAGCTTTTGATGCGGGGAGAAGTATTTGAGTGCTTGCTGTATCTAGTATTGGTAGGCTTTAATGCAGTTCATATTGCCTTCGTGGTTCAGCGGATAAATGCTTTTCGCATTGTGTTGTGAGTTCGAATTCCCGTAAAAAAAGAGTTTAGGGCAAAAAATAGATCTGTGAGATGGCCAAAGAAATAAGTTCGCTCTACCACGTATGGGGAACATTGTTTTACAAGACTTGAATCATAGCATTCTAAAATATTTTTTTACTAGAAAAAAAATATCGCAAGTCCGTATTAAAAAATCAATAAAATATTTAAGCCTTAGGACGTGGTCACGTGGACGTTGTAGTTAACGAATTTTGCAAAGTTTAACAAACACGTTTCGAGGTTTTAAACCGTTGAAATTTTTTATATAAATGTGTAATCGCGTAAACTACAGAAAGTATTTCATTTATAGTAGTAAAGTTAAGTGTAATCTGTGTAATTAGTGTAAATTAATATTACACGAATTAGTAATATAAATAATCAAGTTGTCAGTAATATAAAATAAATAATTCGTTTATGTGTTCTATTGCAAAAAATACATTTCTTAAAAAGATCGTTCGAATCACATTATCCTTTCGTATCTTTTCGGTTCCGCGAACTTATACCGAAAATAATTCAGGAAGTGTTATCGAAGGGAAATAAATTATGTTCGCGGTTCTATCGTTCTACGCCTCTACGCAAAGACTCGAGAATCTCAGGTAAGATTACGTATAAAACAAATATACTATGATATTAAATAGAATAATAACGAGATACAGAACGATATAAAAATTGAATTGTATATAGGAAATATAGTATATTAGTTAAGTTAGATTTTACACTAGTAATTAATTTCATTTGCCTATAGAGTAAGTGTGAGTCTAAAGCTTAATCAACGTGCTTAAAGACAGACGACCCGGTCCAATGGTAGTGAAGACCTTTGACAAATTAAAAAACTAATTTTATGATAGACGAGGACAGACAATGGAGTTCACTGCAAGGTAAAATATCCCAGCCATACAACATCTAAACAATGCACTGTTGATCTATTTCGGCTTTGGCTATTCGGAAATCCACAGACTAAAAACGAAACGCGATTAAACTTCACGAATTTTTCATCTGTGGACGACGGTTCGTGACCTATTTAATATCCAGTTTTTCAGATTAAGTGATGCTTCAGAAAAATATAAATTGATAAGAAAAATCATATCTATGACTCGTTGATTGCCTTACTGATAGACTTACATTGCTATCGTTACACCAAAGAGATCGTCACTGCGTCCAATGTTACTAAATGATTAGTTAGACTGGAATACAGGCATTCGGCATGTTGCAGTAGCTTTCAGAAAGTATTGGGCAAAAATCGGTAGAAAGATCTTCATAATTAAATGTATATAGTAATTATATTAAAGGATTAGTGTGGATACAAAAATTCCGTTAAATTGCACACGCGATACTGCAAATGCATAAAACAAAATCACCAACAAAAACTATCCCGCCGAAGCGTAGTGACATTGTTTGACTCTGAAATCAATTATTTTTAAAATGCACAAATCCCGGACGCATCAATCAAGGGTTTTCGGGTTGACGAATTTTGCGCCGATACAAAACCGCGATGCGACGCTGGGGCGCGGAAGCCGTAATTGGCAACGGAATCATAATTCACGATAACAAAAGGCAACAAGGCACCGCGTATCGGAGTGATTCTAATTAACATCGCGGAATTGAGTCAGCTGAGTAGGTGATACCCTGCAGCAAAACAAGCAACTTGTTTAAACAAAGGTTCATTGCTCCATTGTTCCTCTTGCGACTTAATGGTGACACCAGAACGTTAATTAAACCAACAAGGATTCCCCGAATAAGATATTGTGGGGCCTCATAACTAAATATTGTGAAATGAACAAGCCTACGAACCTTAATTACCTCTATGCCATAAACAACGCAATGAATGTAGAGCAATTTCGTTTCGATTGTAGTGTTAATACATTTTATGCATTATTTCGACCTTTGTTTAAAAATATGCCTTCAATTTTTTTAATACTCACAAAATTTCACAATTGTCATTAGCCTTTGAATAAAACATTTTTAACTGTTGCAAACGAAAATTGTATTCCTTAACTATTTACAATTTATTTAAACTACGGAGCAACGTTTCGGACTCTATGGAGCAGCCATGATACCTGAAAATATTTAAAATAAATTGCAAATAACTACCACATTTCGCGTTTTAAACCGTTAGAATTGTTTTATTGACGGTTTAAAACGCGATATATTTTAATTAAACGTGTTTGAAAATTATTTTTAACTACGGCCCGACGTTTGGGATGCTTTGCAGCAGCCATGGTCATGGGGAGACTAAAGATGGAGCATGTCTCTGACGTCAAAGTAAAAAACTGCTACACTAGCGCCACGTGTTCCGTCGAAGTTGGTATTTGGCGAAAGTGGCCGGCAACCACCCACTTTTTTACTACTCGCGTAAACTGCAGACGTATTTCATATTTATATAGTTTGTATGGAACAAACTCAGATATATAAAAAAGAGCAATTGGATACATTGTAAAGTCATTATTTCAGTAAGGATTGCATACGGAACTATTGGCAATTAAAAATAGCGTAGTTTTCTAAAATGCAAATAAGCACGATTGATTGAGACTTAAAGAACAATATATGTAAGCTCTCCAGAGCTTTGTTGTAGCTTACAATGCAAGAACAACCCACTTTAAAATAACAGCAAATACAATTTGGCACAAGTTTGTGCTCCAAATTTCCGATATTCATTTATTCGATACAAATATAAGCAGATATCAATCAAATAGTGCCCTAGTTGCATATTATTCGCGATATTGTTCAATGGCTTCCGAATTATAATAGCGCTTATAATCAACAATAGATTATATCCATATTTAATAATTACACCAGGGTGATATAGTAGAAGCCAGATCTATTATGTATGCGTAATTAATTCGTATATATTGTTTTAACGGATTCAAACGCGATTTCGAAGAGCTAATAATCAAGAGGGACTTTGAAATATCGGGAGACACAGACCAACATCTAATATTACAGCCGTCAAGTTTTATCGTGTTTTGGTTTCAGTCTGTTGATGTCCGAATATCCAAAGCCAAAGTAGCTCGACATCGCAACTTGTTGAGATAATAATATTAAATCTCTTGATTTGGCATTCTTTTCGTTCATTTATTACTAGTAGTTTTAGAGATAAAAAGACAGTGCTCATACAACCATAGAGGCTTATGCGTTATTTCACCTTCCATCGAGTTAACCTCACGGTACTCCTCTATCTTAAAAAAAATGTACTAATATATTTTTGAAAGTTCAATAAAGAAAACCCGTTGTGTAAATATCCACTTAACATTCGCTGGCGACATACACTTAAACAAATTAACAATTTAAAGTATTTTCAACCACTATTTAAAAATAGAATCAATACTAGAAGAAGATATTGCTTATCGAACTCTAGCGCACAAAATTGTCTATAGTTAGAAATGTATAAACTAACATTAAGTCATAGAGATTACGCTCTGCATACATGGAATTGCTAATTCTAATTCCACGCAGAACTGTAATCTCGCGTTATCCTCCGCTTAGACTTGCGTTGCCGCACCTATACCGTAAAGATCAGCAACCGAATTGCCCCTCGCATCTCGTCTGTGTGTTATCACTATACTTAACTCCAGGGAACGTCAAAGTTGCGTTATTCATGAAGGTTTGAATAAAGATGAGATTTAAAACGAACTTGGCTCGGTGGTATAGATCGCGAGGTTCAGGGTTCGAATTGCTGTATCAGTGTGATTGTGTTAAACATTCCTATTACTAGCCCCGATAATAAAGTAGGAGATTACATCCCACATGTCTCGGAGAGCATGTTAATCGGGGCCTAGATGCCATGTATTTTTAATGAAGGTATGGTTAAAACGCCAATTCGCACTAAAGAAGAATGGCTATGAAGGGGGCCTATTGTCTTACAATATATATGGTGTGTTATACAGGTGTAGTTAAGTTGCGGTCCATGACACTTTAAGATATGTATAAATGAAAGAAAAATAATACAATCCTATTTTTCTCTATAAAATGTATTTTGTTTGTATTTATTTATGTGACGAATTTTGAATGTAAATTTTATATGTTTTAAAAATATTGTATAATTGTACGTATTGTGTATTGTTTTATATTGTATGGTTTTATATTTAAAAAAATTACGAAGTTCGCAAGACTTGAACCGACATCCACAGCGTTCCGTGCTGTTAACAATTGAGTTACCGTGTGGTTTACGAAAGTAGTACCAATTAAAAAAAAACTTTTACACTTTACCTAAAGCGCGAAACAGTCTAGTTAATTTCTAGACGTTATTGTAAATAAGTTAAATAATACATTTCGTTTAAATGGATAGAGTGATGTTCGCAATAAAATAAAACTTAGTTGCTTATACAGCGATCGGCAAAACAAAAGGTGGAAAAAACCTCCTCGTGGAATGAATTACTCTTTAGAGGGCAATAAGCGAAAAATTCTTGCCGGCAATTCTACGGAAACGAACCCTTTTGAAGTTACGCCGGTATCGGAATCAGAAAACTTTATAAGCGCGTATTTCCGCGAAGTTTTTAAGAAGCCACTCAGGGGCGTAATCTTAATCGGACCGCGCGAATCTTGACAGGTCGTCATAGATTTTAGCCGGCTATTTATTGGCCTCGTCAAAGGATGAAGTCGTAGATGTGACAAGAATGTAGAGGCGTCGGATTGAAATAAAGCCAATTTTCTTTCTTCTCTAAACAAATAATTGGATTGGACTAGTGTCAGGTATTTGCTTTTGTTCCAGTTAATAAATGCTTATAAACGCTCGGCTTTTATTTTAGCGGTGTTGCTAGGTCACAATAAAAACATTCTATTGGAGTTTAGTGATTAAATATATAATAGCTTGTGATTTATGAAATAAATAGAGATTTATAAGCCATTCGCAAATAAACAAGAAGTATAACAAATGAATGCTACTAAATTACAAAAGAAAATTGAATGGAATAATTTCAGTTTCAGCACTTTTAGGCTCTTGTGTGAACCTAAATTCTATTCGAGCGGTCTAGAGTTCGATTCTTAGCTGTGCATCTGTAGTCATACTATTTTAATTTTATTTTACTCGAATTTATTTCTTTACGTCTTTATACTTTCTCATCGAAGAGAGAAAGGACTGTGAGGAAAATGTTGTTCCCCAACCAAAAGTTTGACAACACGTTAACAATACAAATTAAGCCAGCGTGGTTTATTATGGCCTCGGTCCCAACAGTGGGAACCATTTAAGTGTTAAATAAGGGTTTTACTTGTAGACAAAGAAGTACTTCTAATATTCCCGTATATTTAGTTACCTAAATCGTCAGCTAAGTGCTTTAATTACATTGAGAGTTTTTCACCAGACGTCACATTTTTTAACGTCACGTCTGTTGCTGCTAAAATAGCTGCAGTTCTGTTATAGCGTAAATAAAATAATCATCCGTCCCTCTCACTGCAGGGATTGTAAATCGTCCGAGGCGTTTAATAAATCGCTCTGTACATTCTGCTTCTGACAAGATAGGCCTCGGCTCCCGTTGCTTAGTTTCGTTCAGTGCAAAAGTTATAAGTAATGAGCACATGATTCTAGAAGCCAGGTTATTTTAATTCAATTTCACCAGACGGACAAACGCTTTGCAGCAGCCACGATTTCGGGGGACTACTGTGACCACGGCTTTAAATACCTAATATCTAAGTAAGTTAACTATATCGCGTTTCATCCCGTTAAAAATGTTTCATTCAAATGTGTACTACTCGCGAAAAACTAAATACAGTAGTTAATAATCGCACTGTTTTATAAACTTTCGTTGTCTTAAATCCTTTTTTAAGGTTTCAATTATTTTACATAATAATTTTAATAATGTATAATACGCTACGGTCGAGAATTCGCAACCCGATCGAGCTATCGATTTTTTTCAATCGAAAATAGATTTTAATAAAACACTTTAACGGTTTAAAACGCGATATATATTAGTTAAACTTATTTGAAAATTATTTTAACTTCGGCCTGACGTTTCGAATGCTTTGCAGCAGCCGTGGTCACGGAAGTCTCTTCGTTAAAGTGCTTTATTTATGTTTACTACTCACGTACACACACTACATATAGTATTCCACAATATATTTTTAATTATAATATATATTATATGTGCGATGTGTTCTAATTTATTTATTGTGTTTGTTTTTGTATAGTTCCCGTCACGATGATTGTACAACTATTGTGTAATTTATGCGGAATTTTCTCACGCCGCTACTGCGTCGCAATTATTAAAATATTTCATGTCACTTGACATCCGCATCGTTTCATCCTAATTAACTCCCAGTGCTGGGCACGGATTTCTTCTCCTTTAAGGTTTAAAACGTACCATGCTGTTCCAGTGTGGGTTGACATAACTAATTGTAATTAAATTACTGTTACTAAGGGTGATAATATTCTTTAAAATACAGCATTAGAACTATTACTAACTAAAACTAACTATATAATTATAATACGCTGGTGCTAAGGTTGAACTTACATTGCGCGAGAGTTGCGACGATGAGGTGTAGGACTCGTTAGCTTAATTGGTTAGAGCAACAGTAGTTACGGAACGCCGTGGATGCCGCTTCAAGTCCTGCCCGAGTCGTTATTTATAACCGATTTTCAATTATTATTAATAAATATTAGAAATATTTTTCTTTTCACCCAAACTTATCTCCATTGTGTCGTCTCTTTTATAAAACTAATTTATTACTCTATATAGTCTATATGGATCTCTTTTGTAAGACTTTATTTTGCTTTCTTATTCTATACTTCTTATAACAAAATTGTTTATCACTCTAAGCTGTTAAGCTTTCCGAATATTAAGAAAATTCCAAATATCCAACCAGCATTTTACTCGACCATATGGATCGTATTATGAAAAATTACACCTACATATACAAACCGATTATGAATTGAAAAAAAAAATCCACTCGGCCAGGAACCCGCATCCACAATGTTCCGTGCTGTAGCTTTAACCAATTTAGCTATCGAGTGCTACACATCACGTAAAAATTACACATACAGCAATTATGACGTGCAATGTACAAATTATTGTAGAGCGAAATTATTCTAAATGATATTAACTTGGTTGTCAATGGTTGTGGCCGTTGATTGTCACATTGTCATTCCGTCGGATATAATTTTATTACCTACATCAGGTATTCAGTATTCGGAACATGCTATTTCACCAGCAACATGCTTAAATGCATGAAATTAGACGAATATGCGATGCGACGTAACGCAATGTAATGCTAAAATTAATAGTAATAGGTCGATGAACAATACTTACGTCTAACCGACTAAACGAAGTAATTTACATTTATATATAACAAGTGATCACTTTATGACGGATGAGAGGTCCTAGGTTTGATTCCCGGGTAAAGATTTATTTGCCTCGCAGAATTTTGATAAACTGTCTATAAATGAAGTAAACGCAACAGGGATAAACATAGAAAGAACGAGATTTCACTAATACGTCAGCGAGTAATAGACATAAAAACTACTTAATTACTTGATACAACGGTCTGAACAAAATTATAGAAATACGGTGTTGCTTTGTGGCTTTTTAAGGCTAGACTACAATTTCACCACCTTAATTTTAAGTAACACTAGCTGTGTCAGCGACTTCATCCCCGTAGAATAGTTATTTTCGGCATCCAAATTTGCTTTTGCAAACCTCTTCATCGCATCTCGTTGTTCTTGCAAGTTAATTTTAAAACTGTTGCATATACTGTCACAGACATTGTTTTAGATCATTTTAAGAGGAATTATTCTTTTAGACATATTTTTGTGTACCGTTTTCGCAACGTACGCATCGGAAACCCACATATATTAATAATTCTCCACGTTTTTCTTTTATTATAACCAACACAAGAAGGATGTTTAAATTCGAACCCGCACTTTCTGAGATTACCGCGTTCAAACAAACAAACAAACTCATTGCCTTGGGGGGAAAAAAAAAAACCCCCTCCCAATTTTTTTTAAAAAAAAAAAAAAAAATTTTTTTGGGGGGGTTTTTTTCTTTTGGGGGGGGGATATAAAAATACCGGGGGGGGTTTCTTTGGGGGTGGGAATTTTTTATTATATATTAGTATAGATGTAATAAAAATATTGCTAGCTCATGTCATCATTGCCTTATAGTAGGTACATAATTTATGACTTGACTATTTTTAGCGCTAGAACGAATTAACTTACGTTCTACTACTTACTAACACAAGTCATTCCTTGCTGTTGGCTTTACCGTCATCGGATATAAATGCTAAGACTGATCAAAGAACTCCATTTATAAAATAACTAGGTAAAACTAGGTTCATGTGAATGTCGTCTTTTTACGAAACTTACAGAATTCTTAATACGTAAGTTACATAAGTTAGTTTTGCTAAGTTTCTGAAGAAATGTTATCCATTGTTACAAATTATTGTGTAAGCCCGAATCGCAACCAGCAACAAACCGTCTAACTAATTAGTTGCCAGGGCGTTAATTTTTTTAAATGGAAAGATACTTTCGTATTATTAAAATTATTTAGGTCACGTTTCCGAGCATTTCTTGAGAGGTTTCACATTAAAAGCAATCAAAATACACAAATAAAACAGGATTAAGATGTAAAAAATATTCGGGTGCTCGTATAAAATTATCATTTAATTTATTTTGGCGTTTCCTGGAATTCACAATAACATTAATAAAACATAGTCTTACTTTTCTTTATGTTTAAAGGTAGAGTAAGAAACATCATTTGAATATGTTTACTTATTGCTAAGAAGTTCTATGTGTAGATCTAAGAAGTAGAGAAAAGAAAGTGAAAAATATACTTGCCGTCGATGCCTAAAACAACAGATCGTAAGATGTTTAAGTACTGTTTGTAGTTTATGGGATGAGAACATATTAAATAAAAGACAGTCCCCCCGTGACCACAGCTGCTCCAAAGCGTCCGAAACGTCGTTCCGTTGTTAAAATAAACTGTAAAGAAGTTCAACTAATACATTTCGTATTTTAAGCCGTTAAAAGTGCTTATCTTTATACTTTGTTAGTATAAAAATAAGCACTTTTAACTTTTAACTAAATAGTTATATAAATTAGAGATTTATTATGTGGATAATTAGATAATATATCTGTACTATCAAAACATGTGTCTCCCTGTTTGTCAAAACAATGCCATTATTCTATATATTAATATGTATGAATATTAACCCCTAACTTATTTTATTAGCCGAAGGCACATTTTCACTCTGCCGATTTAATATTTTCATCTTTATTCAAACAGCCTATGAATAAAACAACGAATTTTGATAAGTGTTCATTTCCACAAAACAGTTACTTATTAAGTTTTATACCAAAAGAGCTGAGTAAGAAATCTAATGGCAGTTACATTTATACGAAAGCCTTTCATAGTAATTTGCTTTAATTTAAATATCTGTTTTAATCATTTGAGGTTTTATTTATTAAATATAAATATAAAATAAAAAAATACATTTCCTTTATCTTTAATTATAGTGTGATTTTTATAACGCGTTACGGTGCCAGTCTGTTATCTCTACTGCGTCTTGAGATGTACACATACGTAAGAATTTTCTCAAGCATTTCTGTTATTGTACTCAATAAAAACTGCGTTTTATTTATAAATTACTTCTAAATCTTACTTTTTATGTTAGAGAAGAACAGACAAACACGGGGTTTAAGAAAAATTAAAAACATGCTCACCCCGGTGGGGATCAAGCCCACGTCCCGTTGATTATTAGTTAAACATTGCTACCACACAATGCAGCATTTAACATGCTGAATGCATGTTAAACAAAAACCAATCAAGAAATGTTCCGAGTTTTTCGATTGCTAATATCTTGGGTTACCAAATAAATACAAAGTAAAAGGACTGTTGGCTGTCGGTAGAACCTGACATCGGATACTGATGGAGCTATCAGAAACAAGCGAGGGTTCCCACACTCATATAATATCGAGTGGGGTATAATTGATAGGCACTTGCTAACAACACGTGATGTTTATTTGTATATGCCATATTGGAGTTATACATTTATCGCCTTCAAAAGCAGAGAACGGTGTTAGATTGTAACAATCTAGCATGATTTTACACCTTTTAAATATTTTATTAAGCTTGTCTTTATTAAATACATATATTAATTAATGTAATTGTGTGCATATAACGTAAGAGAGGACTGTCAAACTATCTCGCTTGCCTAAACTCCGCCTCTGATGGAGCTATACAATGTCAGTGTTGTGCGTACGTACGTAACGTAGCTGACTGGACTCCTTTTTAGAGTTTTATTTACAGGCACATAGTTGATAAGACCTCCCTGCTCGACTTTTAGTACATAGGTAATGTAAGTATTATTTTTCCAGAATTTTATTTACACATATCATTAAACAAGTAAAACGGAAAAATCAGCGAATCGAGAACGTACTGATGTGATAGAAGGAGTCCTTCCGAACCATATACGTCGTCACATCGCGTACAATGAGCAAATTTTATTCAAAGTTAAATTGTATTTTACAACATGGCATAACAACGTATGGTATGAGTTGAGACATATAATATTGATAGAAAGTTTAACTCACACTTAACTTATGTCCCCAACCCTTAGGTTTGTTTAATTAAAATTTACTATTTCTATTTAACCTAAGAGTATTATAATATTGTAGAAGTATAAAGCTTTGTTATTATTATTAATGATTAAAGTCAATATTTAAAAAAATAGTAAATCATTTATTTATTTATACGGTCTTAGAACAGCTTGAATTGAAATTAAAAATAATAATAAGCAAAACTATAACAATAGGTACAGCATATAGAGAAAAAGACAAAAAGCCGACGTGCGCGTTCGTGTTTTTCTGTACAGACACATACATACTCCTAATAAATACGTACAGATGTGTATGTGATTCAGTTATCTATGTATTCTAGTTAACTTCCTTAGTCTGGCTGAAATTTACAATGTATTCTAATATATTATATGATAAAAATACTAATTTGTCATCATACCATAATTATTATGCCATGTTTTCAAACAAATTCGACTTACTTGGGAGGCTTGGCGCCCTACGCACAGTTTGACAGTAACAATATTAACAGACTCTTTGTAGTCGCTTCCAATTTGAAATCGTCAATGATTTCATTTTGTCTCTAAGAACAGCGTATGTTATATCAAATTCGTTTTGCCTAATTTAACATTCATCGCACAATTTAATTATTATAAGGTATCTTAATTTATTTATCTAACATTTGCATTAATTTGGATCAAATATTGTTTTACAAGGGCGAATTTTGAGAAACTTAAAAAAATGTGTACAGAACCAAATGGTTTGAAGTTTTTATTATGTTAGCGTAATATTTAGAAATATTATAATCCTAAAGAGTTTGTTTGTATGAATGTGGTAATCTCAGGAACTATCGGGTCGAATTGAAAAATATTTCTCTTGTCGGAGTAAGATTGTCGAGGAAGGCTTTAGAAACAGTAAAAATGTGAAAAAATGAGATTATTTATATTTTGAGGTCTTCCGTTGTGTGTTTTGCGAAAATGGTTTAAGAGACCAAAGATAATTATGTATGCAAGAATACGTCCTCTTTAAATGATATAAAAAAATGTCCCCGGCACTTTCCGTGTATCTTTTTAGATTAACGGGCAAGAACCGTTTCTATGGTAACCGAAATCGAAATGGCTCGAAAATGATAGATTATTATTTAGTGTTGTCATATTTTTTTGAGCAATCGAGGAGCTAACAATATCTGATGATGTCCGCTTGTGATAGCGAAACGTCGGCCAAACAACCCGAAAAACATATGTAGTGTTGTATCAATATAATAATAATATAAGGTTACCGAGTGTAGTTAGAGAATATGATGGATAAGATTGATAACTAGAACTTTATTTATTAATGCAGAGCAGAGCCTACCGGTGTCAGTCTAAATTCCGACATTCGATTAATCCTTTCAAAGCCTTTGCTGTAAGTCTTTCTTCTATTTCCATGCATTAAAAAACCTTTTAGTCAAATGAGGCAGTTATTAAAGCAGAAACTCTTATCATTATTAGACTTGTTTTAGATAAAATTGTGTTATTCTTGTAATTAACACTGCAAAAGCATGTTTAATATATGTTTTTCGCACGCTGCTAAAACTACAAACATAAAAATATATATTTGTACATATACGTATATCTGATGAAAAGGCAAGAAAGCTAAATTAAACGTCTCTGACTTTAAGTTTATTTATGTAAAGAAAAAACTTTACTTTAAAGAAGGCGCTTTTAACATCGTAAAACGTGAAATGTATTGGATAAGTTATTTATAAACACCATATGTTTTGCAGCAGGTCCCCTTGTCCTTGGCTACTGCAAAACATATAAGCAAGATCACGGCGCGTTTAAATCCGTTAGAAAAGTTTTATTTATATGTGCACTACGTGCGTAAACTTAAAATAAAATTTATTCATAAACGACAATGGGCGGTTTCGTCCCAAGTGTTGTAACATTTTTCTACCTACATCTATCTATCATCTACATCATTTTAAAGATCTCAACGAGTGTTACGTTTTTTGTATCGGCCTAACTCCTTATCTCGTGCAGGGAAACTGATATAGTGGTATTATTAATTTCATAAAAATGTTAAATATAACTTAATTAATTCGTTTTTTAATAACTATAGGACCAAAGCGATAAAAAAAAGTGGGAAAAAACACGATCGACCAGGTAGTGCCTGCCTATTTCGACCCAACAGCCCCTCTACCACCCCGCGCGCCACGCGGTATTGTATATTAACATAAATTAATATAAATACTGTGATACGATAAATAATCTGATTGTTGTAGCACAAGTACCAGTGTATAGAGTGGATTCTTTAAGTTATATAAGAGAATTATTCAGCTATGATTGTACTATTTTCACCTGTGTGTTTATTAATCACTGTCTAAAGTAACGATTACTGACTCTACAATTATTATGAACGTAAAAAGTATATGAGTACGTAGCACAAAATGTAAAAAAATACGATTAAAGCATTATTTAATACATAAACTCTTTTTTCATTTACACCCCCGGAACTTTTGACCTGCACACAATTATAATAAAGATTTTAATTAAAATAAATAAAAACTTAGTTAAATAACTTTTGTAACAACATGAATATAAAGGAAAGTTAAAAGTCTATAATATTAAATACAAGGTTTGTCTCCGGGTGATCTCAGCTGCTGCAATGCAATCGAAACGTCAAGTCTTTGTTAAAATAAATTATACATAACTTTAACATTTCGCGTTCGAAACCGTTAAAAGTGTTTTATTTAAATAAAACGTTAAGCTTAAAGAGAAACTCTATCGTGTATGAAATCAGTACTTGATTTGAGAAGTGTTCTACATTTCAATTGTAAAATTCAATTACCCACTCTTTATTCCAGTTTCTCGTTTATTAAAGTCGAGAGCACATGTGGGGCATTTCGTGTTATAAATCATGTAATAACTATGTAGCGAGGGTACATGGCTTTATTAAACCGTTTTCACTTCGTAGCGGAAAGCTGTGCTTGCCTTGATGCATTTTCTATATCGCAGATAAGGAAAATCTTCCTATATTGAAACGGCTGTTCGTTTTATAACGTGATAGAGTGTGAAAACGCGATATTGCTGTAGTGGAGTTCGCACCAGTGACTCTTGGATAATGTTTTTTTTATGTGGACGCGTGCTACGTAGGGGAAAAAGGTTTTTAGCTTTTTGCCGCATTGTATAGCATATAGAATCTATACTAATATAATTCAGTTGAGTTGTTTATTTGTTCGTACGCGCTAATCTCATAAACTACTGGTTAGAATTGAAAAATGATTGTTGTGTTGGGTAGAGCATTTCGAAGAAGGCTTTATGATGGATGTGATGGAAGAATATATTCATCGTCGAGGGTTTGTCGTTGCGTGCTCTGCGAAAGCGGTTTGGGATACTCAAAAAAATTCATGAAAGAATGATTAAATATAATAAGAAATGTCCGTATATCTTTTAAGATCAACTCGTTAGAGCAACGGAACGTCGTGGCTATAACTTATAAAGCTGAGGAGATTGATTGCAAAAATAAATAATATGATTTACAAAACCACGCGGCCGTAGTCGCGGATACAGCTAGTATATGATAATTTGAATTAATCAATAATGATATTTCATAGTAAAAATATGTATGAATGAATCTCCTCTTTAAAGATCTAGAAAAATGTTCGTGACACTATATATCTTTTAACATCAATTTGCAAGAACGACGGGACCCGAAAGAGTGGACCGATGTCGTGGGCAGTTTAATTTATTAAGATGAAGGTTTACATTGAACAAAGTACAAACTCAAAATGACTATTTCACGCGGACAAAGTCGCTGACGCTGCTAGTGACTAATAAAAACTATGAATAATGTTTCATATTTAAATGAGAAAGGCAAATAGTAACTTTAAGTAGCAGAGAAGAAATAAAAATTAATTAGAAAGACGGAGATGCGTAAGCATTACGATTGTCACAATTAAAGGAAAAGAAAACAATAAATATATATAATAGTAATAAAAATAACAAAATGTCAAAACAGTCTAGAGTAAAGGTAATCTTTACCTTGTTGTTTGTTACCTTTTTTTAATAATAGAGGACGAAAGAAAAGCACGGGGTTCCTTGATAGTAGGCGATATATTCCAGCATTTAAACAATATACACTGTCGACCTATTTTGGCTTTGCATATTCGTAAGTTCACAGAATGAAACCGAAACGCGATTACGCTTCACGGCTTTTTCATCTGTGGACGGTGGTTCGTGACCCGGACGGAATTTCTATATTCCTGCATATCGTTTAAAATCGAAATTTCTCGACGAAGTCCAACATACTGTCTATAGTTTACACGAGTAGTAAACACTTTAACGGTTTAAAACGCGATATATTAGTTAAACTTATTTGAAAATGATTTTTAACTTCGGCCCGACGTTTCGGATGCTTCGCAGCAGCCGTGGTCACGGGGAGACGGGCCGAAGTTAAAAATCATTTTCAAATAAGTTTAACTAATATATCGCGTTTCAAACCGTTAAAGTGTTTTATTTAAAAGAAGTCCAACATGTTCAGAAAAATTATAAATTGAAAAAAATAGAAATATGTTGGACCGGGTGGGGATCGAATCTACGACCCGTTGATTATTGCCACTTCTACCATTAAAGCACGTCGAAGCCTCCTTTGTAATGTATTGTATACAATTTTACGTGTTTTGCACATGATGGCTTCATATTAATGTCTGTTGTAAGTAAATCTTGTTTGATATAAATATCATTCGAGAAAGAATTGAATTGAGTTTATTCAAAATGTACATTAATATTCGTACGATGTTTATGAATCGTGTTTAGGTGACCAAGTTACCATAAAGAGGTCCCGGTTTTAAATACGATGTACTAATGAACCATTAATTTACACTCAAAGGGTTTCAAATGTGAATAAAATTAATGTACGACTCCGCGCTATTAGATTTCTACTGCGGGTTGAAAATTTTGCTGGAAATTATTATTTAAGAATTGTCTGTAGTTTACGTGAGTAATATATACATTATTTAAATGTAAAAAAATTTAATGGTTTCAAATGCGTAATACAATACCTTATTTACAATTGATTTTAACTACGGCGCGATGTTTTACTTTTTCTTTATAAATATCGGTTAATGTTAAAGTATTATTTTTTTTATAATATACGATGCGATAATTGTTAATAAGCCTAGCATAGCGAACTGCCTTTTAGGCTGGTAAATGCGTTGTCTAGTTTTTTGGAAAGCATGTGCGGTTACTAATATAAGTGAAATAGACACGAAAGTGTATCTGTAAGTCAATTATTTTTTTTTACCATAAAAACTTGCTTTAAAGCTAACGGCACTATTCTAGCTATCTTGTTTGAAAAATCTAATTGCTTTTTTTATATTTTTGACTTTAATACAATGTATACTATATACATATCTACAAGTATATGTAGCTATGTACCGTAATAGCAATATCGTGTTTGCTAGTGGAGAGCGAAGCTAAACGGTTTGTAGTGGAGCTTGAACGATCGTCGCGCAAACGAATTGATGCGGTTACAATAATTAATACTAGCAAATTCAATGTTTTTATATCTTGACTCCACTGTGGTGCAATGGTTAAACGCATTAGTCAGCATTGTTATAACACAAGTGGATCGAATTTCGGTAAAGTAGTTTGTTGTTTCCCGATGTAGGGAAATTTGGTATTACACTAATGGTCGCCATAGAATGATAACGGGTTTTAAAAAATAGATTTAAAATTAAATCTGTTTTTTAAAACCTATTTCATCTATTTTTTAAAATCTAAAATTATTAAACTTGTATGTTGACGTTTATAAAATTAATATTCTGATGGACATATACTGTCGCGGACATATTATTTAATTACCCGCTGTGCAAGCGACATCCGCGTTTTTTGGGCATGTAAATTAGATTTTCCGGAGCTCTTCCTCATTTTTATATTTTTTAGTTGTTACCCACGACGTCTTCGGCCTCTTGTCGTTTTTGCAAGTTAATCTTAAAAGATAGACATATACTGGCGCGGGCATTTATTTAGATCGTTTAAAGAGGAATCATCCCACATTTATTGGGTTTCTTGAACCGTTTTCGCAACTCACGCAATGAAAGCCCTACGGGATAAGTATCTATCCCCGCTTTTTTCGCTCGCAACATGATGTTATAAAGTCAGTTATTATTAATGTAATTAACCAAGAATAACTTCACGATTCCATTTAAATCTGAATGATCTTAAGCAGTAATTCATTCCGTTTCAGTTTCATTTAGTACAGCTCTATCTATTAACTATTCTGTAATTAAATCCAACGCTATTTATTCAGTATTATATTTTTAGAATATGCTAATTTAAAACTATATCAAAGAGTTTTAACAACAGCTGTTTCCATTTGACATTATTTCTTTTTAATGTTTTATGTTCATAAGTTGACGTATTTGTGTGATATATTCCACCAGCCGATAGTTTCGTGTTTTGACATGGCTCAGTCGAACTCCGACAAGATAGATCACGATGTTTATGTAAACTGCTGGAAACTGGAAACTTTCCCTGCGGACAGCGTGCATCGTTTGCATAGAGAAAGCATCCGCTTTGTTCGAAATTTACTCTTTTTGTTTCACAAGAGCTATTTATTAAATCTGTCTAGATGTAATTTGAGGGTCGTATCTCTCCTATAATATGAAAATGAATTGGAAAATGTGTCGGTAATTGCATCACTCAACAACATCTGGACCAATATTACTTAATTCTTTTTTTTAATTTCATTGTAATCTAAGGATGTATTTTACGGCGAAATAAATGATCTTTAAAGGATCTAAAAAACGGCCGCGACAGCAAAGTAGCAAATAAAACTATATTTGACGAGTGATAGACATTTAAGTTATCAATTCACGACTACCCGACAAAATATACCGAAATTATTTTCCGATCTTAAATCATTACAGATATTAAACATTGTGTCTATTTTAATGTTCAGAGATTTCAAGAATATTAAATTGTTGTATGTTATTGCTAGATTTAGTACTTGTCTCGATTATATTCATATAATGAAGGTATGACAAAAGAAATCAAACATTTTATAGAAGTAAACATAATGCATATAATTATATCTTTTACGTTACATAAACCTTTAAAGTACCTACATAACATACAGCTCCTGTGTTTAAGAATTCGAGTAAACAAACAGAGCAACGCTTGTGACCGAAATTAAATATCTCCAGTCTTTTTATTATAAAAGTTTCTCGTTGCTAATAGAAGTTTTTCTGTTAAGAATTTTCATTTCGGCTCTTTTAATTGCGGAATACTTACGTTGGATGTTGGATCCATTCTTAGGTTATCCACCTTAGCGAATACACTCGTGGTGTACTCATTTTAAAAGGGGAATTTTAATAAGGACCTCTTACTCGTAGTCGTTTATACTAGTAATTATTTATTTATCATCTCAATAAAGACATTTGGGAAGGTTGAGAGGCTGGCTAGCTCCGATTCCCGGGAATATAATAAAAAGTTTCGACTGCCAGAGATAAAAACAATTAGTAAAACATGCTATGGCTCCTTTGATTCATTTTTTTTAATGATAGAGGACACAAAAAAATGGCTACCTATTTTGGCTTTAGCTATTCGGAAATCCACAGACTGAAACCGAAACGTGACTAAACTTCACGGTTTTTTCATCTGTGGACGGTGAATCGTGACCCGGGCGGAATTTCGATATTCGTATTTAATTCCATTCTTAGCCAAAAAAAAATTGATATCTCCACATATGTATATACATTATAATATTCATAAGTCAGTATCAAGCTACAAGTAAATATTTACCTACTGGCTATGAATTTCCCTTTAAGCAAACATTCCAATTCTATAATATACTCTTAGTAATATCAATATTATTCGAACTTGTTAACCGAATATTATGAATTATCAGTGATAACAAGATCGATTCGGAGCTAGATCCGGAATTTTTTCATAATAATTACCTTTCTCTCTTTATAAGCTGTATGAAATAGTGAGAAGTAAAAACTTTGTTTCAAGGTAGTGTTTTGTTTAACGTACTGGAACATGTTTTTGTTTGAGGTTTCATTATTGCCTTTTTCCAATACTTTCTAAAACTATCGCAATTTCTACACGTTTTGTTTATGCAATTTTATCACTTTAAATTAACCAGAAACGAAAAAGAGAAAACTAGGTATTCCTAATACCAATTACAAAGGAAATATTTGTGCCTCTTCACTCATCAGCAAGCTATAACTATTTATTATGTTTCCTAGGAATTTAAACCCAGGACTTCGAGCTTAAAGAAATGCAGACAATGCCGCGGTGATGTTCTATAAATAGCCACACATATAATTACAACATGTGAAAAATCACTTTATTATATTTCACATGTTGTTGCACATGATGGCTTAATACAAATATAAAAATCTAGTGTGCTCAATTGGTTAGAGAAATAAACAAGAATGTCATCTTTTCTTGTTTATTTTATTTGAGAAGAAGAATTAACCTTTAGAAAATATATTATTAATTAAATATAAGTATGTATGTATCATTAATAGAAATATTTATTTTACAGGTAAGTGAGCAGAATTAAGCAGCGTAACCAGGGCAAGTTATAAAGATAACATTTCTAAAAACGAAACGCAAACAGGCCGGTTATGATTTTGAAGATAAAATTCGTGTTAACTGTCGAGAGTTCTCGGATCGCAAACGATAAACTTTCGCTCCAATAAGTATGGTAATTCTTGTTTCGAGGATTCGACGATTTAGCTACTGAGCTGGTCATAATTTTGTTTCGTACTTGTGACCCACTGACTGGAATCTTAAGATATCTTTCCCCCGGGCTTCCTGAAAAAATGTCCTCGACTTGCCTTATTTTTTAATATAATATGTAAAATTCATTCTAACTAAATATACTTCAAAAAACATATTTCTAGTGTATTTTAATCAATGTATTACTTAACAATAATGGCTTAATATACACTCTATTTACTTATAGCATATTTTTAAAATTTTCGATATAAGTTTATTTCGTACATATATTCTTAGTATTAATAAGCATTTTTAATTTATTCCATACACTGTAGTTTCGTCGTGTTTTTTGACTTTTATAAAAATAAAATAATTAGGATGTAAACTCAACCCGAAACTTAAAACGTTTTCATATTTTTATATCCTCCGGCACGGAAAAATACTTCATGAAGACGGAAAAATTCGGTTTGCATTTTATGTTAAACGTTGCATACCTACGTGTTTGCAACTACAAATTTTCCGCTTAAAATCATGAGCGTATTATGGGACATTAATCAATAGCCTTTAAAGTAGGTTCGCGTATTCACGTCGTAAATACTCGTTACGATGTGATTAAAGACTTATTAAAAAGAAAGCACTTTTTATGAGTATGCGTACAACACAAAGTCAAATGTCCGATAAATAGGTCGATAGTTCATCTTGTTTAAATGTTATTTCGCCTACAATCAAGTGAACATCTGCTGGCTTATAAAAGGTATTCTTTAATAGTACACTTCTGAATTGTCCAATTGGTAGACATATAGTAAATGCCAATTTTATACATCAGCCCTTTTACAATTTCCTAGAGGGCTATGGTCTAATAAGCGTCGTACAATACAACTAGCATTTGGGCCGATGATACTTCTTGGCCATGCCGCATGATGTTTTCGTTTGTTTCTTTTCCGCTTGTTGGGTATGGGGCGAAAAAATGTTCAGTGTCCGTTTCACGAAGTAGTCCGACCAAAACAGTTTGCCGCGTCCCTCAAATTCGAATATAGGTCTTTGCTTAACACGATGCCATACTTTTAACCATTGAATTGTAGAGAACAGATTATAATCATAACCATTAATTAGTAAAAATTATAATCATTCGGGATCTTTTTTCTTTTAATGAAGCGTAAAACTTTGGCACTAATTTGTTATGCAAACAGATGTTGTACAGTGAATAAACTTAGATGATGATATATTTTGACATTCAGACTCAAACTTGGACGTCGACAAATTGGCGAGTGACAAGTTCACGCTAACGAGAAAAGTTCCCGGGGCAAACCGTCCTAATACGTTTAAATCTGTTACTTTTAATGTAACTGAGTTGCAGACAAATTGTTATTCTGATTCTCTGTTACAAGAATTTAGCGACGTGTTAAATCATAATAAACTTGCGATGAAGTTGGAGAAATTCTATCTCTCGTTAATAATCCGTTTTATTCAAATTGCATCACCTAGCCAGCAAAGTGCAGTATTTATTTTGATACGATAAAATACACGGAACGTGAGGAAATTGCAAATTACTTTCGAAGTATGAGTTGAATAAAAACATGACTAGCTTAAACTAGTAACTGGCTCGTTGGTCGAGCTCTTTACTACACTTAACTAGAAAGGTCCCGGGTTCTGAGGCCAAGGCGGGCGAAATATTTATGTTGTAATCCCATACCTTGACAATTTAAGGTACCACGAATTAAGTCCTGATGGTATTCGTTAAAGCTCACTTGCCCTCCTTGGATTGGCGTGGATCTTAAAAACTCTCTCTTGTAAGAGAGGAGACCCAGAAGTGGGATAAATTAATATCCTTATAAACTATATGAAATATATATGTATATAATAATATAGAAAACGCATTTTAACTCACGCGTTGTTATCAAATTGATTTTCGATTTTGGACAGTATTCATATTTGTTTTTTGAGAGGGAACGTGTCAACATTTGTCGATGTCATCTGCAGTTTTCCTTTTATCTCCATCATCATCAAACGTCAAAAGAATCCGCAATCGACGCGAGGGTTACATTTTTGGTGCGGAGTTTTAAATCACTTTTTATACAAAAGTAACAATAGATGTTGACTAACTACTCAAATAGAAAAAGAAGCAATGTAGGTAGTTATGAAAAGATATTTGCATTTAAAATCATCATTATGTTCATTGATATTTGCTTTACATTTTTATGACTTCCTATTTATTGCTTTTACAAGATTTGCTTGTCTACTGAAACGCTGTTGTGTTCCCCCATTTAGACATTTGACCTATGCAACGCGTTCCACCATATTGAGGTGTCTGTAGTTTACGGGAGTAGTACACATTTAAATAAAACACTTCAACGGTTTAAAACGAGGTATATATTAGTTAAATTATTTTACCGTTACCGTGTAACGTTTAACTAATATATATTGCGTTTTAAACCGTTAAAGTGTTTTATTTAAACATATTGAGGTGTTGAGATAATTTCGACAGGAAACTCTGTGATGTTAAGCTAGATTTCAAATGTACTGTGAGCCTTAAGAGTACAAAAGTCTGGTTTAATTAAGAAAGCTCGTATTCATCCAAATCCCACGCACACGTAAGTCAGCATTCACATAATTTCGCTTTCATACGCAGTCACGTCGAAAGAAGTCGGGGCGAAGATGGGCTCTCAAATGCATAACGACCAGCAATTTTAATGTTCTTGCCATCGGCGCAAGATCTGCAATTTGCGAAATTGCAGCAGCATGAGGGTAAGGTAATTGCGAACTCTTGCCAATATCGAAAGCGATAAATAAATATGAATGGATTTCTCTTATTGCCGCAGTGAATGATCGAAGTGGATCGACGAACCAAACCGCGCCGTTTAGCGAGCAAATATTTGAAACATCGTTTGCGAATGAAAATCCAATAATGTTTATTTAATTTTTAACGATAAATACATTTTCATTTTAAATTTCGTTGCGTTTGGAATTGGATTTTCGAAGATCTTGCATGTGATTCGTTTAAATTGATTGTGTACTAGCGATGACATGAATGTGTTTAATCCTATAATTCTTAGTTTACTCAAAATTTGTTAATATTCTTGATTAAAATTCCCAACTAAAAAGAACGATCGTGTTTGATTCTTGCTTAGAAATATAATCGCTTAAATAAAAAAACTCGATTTACTCGATGACGGTTTAAAAAGTAACATAAATTATATAAGTGTTGTAAAATACTACCTTCTCTAAATATAATCAAATATAAGCTATGTATTACTACGTAACTTTTTAAAGGAAATAAACAACTAAAGTTGCAAACAGCGTGTAAGTTGAACAATGTGTTATTACAGAAGTTAAATAGCATTCGACCACACCTGTTAGTGACATCTCTACGACACGCCGAGCTATTAAAATTCTCAGGTCAAGTGAAGGGTCACCAAATTGACTTCCATATTTTGGGAATGGTCCAACCTACGATACTAACGCGACGAACCTTTGTCCCCAATTGATTGGATGCGGTTATGTCCGGGACTATAGCAAATATACTGTAATTTAATTTATCATCAATATCGTATTATCATGACAGGGAAGCTGCATTATTTAAATTGAGCGCAATTCTGTGCTTTTTGGTGTTTCTTCCATTTATTATTGAAACATAAATAATGTTAGTGAGGTTTAAAAATGTTTTAATTAAAGCTTAAATAGTTGTTCCCATAAATATAATTAAAGCAATGAATTAGAGTTTGATATCACAAAACAATTAAAAAGTTGTTTTTTTTTTACATTTGTCGACACAAAAGGTTTAGTACAGTCAATTAGTTCCTCTATATTATAGTGATATAAAAATAAAAACTCAGTTCTTTTATATACATTTATTAAACTACCTTACAGTTAACATACATATTTTGTTTAGACGGTATAGTTACCTAACTACATACAAATCACAAAAGAATAAGAAAATACGAAAACTCGAAACCTTTCTCATAATTTATTTAAAAAAAGAACACTAAAATAGAAAATTCTAGTAAATACGACTGCTTTTATAGTCTGTGTATAGAATAACAAATACAAGGTAATCACGTAAAACAAGTGTTGTTAGTACCTATTGCGTATTAACGAGGCTCAAATCGTGATTTCTAGACATTCGTATGTGGAACGCATCTAAGTACGTCTACCGTCTTGTGTAAAGGTTACCTAACTACATATTTTCATATTCCTATCACAAGTTTAAGACTTTCTGAGCTTTGCAGTATGTAATCAATTCTCTTAGATTTCTTTATCGCTGTTTTATTTTCTGTTTTTGTTATTTTATTTTCTTTAATAGAGTAAAACAGTTAATCGTCTTCTGACTGTGGTTGTTGAAAACACAAGAGTATGCAAGAATAAAAATAGTATAATGCTAAAGACTAAAAATATAAAGGATAAGTTTGACAATTTAGATAAGAGAGGAAATTAATTTGTAGTTGTAAGTTTGTAGATTTTGTAAATTTTTAATTGAAGGGTCCCACCATCTAATTTATAATTATTTTAAAGATCAGTTCTGAGTTCTGAGTATTGAAATTTTAGGTAAAGTTTAGACAATAGACTCAGCTGTCAAATTTATCACCTGTATCTGACAAGTATACTCGTAAGTAAGCGTTGACTGTAGTTTACGCGAGTAGTACACGTTTAAACAAAACAATTTAAACGGTTTAAAACGTAAAATATATTAGACAACTAATAGGTATACTAATTTACTTCATTCCCCGTCATTAAAGCTGCTGCGGAGGCTTTGCACGTTTTTCAAACGTTGACTTCTACTAAAATACATTGTACATATTAAGGTAAGTAATATATTTCGCGTTTTAATCTGTTAACAGTATTTTATTTTAATTAACATTTATACATATAGATGTATGGATAGATAAATTAAATACCCCAACAATAATATATATATAATATGTATAATACCATTATTACGTACAATCTCTTTGCGGATTTAATTTTAAAGCATTAAACGTTTTAAATACGAAGTCATTATGGCAGAACTAAGAAATGCAAAGCCTTCAAATTCTTATGAGCTCTCAAAGCGCGACTCGTAATAAGCTGCACTCATAACTAATTAATCCTTATTCTCGTAGAAATAGAATTTAAATTGTTCTTTAATTCCAAACATGTAGTATTGAGGCGAAGCCATTAGCGATTAAGTGAAGCATATGTCAAGGACGTCCAACCAACTGCATTCAGTTTATACATACGCCTCAATATGTTTATTCAAACGCTCTATTCAAATAGATTTTATGAGTTTATAAGTTAAGCTATGATATGCGACTTCGTCCCCATAGAAAAGATATTTTAGGTGTCCAAATTTGTTTTTACTCTTTTTTTCTAAATTTAAACTTTTATCTACAACCTCGGTCGCTTCCGTCGATCTTGCAAGATAATCTTAAAGGCTAGACCTATATTGCCATAGACATTTTTAGATCATTCAAAGAGAAATCATTCTTTCATACATATTTTTTGGGTATCATAACCAGCTGTCGCAGCGTACGCAACGGAAACGCGCAAAGAAAAATAATTTTCCCCGTTTTCTTCCACGTTTCGTTCTGTTTCTCCGCTCCTATTAGTCGCAGGGTGATGTTGTATATATCAATGATATCTATAGCCTTCATCAATACCTGATCTAACTAACACATAAAGAATTTTTCAATTTGAACCAGTAATTCCTATGATTAGAGCGTTCACACAAACAAATTCTTAAATTTGTAGTTTACGAAAAATGTGAGAGCATAACAATTTCTCAGTTTCAGTAGTCACTATTATTTCTGACATAAATCTACGTACACTATAGTTAAAAGGAATATGGGAAAAAAAGCTTACAGATCCGTGTTTTAGGCACCAAACTCCAATTTCTGTACATTACGCTTACTTAGTACTTACTAAGTAAAACATTTTTAACTATTCAAAATGTAATTTATATTATTTCAATTATTTTACTTAGGATGCGACGTTTCGAATGCTTTTTAGCAACGTGCTCTGAGGGGACTGAAAAATAAATAAGTTAACTAATATATTTCCCATTTAACCGTTTAATTAAAAGTATTATATTCTAAAGTTGCATTTCTGAAATATACAATGGTTATATAAACGATTGTTTTGTAACATTGACAGTAATGGCTCGATGTCACTAGTAGCTACTTCGATAAACAGTTAATGGGAGGTTTAGTATTTTTTTAAAGAATATAAGGTAGGATAGTATTGATAGGATTCTGTAAGGGCATAAAGAAGGCACATCTAAGCCATTTAAGTTCTGCGTATATCAGGTATCTCTGCGTAACGAACACTCGCCTAAGAAAACAATTCCAATGCGAAATCCCCCCAAAGTCGTCTTTTAGTGGCTCATCTTTATCCGTGGGACTCTATTACGTGATCCGAGACGGCCTCTTTGATAACGTATGTTTATGTTGATTGTAAATACACACGGAATTGCTTTGAATTTGAATGAACTGGTTTTACCTTCCGATATCTATATCCATTTAAAAAAGCGAAACATTTGTTGGTTTCGAATAACGCGCATTGTAATAAATTAATTTGTGTTTAAAACTGTCTCTCCCCCCCCCTGAAGATGAATAATTTTCCTCGTTTTTCCACTATGTCCACATCTTCGCTCCTTATGGTCGCAGCCTCGTGGTTTCTAGTCTAAAGCCTCCTCAATGAATAGTCCAAGCGACACCACAATATTTTTTCAATTTAACCAGTAGTTTCCGAGATAAGCGCGTTCAATCAAACAAACAAACTCTTCAGCCTTATAATAATAGTAGAGATATCCCGGCATTCCAATCCCATCACGCAATAAGCTCAGCACCATTAAACCCAAGCCTTCGCAGTTTATAAAAACACCGCCGTGCACATGTGATCGGCACTTTCGCTGCTCCCATCTTCATATCTTTAGATTGCTCTCGTAAAGATATATCGTTTGTATGTAGCCAGTTCGTGTTTACGTGTGTGAAATCCTGCTTCGTCTACATGGTGCAGACGGCAGACATACTTCCGTGTCTATTTTCCGTATGAATTTTTAAACTGAAGTAGATGTGACTTATACTCGAAAAAAAATCAAAATAAAACTACTTGTTGCGTTCCCGGGAATATGGAACAAGCACAAAGCAATGTATGGCTAATATAAGTCGTAAGTTCGATATCTAGTAGGTCCGAAATGTTTCTAATTAATTTATATGATTTTGAAACGTGGACTTCGTCTAGAAATCGATGGTAGGAAAATCAAAATTTCTTCCAGCCCTAGAACCATCATCCATAGATGAATAAGCCGCCAAGTTCAAGCGCGTTTCGGTTAGTCTCATGCTTTCCGAATATTCAAAGCCAAAATACGTCGAAAGCGTGTCTTGTTTAGATATTATATGGCAGAAGGATTTCACTTTTAATAAAGTGTTTGTCTGTCCCCTATCATAAGATAATTGTATGTATTATAATATGTATTGTCCTGTCTATATGACTGTAAACACAAAACAAAATTACAACCACAATAGTGAGTTCATTAAAATTTAACACATAAATATAGTTCTTGGATCAGTAAGGTTATATAAGAAATTCTAATATTAAATTCAAAGAATACTCCGTAAAAAGGAGTCCATAAGGGAATAAAGGAAGAGTTTATAGGAATCTAAATTTCCCGATAAACAAACCGAGTATAATAGGATACATGCGCAAGGGACGCCTCTCTTTGAGGAAAACACTCAAAGAAAACAGTATCGCCTCGGTTTTGTTAGACTTGCATGAACATCAGAATGAACACAGCAGACTCTTAATGAGAATAAATCGCTGATTGATGAGGCGGGAACATAATTTACGACTCATTTCAGCAACGGAACCATAAAAATGACAGTCGCTCTATGAAATTTGACTGACGTTTAGCATAAAATGCAAAAACCTGTATAACACTAGCTAATCCCGCAGACACTGCTTTTTGTTTTGTAAGGTAATATGTTGATTAATAAAAAATAATTGGCATTCGTTTCGGCGAAAATATAATTACTATAATAACGGTTCTTGTGAGGTAATCTTAAAAGTTAGATATATAGGGTCGCAGATGGTTTTTAGATCATTTAAATACGTTTTTGTTTCTTGACCTGTAATCGCAACGCACGGGCCAAAAACTCTCAAAGACGAAAATTCGCTTTTCACATTTTCTTCGCTTCAATTAGACGCAGCATTATATAGTCTAAAACCTTCTTCAGTAAATGTTTAATTTAATACAAAAATATTTTTAAAATTCGAACCAGTTCCTGACATTTACGCAACAAACTTTTCAGCTTCGTTTTAATAGGAAGTTTACAAAATGTACAGTCCACTGGTAGAAGGCGTTCTCTTGGCTTAAATCCCGGAGGAATATGATATACATTTATAGATACATAGGGCAGAACACAGACTTATCTAAATCAACACAAAAATGCGGTTTCACTAAATATACAGAGTGCAGAATAATTTCATCTTTATATATAAATCTCTTTTGTATATACAAATCGATGTTGTTATATAATTTGTACTTGTAACAATTATAAAAACATAATTAATATTAACAACTGTTATATAGGCACATTAATATGTAAATTATCTTAAATGGAAGCTGTAAAATTTAATGTGAGATGATACAAATGGTCCGATTTATACACATAATCCACTGATATTAATGGAAGGACGATAAATATGCTTCTGTGCGCGTTGTTTGAAACTTTGCCAAATATGATTTCGGGGCAGGCCATAAATGAATGCCAATCGGCAATTTTTCTAGCAGGATTGACTGTGTAATTTAAGCTTGCTCTTTAAGCACTCCGTTATGAATGCCCAAAAACGTACTGTTTTGGCGCACCGAGTCGAGAAGGAACTTTTTAAAAAAGGAACACTTCTAACTAGACTTCCTACTTTTAATGGAAATAAATGTATTACTTTACAATTTGAAAAATTATCACACACATTATATGTCTATGTTTGGAGATTATTTTGCAAAAACAAAGGGACTCGAACGCCGACGACAACAGCTTAAATCTATAAAGATGAAGAGGAAGGAGGTTTTTGAAAATGTATTCGGATCCAAACTCACTATTCTACGCGAACAAAGTCCCTCACATAGCTAGTAGCATATATTAGTATAAAATTAGCACTATTGTTGTGGAATAATTTTTATTAAGCATGTGTGCAGAATCGATAAAAGGACAACGGACAAAAAAATTATATAACAGTACGTTTAGAAAGTAAATTAAGTTTAAAAAATAAAATAAAATAGTAGTAAATAGTTTACCTTAGAATATGTCGTAAAATAGAGGAGGACAGAGGATGAGGCAAGTATCTTCTTCATCTGGTGGAAGGTGAAATATCCATATACAAATTTCAACGCGATTCCGAACTTTTTTGGCTTTCGATATTCGCAAATCCGCAGAAACCGAGACGCTATGAAACACTACGGCTTCTTCATCTGCCGACAGTGGTTCGTGACCCGGACGAAATTTCGATTTTTCTACCCATTTAATAAACGAACCCACGACCCGTTGATTATTAGCAATCGTCAAAATGGTTGACTGTGTCAACTGTCACCTCATTAAATGTACATCATACATATTATATCTTAGATCAGTGAAACGGACAGAGAAATGTGTTCGCCCCATGCCCCACGACGGGGAAACGGGATTTCACTTTAACACACATATTATATCTTGTTTTATTACGGACACTTAAATAATTAATAAATTCCTAAGGTCTAATTTAATCATAGGTTTCTTTTAACGGTCTTATTTATTATGACGACGGTTCAGATAACCTTAAGAAGAACTATCAAGTAACAGATTATATATACTCCTTCAATAATCATTGTTAAAGTAAAAACTTAGTTGCGTGTCTGTGGTCATTACTTGGATCGTGTATTACAGTTATTTGAAGGCACCTGCTCGCTGAGGTGCTTTGTCGATACGATCAGACAAATGTAATGGAGCCGGGTTGTTTCTATTACATTAAGGTGGCCGGAGAATTGCTTTATAAATTGCCCAGCTTTGTTTATGACAAAAATGCCATTTAATATAGTTCGGAGTATGTAAACAAGAAGGTGAAATAAATACTGTCTGTAGTTTACGCGAGTAGTACACATTTAAATAGAACACTTTAACGGTTTAAAACGCGATATATATTAGTTAAACTTATTTGAAAATTATTTTAAGCAAGGCCCGAAGTTTCGGATGCTTTGCAACTGTGGCCAAAGCGAGACTGGGAGTCCCAAATAAGTTTAACTAATATATATATCACGTTTAAAACCGTGTTTTATTTAAAAGAAAGAGAATCAGTAAGTGTATGTCTGTTGTAAGTCCCATGTAGACGGACTTTTGTGTCCTCATCTAAACTATGTGTTCCCGGGATATGAACCCAGGGCCTGTCGCGTTTAACTCACATCTTTATATTTGTTAGTAAAAGTAGTGTTTAAATAATGGAGAAAATTATGCGCAAAAAATAGTACATTGTAATTATGTAAACTGTTCAATGTTGCAGACTTTAGAAGTAAGTGCACAATTTAAATATAATTAGGACTAACGACTTATGTATTAGGAAACCGAACAAGGCAATGCTTTTAAAAGACAACGTTGTAAGTCATTTGTGTGGTTAGAAATGCTTTGAAAATTGTTAAATATTGCGTAGTAAGTACACTTCGTTTATATTCACTATGAAGTGAAGTTGAATAATTTGCAAGCTTAAGAGAGTAAAAACTTTCCTGAAGATCAATAAAATTTGAACAAGCTTTATTGGTCGTCATTTTTTTTAATTATTTAAATAAATAATTTGAACTGTTCGAAACACGAATCCGGATGTCGTGTTGAATACTAATATATAAAGTTGAAGAGTTTGTTTGTTTGAACGCGCTAATCTTAGGAACTACTCAAGTCTGAAATGTTATTTTCTCTGTTTTTATGTTGGTTTTGGGTTTTCGATGCGTATGCTGCGAAAACGGTTTAAGATACCCAAAAATATGTACGAAAGAATGATTACACTTTAAATGATCGAAAAAAATGTCAGTGAACGGCAGGACGCGGACGATATTAATTAATGAAAAGGTTACGAAACGAAATAAAAAGGGTAATAGCTTAAGTTTATTAAGAGAAGCAGGTTGGCAAATTTTGTTTTTGCAGAGGTGTGCAAAAACAAATTCTGATGCCCAAAGTAACTATTCCACGCGGTCGAAGTCGCTGACACAGCTAGTTAACTATCGCGTATTTATCGCTACAACTCGATAGCTAATCCATTACGGAATATTATATTTCAATTCCATTTACAAAGTAGTTAATATACCTTATTATTGTTTTATTAGAAAAGAAAAAATATGAATTGCGGAAGCGTCGATAAAGTTACTTGAACGCTCCGAAGAAATTGACTTCTGGACAATTCAATTAAGGATGTTAAGTACAAGTCGGCAAAGAAGGTTACGTCAGGCGAGTTTGTACCTTGTTTGTACGAGAAGTTTATCAAAGAGATTGCAGAGAGGCAGTTGGCCCCTCCAGCCGGTGTCTACCGAGTTCCATCGGTGTTGACCACTGAATGTTTAGACTCGGGCCAGGAAATATAATGAAGCGATCGCATTGAAATTGTTTCATAAACACTTTAAGATTTAAGCTGTTGAAAATAAAAAGTAAAGAAACGGTTCTTATTGATTATGTTATGTCTATTGATCAGAATGAGACTGTTTATGGTTGTAAGATACAATTTATTAGATTATTATTTTTGTTTATTTTAACTTAATCTAAATATGTAAAATATTGAAAAGCATAGTCAACTGCTTGTAGTTTACGCGAGTAGTACACATTTAAATAAAACACTATAACGGTTTAAAACGAGATATATATTAGTTAAACTTGTTTGAACATTATTTTTAACAGTCTCCCCGTGACCACGACTGGTGCAAAGCATCCGAAACATTCGGGCCGTAGTTAAAAATATTTTTCAAACAAGTTTAACTAAAATTTATCGCGTTTTAAACCGTTAAAGTGTTTTATTTAAAAGCAAGTCAACATATTTTTTTTAGATTATTATTTTGTTATTATACGATAGAATAATCTCAAAAAAGATATTTAATGTAGCTCTTGATGAAATAACGTGTGTGATCTCTTTTCTCTACGTGGTGCATGGGCCAAGTATATTTCTATGTCCCTTTTGCTAATCCATTTCATATAAGTGACGAGAAGTTAAGCACTTACAGCATTCTCTGGGGTAGATAATAATTTATCTAATAGATAAAACTTTATATTTTTAACATGTAGCTTATACAAAACACAAGTGTTTATATATAATGAAAACAGACATTTTAAAATAGATTTCTGGGGTTATTCATTATTCATGTGAGCACAATATATGCCATTGTTGATAATAAAATAATTTTAATTTTTACACTTAAAACTGTTGGTATAACATCTAGATGGTCACGACCCATAAAAATACCTGAAATGTGATATTGTGTGTTATTATCAATTTATGAGTGTTCGTACCCAATAATAAATATTTAGCAAATTTAAACACTTAACTTTAAAACTATTTAAATAAATAAACCGTCCCTACTTGAACGCAACAAGTGAAAACTTATTCGTTTGAAGTAGACGTCAGATAGAAAATTAATAGAGGTTTGCTTCTCGATTAGAGATTTCAACATTTCATACTAAAATTAATTAGAGTTGAGGTATGAAATGAATCCGACGATTTCGTAGAGTTGTGTTACTAACTTATTTGCGTACCTCGTTATTTGATTAAAATGAGGCGACGAACGAGATCCGTTTATAGTACTGTGGTGAATTTTATTTATTATACCTTTGAATTCCGCGTAAGCATATACTTGTTCTGAAAGGATTGTTAAAAGGTTGGATTCATAATAGGATCCGTCTCTATAAGAGTGTTTACGCTTTGAGCAACTGAATGTTGCTCAAAGTGTAAACGTTTGCTTTTGGGGTCTAGCATATTCTTAATGTTTAAATAAAACACATTAACGGGTTAAAACGCCATACGGATCCTACCTCCTCCACAGAAAGTATGTTATTTCGCCGAACGAGATTTTTTATTCATTTATTGGTAAACCTAAAAATCTATTTTTTTTTCACCGGTCATGAAAAACGTTCAGCGGTTTATTTATGCCGCGAATCAGGCACTAATCAAGTATATTGTAACCTAATATATAACCTAATTGACAAAAATTTCGCGCCCTGTGATTGATGCAAAAAATACGCTTTGATTATTTACTTACACTTGTCCGAACAACCGCCAGAACAGGAGGACGCAAAATATAGACTATGGCCTAAGATTAAAGTCAAGCTTAACTGATTTTTTATTTATTTTACAAAGTAATTATTCAGCGTTTGCGTGTATGTATTAAATATTGGAGATACGACATTTTATATCCTCTACAGTAGTCGTGTTTACGTAGAGATTGAATTCGTAACTTAATAAGTAAATAAATTAAATTTGGAAGTGTTAAACGTGTTTAATATAAAGTTTATAATACAGATACTAGTATATTTAAGAGATACGTATTTTATGTATTAAGTCTGACGGATGTAAACAGTTATATTACCTCGTTAAGTAACTGTAAAACACTCAAAGAAGCATTGACTTTCGCAACGCAAAATTACTTTTTAATAAAACATAATTGCTTTTTAAAAGTTAACCATTTAAGGAATTTTAAAAGGTGCTTAAGCTTTCAAGACCTGAAGCATAAGTTTGAAATACTTAGAGTTCGCCATTAAAGCAACCAACTAAGTATGGTTACGTAAAAAAACTAAAAAGTTTTGTTAAATAGCCTCGGAAGAAGATAAAAAAAGGAGGCGGGAAGTTCCCGTTTGATGGACGGCCAATTGTATTGTTCTTTGTTTCATATATTATTATCATTAATAAGTTACAAATGTTATGATTTGTGGAAGGCTTCCACATAACTACTAATTCAATATCCTTAACAATTTATATTAACTACGGCCCGACATTTTGAATGCTTTGCAAAAGCCGTGGTCACTGGGAGATTAAAAATGGAGGGAGTCTCAAATGTAATAGTTAAAATAATCCGTAAGAAAACCAATTGTTGAGATGTAATATGGTTGGAGTATATTTATTACCACCTCTATCATAAAAAGAGTCATCATTATTAACACCGTACGTTATATTTATATAACCTAAAATCTAAATATGAGATTGAACACACAAAGACTACGCCAGCCGCATAATTAAACGTGAACAATAATAATTCACGTGATTCCGAAACTGAATGATTTTCGTAAATTAAATAGTCGATTGTTGATAGCATCGATCATTACGCGCAATCGAGTTACATATTAAAGCTTTGTTTATAATATCGAACCAGATATAATGGGAACGATAATATTTTATAACAACTACTAATAAATTCATTCTATTAGCCTGCTTCGTGTTTTGTCCAAATAGCGCTAGCTAATTACCGCTTTGGGGATTAGATTTCTTTATCCTCTGTGAACTAATGCCTTAAAACATTGCCTAGCATTAAGCGCCAGTAGTCTTAGGCTTGATTCTTATGAGAAAAATAACTTTTATTGGCCTAGTCATGTGTAAATCTTCAAACTGTGTCATCTCAGACTACGACGAGAACCCTTAAATACTGTCTGTAGTTTACACGAGTAGTACACATTTCAATAAAACACTTTTACGGTTTAAAACGCGATATATTTTTGTTAAACTTGTAACAACACTTATCCGAAGGGCCCAATCACTATATTCGTTTGAACCAGCCCAAATAACCCTCGCAAACGAGAGTCGATTTTTTTTCAAGAATTGGGACGCGACACAAATGAAATTAAAAAAAAAAACACAGAAATTTCAATACGGCCTCAAAATATCACCTGGGATCCTATAATAAAAACTCTGTATTCCAATAAACAGCGTACCAGCAAAATCGAAGACACCATGAGTCAATTCTGCAGGCTAGTTTCCCCAAATACCAACTTCGACCCTCCATCTTTAGTCTTCCCGTAACCATGGCTGCTGCAAAGCATCCGAAACGTTGGGACGTAGTTAAAAATAATTTGAAACAATTAAAATATATGGCGTTTTAAACCGTTAAAGTGTTTTATTTAAATCGAGAAACCTTATTAACTATTTTTGAATTGTTACATTTAGTTTATCTATCACCTATGCACTACAAAGGGGAACATTTTTTTTTGTTTTTCGTTAAAATATAAATTTATTTATACCACACAGTCCGTATGATCCATAGCTGTTACTATGCCATGTCATTCATTAAACACTTAAACAAATTAAGTTTAATTTAAAAATCGACTCAGGCAGGACTTGAACCGGCATCGTCAGCGTTCCGTCATGTTGCTACTAACTTCATTAGCACTGGTAGCACAGAGTCCTAATTAGTCCTACTTTACTATTTTTTACATGTAAAAAATAATAGAGTTTTCCAAAGAAAAGGAACGACACTAGATTTTTTCATATATCTCCACGTACACAGATAAAACAAATAACAGCTTTATTCAGATAACATAAAACAGATACATTTGAGGCGTAAATAATTATTGTAATTATTGTTATTATACAAAAAATGTGTTTATTTAAAATAAAAATGTATTAAAAAATAAATAAACGCGTTCAGATACATAGAATATAACACAATGATTAAGTGTCGGCTTTGTCACTGATTTATAATGGGGAAAAGTTCTTGGATTTTCTGGAGAAAGGAAAAATAAATTCACGATTAAATTTCTTAGCGGCTTACGTACTAAATTTTGAGTAAGCCCAAAATTACCAAGGCGTTCACTGGAATGCTCAATTTTCTTGTGGGGACTGCAGAGTGTTATCCTGTCTCCTTTAAGTGATAACAATATCGGAATTACTTAAGTTAATTGAAATTTGTTCCGCTATTCCGGTAACCATGGCAACGGTGAAGAATTTTATCGTCGTTGTATTGTCTTCTAGTCTGTATAAAAGGTTTTCATCTAGTATTATAAGATTTACGTAAAATTATTTAAATTAGAATACCTAAAGAATGATTGTATGAATAATAGCAAACAGTATGGCTACAAGTTTATACATTTAAACTTTGTGCTCAAAGGAATGGCTTGCTAAGCGCTGATTTTAAGGGATATGATAGCAATGAATACTAATAAATTGGAATTATTGTGAAATAACACTTAATGTAACATTTTTCAAAATAGCATGAGAAATGAAAGAACATAACTTAGAATAGAAAATTCAAATGAAAATAAAGTCGCGGACAGAACACGACAGTTCAATAGATAGAGCAATCTTACGGAAACTATGGGCGAGATTAAAACTTACTACCATGAATTCAAATTCGCCCATGCTTGAAAAATTATTTACAATTCATTAAAACACTTTGCTTCGTTATACGTGTAAGATTTAATTAATTTTTCATTTCAGTACTACTTACTTCCAATTTATTCCTATCAGACATCATTAAGCCATAGACAATAGGCATTAATGAATTTTCTATTTTTCCACTTCCATCCAATACATCCAACGTTATTATGAATGAAGTGAATGATTCCTTGTAAAAATCGAAGTTCATTAGCGTACGATTGACTTCGTCCAATCAAAATTCATTCAAACGGTCAAACTCACTTAGGACGGAACTGACAGATGTCGATAACATGGACTTAAAAAGAGTTATCGCTGATCAAATATTGATTTAATGAATTTATCTTGGCTAAGATTGATCAGCCGTTTCCAGTGATGCAATTAGCACTTAAACAGCATGAGAACTAAATACTGTTTGTAATTTACGCGAGTGTTACGCATTAAAATAAAACACTTTGACTATTATAGATTATTTTAACTACGGACCGACGTGTCTTCCCGTGACCACGGCTGCTGCAAAGCATTCGAAACGTCCGGCCGAAGTTGAAATGATTTTCAAAGAAGTAAAACGCGGTGTTTTTCATTTCTTTTTTGGAATGAAATAAAATTTGATAATTTTTTGCTATCATTATGTTGTAATAAAAATAAATATTATGTACTGTCTGTAGTTTACGCGAGTAGAACCCATTTAAATAAAACACTGTAACGGTTTAAACGCGATATATTTTAGCAAAATCGTAGACACCGTGAGTCAATTCTGCTAGGAACCGGCCAGTGTCGCCAAAAACCAACTTCGACGGAACAGGTGGCTCTAGCGTATTAGATTTTTCACTTTGACGTCAAAGAGATCCTTCATCTTTAGTCTCCCCGTGACTACGGTTGCTGCAAAGCATCCGAAACGTCGGGCCGTAGTTAAAAATAGTTTTCAAACAAGTTTTACTAAAATATATCGCGTTTTAAACCGTTAAAGTGTTTTGTTTAAATAAATATTATGAACACTGTATGCTACCGTGTATTATTTTCAATTGTATCGTTTATTTTACAATATACATCTTTTAGAAACCAGAACGGTAAAATGGCGGCGAATCGGACAAGCTTCTTTGAATATACATAAGTGCAAGTAGGCAGACTAAAGAAGGTACGGTTCGATAACGGGGTTGTTAAAAATGTCGTGCATAATGGAGTACGTGAAGGGGCTTTAATTAAAAGTCAACGTTGGTTTCTGTAAAACAATACAACCAGAATCGGGTGTTTGCCTTTGACGTTACAAATATCTGGAAGAATTTTTAATCATTACACGGTTATGACTGAAAATAATTTTAGAAGAAATAATGGCACGAACCCATGACTAACTGCATAGTCAAAGTCAAAAATATTTGATTCATGTAGGTGACTTTACATTTACTACCAGTTCTCATTTCAAACGCGTGGAACCAACGAGAAGAATTGGCAATAAACTCGTCGTCGCTCCTTTTATCGCCAGGTTTCATTTTACATTCTTCATGTACTTCTAGTGCACTACACATTTTTTGTTAGAGTTCCTCCACACCCCAAGCATTTTTATCATTTAAATATCGATTAAGGTTACAACCTTTCCATATTATGCTGTACCCTTTGAGCTATTGCGTCCGTAATCATCAAATGTTATCAATATTTACAATTCCTTATATTTATTTGCAACTCAAGCGGAATATTTGAATAATAGAGACTAATCTATTAACTTGCGATATGGAATATCCTTATGTAGATCAAGAGAATATTCCCCACTGTCATGTACATATAGCAGACGACTTTGAGTGTCTGTTACACTAATGAATTTTATTTACAGGCTAGTAATTGAACAGAATTCTGAGCTCAACCGAAATGAAACTTTTATTTGCGCAGGCTCGAACCCCGTATCTCTCGGGATTGTGCACAGTTTATTTATTACTATCTATGTAATAAGACTTACTAGGTACATAAACATGTTTTAAACTATTTAAGCTAATTATAGTAAAAATAATTCTTATGTACCTAACTTTTATGTATGCAGCTTTGACAAGATAGAGAGATAAACACAATACACAAAGCAAACAAAATAAAATATTCTTAGTTAATTTTACATAATATAATCTATAGGACAAAGTTACTCATTAAGATATAGAAATACTTGTCTTTTGAAGTTGATAATAGAAGTAAAAAGGTCAAAATTATGGTTCTTAAATACGCTATTAAAAAGTCTAGAAATAAACTGTATAGGAGAGTTTGAGCCATAATTATTTTATGTAAAATAATATTCTAAGGCATTATAGAATTGTCTCTTTTAAGCTTTCTATGTGTAGTTTTAATACGCCATTTCCCTCTATATTTAGGAACTAGTCTCCCGACCGCATAAGTCTAATCTGGTCATATTTTACGGCGATTGAACCTTCCGATTTCTTGGACATATCTTTGTGATTTATGAACTGTTTTAGTCCCCGTTGAAACAATGGTTTAAGAAGCCCAATATATGCTTCCTTTGTGTCACTATAGTATTTAACTTATTAGGTTATAATTTAGTTTTAAACTGTCTATTCGTGTGGTGACCAAGTAGAAGGGTACTACTGGATCAAACTGATTTTAGCCCAATAATTAAAAGAAGTTATTCGCGTACCTACCGTCGTTTTTGCAATTTAATCTTAAAAGATAGATATACACTGTCGCGAACATTTTTTTATATCATTTAGAGCGGAATCATTCTTTTATAATTGTTTACTTCCACATTTCCCACTGTATTGGTCGCATCGGGATATTTTATAGCCTTGCTCGATAAATGCTTTAACCAACACAAAAAAAAATTCAATTCGAATCAGTAGTTCTTGAGATGTGATGTGATGAAGTGCGTTCAAACAAACTAACTCTTCAGCTTTGTATATTAGTATAGACTAAAACTAGTTGTTATGAATATCATTGAAATACTATCAATATGTGTAATTTACATTTAAAGAGTTTAATATTGTGATCTTTATAGTTTTGTTAAAGATTTTAATATTGTTGGTTGACAACAACAGCATTCTGTGATAAGTACAATTATTATGATTCAATGGAAGAATTTATCAAATCGGTATCCGTAATCTCTCTAGAAATGTTAATCAAAAATGATCAGAGTAATGGGTTACCTAATTCCAACTTCTAAAGGGTTTATTATAATTAGATTAAACGGCGAATAGACGCGAAAGCTCCTTGAAAAGTTTAATTTAGTCGAACGCAGCTGACACACACGAGTTTGGGCGAGTAATACCGAACCGAATACGTTACTAGCGCGACGCAATTTGCCCCAACCCTACAATTTATGTCTACAGCCCATTTTATGCAAAGGAGTGACAAAAAAGGAACAAAAGTTACGTGTCACTTAATGCATATTCATGAGGCTCCGATTTATTTTGAGAGCCAATTTGTTCAAAATTAAAGCCTCCATCAATTCATTTAGTTAAACACTGGATGAAGTTAATTTTTAGCCTTTGCTCAACCTCTAGGCTAACGCTTTGAAAGAATATGACAACTGAAACGTATGTGAAGCAAGGACGAAGCTTTGGGGCCAGGAGTTACATAGTCGTGGTCCAGTCAAGAACTTTTAATTTCATTTCAACGATAGATACAAGTAAAGTAAGTATTTTATTATGTATGTATACGTACCTTCAAAATGTTCGTTCTTAATCCACTTTAAAAACTTAACACATATTTGTAAACTATGTTCAACAAGAGGTCCACCTAAGGCCTGGAACGAGCTCAGGGGGGGGTTATGACCTCATGACACCCCATCCCCACTAGATCAACCGTTGATTTGAATTCTGCATTAATTAAATGAACGCTCATTAAGTATCCGTTAAATAAGACTAAATGAGAAACGCAGCTTGTGTGCAATAAAGATTTCAGAGCTTAACGTATTTTCAAAGCCTTCTTTATAACTGAGATTCAGCGTCTGCGTCTTCTCGTTCGTTTACATGGAAACTTTAGATCTTAAAGTTGTAACGACAAAATATCATAATCATATAAACCACTTTAGACAGTCTATAGATTAATTTCTTGATTTCTCAAATTTTCTCAAACACGACGTAATTGCGATCTAATGCTTGATGCAGCGACCGTAGTTATAATTGCTAAAAATCTATTTATTTTTATATAATAGAGATAGATAGACAAAAAAGCATGGAGTTTATTTGATAGAAGGTTATATACCTCAGCTATTTAACATCTATACAAGCTGCACCGACCTATTTTGTCTTTAAATATTAAATAATTAATCCACAAATTAAAACCGAAACGCGATCAAACTCCACAGCTCTTCCAGCTGTGAAGGCTGGTTCATACTCCAAAGGGAAAAGTCCTACCACCCATTTAATAGCCAGATATCCAGACGAAGTCCAATCTGTTGTGTGTATAGAAAAATTATAAATGGTTTAAAGATGTTGAACCTGGTGGGGATCTGACCCATTATTAGCCATGCATCGCTACCGTTAGCTCGTAAAATTTTGCGTTCGAAACCGTTAAAAGAATTTTAACTTGTACTTTACACGTAATCAACAGACAATATCTAAGTTTATGTCTGTCTTATAGCATTGAATTTTAATAAGCAGTCTGCGTTAGTGACCCTAAGATAAACAGTCAAGCACCATAAATAACAGCAAACGATTAACAAACCTATCTGGTGGGGTGGACCGTAATATATTCACTAGCTGATCCCAATTTGTCCGACCTAACGCAATATTGCTAGCTTCCCTCGCTTGCATAAATATGTACACTTCAATAATATTTAAAGTGTGTTTGACCTGATACTTTTTGTATGTTGGTACCATTTCGTAAGTACACAATTGTAGCAACATACAAAATATTGGACAGACAAATAAGACTCCGATTTCTTGTATGTTGGTACGATTTCGTAAGTGCAAAATAGTACCAACATACAAAAAATTAGACGGACAAGTAAGACTCCAATTTTTTGTACGTTGGTACCATTTCGTAATAATAGTAATTACTAAGCCTATAGGATTATGATTTTGTAATTTAAGTATAAGTTACAATTTTGCTTTTGTATTAATATATTCAAGTATTACTTAAAACAATTGTTTGAAAATGTTTGAAAGTCGATAAATGTTAAATTGTGTTTATAAATTCCTTATGTGAAAGTGTAATAATAAAATTCGTAATGACTGCAGTTTATTCAAATAAAACACATTTAACAATTTAAAACGAAACGAGAGATATGATATTATTACACTATTATAACTACGATCTGGTCTCTCGGCTGCTGGTAGGTATTCACGTTTTGAACCGTTCAAACAAACAAACTAACAAACTCTTCAGCTTTATATATTAGTATAGATTTCAAACTACATTGATACGCATAAAGTACGTGAAATCAATACGAATATTCTTCGGGAAAGAAAACAAAAGAATATCGTAAAATAATTAAAGTTTTTAATGAACTTTTTAAAGTAAATGTGGAGCGGTAAGCTGAAATAAAATCTACATTTTTATGAGTTGCGTGGTGTGTAGAGCATCCGAACAAACTTGGGCGATGTGACGCCTGGCGGGCTTGATAATAATATTAAAGTTGACATGAGAACCAAATGTGGAACACCAGTTACGATGGGAATTTTTCCGTAAAACCTAGATTTTTTCTCCCTGTAGCGCTCGGGTTCTTAAATGTTATGAACTATTTAATTCGCAGCGTATTTTTTAGTTACGCCATAATTTTAATATAAGCGTCTTATTTTCGTATTCATAAGCATGCGGAACCTTAATATGATACCTTCATTACAATTTCTGGATACGTTAAACTCAGCGGTGGGTGATTTGCATATTTCAAAACTTTCTACTTAATATGAGCTTTTAGGGTTCTGATTTTCCAACCATAAATGTTTATGTATTGTCTGCATAGTACATAGCTGTGTCAGTGACTTCGTCCGCGAGAATCGTTATTTTGGGTATCCAAATTCGTTTTTGCAAACCCCTTCATCTTTATAAACTTAAGCTGTTACCCATGACGTCCATCGCGTCCCTTCCTGTCGTCCTTGCGAGTTAATGTTAAAAGATAGACTTATAGTGGTGGACTTTTTTTAGATCATTTAAAGAGAAATCCTTCTTTCATACATATTTTTTTGGGTATCTTGGGTCGTTTTTACCGCGTACGCCTCCCATAATGATGAATAATTTTCCGAATTTTTTTCACATTTCTCGCTGTATTTTCGCTTGTATTAGACACAGGGCGATGTTTTATAGCCTTCCTCGATAAAAGCTCTAACCAACACAAGTTAGTAGTTCCTGAGGTTAGCGCGTTAAACGAAAAACATGTTTATGTAAATGTATGCCACATTCAACATCGCTGAGCATTATTAAATATATTGTTACATTTTCTCCAGTTACAAAGAATATAAAACTGAAGATTAACCCAACAACTACTTCTAATAAGAGTAAAACTAAGATGTATATTTTTCTCAGCGATAGACTAAGTAAAAGCTTTAAAGTTTAAACTATCATGTTTTTTATGTATTGCCTGAAATCTCAGTTCACGACATTAAAGGTCTATTCAGACGGAACCAGTTGACGACTTTCGGGTAGAAAATTGTAAGATCTTTTTGCAAAATGGAATCGTGTAATATCCCAGAATTTAACTTTTAGTGTCGTCTGAAAATATATTTCGGGGTCTTTGATCCGACATTTTTATTACCCACTGTAGAAAGGTTTTGTCCATTTTTACATTGAGCAGGGCCGTAACGTACAGTAGACATGAAGACAAGTATTTTGTGAAATTATTTGATAAAAAAGCAAGTAGTGGAAATAGAGAATAAGACTTTGACAAATTTATTTTATTAATGTCTATAGTTTACGCGAGTAGTACACATTTAAATAAAACACTTTAACGGTTTAAAACGCGATATATTAGTTAAAAATAATTTTCAAATAAGCTTAACTAATATATCGCGTTTTAAACCGTTAAAGTGTTTTATTTAAATCATGCATTATAGTATGTCGAAATTTAAAAAAATACATACATACCTTCGTCTGGTCAAAACAAAACAATAACTGCTCACTATACCCTACTTTGACCACCAATTTTCGCTAAACGTCCTCAGATGAAAAAGTTTCGTCCGTGAAGTGTAATCACGTTTCGGTTTCAATCTGTGGATTTACTAATGTCCAAAGCCAAAATAAGTCGATAGCACATCTGGTTAGATATAGCCGTGGGTATTTACCTACCATCAAGTAAACCCCGTGCTTCATCATCAATCATTAAAAAAAAATACTCCGGCCCGCAGTCAGAATGGACCAAGCCCAATTTTATGCTTAGTCGACTCGCTTCTCCCGAACCTGCAAGTATGAACAAAGGAGGTATATTTTATATTCACTGTGCATACGAAATAAGTGGGACTGCGCCAGTGTGGTCACCCTACCGTAATTCAGCTTTAATTGTTTTCCTATTCGTGCCGTCGTCTCTTCGAAGTACGAAGATAATTAAATTAAGCCAATTCAGACAATTTCATTAAATTTTCTGTTTGACTACGCAAAGGTCGAAAGGGCACCTATTTTAATTTAATCAAGTTTTACAATTTTAAATTTATTCGACGATCTTGTTGAACTATTCGTAAACTGTTTTAATATAAAATCAAAGCTAGAAACAAACTTTTTATAATATTACGGTTTTGAACACTAAGAACTCTCTTATTTAAGTTATTAAGTAGTAAAGTTTCATGATTAATGAAGGTAAAAAAAATTGTGACCAGGCTAGGACTCAAACTGACGACAACGAAGCTCTTGTGTGATCTAATTTCGTCTTCTTCTAAAAAAAAAACTGCCTGAAAAGATCTTTTTTTAATATACAATCTCATTATGATAGTAAAATTATGTTTAAGTAAGGTAGCCTTATTCTTGCAATTTCAAAATGAATACTTACTCTTTTGTAACATGTAAACGGTAAAAAGTTTCAACAATTAATTGTTTTGTCTGTTTCCAATCCAATTGATTAAGACTTTGAACATTCTGCAAGCCAGGTCGCTTAGGAGCTAATTGTTTTAAGTCCTACTTCAAACACTGTAACCGCTATTAATTAGTTTTCAGTTTTACCTTACCGTCTCAAGGCGTCTCGCCCAGGTATTGTAGCTAAACAATAATTATTAAACATTACTTGTTACTATTAAGACTTTCGTTTCATTTGTATGTAGGTATTGCGATTTTACATTCCTGAATGTTATGTATGTAGTTACAATAAACATTTAAATAAAAACTTTTATCGGTTTAAAATGCGACATATATTTGTTAACTTAGTTTTAATTAATTGTAACTACAGTCCGAAGTTATGGATGCTTTGCTGCAGCCGTGCTCGAAAGAGACTAATTTCGAGGAAAAAAATTGAGCAAATAATAGCAAAAAAAACTATTTTATTTTAAATTCTTATAAATAAAAAATATTTGCAATAAATACTATATTATTTCCTCCTGCTACTCTCCATAAACTTACATATTAACTTATCGGCTATACTTTTTCGTACACTTATTAATAGCTAAGTGCAAAAGCAACTATGTCTAAGTCTCTTAGCAAGACTTCCTACTTTAGTGTTGCCACTCCAAAACAAAACGCTCGGCGATGGGGAAAACTCGGATCTACATCGATTGCCTCTCGTTAGGACTCACCAGGGACTCACCGGGGATCACATGTTCGTATTATCCGCAGCAAACTGCAGCACGGGAAATACGGAATCATTCGCGCCACAATCAGGTGGACGCTTTTAGCGGAATTAAAGAGAGAAGCGTCAATAGCCATTTTAACATATGTACATCGCTTAGATTCGCTACTATGGTACGGCGTATCTAAGGGAAAGTTTTTATGAGAGATACGCCATTTATATAAAACACTTCAACGGTGCAAACACGATATATTAGTTAAACTTATTTGAAAATGATTTTTCGGGGAGACACGTGACCACGGCTGCAGCAAAGCGTCCGAAACGTCGGACCGAGGTTAAAAATCATAATACTCGCGTAA